>JAENPR010000178.1:0-600000 GCA_018135685.1 Themeda triandra | reverse complement strand
CCCGCAACGCACTAGAGCTCCGCTTCCTCCCGGATTGCCAGTGCGACGGTCAGCTCGGGTGAAGACTCCGTCAAAAGTTCTCCTGTTGCGCTCCTTCCACAGTCTCCAGCAAACTAGAAATACAAGCGAGTCGAATCCTTTTCTGAGGAGCTTCGGTACCAACTTCCGAGTGTGAAGCCACCACAGTACCGCTTGGTCGTCGGGGCTGACAACGATGCCAAGCAAACCTAGCTTGATAAAGCAAAGGTGCCAAACCTCCCTGCTATAAACACAGCCTACCAGCAGGTGATCGATCGTCTCGCACCCTTGGTCACAAAGGATGCAGGTGTTGGAGTCCTGTAGACCATGTCGAAAACGCCGATCGGCCGTCCAACAGCGGCCATGCATGACGAGCCAAAAGAAGAAGCGAACCTTGGGCGGCGCAGTCTTCCAGATTTGCCTTGCACCAAGCGGAATGGTTGCACCGAAGAACATGGCCCCATAAGCTGATGCGGCCGAGTAACTGGAGTCCGCGGAAGGCGTCCAAGAGAACGCATCGGGGTGGTCGTGGAGCTGAACCTGGCTGAGGGCGTCGTAGAGGGCAGAAACCTCGACGATGAGCTGCAAGGACGCTGCCCCGACTATGTGGTCCGCCCAGGCGCAGCCCGGCAAGGACTCGGCAACCGTAGTTCTCCTCTTCCTCGGCCTGACCGCAGCGAAAACAGTCGGCGCCAAATGCTGGATACTAGCACCGTCCAGCCAACGGTCCGTCCAGAAGAAAATTGATTCACCATTGCCGACATTGATTCTCATGGCCGCGCTTGCCAGAGCCAGCGCATTACGCTCGGTTGTTCTAGGCGCGCGCCCCTGTCGCCTGTCCTGCCAAATCCAGCGTGCTCTGAAGGCAACACCGACACGGCGCAGATCCGAAATACCCAAGCCGCCCAACTCCTTGGGTAGGCAAACCAGGGGCCAAGCCACCTTGCATTTGCCACCAGCAACCACTGTCCCGCCTGCCCAGATGAAGGCCCGCCGGAGCTTGTCTATCGCCTCAACTGCCCACGGCGAGAGCACCAGCGCAATGGCCGTATGCACTGGAATAGCGGACAACGTGGCCCTTGCCAGCTCCGTGCGGCCCGCTACATTCAGCAAGCTACCCTTCCATGCAGGTATACGGGCCGCCACCCTGTCCACCAAAGATTGCTCATCCGCTCGCTTGAGTTTGAACACGGAGAGCGGTATCCCCAAGTAGCGCACCGGGAACTCCGCAACACGGCACGCCAAGACATCCTGGACACGCTGTAAGTCCAGTTCAGTACAGTGCAACGGGGTGACCACACTCTTGTCCAGGTTTGAGAAAAGCCCTGAAGCCAAGCCGAACAGGTGCAGGATTGCCTTGATCGCCTGCAGATCCGCCTCAATCGGTGAGACGAAAATGACAACATCATCAGCGTAGAGGCTCACTCGCGCCCCCTCAAGCGCCGGGATTGGCGAGAGGAGTCCCTGCTCCTCCGCCCAGCTGAAGCAACTGTTTAGAACCTCCACTGCCAAGACGAACAACAAGGGAGACAAAGGGTCACCCTGGCGTAGGCCACGTGCATGGCAAATGCGATGACCCGGCGAACCATTGAGCAGGATCCTGGTGCTTGAAGAAGATAGCACCATCGCCACCCAGTTCCTCCACCTCCGCTAGAATCCCATGTGCTCGAGGACCTCCAGAAGGAAGCACCAAGCCACACTATCAAACGCCTTTGCAATGTCAATCTTGAGCAGTACACATGCCCGACGTGCCTTGTGCAAGGCCCTGCAGTTTAATTGCACCGATCTGAAATTTTCGTGTATGCTTCTCCCCCGAATGAATGCACTCTGATTCGGTTGCACTAGCCTGTGCATTACCGGTGCCAACCTAGCAGCCAAGCACTTGGTGACCAATTTCCCAAAACTGTGGATCAAACTGATAGGTCTATAGTCTCTAATCTCGGTTGGGTGCTCCTTTTTCCTCAGCAAAATCATGTACGCCTCGTTCAGGTGGTGGAGGCTCCTGGCGTCCTGTGCCCAGAACGCGTTTATAGCATGCATGATATCCCCCCTGATGATGTGCCAGCACCGCTTATAGAAAAGCCCGGTGAAGCCATCCGGCCCCGGCGCCTTGTCACTTGGCAATTGTTGAATAACGGCCCAAACCTCTTCCTCCGTGAAGAAGCGTTCCGAGATCATGGAGGTTCTCCACCGGGATACCAAGTGCGTGCAGGTCGAAGCGTCTAGAGCGGTCAAAGTTTGTACCCATGACACTATTGTAGTAGTCGTAGAGGGCGAAGCCTTGTCCTGATCATCAGCGAGCTGCATTCCATTGACGTCGAGGCTCTCAATGCGCGCGCGGCAGTTTCTGTGACATGCCTGGAGATGGTAGAACTTTGTGTTTGCGTCACCTTCTCGCAAATAGAGCACGCGCGCCCGCTGACGCGCCACGCTCCTGGCAAACGAAGCAAGGCCGAGCACCCGCATCTTGAGGGACCTGCGCTCGGCGGCCTCCCATGGCGAGAGCTGCCTAGTCTCCATGGCCGGGTCGTACGCCAAGATGGCCTCCCCGGCCGCCGCAAGCCGCAGCCTGAATTCTCCCACCTGCGCGTTGCTCCGCCGCCTTAGCTCCTTAGCCACATTTCTGAATTTTTGATCTAGCACGCGGCAAGGGTCGGCATGTGTCGGGGTCGGGCCCCAAGCCGCCTTCACCACGTCGTTGAAGCCCTTCAGCTTGGTCCAAAACGACTCAAACCGGAACCGCCGCTTGGCACCTCGCGAACGTCGAACCGGAGCGGGAGGGGACGGTGGTCCGAGCATCCGAGGACAGGGGCTTAAGGAGATGGTTGGGGAAGGCGGACAGCCCGGTCCGCGGTGGACGAAGACCCTGTCCGACGCTCCAGCGTTTGGCGTGTTCGTGCCATGGACCAAGTGAAACGGCGCTCCAGCGAGCAACCTCCTCCGCCAGCGCCCTGTTGACAAATGACCCGAACCCGGCCATGGCGCGCCTATCCAGCCTGCTGTTGTTCTTGTCTTCGGCGCGTAGGATCATGTTGAAATCCCCGCACAAACACCACGGGCCAACCTTCCCACCGCGCAGGTTGAGCAACTCCTCCGAAACTCCACCTTCTCCTGTTCTTGCTGCGGGCCGTAAACCACGGAAAGCCAGAAGGTGGCTCCCCCAGGCAACTCCAGCGCCACCTTCGCGAAGATGGAGAACCGGGCGATGGTGATGTCCGTTACAAGCACGCGTCCACGACGCCAACCCAGCAGGACACCCCCCGCCGTGCCAATAGCCGGCACGAAGACATAGTCAAAATCCGAGCCTAGTGTTTCATTAGCTAGAGAAGCACACACTACAGCAAGCTTAGTCTCCTGGAGGCAGACTAGCAAAGGCCTCTCATGCAAAATAAACTCCCTGACGACGTCGCGACGCGCGCGGTCATTTAGGCCGCGCACGTTCCAGATGAAGCATCTTGGTCCTGTTAACATTAAATAACTAATTGGCTTCTTGATGGAGAGAGCGACGCCGAAGCCTCATCCTCGAGGCCGTCGAGCTCAAGCTCCACAGCAGAGAAGTCGATCTGGCCCATGAGTAGGCGATGCATGATCTTCTTCTTCTCTGTAGGCATGTCGCCACAAACAGCAGCCCAAAATTTCTTCTTCAATTCTGAGTCCGGCGCCGTTTCCACCACCGGTGCACCCGCTTTCTTGAGTAAAACCACCTGCGCCTGTCGCACTGCGTTCCCCTGCCTAGGCTTGGCCGCGAGCCTTCCACTTCTTCGCAACACTCCGGCCGAAGAAGGTGTGCGCGCCCGACGCAGCCTGGGCGCCTTGAGGATGGGCGTCTTGAGGGGCCACACACACACCGCGCTCTCGATCACTTGCAGGGCCGATCCAGGCGCGGCGTCCGGCACCGCCTGCAGATGGGGCGCGGCGCCCACTAGCCCGGGACACGCAGGTGGAGCCTCGTCGTCCTCGGATGAAGAAGCCACCGGGCATCGGCCACCTCAAGCACGGAGCCATGGCCACCGGGGCCGCAACGCGCCCCCCGAAACGTGGACGGAGAGGACACCGTGAGGAGGGTCCGGCCCCACCTCCCCGCGGCGAGGCCGTGTTCCCTTGCAATAGCAGCAACTCCCCGCTCCACCGAAGCCTCATCCGTTGCGGCGTCCTCTATATCGCTTAATTCTCACTTGAGCAGGTAGTAAAGATCGGGTTAGTCTATTGCACGTTAGGGTGGCGGCTCAGACGTGCGCTTGCGCATTATTTCTCTTTGATTCCCCGATAATTCAAATTCCATTCCTATCTTTTCAATTTTTTACTCCACATTAACACTCAAACACCTAGCTCCATAGGCCCAAAGCCTATCCTTATCTCGGGAGAAGGAGACCAATCAAGCTTTGTTTGGGGCGGTGTTACCACGCAACTTTTGCCTAGATTTTTATCCCATCTCCCAAATCGCCCTCCCTATTAAGCAAGAACCTGAAGAATCTTTGGCCTCATCCCGGAATCGTTTTACTACACTTTTAGCATCGAGTTACCTTAGTCTACGGAGCGATGTTGATGAAGCGCGCGACGCCGTGATACACCATCCACTTGCCGGAGCGAGGAGGACTTATTGAACATGCGGCGAGAAACCCAAGGCGACGGGGTTTCCTCTGAAATAATTCGGCAACACCACCCGGTCTACCACACTAGCCATTGACCCCAACAAAGCGGGAAATCTTTCAAGACAAATTCTTCCTTGTTTAGGAATCGAGTACCGCCATCTCCAGGCTCATCCGCGAGTTGATCAGGGGCGCCATGTACCGGTCCACCCGGCCCTGCCTGCGCCTCTCCCAGGGCGATCCCACCGTTGTCCCCCGGGGATGCAGGGGGCGTGGACCAGTCCTGATAGGCCACCAAGCGGGCGCGCACCAAATACCTGAGGCCCGGCAGGTGATCGTCGATTATCACCCCGGGGTACCTGGGCTCCGGAATGAAAATGACCTGCGCAGGAGGGATGAAAGAAGGGTGCCAGCACCAAGCTTCAACAAAGAACTCACGGTCATCGATGAGGGGGGTGTCCCTGTACTCAGAGAACTCCAAGCCGGCGCAAGCAGGACCGAGGACAGTCTGCGCTACTTCCAAGTTGCGAGCATGAAGAGGAACCCGCGACAAGGCAACAACAACCCGGAATTTAAACTTCCCGGCGTGCCTCAAGGATTGACGACGCCACGGGCGCCACACCAAGGGTAGCCACACACCACTCAGTCTGGACTCCAGCACCCTCTCCCGATCGGCGCCGTGTCGGAAACGAACGACAAAGTCTTCTGGGTAGTGGTGCCTCACATCAAACTCATCGTCCAGAAGCTCAAATCTCCGGCGCAGGTAGTCCTGGACATCCGCGACTGACACAGGGGGACGCGAGCCACCGACCCATGCCGTTAAAGCATGCCCAAGGCTGTCCTCCGCCGCCTGGATGGCATTGGTTCTTGGCACCACGACGAACGGCACCCGCGGCCGACGCTCAGGCGGCGTCATGGGCTGTGCCGGCTCGCGGTCCGGTTCCGGCAGCTCGGACGGGTCAAGCCCCTCACCCAACCGTCGTGGGGGCTGCCGTTGTTGCTGCTGCTGCGGTGGCGGTGGTGGCGGTGGAGGCGGTGGTGGTGGAGGCAGTGGCGTTTGAGGCCTCGCTGGTTCCTGAGGGCGCGCCGGTTCTTGACGATGGGCCGGCCGCCCGCCAGGCGGCGGCGGAGGTGGAGGCGGGGGAGGCGGTGGCGGGGCGGACATCGAACGGCCCGTAGACGCCGAGGTTGGCGAGGCCGTGTCAGCCGAAGCACGGCTACGGCCGCCCCCAGGAAGCCTCCTAAAGACCCGGCGTCCGTCCAGCGCCGCTGGGGGGGAACGACGACGCTTGGACCCCGCGATCCCCTGCCGCCTGGGCAGAGGGCAGTCCGCCGCCCGGTGGCCCTCACACCGGCAATTGTAGCAGCGCGCCGGGTACGAACACCTCGCGCGCGTATGGCCACCGCGCAGGCACCGGAAGCAAAGCCCCTCCAGGTCAGCCGGAACCTTGAAAGGGGAGCGTGGAGAGCGCGGGGAGCGCGGAGACCGTGAGCGTCCAACCCGACGACTCTGCACCTGGAAGAAGCCCTCGGGGTCCGGCCGCCCAAGCTCTCTGGGTGGGTGCGCCACTGGAGAGGAAGGCCGACAGGACGACGGAGGCGGTGGCGGAGGCGGAGGCGGTGGCGGCGGCGGCGGAGATGCCCGCGGCCGAACATCGTGGCTCAGGACGGAGGCAGGACGGGGGCGCGGCTGACCCGGCGATGGGGAGAGGTAGGCCCTGCGAGCGTCCCCCAGGAACCCGCCGCAGGCGGGCCTTCTCTTCCTGTGGTGAAACCGGCGCCTCTTGCGCACCGGCTCAGCTACCTGCTTCCCCTTCCCGCTTGCCGGCGGCGTTGGGGGCTGCTCCGACTCCGGATCTGACAGGTCCGAGTCGGTGAAGGCCACACGCCCCCCAAGTTCGCGGTCGGAGGCCTCCCCGAGCAGACCAGGCGAATCGGCGAAGAATTCGTGGGGAGGGGGCAGATCCGCTCCATCTAGCTCCGCCCAAGAACGACGGGCGGGGGTTGCCGCCTCCGAGGCGCCACCCAAGCCGGAGCCCGGGGCCTCCAGGAGACGACCACCCGGGGTCGCCGCCTCCGAGGCACCACCCGAGCCGGAGCCCAGGGCCTCCAGGAGACGACTAGGGGAGCCCGCATCCAGGGCCTCCTGAACCGCCGTCGACCAGCGACGGGCCGAAGGGGATCTGTCCGCCATGACAGATCCGGTCCCGCCCTCGCGACAGGGCCCTACGACGACAAGCAGACCTTCAGAGGGTACCGAGGCGGTCGGGGGAGCGGCGGGCGGGTGGATCTAAGCGGAGGCGGCGCGGGAGATCGGCGGGCCGGCCATCACCGGCGGCGGCGGCGCGGGAACCCTAGGGTCGCCACGGGGGGTGCACCTTGCACAAAGCACGGCGTGCTTCAACTAAGCGTCTGCTCTATTTGGGGCTTCATATGCAACAGGACATACGCACATTTGTGCCGGCTTATCTGCTACTACTCAATAAAAGGATTGCTTTTTCTTTCTGCATTTCCACCTATTCAAACTAGTATATACATACATATATATAGCCATACAAAAGATCCACACGAAATTCACATCAAAGTGAGTCGCGCCTGCCGCTGCCGGATTTGCTTGTTCCTGGGAGATATACGGAGGGAAGACGGTGGTGTTTGCACCCGACACCTCATCACGTAGGTGTAGTAGGGTGGTATGTAAGATCTCCATGCCAGGGCTTCGAACTTTCCCCGAGGGTTTGTGCTTCCAGTATGAACATCTTGCAAAGTTATCTTGGGCAGATCAGGCTGCTGCGCCGAAGACGCTTGATAACATCCGTAGGCTACGAGCACACTGTCACTCTTGAATAGTCTCCAAATGTAAACAGGCTGGTCTTTCCGCATGCGATCAACTGGACCCTCACCGAATAAGTGGACATGCATACTTGTGTCATCTTTGATGATTTTGAGAACCCTATGCCAAAACACAGCACAAAGATTGTTCTTCAGTAAGCTACAAATCATATTTGCACAGATGAATGATCCCTCCAACAGGTCCACAATCTCCATGCAGACAGATGCTAGCTCCAGCTCCTCCTCGGCATCTGGCGTGCTTCCGAACGCCATTGTCTTGAAGAAGTACCAGAATGCTTCTCGACACAGAGGTTTCAGCTCAAGAGCTTCCATGGTCCCAAAACTTGCGACCATCTCTGACCGACTTGTAACAACAATTTTACTCACAGGTGCGTCGCCTTCGCTCTTCAGCGTGGACAGTGCTCTTCTCCATGCGCTCTCATCCACGGCGCCTACTAGCTCAATAACAACCAGTGAGCTCCCAGTCGTCGACACAAGATCATTACGATATTTGATTACACCGCTATCACCCAAAGCCATGAGCTGTAGCTTTCCATCCACGATGTCGGAATCGCCGAAGAAAACTATCAAGGAGAAGTGGTTGCGCACCCTCTCGTCACGCCAGACGTGCTCCACGAGCGTGCTCTTTCCAACTCTTGTTAGGCCGATCACTGGAAGCACAGCCAAATCTTGTGCGCCTGCAGGCTCTGGTTCCAGCAGGAACCTGATGATCTTCTCATACTCTGCTTCACGGCCGAACATGCGGTTCTCCAGCCACAGGTGCCTGTTGTAAGGCTCGCGGACCAGGGGAGGGTAGTGGCTGAGGAACAGGACGAGTTCCTTCATGTCGCCGGCCATGCATTCCAGGTCGATGAGCGCTTCCTGCAGCTGCAGCTCCGCCTCACGTCCGGTGAAAGGCACCGCCGTGACCATTGTCGTCGTCCTTGTGGCTGGGAGAATACAGATGCGCTTCGCCGGGTTGAACTCTGACAAAGACAAGGCCAGCGACGAGTGGTTGTGACGACTGACCTCGCGGCCTCGGGGCCTGTCTTGGCGCCTGGCGGCGTTGAGCAGGTAGTAGCCTCTGTACATGGCTTCCCTCATCAGATGAAGCTGTTGGAGCATCGCCGGGTTGGTGACGCGCCGCCGGTCAGCCTCCTCGAGGGTGATCTGGATCCTCAGCAGCACACGCCGCAGCCGCTGCAGGTTCTCCTGCACGGTGCCCTCGTGTCGCCGGTGACGGTACCTGTCGATGGCGAAGGATATGGATCGGCTGATGATGTCGCCGAGGACCGCGGAGACGATCGCTTCCATTTGCGAAGGCCGGTGGTTGGACTAAACAAGCGCTAGAACGGTGAAATGGCTGTAATTCGTCTCTGCTTATTTTCTGTCATCTCTAGCGACTGTAGACTCGTGACTTTGAACATATAATATTCCTTTCCTTTTTTTATGGACTGACTCGTGGCCTTCTTCTTCTTTGAAAAGGGAACTCGTGACTTTTTTTTTTTTTGACAAATGGAACTCGTGACTTTGAATTTGATGCCGGGCACAACTGGTGGTGGATATTAAGCCGAGCTTTGTTACAGTACCTCAGATGAACATGCTTTTCGGTAAAAAAAAAAAGACTATGGAACCCTAAACCCTAAGCCTTTCACTAAATTAAATCGGGCGGCTAAAATCATACATAGGTTGAATAAATATTTAGTTAATTTTTAATTCTAGAAAAGTAGAATAAATAAGTAAAGTCATTGATGCAAGATAATAAGGGCGTCTGCAATGATAATAGCTATTACTAGCTACGTAGTCAACTGATGTGGTGGTGAGAGATAGAAAAAAGACTCTTTTATACTACTGGATCCACATGGATCTTTTACATATTTTTTGACCGCGTGAAATAGATAAGCTATTTGCATGTAGCTAGTGAGCAGCACACTCTCTCTTACTAATGTGACGTGGCAAATAAAAAAACGCTACCCGATGTCCTAAAAGAATAAGAAAACACTACCTCATCCCTATTGACAGCCTCCCGTTTGGGCCACTGGCCACAAAACAAACCCTAGTTTGAGGGTAGAACTATGGTATGGATTCTTAAAATCTAGTATCGCCAAACCCAGTTACACTGGTGCCCCAACTCAGGGGTATAGTTTGTTTGGTATTATAATCGAAAGTATTTTATTGAAATCCTAAGTATTTACTGATCAGGCGGCACACAGATTTAAACTTGGTGAAGGATTTGTCGTCCCCTGCCTTACCACTTAGCCATGCCGTCAAAATATCCATTTGGACAAAGCCGGCATAGGCCAAACATGAATACCCCTTGCCAAAATGGTGTAATTTGAGAATAACAAAAAATATATGCATTTTTTTTAAAAAGAACGGGTTATTTTTACGGATTCCAAACATTAGAGAAATATATGTCAAAATATTCACAAATATCAATTACAAATTTATAAATAGAAGAACAGAGGGTAGAGAACAACAGAGGCTTGGCTACAGGGGCGGTGCTGAAGGGCCGGCCGTCGCAAGGACCGGCAGAGGCCGAACAAAATTCTCACTTATCGGGAAATCAAACCTTTCAAACTTGATCAAAGTTATAAAAAAAAGGTACTAACATTCTTGATACAAAACAAGTGATTTTGTTATTCTATCTGTCAATAGATTTTGTTGGATTCTATCTGTCTAATTCTGGGCCGTTGATATTGCTTCAAGATGCGTGCTGTTTTTTTATTCGTATCTGCATTAGCAAGTGCTGAACCTGAACCTTTTTTTTTGAGATTACACAGTACAACGCAGACGCTCAACACGCACGCACACTCATCCCTATGAACACACGCACGCAAACCCTACCCCTATAAGCACCTTCGAATGACTGAGCCGGCAAATCTTGAAGTTCACGAAACCACAGGCGCCTCGCTGTCGACGGGAACGTCGCCTACCATTTAATGCATAGCGCCGGAAAATTCTGGAATAAATTCAGAATAATATGTCACACCCAGGATTTGAACCCTGGTTGGGAGCCCCCAACCAATGGCCTTTGCCATTACGTCGTGAACCTGAACCGTTTTTGGGTACTAACGGGTGCGCATCTTGGAGTTTCTAGACCAGTGAACTTAGTTCTAATTTTTTTGGTTGTAATGGGCTTCCTACGCCGATGGGCTTTTGTTTTTGCATTGCCCCTTAGTAGAACCTGACAGATTGCTGGTCATAAAATTCAACAGATATGAATTAGAAAAAACTGTTAACAGACATATAAAGGGTCCCAATTAATTAGAGAGATAAATGTTAATACTATTCGCAATAACTTTGGTCAAATTTAAACTAATTTGTTCGGCACGGATCCTACAATCGGATTCTTATGTAAACGGAGGAGTTAAGAGTTGAGCCAGAAACCATCAGCCGAACAGTTATCGTGTGCCTTTCAGAAAAAAAAAATCATGGCAGCAGAAACCGTCACACGTCTACAAAATTCAGAGGTATCAAATCACAAGATCAGGCGCAAAGCAGTCAAATCTTTCACAATGAAACTCCATTGCGACAAATGTGAGATATCACAATGATTTTTTTCTTGCTTCATAGCATATTTAACTTTCACTTGTGTGTCTAAAAAGTCTAAACTAAATCGCATGTTCTTCAGAAACGCAGCCTGACGAGAGTATTTCTCGTCCAGGAACTGCCTGGATACCCGGATAAAATCGCAACATCAGAAGCAAAGGATAAAAACCATTGTGATTCTTTTCAGGCGGTACTGCAGTAATAATCAATAGATAAATGAAGACGAAGGCATCTTCTTAACGCGCTGTATCGAACGAACTATCGATCGTAAACGGTGGAACTTGGCAGAGAATGGCAGCACCATGTCGCACATCAGTGCAGGCTGCTTCGATTTCCAGATCAGAGTGAACTGTTGAGCAAACATGCTAATTTTAGGGACATACATACGTCTGATTCTGACTGATTCGATGCTAAAACAAGACACGAAATAGCACTGGGTAACAGAAAGCAGGAGAATTGGGGATCTTGCTTCCTTCACTGCTGCCAGACGAAGGCGGAGGGAGTGACTGACTGGGCCGTCGGAACGAGAGGCGCGCGGTACGGGCGCCAGCGGAGCACCGTGTGGCGGAGCAGCGCGGGCGCCCGGCGCAGAAGTCGGGGGGAGATCAGGCGGGGAGGCACGGGCCGGCGCCGCACCTGGTGTCTTCGAGGAGCCCCACGGCGCCGGTGCCGGCGCCGGCGGCCTTGCGGGCGAGCTCGAGCGCCAGGACCGCGAGGCCGGGGTGAAGACCTTCCGATCCCCCCGCCAGCACCCCGCGCCGCGACCACAGCCCGGCCGCTAGCGCCCGCGCCCCGCGGCAGCCGACGTCGGCGAAGGTCCCGGGCATCGTCGATGGAGGGGAGAAAGCGGAGGCGAAGAAACCCTGATTGAGTGGAAACGTGTGAGCTAGATCCAGACCGAGGGGGACAATGGACTTGGGGTTGGGGAGCTCGCTGGTCGGAGGAGAAAGACTGAGCTGGGCCGAACGAATCGTCCGGTTGGAAGCGGGCCTGCGATGGCTGCTAGCCCAAAAAACAAGCCAGCCCACAGAAAAGATTCAACCAACGATGAACAAGAAGAAAAAAGCCGACTGATGATTATACATTATATAATTGACGAATTAATTAGGCTTAATCAATTATTACAACAATTCAAATCAAATCAACTTTTAGATTCAAAAAAATCAAATCAGATTTATATCTAATTTAAAAATCAATTCAAGCATTATTAATATGGTCCGGTTTTATTTTACCTCCTAGAATTAGAAGATCATGTATTTTAACTCCTTCAGCTAATGAAACTGATTGTTTTTTTTTCTTTAGATGGTTTTTAAGGTAGTTAGTCTAACCTGATGACACATAGGCCAAGAAAGAGAGATCCGACTACATTAATAGTTTGGTGAATCAAAGAAATTATGAAATTTAAAATTTAAAATTATGGTTTATTGTCCGTTTGGCTATCTGGAACTCCTGGAATAGTTTACACCATGAATTCAATTCCGGGAATTCTGAGGATCCAAATGGACCCTTAGAAAAATAATAGAAATCTTGTTTTAGCTCAAGGAAAAAAGTGAAACCAGATACGTTCCCTACTAGTATATGCTCTTGCTATATGTTATAAAAAAAATTCATGCACCACCGCTCGAGTTTAGCCGCGGTCAGAACGAAGCAAAGTATCGATCGGTTTGTACCTGTTGACTAGTGCTAAACAGAAAGGGTACAGGTGCAACTTGCAAACAAAGCAGTGACGAGATGAGAGCAGCAATTGCTTCAGCTGACCCCAAAGCGGATGCGGCTGAATTGCAAGCACGGCACTTACGAAGGCTGTTAAATCCAAGGGCTGCAATTTACGTACTATGTCAGCCAGCAAGGCAGCAACAGCCTAGCAATAAAATAAACGTATATAATCTGGATTCTGGAACATTTCTGTTTTCAGTCACAAAGAGAACGCAGTGCAACGTTTTCACGAAATCAGATGAGTGGTGAGCCATTTGTTAATTATTTTCAGTCATAGTCAATAGTCATCTTGGAAAATTGGACCCGATGCGATGGAGTGTCCATCGTGTACACTTCCAGTTTTTCGCCGCCATATATCAAATGGTACATGAACGGATTGATCCCGGATGAAGGGTCTCCCATGTGAACTCGTCAAGGAACCAGGATGGAAAGCACATCCTGCTGGTGAGAAAATTTTCTTTGACAATTTTTAAAGACATTTTCTAGATAAAAGTACACCGCCCTAATGGCTGCCATGTTCCCTGATCAATGTGACGATGCCAAAAGCCGTGTTCGCCTTCTTCTCCGGCTATGGCTGCTGCCTTGTTGCATCAAGCTAGTTGCCAATGTCAAAGGCGCACTGTGTCCTCGAGAGTCCAGAGAAATGTAATCTAGTATTAAAGTATGTATACTTAATTATTCGCTCTAGTAGCTTGTGTGTGTACACACAATGACACAGTTGCGATTCCCCACGAGAATATCTAAAACCATGTGCTACATGAATTAGTAGTAGTATAGTACAACTTTGTATCGTACACACAGAATACCTGTATGTGCTGGCAAGTGAGAAGACAGCATCTTTCACAGTCGCTGATATGATGGTGTTTTTACTGACTGTCGCCTTCCTAGTCCATTCGCCCATTTCAATCACTTGAGCGCGCCTTCATACTGAATTATTGAATCCTGTGGCGTAATTTACCGATAGTGATACAATTACGGCAAGGTGACACATTGCACATGACAATAATCAAACACAGATACAGAAAAAAGGTAATTCACCTATCTTTTCAATTTGCAGAGCATCAATGAGATTTAAGAGTTTCTTGTGCACGGCGAGAAAATGCGGACCTGGAAATGTTCCCTGTTCCGATCATGAAAGAGGCTTGCAAGTTGAGATCCCTCCGAGTGATTATCTTTTTTAGCAATCGCTCAATCATGCAATGGGTGACAGGTTGACAAGTCAATGTTTCACCTGGAAACAAAAATTATCTTTTTCTACTACTATTTGCACGAGTGAAAAGTAATATTGTTCATCTGCTTCGAAAATTACAGAGCGAACTTTCAGCACATCCTTTTATAGACGAGCTAGACACCTAGGCCATGTCCAGCACGGTTCACCTCAGTTGAAAATTAAATTACAGCTAACACAGGCAAATATACACACGATACGCAATAGCAGTAGCAAGACGAGCCCTTTTGCAGCTTGCGGTTGCGGCCTTGCGGGGTTCAAGCCTCAAGCTCAAATGATGTAGTCCGACCACTGCTGTATGAAGGAGGTGTGGTCCATGGACTCCCCTGGCATGACATCCTCGCCCTTCTTCCCGCCGATCAGCCTGGCGGGGTTCCCCACGGCTGTACACCTTGGCGGCACGTCGATGAGCACCACGGACCCGGCGCCGACCTTGGCACCGGCGCCGATCCTGACGTTGCCGAGGATGGTCGCCCCCGCGCCGATGAGCACGCCGTCGCCGATCTTGGGGTGCCGGTCGCCCACGGCCTTGCCCGTGCCGCCCAGCGTCACGTGGTGGAGGATGGACACGTTGTTGCCCACGACGGCCGTCTCCCCGACGACGACGCCCGTGGCGTGGTCCAGCAGGATGCCCCTGCCGACGGTGGCGGCCGGGTGGATGTCGACGGCGAAGACCTCGGCGACGCGGGACTGGAGCGCGAGCGCGAGCGCGCGGCGGCTCTGCGCCCAGAGCACGTGCGCGACGCGGTGCGCCTGCACGGCCAGGAAGCCCTTGTAGTTGAGGAGGCAGTGCGCGAAGCCCGCGCAGGCCGGGTCCCGCGCCCGCGCCGCGACGAGGTCGGCGGCGGCGGCGGCGCGCACGGTCGGGTGCGCGGCCAGCGTGGCCACGAAGAGGTCGTACAGGAGCGTGGAAAGCAGCGTGGAGGAGCAGAGCTTGTTGGCGAGGTGGAACGCCAGGGAGCGGTCCAGGGACGGGTGCGACAGCACCGTGGCGTAGAGGAACGACGCCAGCGCCGGCTCGGCCTCCGCGTCGCGCCGCGCCTCCGCCTTGATCTGGGACCACACCCAGGACTCGTCGCCGTCCGACTCCGGGGGCGGGTACGACGGCACGACGTCCGCTTGGAGCGCCGGCGGCGGCGGCGGCGGGGTGGTGTTGTGGAGAACCCGCGGGGGCTGGGATGCTGTCTCGGTGCGCAGCGGCTGGCCGGCCGTCATCCTCGAGTCGCCGTCGGTGCGTGCCTGTGTCTGTGTGGCCGGTGGGTTGTGCGGGCGGCGTGACTCGCGCAGCGCAGCCGTGGGGGACTGGAGGTGGAGGTGGAGGTGGAGCGGCAATATATAGCCCAAGAGAAGGAGCGGTCCAAGCGGAGCCACGTGGGCCGGCCCATCTGAAGAGCACGACCTCGAGTTGCCGAGAGCAAAACGGAGCGTGCACGGTCACGGATGTCGAATTCCACGACGCAGGGATCATGCAATGCAAATGGAGCGAACTTGTGCTGTTTTGGTTGCGTGTCGCTCCTCATAGCCGCAAGCCCGCAAAACCGCAAAGCGGTGGTCCTGGGTGCGGTGCATTCGCTTGCCATCGGTAATGCACTTGTGCTGTGATAAGTGATGGTTAAGTGCATAACTTATGCAGAGGCCGAAATAAAAATTCTTTTATTTTTGAGAATAACAAAAATATATGCCAGTTTTTCCAAAAAAAATTACAAATTATTTCTAGGGATTCCAAACATGAGAGAAATATATAATTACAAATTATTTCTACGGATTCCAAGAGAAATATATATGTCAAAATATTCACAAATATCATCAAATTGTTCAGAAAATTACAAATTTACTAATAGAAGAACAGAGGGTTGGCCATGGGGGCAGTGCACAAGGACGGGCGGAGGTGAAAGAAAATTCTCGTTTATTGAGAAATTAAACCCTCCGAAATTTGATCGAAGTTGTATAAGAAAGTACAAACATTCTTGATACAAAACAAGTACTACTACATTAGTAATAGAATATATTTTATAATAAATTTATTTAGAGACATAAATGTTAATACTATTCACAGTAATTTGATCGACACGAATCATATAATTGCATTCGTTGTCAAAAAACAAGAGCTAGATCCAGACCGAGGTTAATGATTGACAATGGATTTGGGGAGGAGAAAGAATGGGGGCTTGTTTAGTTCCCCCCAATTTGGGGCTCGCCAATTTGGTAGTGGGCACTGTAGCGCACTGTAGTATTTCGTTTGTATTTGTGAAATATTATCTAAACATTGATTAATTAGACTCAAAAAATTCGTCTCGCAAAGCACAACTAAATTGTGTAATTAGTTTTTAATTTTATCTAAATTTAAGATCTACGACGTATCAAAGATTTTGATGTGACGGGAAATCTTTCGCTATGCCAAATTGGCAACCCCCAATTTAGGGGAACTAAACAAGGCGGCTGAACGAATCGTAAAAGTAGTACAGAGGCCTACGTGACTCCTCGATGGTATGCTGCAGAATAGATAAACGTATACATATATATAGCCATACAAGAGATCAACACGAAATTCACATCAAAGTGAGTCGCGCCTGCCGCTGCCGGATTGGCTTGTTCCTTGGTGATGTACCGAGGGAAGACGACGGTGTTTGCACCCCACACCTCACCACGTAGCTGGAGTAGGGTGGTATGTAAGATCTCCATGCCAGGACTTCGAACTTTCCCCGAGGGTTTGTGCTTCCAGTATAAACATCTTGCATAGTCATCTTGGGCAGATCAGGCCGCTGGACTGAAGACGCTTGATAAAATCTGTAGGCAACGAGCACACTGTCACTCTTGAATAGTCTCCAAAGGTAAATAGGACGATCTTTCCTCGAGCGAACAACTGGACCCTCACCGAATAAGTGGTGATGCATACGACTGTGATCTTTCATGCGTTTGAGAACCCTATGCCAAAACCCAGCACAAAGATTGTTCCTCAATAAGCGACCAATCATATTTGCACAGATGAATGATCCCTCCAACAGATCCACCATCTCCATACAGACAGATGCTAGGTCCAGCTGCTCCTCGGCATCTGGTGTGCTCCCGAACGCAATTGTCTTAAAAAAGTACCACAAAGCTTCTCGAGACAGTGGTTTCAGCTCAAGAGCTTTCATGGTCCCAAAACTTGCAGCCATCTCTGACCGACTTGTAAGAAGAATTTTACTCACAGGTGCCGTGCGTTCGCTCTTCAGTGAGGACAGTGCTCTTCTCCATGTGCTCTCATCCATGGCGCCTACTAGCTCAATAACAACCAGTGTGCTCCCAGTCGTCGACGCAAGATCATTACGATATTTGATTACACCGCTATCTGCCAAAGGCACGAGGTGTAGGTTTGCATCCACGATGTCAGATTCACCAAAGAAAACTATCAAGGAGAAGTGGTTGCGCACCCTCTCGTCGCGCCAGACGTTCTCCACGAGCGTGCTCTTTCCAACTCTTGTTGGGCCGATCACTGGAAGCACAGCCAAATCTTGTGCGCCTGCAGGCTCTGGTTCCAGCAGGAACCTGATGATCCTTTCATACTCTGCTTCACGGCCGAACATGCGGTTCTCCAGCCACAGTTGCCTGCTGTAAGGCTCACGGACCAGGGGAGGGTAGCGGCTCAAGAACAGGACGAGCTCCTTCATGTCGCCGGCCATGCGTTCCAGGTCGATGAGCGCCTCCTGCAGCTGCACCTCCACCTCACGTCCGGTGTAAGGCGCCGCCGTGACCATCGTCGTCGTCCTTGTGTTTGGGAGAATACAGATGCGCTTCGCCGGGTTGAACTCGGACAAAGACAAGGCCAGCGACGAGTGGTTGTGACGACTGACCTCGCGGCCTCGAGGCTTGTCTTGGCGCCTGGCGGCGTTGAGCAGGTAGTAGCCTCTGTACATGGCTTCCCTCATCAGATAAAGCTGTTGGAGCATCGCCGGGTTGGTGACGCGCCGCCGCTCGGCCTCCTCAACGGCGATCTGGATCCTCAGCAGCACGCGCCGCAGCCGCTGCAGGTTCTCCTGGACGGTGCCCTCGTGTCGCCGGTGACGGTACCTGTCGATGACGAAGGATATGGATCGGCTGATGATGTCACCGAGGACCGCGGAGACGATCGCTTCCATTTGCTAACGCCGGTGGTTGGATTGAACAAGCGCTAGAACGGTGAAATGGCTGTAATTCGTCTCTGCTTATTTCTTGTCATCTCTAGCGACCGTAGACTCGTGACTTTGAACATATAATATTCCTTTCCTTTTTTTATGGACTGACTCGTGGCCTTCTTCTTCTTCGAAAAGAGAACTCGTGACTTTGAATTTGATGCCGGGCACAACTGGTGGTGGATATTAAGCCGAGCTTTTGTTGTTGTTTTTTTTAAGTGACTTCCATTACTCGGCTGACAAATCGTCAACAACGATTACATAAACAATTTGAGGTAGGGCAGTAGTGAATTCCCCATCACCGCCGTTACAAAGTAAACTTTTGAGGTAGGGCAGTAGTGAATTCCCCCTCACCCTCGTTACAAAGCAAACTCCTTACTGCTAATTCATGTGCAGCCTTATTACATGATCTACTCGCAAAAACACAATCAACTTGAATATAATTTGAAGATAACAAGGACTTCACTTCATCCACCTACCTCTAGATGAACATGAGACTTTCGGTCAAAAAAAAAAAAAAGACTATGGAACCCAAAACCCTAAGCCTTTCACTAAATTAAATCGGACGGCTAAAATCATATATAGGTTGAATAAATATTTAATTAACTTTCAATAAATATTTAGTTAATTTTTAATTCTAGAAAAGTAGAATAAATAAGTAAAGTCATAGATGCAAGATGATAAAAGAATAAGAAAACGCTACCTCATCCCTATTGGCAGCCTCCCGTTTGGGCCACTGGCCACAAAACAAACCCTAGTTTGAGGGTAGAACTCTGGTGCCCCAACTCAGGGGTATGAATCTGTTTGAGTTTGTTTGGTATTATAATCCAAAGTATTTTATTGAAATCCTAAGTATTTACTGATCATGCGGCACATATATTTGAACTGGGTAAAAGACTTGCCGTCCCCTGCCTTACCACTTGGCCATGCCGTCAAAATATCCATTTGGACAAAGCTGGCATAGGCCAAACATGAATACCCCTTGCCAAAATGGTGTAATTTGAGAATAACAAAAATATATGCCAAACTCTTTTTTTAAGGTATAAATTATTTCTACGGATTCTAGACATTAGAGAAATATATGTCAAAATATTCACAAATATCATCAAATTGTTTAGAAAATTGCAAATTTAGAAATAGAACAGAGGATAGAGAAGAATAGAGGCTTGGCTGCGGGGCCGGTGCCGAACGTCTGCGTGCGTTGGAGGCTTGGGGGTGGGGGGCATAAAATTCTCCTTATCGGGGAACCAAACCGTTCAAACTTTGATCAGAGTTATATAAAAAGTACTAACATTTTTAATACAAAACAAGTACTACTACATTAGTAATAGAATATATTTTCATAATAAATTTATTTAGTAGAGATATAAATGTTAATACTATTCGCAATAACTTTGATTAAATTTAAACTAATTTCATCAGCACAGATCCTATAATTGGATTCTTATGTGAACAGGGGAGTGAGAGGGCAACGTATCATATGCAACCCAGCTTCGTGTGCAACCTATGCAACCACCAATTAAGCCAGAAACCATCAGCCGAACAGTTATTGTGTGCCTTTCAGAAAAAAAAACATGGCAGCAGAAACCGTCACACGTCTACAAAATTCAGAGGTATCAAATCACAAGATCAGGCGCAAAGCAGTCAAATCTTTCACAATGAAACTCCATTGCGAAAAATGTGAGATATCACAATGATTTTTTTTTCTTGCTTCATAGCATATTTAACTTTCACTTGTGTCTAAAATGTCTAAAGTAAATCGCATGTTCTTCAGAAAAGCAGCCTGACGAGAGTATTTCTCGTCCAGGAACTGTCTGGATACCCGGATAAGATCGCAACATCAGAAGCAAAGGATAAAAACCATCGTGATTCTTTTCAGGCGGTACTGCAGTAATAATCGATAGATAAATGCAGACGAAGGCGTCTTCTTAACGCGCTGTATCGAACGAACTATAGATCATAAACGGTGGAACTTGGCAGAGAAATAGAGAATGGCAGCACTATGTCGCACATCAGTGCACGCTGCTTCGATTTCCAGATCAGAGTGAACTGTTGAGCAAACATGCTGATTTTAGGGACATACATACGTCTGATTCTGAGTAATTCGATGCTAAAACAAGACACGAAATAGCACTGGGTAACAGAAAGCAGAAGAATTGGGGATCTTGCTACTGCCAGACGAAGGCGGAGTGACTGGGCCGTCGAAACGAGAGGCGCGCGGTACGGGGCCAGCGGAGCACCGTGTGGAGGAGCAGCGCGGGCGCCCGGCGGACAAGTCGGGGGGAGATCAGGCGAGGAGGCACGGACCGGCGCCGCACCTGGTGTCTTCGAGGAGCCCCACGGCGCCGGTGCTGGCGCCGGCGGCCTTGCGGGCGAGGTCGAGCGCCAGGACCGCGAGGCCGGGGTGAAGACCTTCCGATCCCCCCGCCAGCACCCCGCGCCGCGACCACAGCCCGGCCGCTAGCGCCCGCGCCCCGCGGCAGCCGACGTCGGCGAAGGTCCCGGGCATCGTCGATGGAGGGGAGAAAGCGGAGGCGAAGAAACCCTGATTGATTGAGTGGAAACGTTTTTTTGAGGGGAGAAAGGGGAGAAAGCGGAGGTGAATCAAAGAAATTATGAAATTTAAAATTTAAAATTATGGTTTATTGTCCGTTTGGCTATCTGGAACTCCTGGAATTGAATTCATGGTGTAAACTATAGTTGTTTTAAATTTGACTATCTTGTTTTTTTACCCAATTCTTAGAAAAATAATAGAAATCTTGTTTTAGCTCAAGGAAAAAAGTGAAACCAGATACGTTCCCTACTAGTATATGCTCTTGCTATATGTTATAATTTTTTTTTTCATGCACCACCGCTCGAGTTTAGCCGCGGTCAGAACGAAGCAAAGTGTCGATCGGTTTGTACCTGTTGACTAGTGCTAAACAGAAAGGGTACAGGTGCAACTTGCAAACAAAGCAATGACGAGATGAAAGCCGCAATTGCTTCAGCTGACCCCAAAGCGGATGCGGCTGAATTGCAAGCACGGCACTTACGGAAGCTGTTAAATCCAAGGGCTGCAATTTACGTACTATGTCAGCCAGCAAGGCAGCAACAGCCTAGCAATAAAATAAACGTATATAATCTGGATTCTGGAACATTTCTGTTTTCAGTCACAAAGAGAACGCAGTGCAACGTTTTCACGAAATCAGATGAGTGGTGAGCCATTTGTTAATTATTTTCAGTCATAGTCAATAGTCATCTTGGAAAATTGGACCCGATGCGATGGAGTGTCCATCGTGTACACTTCCAGTTTTTCGCCGCCATATATCAAATGGTACATGAACGGATTGATCCCGGATGAAGGGTCTCCCATGTGAACTCGTCAAGGAACCAGGATGGAAAGCACATCCTGCTGGTGAGAAAATTTTCTTTGACAATTTTTAAAGACATTTTCTAGATAAAAGTACACCGCCCTAATGGCTGCCATGTTCCTGATCAGTGTGATGATGCCAAAGCCGTGTTTGCCTTCTTCTCCGGCTATGGCTGCTGCCATGTTGCATCAAGCTAGTTGCCAATGTCAAAGGCGCACTGTTTCCTCGAGAGTCCAGAGAAATGTAATCTAGTACTAAAGTATGTATACTTAATTATTCGCTCTAGTAGCTTGTGTGTGTACACACAATGACACAGTTGCGATTCCCCACGAGAACATCTAAAACCATGTGCTACATGAATTAGTAGTAGTTTTTTTTTTTTTTTTTTGCAACTCCTCACAGAGTACTGTACCTCAACAGTATCACGACGTTTCCTCCTCACAAAACACTGTACATTAGCAGTACTCCGCCTACAACCGTTCGATTGTCCAGAAATCGTATCCAGGCCGTCCACGCACCTGCCCTTCTGGAAGGTACCGGCATCCTCCGGCCCCAACCGTGCACCGGCCCCTCCGCTCCCAGGTTCATCTCCGTCTGCAGCTGCGCGCCGCCGTCCGGCCGCGCCCATGCACGCGCCGCCTCGCGACCTCCAGCGCCCGCCCGTGCTACGCGTCGTCGCCACCGACTCGCATTACAGGCTACCTGCAGCTCCCGGGGCACGCCGCCCTCCTCTAAACCCCGTCTGGCCCTACGCTCCGCCATCTGTTGATTTCCGTCGTCGGGGAGGCCACGTCCACCATCATGTAGCCCACTGGAGAGTTGTCCAGCGAGAACTCCTCCGCATTTGCATCACCGATGGCCGTGCCTGCGGCTTGCTCCCTTTCATCTCTGCGTGAGGTAACCGCTCCCGCAACTATTTCAATTCGCAATTCGTCATCTGTAACGCGATAGCTACCATTGCGCCGTCGTCAGTACCGCGTACCCTCTGATGATATTCTAATGCTTCCATTCTTTGGACTTCTATAACAGCAGCAACTGCCTCCAAAATCCAGCACGGGTCATGCCGATGAGATGTTGTATGCACAACACTTGCTGCTCTTGCCCTCTACTGACTGATGCAGCTACATTGCAGTACGCGTCCCACTATACTCATTCGTGAATTTGGGGAAGACCAAAGCAGGCAATTGGCAAACAATTTTAGTATTTATCCCTTATTTTCTTTATTTCTTTTATCAATGCCCATTCAGAGATTACAAACTGCAGATGCAGCCACATTTCAGAAAGTGAACAAGTGACCATGGCTGCGTGCCTGTGTCTTACAAGGTTAGTCACAATGTGCATCCCTCAAATTGTTTCAGGTACTGAATAGCAGACTTGGTTAATTGATTTTCAGGAATTCAACCCCTGTCAAAATGTACCAGTTGTTCTCAAAAGGGGATGAATTGGACACATCGTTGCCAACTCTATGGTCCACTTCATTCATCCTTCAGTGTAGGCTTAGAATATAAACATGTAACTTCAAGCATTTTTTATCATTTTGTTTGATACACACAAACATGTAATATAGCGTCAAATGCTATTCCAAGCTCCCTCCCGCGCATTGCGCGGGGGAACTGCCTAGTAAAGATAAATAAAAGATAGAGATTTTAGTGTTTCTACCCCTATTTCAAAGTCCAATGGTGATTTTGCCCCTTTTTTTAACTTTGTGATTTTACCCCCCGTTTTTTTCTAAACGAAGCTCCTGTTTACCCCTAGTATGTAACATTGTCTGAGACAGATTGATTAAATAGCCAAAAAAAGAAAAATAAATGAAAAAACACCTGCGCAAAAAGACAAGGATGCTCTTATGTCCCTCTCCTACCACTGGGAGGCGATAGTTCACACATCTAGCGATATTAAATTGTGTTTATGTGGATTGTTAATTAAAGTGTTGTAGAATTTTTTTAAAAAAATCTGTCCAATAAAAATAAGAGCTTGATGTCTAAAAATAGGGGTAAAACACAACATAGGAAAACATGGGTAAAAACTCATGGACAAAGTCATTATTTTGTCCAAAAGTTGACATCGTTTGAAGGACTTAACAAACTAGGGGTAAAGTGTTCTTTCGTTTAAAAATTACAGGGGTAAAATCACAAAGTTAAAAAAACAAGGGTAAAATCACAAACGGACTTCAAACCAGGGGTAGAAATGCTCAAACCCCTAAAAGATATACATATACAAATATATTATATATAGCCACACAAAAGATCAACACAAAATTCGCATCACAGTGAGTCGCGTCTGCAGCTGCCGAATTTGCTTTTTCCTCGGGGATAAACGGAGGCACGACGACAGTGTTTGTACCCACATCTGAACACGTAGCTGGAGTAGGGTGGTATGTAAGATCTCCATGCTAGGACTTCGAACTTCCCCCGAGGCGTCGTGCTTCCTGTAGAAACATCTCGTAAACTTATCTTGGGCAGATCAGGAAGCTGGACTGAAGACGCTTGGTAACAACTGTAGGCTATGAGCACACTGTCATTCTTGAATAGTCTCCAAAGGTATGCTGGCTCATCTTTCGCCAAACGAAGAACTGGACCCTCACCAAATAAGTGGAGATGCATACTTCTTTGATCTTTGAGGCGTTTGAGAACCCTGTGCCAAAACCCAGCACACAGATTGCTCCTTAGTAGGCTAGCAATTATATTTGCAGCTATGAACGATCCGTCAAACAGGTCCGCAATCTCCATGCATACAGATGGTAGTAGCCCCAACTGCGCCTCACCATCGGGTGTGCTCCCGAACGCCAATGTCTTGAAGAAGTACGAAGTACCAGAAAGCTTCTCGTGACAGAGGTTTCAGCTCAAGAGCTAGCTTTCATGGTCCCAAAACTTGTAACCATCTCTGACCGACTTGTAACAAGAATTTTACTGACAGGTGCCTCGCCTTCGCTCTTGAGCGTGGACAGTGCTCTTCTCCATGCGCTCTCATCCAAGCTGCCCACTAGCTCAATAACAACTAGTGACCTCCCAGTCGTTGACGCAACATCATTACGATATTTGATTACATCACTATCTCCCAGAGGCGTCAGGTTTAGGTTTTCATCCACAATGTCGGATTCGCCGAAGAAAACTATCAAGGAGAAGTGTCCGCGAACCCTCTCGTCGCGCCAGACGTGCTCCACGAGTGTGCTCTTTCCAACTCTTGCTGGGCCGATCACTGGAAGCACGGCCAAGTTTTGTGCGCCTGCAGGCTCTGGTTCCAGCAGGAACCTAATGATTCTCTCATATTCTACATCACGGCCGAACATGCGGTTCTCCAACCACAGGTGTCTGCTGTAAGGCTCGCGGAGCAGGGGAGGGTAGCTGCTCAGGAACAACGCGAGCTCCTTCATGTCGCTGGCCATGCGTTCCAGGTCGATGAGCGCCTCCTTCAGCTCCGCCTCTGCCTCGCGTCCGGTGTAAGGCGCCGTGATCGTCGTCGTCGCGCTGGCTGGTAGAATACAGATGCGCTTTTCTGCAGGGTTGAACTCAGACAAGGCCAGCGACGAGTGTTTATGACGACTGACCTCGAAACCTCGGGGCTGTTCTTGGCGCATGACGGTGGTGAGCAGGTAGTAGCCTCTGTACATTGCATCCCTCATCAGATGAAGCTGTTGGAGCATCTCCTGGTTGGTGACGCGGCGCCGCTCGGCCTCCTCGACGGTGATCTGGATCCTCAGCAGCACACGCCGCAGCCGCTGCAGGTTCTCCAGCACGGTGCCCTCGTGCCTCCGATGACAGTACCAGTCTATGGCGAAGGATATGGATCGGCTGATGATGTCGCCGAGGACCGTAGAGACGATCGCTTCCATTCGCGAATGCTGGTGGTTAGATTGGACAAGCGCTAGAACACTGAGGCCTTGTTTAGATGTCAAAATTGGCCACCAAATTCACTATGCAGAATTCCTATTCCCCGTCACATCAAAATGTCGGCCCATGCATGGAGTACTAAATATAGATGAAATCAAAAACTAATCGCACAGTTTGATTGTACTTTGCGAGACGAACATTTTGAGCCTAATTAGTCAAAGTTTGGACAATTTTTACCAAGTACAAACAAAATGCTACAGGGCGCTGATTTGACACGGCACTATGCAAAGTGCCAACTTGAGCCAGAACTAAACAAGGCCTGAAATGAAATATGGCTGTAATGCGTCTCGATCTGCTTCTCTCTCACTATCTCTAGCCACCGTAGACTCGTGGTCTTGTAGACTGCCTCGTGGGAACGTGGGTCCATTCCCCCGGCGACACGCCGTTAGGCTCGCTAGATTCGTTAGCTCGTGAGGTATAGGTGGAAAAGGAGGGAAAAGATATGTTCAAAGTCACGAGTCCACGGCCGCTAGAAATGACCAGAAATAAGCAGAGACGAACTACAACCACTTCCATGCTACACATTGCGTGTCACTGCCGCTCACACTCTCCAGGCAGTCACCGTGAGGAGACAACACGAGCGTTTTGGTGGAAGGGAGGACTCCACCGCTGCAATTCTGGAGTCACGAAGCAAATTCCGTAAGAAGACAACCTCGTGGAGTCGTGGGTGTGGACTGTGGACTGGCCAAAAGGCCGAGCAACAAAACGTCTCGTGTCTTCGCCTACTCCATTGCCGCATCCTCTGCCACTGTTTTTTTTTATCTCCGACCTATTGCTTTATTTAGTACCAACTGCTAAATTAGTATTGACGCGGGTGGGACGGAAAGAGAGGTGTGTGGTAAGCGTCGCATCAAACATCTCCTGTCAGCCTTTGGATTTTGCGTAGATATATTTTGAGCCCTTGATTTTGAAGACAAAAAGGTAGACATAGAAGTATTTCATTATAGTACAGATATTATACATATATTCATTGTTTCCACCCTATACCTCACGAGCTGAATGAAGCTAGCTAACGATCCATGCCAAGCCAGCCCTTGATACCTTTACAAGCCACGCCGAGCTGGATTGTTAGCTCATTACCTTCATGGACTAGCTCACTGCTACACCCTTGCCCCTTACTGGCTCGGTTGTCTCCACCTAAACCCCTTGACCATCCCCCTCCCCACGGTTGGCCAGAAACACAAGGAATATGTCTTCTCTTTATCTATTATTAGTGTATAATTAGTGTAATTTTTATGCTCTTTGTCTATAATTAGTACATAGTTAGTATAATTTTTAGAGTAAATTGCATCTGAGATACAACAACTATACTTGTCCGTGCAAATTACCCCAACAACTTGTAATCTGATCTATTGGGCACAATAACTTGTTACCTTAGTGCATATACGGTCAAAGAAACAGTTTCTCTCGTGCTTAGCAGCTACGGTTGAACTCATTGTCACGTATGTATAGTTGTATACGTACACGGCTCGTGTAGCTAGCAGCTCGGCGTATACGGCTCGTGCATATAGCAGCTCTGAGCTCGGACGTGCATAGCTTGTGCAATAGCGCATACATCGCGTCAAATGGGGGGACGCATCATGGTTTTCCTATCTCAGTAGTTGGCTGAGGCACAAGCACGGGACGTGGGATACCTACATAGTCGTCGAGAACATGGTGCAAGTCCTCCAGATTATGGTTAGTTCACTTTCATTCTCTTGGCATCTATATGACTAGATTCAATTGAAGGTTCCATCTAAATGGGTTCTTCGTATCTGGACTTGCTGGGTGAATATGTAAATGATTGATAGGGTCAGCTGAGTGTGCAAGTATCATATATCTGCACCCGCTGCTCACCTGGCTACAGGCTAATTGCTGGTTGCTTTTGGTGATTGACGCTTAATTTGATGGTGCTAGACAATCTGATCACTTAGATTTATTTAAATCAAATATGCAGCACAAAAAATATATAAAGGTATAAGTTCTAAGAGGATTAGATAGTAGTAGTTGTCAGCGTTGACACCATTATTTATTGACTGGTTCTAGATATGTAAAATTATAAGTCCCCATCGCAAGAGCAGTGTAAGTTTGAGCTGCGGCACGTCGCGTAGGTCGAGCTTCAGGCTGCACGGGCCGTATGTATATGTGACAGGGCACGAGCCGTGTACGTCACTGTAAGCCGTATGAGTCCGACCGTAGCTGTATACTGCTAAGCACGTGAGAAATTATTTTTTGGACCGTATATGCACTAAGATAACAAGTTGTTGTGTCTAATAGATCATATTACAAGTTGTTGGGGTAATTTGCATGGACAAGTATACTTGTTGTATCTCAGATGCAATTTACTCTAATTTTTATGTTCTTTGTCTATTATATTAGTACATAGTTAGTACAATTTCTAACCTTATATTACCTTTAGCCCCCCCTTTGGTCCGTTTCTGGATCCACCAATGCCCTTGACCCCTAACCACCTGGCCGTTATCCCCACCATTTGGCCTGCCTGTCTTCCTCCGAGCCACTTCTATGCCTACCAGAGTTGTGGATTTACCAACCAAAGCGTCCACCATCTTTTATTCTCCGTCTTTGGTAGCCGCCGGCACCACCTCTTCTTCTTAGTCTGCAGTGGGCGCGGGCTTTGGACTACCATGAAATCTGGCCCAAAATCATTTTAGTACTCAGTAGTTTAAACAGTTTTAGCCCATAAAAAAATCTGGCCCAACAATGAATAGAAAGAAGGCCACATTAGCTCTGTTCCAGGCTGAGCTGATGCGTGCTGTGGCGCTGCCGCCCATCCCCCGCGAGACCGCCCAAGGGCCGAGGCTGCGACCATGACGCGCCTTCGACTCTGAACATAGGCGCCGCCGCGCCGATCGACGAGTTCCAAGGCACCCCGATGGCCGCCGCCCCATGCCTGCGTATGTCGCGGAGCCACGCTGAGCCACTACCGAGCAACCGAGCAAGCTGCACGCCGCTGGTACCGTCTGCCACCTGCTGGGTGCGCCAAGCTGCAACAGAAAACAAGCGTCATGGACGGTGAGTGTGCTTCTGATTTCTGAAGTTGTGAGCTCTCCCAAATGGCCAAATCTCATATCCTAGGGTTTGGACAGTGATCACTGGGCAATACATTTGGGCTTAGGGACGGTTTACAAGCGAAACTTGTTGAATAAAATTTTGTGTTATTTTCAGCCCTAGATTTTACTATATTGTATTAACTGTTTTAATTAGGACTGCCCACGTTTCAAATCCTAGGTCCGCCATTGGGCGCGGGCGAATCAGACAGGCCGGGGATCGAGCAGGGTGTGAATTGGAAGGATGAAGGTGCCTGGCGGATTTGCAGCGCAGCAGGCGATTGTGAACAAGCAAATCTGTTATTTTAGTGCTAAATTGGTACTGATTAGGAATGAAATTGATGCACTTTTTTTTTATGAAACCGATACACTGGTATTATAATCATATATAAATACATTGTTTTTTTTTTTTTCATTCTCGCAGGCTAAACGAAGCTAGTGAGCTATCCGCGTCGAGCGAACCCTCCAGCAGAGTTGATCTCGTCAGCTCGTTACCTTCGTGAACAAGGTAGAACTGGACAGGAGTTGACTGGTTGTGCCCGGGATCAAATTCAAAGCCACGAGCTCCCTTTTCAAAGAAGAAGATGGACCCGTTCAAAAAGAAGAAGAAGGCCACGAGTCAGTCCTAATGGAAAGCGAAAGAAAAAATATATATGTTTAGAATCACGAATCTAGAGATGACCAGAAATAGGCAGAGACGAATTACAGCCATTTCAGCGTTCTACCGCTTGTTAAATCCAAGTATCCAACCAACGGCGTTCGCATATGGATGCGATCGTCTCTGCTGTCCTCGGCGACCTCATCGGCCGATCCATATCCTTCGCCATAGATAGGTACTGTCACCGGCGACACGAGGGCACCATGCAGGAGAACCAGCAGCAGCTGCGGCGTGTGCTGCTGAGGATCCAAATCGTCGTCGAGGAGGCCGAGCGGCGGCGCGTCACCAACCCGGCGATGCTCCAACAGCTTCATCTGATGAGGGAAGCCATGTACAGAGGCTACTACCTGCTCAACGCCGCCAGGCGCCAAGACAAGCCCCGAGGCCGCGAGGTCAGTCGTCACAACCACTCGTCGCTGGCCTTGTCTTTGTCCGAGTTCAACCCGGCGAAGCGCATCTGTATTCTCCCAGCCACAAGGACGACGACGATGGTCAAGGCGGCGCCTTACACAGGACGTGAGGTGGAGCTGCAGCTGCAGGAGGCGCTCATCGACCTGGAACGCATGGCCGGCGACATGAAGGAGCTCGTCCTGTTCTTGAGCCGCTACCCTCCCATGGTCCGCGAGCCTTACAGCAGGCACCTGTGGGTGGAGAACCGCATGTTCGGCCGTGAAGCAGAGTACGAGAGGATCATCAGGTTCCTGCTGGAACCAGAGCCTGCAGGCGCACAAGATTTGGCTGTGCTTCCAGTGATCGGCCCAACAAGAGTTGGAAAGAGCACGCTCGTGGAGAACGTCTGGCGCGACGAGAGGGTGCGCAACCACTTCTCCTTGATAGTTTTCTTTGGTGAATCTGACATCGTGGATGCAAACCTACACCTCGTGCCTTTGGCAGATAGCGGTGTAATCAAATATCGTAATGATCTTGCGTCGACGACTGGGAGCTCACTGGTTGTTATTGAGCTAGTAGGCGCCATGGATGAGAGCACATGGAGAAGAGCACTGTCCTCACTGAAGAGCGAACGCACGGCACCTGTGAGTAAAATTCTTCTTACAAGTCGGTCAGAGATGGCTGCAAGTTTTGGGACCATGAAAGCTCTTGAGCTGAAACCACTGTCTCGAGAAGCTTTGTGGTACTTTTTTAAGACAATTGCGTTCGGGAGCACACCAGATGCCGAGGAGCATCTGGACCTAGCATCTGTCTGCATGGAGATTGTGGATCTGTTGGAGGGATCATTCATCTGTGCAAATATGATTGGTCGCTTACTGAGGAACAATCTTTCTGCTGGGTTTTGGCATAGGGTTCTCAAACGCATGAAAGATCGTCCTATTTACCTTTGGAGACTATTCAAGACTGACAGTGTGCTCGTTGCCTACAGATTTTATCAAGCGTCTTCAGTCCAGCGGCCTGATCTGCCCATGATGACTATGCAAGATGTTTATACTGGAAGCACAAACCCTCGGGGAAAGTTCGAAGTCCTGGCATGGAGATCTTACATACCACCCTACTCCAGCTACGTGGTGAGGTGTGGGGTGCAAACACCGTCGTCATCACCAAGGAACAAGCCAATCCGGCAGCGGCAGGCGCGACTCACTTTGATGTGAATTTCGTGTTGATCTCTTGTATGGCTACATATGTATACGTTTATCTATTCTGCAGCATTACCATCGAGGAGTCACGTAGGCCTCTGTACTACTTTTACTCTTACGATATGTGTATTCCAAACATTGACCTTAATTTGCTCCAGTAAAATTTGTGGATTTCTTATGCACAACTAGGATCTAGTAATGCACGCACAACCGATCCTAATCAACAAAAATGTCCTGATTCCACACCATAGACTCTGGATCACAATCAACCTGAACCCACAAATGGCCCAAGCATCCTCCGGACTAAGCGAAATTACGGAACTGTTGGGTTTTGACCGAGCAAAAACGCACCTCGCCGGCGGCGGCGGAGGAGGAGGAGGCAACGGTGGTGTTAGTGAGCCTCACCCTGGCGACCCATCGGCGGCCCGGCCCAAGTCATCAAGGAAGCGATCCAAGAACAAGTGCCTTGCTGGACCGGAATGGGCCTGCTCGTCATGCGTTGAGGCCAAGCCCAACAGTAGCTGAAGAGCTATATGTGTCGCAGGAGCCGTCTGAGAGGGTCACGAAGAAAACACTTGCTCTTTCATTTTGTAATCGTTGAACTTTCCTTTCGTGTAATAGAAGTAAACCTGCCGTCGCCGTCGTCGTTCCCGGCGCCGGCCATCGTACCACCATTGCTTGCTCTTGAGTAGTTAGCCAACTGCTAACAGTGGTATCAGCTCTATCGATCTCCGTCCCCGTCCTGGATCTCGCCCCGGCTCTCCATCCCCACTACACCCGTCTCCAGCGAAGCCGCGGCGCCATGGATCCTGTCGTCAACACCAAATTCGACGAGCTCTTCAGGAAGCTCGACGATCTACGCGGGGAGTACCAATCGTCGACGGAGCAGGTCGAGCGCCGCCTCTCTGAGGCGGAGGAGGCTAGGCTGCGGCGCGCTGAAGCGGTCGACGCCCGCATCTCCTCGCCGGAGGGCATCGCCACCGAGCAGTACACGGCCGCCGTCGTCGCCGACAACTGGGGTGGCCACTTCGAGCATCAGCTCCGCGACGCTGAGATCCGCATCGACGACTTGGAGCGCATCCGCTACGACGACATCCGCGATGAGCGCAACGCCCGCGTCGCCGACCTGGAGTCTGCCGCTCAAGCGTTCGAGGAATGGCGTCCCCGAGTTGAGAACTCCATCCTCTTCCTCAAGTTGGAGCTCGACCGCATCCATCGACCGGGCGACCAATTTGTCGAATCGGCCCCGAAGTTGGTCGCCGGCCGCGTCTCTGTCGGATCTCCGACCAACTGGCCCAGTGGGCACGGCGAGGCATCGACTACACGGGACGCGGGGCGTGGTGCTTTCGCATCCATGGCCCCGTGCCCGGCCAATGGTACGAACGCTCATCCTCACTCGTTCCATTCTGTTGCGCATGGCGTTGATCCGTTTCAGCATCTCTCGCCGCCGATTCATCAGCCGCCTCCCACTGCCGTGTATCCTCCACCACCCCCACCACCGATTCACCAGCCTCCGTCGACCGCCGTATACCCACCACCTCCACATCCCCCAATTACCCATCCACTGCCGCCTCCGCTTGTTCCTCCTCCCCAGCCAGCACTGCACTCTGCTGCATACCCTCCCTACCCACCTCCACGCCCACCCTTCCACCAACCTATTCCTACCTACCATCCATTCCAATCTCCACCAAATTTCTCCCAATTCCATACACCCCCTATCCAGCAACCGAATTCCCAATTCCCTTTCCCCAACCATTCTAACCAGCACTCTAGTCACCCCAACAACCCCCATCTGGGTCAACTCCCTAAGCTGCAATTCCCTGCATTCGATGGTGACAATCCTAAGCTATGGCTATCTAGGGCAACCAATCATTTCAAACTCTACTTGGTTCATCCTTCCATGTGGATCACAATTGCCACCCACCACTTCTCCAATGCTGCTGCTCGCTGGTTACAGTCAATTGAGCACCAGCTCCACAATATATCATGGGAATCATTCTCTGCTATGCTTATGGATCGTTTTAACCGCGACCAGCATGAGCTTCTCACTCGCCAAATGTTCCACATTCATATGACATCAACTGTTGCCGACTATGTTGAGCGATTCACTGCCTTGGTCGAGCAGCTAGCTCCTTATCAGCCCCATCCTGATGCAGTATCCCATGTCCAGCGCTTTATTGATGGACTTCGTGAAGATATTCGTGCTGTACTTTTGGTTGCTCGTCCCCCAAACTTGGATACTGCGTGTACCTTGGCATTGTTACAAGAGGAGGCGTCCAACCATGGCGGTGGTAGGGAGCATCGTCGCTCTCATGGTGGTTCTGGTGGAGGCGGTGGTGCATTCCCAGCGTGCTCTGCTCCACCTTCAAGTACTCTGGCTGTTCCCCCGCCTCGTCGTCCACCGGGTGACACTGCTTCGTCAAGCCGTACCGACGAGCGTCGCCCAACGCCCAGGACTTCATCTGTTGATAACAAGCTGGCTTCACTTCGTGATTATCGCCGAGCTTGCGGCCTCTGCGTGCGCTGTGGTGACAAGTATTTTCAATGCCATCGCTGTGCCCCTGTTCCGCAGGCTCATGCGCTCTAGGAGGTTTGGGCTCTCTGTGCAGAGGTGTTTGATGATGTTGAATCTCCCAATGATGATGAGCCTGCTCCAGTCGAGGAACCTGCTCCGCAAGTGAATATGATGTCGCTATTCTCTGCATCTTCTGCCTCTTCTGCTCCAAAGATATTGTAGTTCAGTGGTTTGTTGGGTACCACCCCTGTTACTATCCTATTGGATTCCGGCAGTACACATTCTTTTGTCAGCACTTCAGTCGCCTCTCAGTTTTTAGGCGTTTGCAAGATGGAGCAGCCTGTGTCTATTCGAGTGGCTGATGGTGCCAATCTGTTTTGTGACTCTAAACTTCGTGATGCTGAATGGTCAGTTCAGGGCTACAAGTTCCACTCTACACTCCGAGTTTTGCCTCTGGGGTCATATGATATGATTGTGGGAATGGATTGGCTTCGTGCCTTTTCTCCAATGTGGGCCGATTGGAATGCAGGCTGGGTCTCGGTTCCTTATGGTAAAGGTTTTGCGACATTGTTCAGCTCTGATGCCGATAGAAGTCTGCCCACTGATATCCATCTGCTCCATGTTCTCGATGATGCTTCGCCTGACACGGAGCCTTTGCATCCTACTGTGCAACAACTGCAGGATGAGTTTCACTCTTTATTTGATACACCTTCTGAATTGCCGCCCCATCGTGAGTGCGACCATCAAATTCCGCTCATTCCTGGAGCTTCCCCAATGGCAGTCAGACAGTACCGATATAAGCCTGCACTCAAGTCTGAAATTGAGCAGCAAGTTTCCGACCTTCTCAAATCTGGTATGATTCGGCCAAGCACTAGTTCCTTCTCTTCTCCGGTGCTGTTAGTTCGCAAGAAGGACCAGTCCTGGCGCATGTGTGTGGACTAGCTTAATGCTCTAACTGTGAAGGCTAAATTTCCTATCCCTGTGGTCGATGAGCTTCTTGATGAGTTATCTCAAGCCAAGTGGTTTACCACTCTGGATCTCAGAGCGGGCTTTAATCAAATTCGTCTAGCACCAGGGGAAGAGCACAAGACGGCGTTTCAAACGCATTGGGGCCAATTTGAATACACTGTCATGTCCTTCGGTCTCACTGGAGCTCCAAATACCTTCCAAGGCACCATGAACTCGACATTGCTGTCTGTGTTGCGCAAATTTGCTCTGGTATTCTTTGACGATATACTGATCTACAGCCCTACATTCGAGGCTCATCTTGATCATCTTCGTCAGGTTTTTCAGCTTCTTCAGTTTGATAACTGGAAGGTCAAGTTTAGTAAGTGCCAGTTTGCTAACAATACCATCTCTTACTTGGGACATGTGGTCAGTGCTCAAGGGGTTTCTACCGATCCATCAAAGATCAAGTCAGTCCAGTCCTGGCCAGTTTCTCAGGATGTTAAGGAGCTTCGCAGCTTCCATGGCCTGGCTGGTTATTATCGCAAATTTGTTAGAAATTTTGCCCCGTTGGCTCGGCCGTTGTCAGACTTGCTGAAGAAGGGTTCTGTCTTCCTCTGGACTCCAGTTCACACTGATGCTTTTAATGCTTTGAAGCAAGCTCTAGTTACAGCACCAGTTCTTGCTTTGCCAGACTTCACCAAGCAGTTCCAGATACAAACTGATGCAAGTGACTCTAGAATTGGTACTGTCCTGTTGCAAAACGGTCATCCACTGGCTTTTGTTAGCAAGTCTCTTGGTCCACGTTCTAGTGCATTGTCCACATATGAAAAAGAAGCCTTGGCTATTTTAACAGCAGTTGATCAGTGGCGTGCCTACTTGCAGCATGCTGAATTCACAATATTCACTGACCATAACACCTTGACTCATCTCACTGACCAGCGCCTGAATACTCCCTGGCAAGTCAAGATGCATTACAAGTTGGCTGGGTTCCAGTACAAGATTGTCTATAAGCCGGGTGCCTCAAATGCTGCTGCTAACGCCTTGTCTCGCCATCCAAATCCTACTGAGCAATTGTATGCCATATCAAGCTCAACTCCTACTTGGATACTGGATGTCATCAAGGGGTATTCTGATGATCCCGAGTCCACTCAATTGCTCCAAGAGCTAGCTGTCAACCCTCAGTCCAGAGCTCACTTTACTCTTCAAGATGGCGTGTTACGTTATGATGGCCGAATCTGGATTGGTACCAACCCTGAATTACAGCAGCGAATCATTACTGCCTTGCATGCCAGTGCTTGGGGGGCACTCAGGCTTCCCAGTAACATTCAGTCGAATCAAGAAGTTGTTCCAGTGGCGTGGCATGAAGCAAGTTGTCCGTTCATTTGTGGCCAATTGTTCAGTTTGTCTTCAGGCTAAGCCTGACAAGGCTCGCTACCCGGGTCTCTTGGCTCCATTGCCCGTTCCTACAGAGAATTGGGAAGTCATCTCGATGGACTTTATCAATGGACTCCCTACTTCTGGACAGGCTAATAGCATCCTCGTGGTGGTAGATAAGCTCAATAAGTTTGCTCATTTCTTGCCACTCCACCATCCATATTCTGCTCATAAGGTGGCTCAAGTCTTCATGGACAATGTGTACAAGCTCCACGGCCTTCCCAAGCATGTTATTTCTGACCGAGATGCTATTTTCACAAGCTCTTTTTGGAGGGACTTGTTTGCTCTGATTCATGTTGAGCTGGATATGAGTTCGGCTTACCATCCACAGTCTGATGGGCAGACCGAGCGCGTCAACCAATGCCTCGAAACATTTCTTCGCTGCTTCGTTCATTCATGCCCGCGCCAGTGGATCAAGTGATTGTCTCTCGCCGAGTTTTGGTACAATACCAGTGATCACTCTTCTCTGGGGAAATCCCCGTTCGAGGTACTCTATGGCCACCCCCTCGTCACTTTGGCATCACTAATGACGCTGCTATTCCTGTATCCGATGCTTCTGTTACTCTGGCTGAGTGTACAACCATGATGGAGTCCGTTCGGCGCCATTTACTCCATGCCCAACAAAAGATGAAATCTCAGGCTGACAAGAAGCGTTCTGACCGCTCCTTCAATAATGGTGATATGGTCTTCCTCTGTCTTCAGCCATATGTTCAGGCTTTTGTGGCGCCACGGTCTCATAACAAGCTCACATTCAAGTATTTTGGGTCATTCAAGATCATCGCGAGGATTGGAAAGGTAGCATACAAGCTTCAGCTCCCTCCATCTGCTTCAATCCATCCGGTGTTCCATGTTTCATTGCTCAAGCCGGCTCCAGCGTCTGCATTAGCTTCCTCGGCTTCTCTGCCTGACTTCGATGATAATCTTCAAATTTCGGAGGAGATTCTGCAGTCCAGGATCCATCAGCGGGGTAATCAAGTCGTCCAGCAACTGCTGATCAGCCTTGATGCTGATCTGGCTACTTGGGAGGATGCTGAAGCTCTGAAGCAGCGCTTCCCATATGCTCCGGCCTGGGGTCATGCCGGCACTGAAGGGGGGAAGAATGTCAGTGAGCCTCACCCTGGTGACCCATCGGCAGCCCGGCCCAAGTCATCTAGGAAGCGATCCAAGAACAAGCGCCTTGCTGGACCAGAATGGGCCTGCTCGTCATGCGCTGAAGCCAAGCCCAAGAGTGGCTGAAGAGCTATATGTGTCGCGGGAGCCGTCTGAGAGGGTCACGAAGAAAACACTTGCTCTTTCATTTTGTAATCATTGAACTTTCCTTTCGTGTAATAGAAGTAAACCTGCCGTCGCCGTCGTCGTTCCCGGCGCCGGCCATCGTACCACCATTGCTTGCTCTTGAGTAGTTAGCCAACTGCTAACAGGTGGAGCGGCTGCCGGGGCCCGCAGCGAAGAGGCGACGCTTCGCCTTGGGGCTGCCCGATACCCCAACTGCTCCACCGGAGTGCGCCCCCGGCGAGGCGTGGGCGGGCCCGAGCGGGCACTTGCAGGAGACGGCGCTGTCCCTGCCTGCGGAGCTCATGGCTGCTGGGTGTTGGCTAGATGGTCTGTACTTTGTGCGCGGTTTTGTGCAGTTTGAGGAGGGGCGGAGAGAGGGGAATACGCTCCGAGATTGTTCCCCTTCGCCTTGCGAATTTTCATTTTCGCGGGCTCAGGAAATATCTTGGCGCCAAATCTACAATGGATTGGTTTTGATGAGTTATCTTATGAATTACTAGCAACCAAACAAATGAAACAAACGCATAATTAAATTTGCAAAAAGTGATTTTTTTTCCTTCCACCGGTTCTCTTTAAAAACTAACTAATTCTCCCTCCGTTCTTAATTTTTTTCTAGATGTACAGTGACCTTTTTTTATAGATTTTACTATATTGTATTAATTTTTTAATTATGACTGTCCTTGTTTCAAATCCTGGGTCCGTCATTGGGCGCGGGTGGATCAGACGGCCGGGGATCGAGCAGGGTGTGAATTGGAAGGATGAAGGTGCCTGGCGGATTTGCAGCGCAGCAGGCGATTGTGAACAAGCAAATCTGTTATTTTAGTGCTAAATTGGTACTGATTAGGAATGAAATTGATACACTTTTTTTATGAAACAGATACACTGATATTATAATCGTGTACATTTTTTTTGCGGAAAAATTAGCTGTGGGACACTTCCTACTTTTGAAATCGGGTGCCACACACCTCAACTTACGAAATTGGCTATAGGACACTAAAAGTGGGAGCACATTTGTTGCTGGCAGCAAATGCATTTCCATTTGCTGAAAGACACTCTCAATGTCTAGCAACAAATGTGCTCCCACTTTTAGTGTCCTATTGCCAATTTTGTAAGTGGAGGTGTGTGGCACCTGATTTCAAAAGTGGGAAGTGTCCCGCAGCTAATTCTCCCGTTTTTTTCCTACTCGCAGGCTAAACGAAGCTAGTGAGAGCTATCCGCCTCGAGCGAGCCCTCCAGCAGAGTTGATCTCCTCAGCTCGTTACCTTCGTGAACAAGGTCGAACTGTACCGGAGTTGACTGGTTGTGCCCGGCATCAAATTCAAAGCCACGAGCTCCCTTTTCAAAGAAGAAGAAGAAGAAGAAGGACCCGTTCAAAAAGAAGAAGGCCACAAATCAGTCCTAATGGAAAGCGAAAGAAAAAAAATATATGTTTAGAATCACGAATCTACGGTCGCTAGAGATGACCAGAAATAAGCAGAGACGAATTACAGCCATTTCAGCGTTCTAGCGCTTGTTCAATCCAACCAACGGCGTTCGAATATGGATGCGATCGTCTCTGCTGTCCTCGGCGACCTCATCGGCCGATCCATATCCTTCGCCATAGATAGGTACTGTCACCGGCGACACGAGGGCACCATGCAGGAGAACCAGCAGCAGCTGCGGCGTGTGCTGCTGAGGATCCAAATCGTCGTCGAGGAGGCCGAGCGGCGGCGCGTCACCAACCCGGCGATGCTCCAACAGCTTCATCTGATGAGGGAAGCCATGTACAGAGGCTACTACCTGCTCAACGCCGCCAGGTGCCAAGACAAGAAGCCCCGAGGCCGTGAGGTCAGTCGTCACAACCACTCATCGCGGGCCTTGACTTTGTCCGAGTTCAACCCGGCGAAGCGCATATGTATTCTCCCAGCCACAACGACGACGACGACGATGGTCACGGCAGCGCCTTACGCCGGACGCGAGGCAGAGGTGCAGCTGCAGGAGGCTCTCATCGACCTGGAACGCATGGCCGGCGACATGAAGGAGCTCGTCCTGTTCTTGAGCCGCTACCCTCCCCTGGTCCGTGAGCCTTACAGCAGGCAACTGTGGCTGGAGAACCGCATGTTCGGCCGTGAAGCAGAGTATGAGAGGATCATCAGGTTCCTGCTGGAACCAGAGCCTGCAGGCGCACAAGATTTGGCTGTGCTTCCAGTGATCGGCCCAACAAGAGTTGGAAAGAGCACGCTCGTGGAGCACGTCTGGCGTGACGAGAGGGTGCGCAACCACTTCTCCTTGATAGTTTTCTTCGGCGAATCCGACATCGTGGATGGAAAGCTACAGCTCATGGCTTTGGGAGATAGCGGTGTAATCAAATATCGTAATGATCTTGTGTCGACGACTGGGAGCTCACTGGTTGTTGTTGAGCTAGTAGGCGCCGTGGATGAGAGCGCATGGAGAAGAGCGATGTCCACGCTGAAGAGCAAAGGCGACGCACCTGTGAGTAAAATTGTTGTTACAAGTCGGTCAGAGATGGTCGCAAGTTTTGGGACCATGGAAGCTCTTGAGCTGAAACCTCTGTCTCGAGAAGCATTCTGGTACTTCTTCAAGACAATGGCGTTCGGGAGCACACCAGATGCCGAGGAGCAGCTGGAGCTAGCATCTGTCTGCATGGAGATTGTGGACCTGTTGGAGGGATCATTCATCTGTGCAAATATGATTGGTGGCTTGTTAGACAACAAGGACTCTCCTAGGATTAATGTTCACCACAAGACTTGTTCTTGTAACATGTATGGCTTAGATTGTATAGAAAATAGTCAAGTCAAGATATAACTAGGAAATAGTAGTCAAGTCAAGATGTAACTCCACATTGTATGTAAGGCCACACAGGGGGCTCTTTCCTGTCCTATTTAACATGTACCGAGAGACCCAGGAAGGGCCATCTCGTTCCCTCCAATTCATTCTCTCTTACATGGTATCAAGCTTCTTTTTCCATTCGGAAAAGATCCAAATGGCCTTCAACTCCACCGCCGCTTCCTCTGCCCTTCCGGCCCTCTCCTTTGGCTTCCTTCCACCCGTCAATGAGAGACTTCACCGCGGCAATTACAACATGTGGCTTGCCCAAGTCACCTCCACTCTCAAAGGCGCCAAGTACGCCGGTTACATCAAGCCCGGCGCGTCGCCACCGGCGGCGTTCCTTGAGGGCGAGCTCGATCCCGTCTCCGGCAAGAAGGCGGATCCGGTGCCCAACCCAGCATATGAGACGTGGGTGACTCAGGACCAGCAGGTCTTGAGTTACCTCTTCTCCTCGCTCTCCAAAGAAATCTTCCAACAAGTCTCCTCGGCCACCACATCTTCCGAGCTCTGGGCGGCAATCCAAGATCGCCACGCCTCCCAGTCTCGTGCTCGAGTCGTTGCCACGCGCATGGCCCTCGCCTCGGCATCCAAGGGATCGTCGACCATGGCGGAGTACTTTACCAAGATGAAGGGCCTCGCCGATGACATGGCTTCGGCGGGCAAGAAGATGGATGACGATGACCTCGTCACCCAGATCCTCACCGGCCTTGGTGAGGAATATGAGTCCATCGTGACGGCCGTCGCGACACGCGTCGAGCCGATCACGATCCCTGAGCTTTACGCTCAACTGCTCGCCGCGGAACAGCGCAAGGGTCTTGGCGGCGGCGACTCCCAGTCCTCAGCGAACGCCGCCATCAAGGGGGGCAACCGCAACTACACCAACTCCAGTCAATCTCGTGGCCGCAACCGTGGCGGTTTTACCCGCGGCGGTGGCGGTCGCGGCCGTGGCGGTGCTGGGCACCCCAACGGCGGCCGCAGCAGCAACTTCCAGGAGGGCGTTTTTTACGCGGATCTGCGGCAAGGAAGGACACCACGCCGGACGCTGCTTCAAGCGCTTCGACCACAACTACACCGGTGCGCAGCAGCAGCCACAGAAGAGCGTGTCCGCGGCTACCACGTCCCCCTACGGGGTGGACACAAATTGGTACATGGACTCAGGTGCCACCGACCACATCACGGGAGAACTAGAGAAGCTCTCCTTCCGCAACAAGTACCGTGGCGGGGAGCAGGTTCTAGCTGCTGACGGGCAAGGTATGAAGATTGCAAACACTGGTCATAGTACTCTCTATTCCCATACTAGAAATTTGCATCTTAATCATATCCTTCATGTCCCACAAGCCACAAAGAATCTCTGCTCTGTAAATCGATTTACTAAAGATAACGGTGTATTCCTTGAATTTCACCCGGATCATTTTCTTATTAAGGAGCAGGTGACGAAGAACACCCTCCACAGCGGCAGATGTGAAGGGGGTCTATACCCTCTTCGCCCGTCATTGTCACCACCATCCAATAAGCAAGCTTTTGGCGCTACCACACCATCTACCTCCCTATGGCATCATCGATTAGGCCATGCGTCATCTCGTGTCGTTCAACAAGTCCTGAGTCGTCATAGTCTACCTGTTCTTACAGATTCAAATAAAACTAGAGTTTGTGATGCTTGCCAACAAGGCAAAAGCCACCAATTGCCATACCCCAAATCCTCTAGTGTGTCCGATGGTCCTATGGACCTTATTTTCTCCGATGTATGGGGCCCTGCCCCTCTTTCAATTGGTCGCTACAATTATTATGTCAGTTTCATTGATGATCATAGTAAATTTACTTGGGTCTATATGCTACGTCACAAATCTGAAGTTTTCCACATTTTTCATGAGTTTCAAAATCTTGTTGAACGACAATTTGGCAGAAAAATTCGCTGTGTCCAAACAGATTGGGGTGGAGAATACCAAGCTCTTCACTCCTTCAAACGCATAGGCATCAATCATCAAGTTTCTTGTCCACATGCTCATCAGCAAAATGGCTCTGCCGAGCGCAAACATCGCCATATAGTTGAAGTAGGCCTTACCCTGCTTGCTCACGCATCCCTACCCCTAAAATTTTGGGATGAAGCCTTCTTGACAGCCGTGTTTCTTATTAACCGTCTGCCATCCCGTGTACTTCAAAATCAGACACCCTTTGAGGCCTTGTATGGCCAAGCTCCCGATTATAATTTTCTACGTGTTTTTGGGTGTGCTGTTTGGCCTAATCTTCGGCCATTCAACTCCAAGAAACTCCAATTTCGATCCAAGCAATGTGTTTTCTTAGGATATAATATCCTTCACAAAGGTTACAAGTGCCTAGATCCTAAAGATGGACGTATTTATATCTCACGGGATGTCGTCTTTGATGAACAAATCTTCCCGTTTGCATCTCTCCATCCTAACGCTGGAGCTCTTCTCCGCAAAGAGCTTGAGCTTCTTCCTGATCTCCTTCTTCCTCCGACCTCTAGTTTTGGGAATAGTTTTGTACCTGACCAGCATAAGCATTCTTCTACTAATGCTTCTACTGCCCCGAGCTCTGCTGAGTGTACGCAGGAAACAGGAAGAAGTTCGCCTCCATCCGGTGTTGAACCGGCGCCGCCCACTCGACATTTTATGTGTCGGTCCATTGGAGACAGCAGGCCTAGCGGGGACAGCAGCACGGATCCCCATCAAGATCCGCCTGCCGCGCCCGCGTTCGACGCGTCCGAGGCTGCGGGCGGATCCGCCTCGGTCGAGCTCCCGCCATCCGACGGCGGACGCGTGGCGTCTCCCCACCACGCGACAGAGGCGCGCGCCGGGTCTTTGGGATCCTCTGCGGCCACCGCCCCATCTCCGTCCACTGCACCGAGCCGATCTCCGCCACAGCCGGATCCTGCGCCACAGCCGGATCCTGCGGGGACCACGGCAACAGCGCCAGCCGATCCCGCCACTGGGGCCCATGAGATCCCGGTTGGCGGATCTTCTGCGCCGATCGATTCTACAGCCGTGGCCGTGGCATCACCTCCTCCAGCTTCATCACGGCCGGCAACTCGGTTGTCCCATGGGATTCGTCAACCCAAAAGGTATACCGATGGCACTGTCAAGTGGTGTATGCATGTTCAGCCTTCCACAGGGGAGCCGAGCACTCTTAATGAAGCTATGTCCAATCCAAATTGGGTGGCTGCCATGAACTCCGAGCATCAAGCACTACTTCGCAACAAAACCTGGCACTTGGTCCCTCGACCTAAAGGGAAGAACATTGTCGGATGCAAGTGGGTGTATAAGATCAAGCGCAAGGCGGATGGGTCTGTTGATCGATACAAGGCCCGTCTTGTCGCCAAAGGATTCAAGCAACAATACGGCATTGATTATGAAGAAACCTTCAGTCCCGTGGTCAAGGCAGCCACGATCCGACTCATTCTTTCCATAGCCGTTTCTCGGGGCTGGTCTCTTCGCCAACTAGATGTCCAAAATGCTTTCCTTCATGGGATCCTGGAAGAGGAAGTTTACATGCAGCAACCACCTGGCTACACGGACAAGACTCACCCCTCCTACGTCTGTCGACTTGACAAGGCGCTGTATGGCCTGAAGCAGGCTCCACGGGCATGGTATGCACGTCTCTGCAAACGCCTAGAGGCCCTTGGTTTTGTGGCGTCCAAAGCCGACACATCTTTGTTCTACTACTATCGGGGTGGATATGTTATGTTTGTCCTCATTTATGTTGATGATATTATTGTTGCTAGCTCCTCTTCATTAGCAACTGACGCATTGCTCAAGGACTTACAGATGGACTTCGCTCTCAAGGATTTGGGAGCTCTGCATTTTTTTCTAGGGATCGATGTCAAGAAAACTTCCACTGGCCTACTGCTCTCTCAAGCGCAGTATGCATCTGACATTCTCAAACGCTCTGGTATGGACAAAGCTCATCCGGTAGACACTCCCCGTCACCTTCGAGAAGCTCGGTCCGGTTGATGGGGAACCATTGAACTCCGAGGATTCTACGCGGTTCCGGAGTGTGGTCGGTGCTCTTCGCACTGCGACCGACACGGCCTGACATTTCCTTTGCAGTCAATAAGGTATGTCAGTTCCTACATGCTCCAACTTCAGTTCATTGGAGCGCAGTCAAACGAATTCTTCGCTATATTTGCGGTACCATCAAATTCGGTCATCACATCAGGCGCTCCAACTCTATGATGGTGAGTGCCTTTTCTGATGCCGACTGGGCGGGATGTGTTGATGATCGCCGCTCTACAGGTGGATTTGCTATGTTTGTGGGTGCAAACTTAGTCTCATGGATGGCCAGGAAGCAGTCCACAGTGTCCCGATCAAGCACGGAGGCTGAGTACAAGGCTCTTGCCAATGCTACTGCTGAGATTATGTGGGTTCAAAAGCTGTTGACTGAACTCAAAGTTCCTCATCCTCCGGCTGCCCGGTTGTGGTGTGATAATTTGGGAGCCACCTATCTCTCTGCCAATCCAGTGTTTCATGCCCGGACCAAACATATTGAGATTGACTTTCATTTTGTAAGAGAACGGGTGGCTCAGAAACTGCTTGACATACGGTTCATTGCCTCTACTGATCAGCTTGCTGATGGATTCACCAAGGCCATTCCTGCACCACAGTTAAGGAAATTTAGGTTCAATCTTAACCTTATTAGTGGCTAAGATTGAGGGGGGGTGTTAGACAACTAGGACTCTCCTAGGATTAATGTTCACCACAAGACTTGTTCTTGTAACATGTATGGCTTAAATTGTATAGGAAATAGTCAAGTCAAGATGTAACTAGGAAATAGTAGTCAAGTCAAGATGTAACTCCACATTGTATGTAAGGCCACACAGGGGGCTCTTCCCTGTCCTATTTAACATATATTCCCTCCAATTCATTCTCTCTTACATGGCTTACTAAGGAACAATCTTTGTGCAGCGTTTTGGCGTAGGGTTCTCAAATGCATCAAAGATCACAGAAGTATGCATGTCCACTTATTCGGTGAGGTTCCAATTGTTCGCTTGGATAAAGATCATACTATTTACCTTTGGAGACTATTCAAGAGCAACAGTGTGCTCACAGCCTACCAATGTTATCAAGTGTCTTCAGTCCAGCAGCCTGATGTGCCCAAGATAACTATAAAAGATGTTTTTACTGGAAGCACAAAGCCTCTGGGAAAGTTCGAAGCCCTGGCATGGAGATCTTACATACCACCCTACTACACCTACGTGTTGAGGTGTGGGGTGCAAACACCATCGTCTTCCCTCCGTATATCACCCAGAAACAAGCAAGTCCGGCAGCGGCAGGCGCGACTCACTTTGATGTGAATTTCATGTCGATCTTTTGTATGGCTATATATATGTATGCGTTTATCTATTCTGCAGCGTAACATCGAGGAGTTGTGTAGGCCTCTGTACTACTTTTACTCTTTACATTCTAATTTCCAAACATTGACCTTAATTTGCTCCAATGAAATTTGTGTATTTCTTTTATTTTCCCTGCTTTTACATCCCCACAGCTCAGATTTCTCAACACTATTCTGTTTTTTGAAGTCAAGTCTGTGTTGCTCCCATGAACTTGTTGTCTTTTAACCCTTAAACCGGGCAAATTACCCTCCCCCTCCCACTCCAAACAGTTCAGAATGATTCGAAAGGTGGTTTTTATTGATCTGGCACATATGTGGACTGCACATGTCATTTTCTTAGCCATGCAATGTTTTGTTGAATACTTGGGCTCCTAATTGACCACAAATTAAAAAATAACTAGGAAATTTAGATCCTGCCGAGCACTACAACTAAAAAAAGAAAAACTAAGATGTGCCTTTAGGATTATGAAACTAAGCCATAGTGAAATCATACTAGAAACAGGCTATTATGATTTGCATATAAGAAATCTAGCTAATATATCACACCAATGAAACACCGAATATAAGAACCGCTCGTCATTTCAAAAACATAAAGAAGTCAATGTAAATATAAGAAATGAAAGATATGAACAAGATCAACCAGATTTTCTTGTCGTGAAGGAGTTGCCACTAACACCTAGTCTACGTTTTGGAGCACCAACTAAATGTTAACTCCCTTGAGTCACAAAGACTCAATATCCTAGGAGTATTCATTCTCCACTCCCAAGTCCCAATCAACGAGTCTCTAACCAAGCACGAAGCTAAGAGCATCGATATTGTCGCCGATCTAATCATGGAGGCACCGTTATATGGACCTTTAATAGTTAGCTCTTCTTTTGTTGAATTGTTGATGTGTGTCGTGCATTAGGTATGGGTTGTTGATGATAATGATACCTGTTCACAGTTCAAGATCTATGAGATTTGCTCAGCATGGGGCTACCGAGTTCAATGTTGTAGTTCTACTTTTTCATTGAGTTTTATGAGGCTTGGCTAAATTCGTGAGATTTCAGGCCAGTCAAATCTCATTCACGAAGTTGATAGGCTACAATCTGTGGTTACTGCAACCGACTTTGTGATGTCGACACCATAATAATAAGTACAACGTAAAGGTATCACAATCACATGTACTCTGCTCATTCATCATTACTCGCTCTATGACAAATAAGCAAAAACTCAACTCAACCTTTCATGCATCTTGTGCAGAGATCAACAGCACAACAACAATAGTAGGAATTGAGAACTGGAGATTGCCGAAGTGTCAAAGCAGCTAGATTCACAAAATATCGCAGCTACAATCACGACATACACTATCATTTGCTACCAATCTACCATCCATCATCAATCGCAGCTATTGCCGCACCAAACTCAACTGCATCACCAAAAGGGAGTGGTAGCAGCCATAGTCACCTGCTACTTCCTAACCATCTAAACCACCTGCTAGTGCTAGCTCAGAGCTCCTGCTTGGTGAGGATGTGCTCGATCAACAGCACGGATGCGGTTCAGATATTGCCAGAAAGGCCACTCCACGGGGTCTGTCCTCGTTCAGGTAGGAGAGGACAACCAGAAGTTGCTCCTCAGTGAAGCCAGGGACACCCATCACGGTGGGGTAGAGATCAGGGTGTGGTTCGACTGGAGCATTGGCAGCACGAACAGCAGTTGCAAGACCAACAATGGCGTCATTGAGTTGAGCAAACTGCTGGGCGCTGTACTTCCTGCGCCTCTTCATCACCGCAATGAAGGACACTGCTGCTGCTGATACCATAGCACCAGCAAGAAGGATCAGCCGCCGTCGACGACGTAGCCTTTCCACCTACAAGGGGTGCCCCAAAACTGCATCAGGAACACGCAAATAGTCCAAAACAAGTCGCCCAAATTGTACACCAGAAGGGATTGGCGTCCTCTTTACATTGACCACAAAATCCCGTAAGAGAGGAAAGCTACTATGTTAGAGTAATGGAACACACTACTCCTGCTCTGGCAAGCATCAATGGAATCCCAAAAATCCCAAATGTCAGTATGCTACGTAGCACATGCCCACAATGCAATGAAATCATGAAACCAAGCTCTGAATTTTATATAACAGAACATCAATCTACGTTCCATTCCGGCATATCTGCACATATACAACTATGGCATTGCATCTAACCTGCCTATGCGAATGCGGGGCCAACTGAACATTCAGTTTTGTGGATTTCTTGTGCACAACTAGGATCTAGTAATGCACGCACAACGGATCCTAATCAACAAAAATGCCCAGATTCCACACCACATATTCTGGATCACAATCAAGCTGAATCCACAAATGCCCCAAGCATCCTCCGAACTCAGCAAAATCACAAAACTGCTGGGTTTCGGCCGAGCAAAAACGCACCTCGGCAGCGGCGGCGGTGGAGGCAACGATGGAGCGGCTGCCGGGGCCCGCGGCGAAGAGGCGACGCTTCGCCTTGGGGCTGCCCGAATCCCCGACAGCTCCACTGGAGTGCGCCGCTGGCGAGGCGTGGGCGGCGCCGAGCGGGCGCTTGCGGGAGACGGCGCTATCCCTGCCTGCGGAGCTCATGGCTGCTGAGTATTGGTTGGATGGTCTGCACTCTGCGCGGTGCGGTGCGGTGCGGTGGTGTGCAATTTGGGGGGATTTGTTCCCCTTCGCCCTTGCGAATTTTCGTTTTCGCGGGCTCAGGAAGAATCTTGGCGCCAAATCTACATTGGATTGCTTTTGACGAGTTGTCTTACGATGTACTTTTTTTCAACAAAACAAATGAAACAAAAAGATAATAAAATTTGCAAAAAGTGAATTTCCATTCTATCAGTTTTATTTAAAAAATAGCTAATACTCCGTCCGTTCGGCTATAGCTTTTGAAGAATCAGCTGTGAGATGTGGCTTTATAAAAATTAGCCTTCCAAAAGTAGCTGTGAGCAAGCTACAAGTCCCTTTGGTTCAACAGTTGTGGCTTCTCAAGTGTTGCTCTCATTGACGAGCGGACCCCACTAGTCAACCAGTTCTTTCTTCTTCCTGTGCGTGCAAGGAGGGCGCCCATGGATGCGAGCTCGCGGCCGCGCAGGGACGAGCTCGCCGGACGCAGCCTCGCAGTGGAGGAGGCTCGTCGGGTGCCACCGAGAAGGAGAGAACACTAGCCGCCGAGGTGGGGGCTCAACGCCATGGTCGAAGTGGAGCGCGTCGCGAGATGTGGCCACGGGGGCTCCACCGGTGTCGTGGCTGGAGCAGAGCGAGACGGGTCGCGGACATGGGGAATCCAGTGCCTCTCGCGACTGCCCCTCCATCGCCGAGGAGCAGGGGACGGCTCCGCCGAGGAGCTGTGAGAGGGTCGTCGGCATCAGATCTGCGGGTCGCCAGGGCTCCCGCGTGCGCCCGTGTTGTACACCGGTCGTGGGGGTTGCTGGGAAGGAGCCTCCGCTCCGGCGAGGGAGGAATCGCGGCGGGGGTGGGGGAGGAAGAAGAAGGAATCACGGCGCGTGCGGGGAGGGGAGGGGGGGAAGGAGTCGCTGCGCGGAGGGGAAGAAACAAAAGAACGAACCGTTTTATGTGTATTGGATGGCATTGTAATTTTAACGAAAGTGAGGAAGCTACAACCGGTGAAAGCAGGATCCCCCCCCCCCCCCCCCCTGCTGTGAAAATTGAACTGGGCAAAAGCTAGATTTTGGAGAAGTTGTTGGCCCAAAAAAACCCTTTGGTTAGCTTTTTGACTTTTGGAGAAGCTACAACCAGTTGAAAGTTGAACCAAACACCCCCTAAAACAAGTGAACTTCCCAATTTACAACAAATTAATTTGTTACAAAAGTTGCCAATTATGGAGAAATAATATAGACATTTGTATTTCTAAATAAATTTATTATGAACTTATTTTTCGCCATCAATCTAGTGGAGAATGACAAGCCCTTCTTGCCAATCGTGGAGACCCTATGCATCTAGATGTAGAATTTACAACGAAAAGTCTAGTTGGATATTATTTTTTACTGATAAAGTTGGTTCCTAAGTCTACCATATGATCTACTTTCTCTGGTCTAAAAATAAATATCATTCTCGTTTTTTTTTGAGAAGTCAACTTGGAGGGAGTAGATGGGATATCTCCATCTAGTTGGGCCTTTTGGAAGTCTTCAGGTGGTGGGATGACATGTACAGTTAACACTTTTAACTAAAAACCCCTGCTAAAATAAGATATGTTTGGATTCAACGGCTAATTTCTTAGAGCATCTCCAAGAATACAAAAATGTCTCTCAATTATGAATTTTGGTAAGATTGAAAAAACTCATCTCCAACAACTCATAATCCCACCTGTTGGCACTTGAAAAAAACACCACTATGTGCGTAAAGTTAAGCGTGTGTATCGTCGTCCCAATCTAGAGAAGGAAGGACGCGAGGAACAAAGTGTTAGAACAAATTTCCCGATGCAAATATACAAGAGAAATAAAGTATAAAAGCAGTTAGTGTGAATTAGAAATGGTTTAGGATTTATGATGTAAAATTACCTTCTATTGTTAAGGCACGAGACTTTGAAAACTATTGGAGCTATAGATTTTTTATATCTCCTCATATATTTAGGTTAGAAAAACTATTTTACAGAGTATTTCTTTACATACCATTAGAGATGCTCTTAGTAGCTCAAATTAGCTCTAGTACATCTAAATATATAGAACGGCTAACAGATGGGTTAATTTTTTAGATAGTTTTTAACTAGTTGTTAACCAAGTAGTTAGCCAATCATATCTAATTTGAGTAAATTTTTAGCCTAACTAGTAACTAACCATGTGTATCAAACATGTCCTGTTAGGACGTTGTCAACTTTTACATATGTTTTAATCTAAAAAAAGCTTTTACATATGTTTGGTTGGGAGTTATGTGGAATGGACATCTCGCATAAGCGAATATGCTGGGTATATTCGCCAAAAACAGGTGCGACCTTGTACTAGCAAAAGGCACGAACAGAGGACGCCGTTTTCAAGTTCCCGTCTGAGCGAGCCGCAGACGCGGCGAACGGAGCAGTGACGCCCTGATGCTTCTTTTTCCTCTTCTCCGACGTTAGTGGCGAGCTTGTGGCCTCGCGCTACATCCTCCCCGTCGAGATCCGGGCCATCCGGCGTGGGGATGGCGAGCTCCAGCTAGGTGAGCGGGCGAGCAATGCGACCGGGTGCAGTGGTCGGGCGGCGTGGCGCAACGTGGCAGGACAATGTGGCTGGGACGGCGCAGTCAAGATCTGCCGGATGGGCTCAGGCCGCGGGAAGAAGAAGAATAGGAAGTGAGTGACTGCTAATTCCTTCCAACGATACACAGAATAGAGACGTGGACTCATCACATTCTAGAAGAGGAAAATGAGTCCATCCTACTCCTACCCCTTTGATTCTAAACCAAACGCAGCTTTTTTTTAATAGAATGAACCAAACACAACATAGTCAACACGAGTGGCGCCTCTTTAGTTTTAGAAAACGACTTGTTTTATCTTTCTCGTTGAAAAAAGCGACCAAAAATAGACACGAGTGACGACTTATCTAGTTGACCATCCTTAAAGTCTCAGCTTATCGTGCAGAATGAAAAATGTATGGCTCCCATTTATCCCAGAGTAGTAGGCCGTTCAGCCAATTAAAAAGAGAAGAACTTCGAAGCCACGAGTCCGAATAGTACTTTTCCAGAGCTAGAGACGGCCTGAAAAAGGCTCATACGAATTGGAGCAAGTAGCAATAGCTCGTTCCAAAAGCACCGGCGGCGTTCTCCTCGCAATGGAGACGCTCGTGTCTGCCGTCCTCGCAGACCTCGTCGGTCGAGCTATATCCTTCACCGTGGACAGGTGCTGCCACCGCCGGCGCAGGGGCGGCGGCATAGAGGACACCCTGCAACGCCTGCGCCGCGTGCTTCTACGAGTCCAGACCGTCGTCGAGGAGGCCGACCGGCGGCGCGTCACCAACCAGGCGATGCTCCAGCAGCTTCAGCTGATGAGGGAAGGCGTGTACAGAGGCTACTACCTCCTCAGCGCCTTCAAGCGCCAAGGCGTCGTGCAAGACGAGGCCCAAGATCGCGAGCTCGGTCGTCGCCTTGGCCGCCACTCGTCGTCGTTCGCCCTGTCCCCATTCAATCCGGCGAAGCGTTTGTGTGCTGTCTCCGCCAGGACGTCGACGACGACGAGGACGAACACGGCGCCAGACTCCGAAGACACGAGACGCGAGAGGGAGGCGGAGGCGGAGCTGCAAGAGGTGCTCTCTGTCCTAGAGCGCATGGCCAGCGACATGAAGGAGCTCGTCGTGCTCCTGAGCTGCTACCCTCCCACGCGCCGCGAGCCTCACAGCGAGCACCTGTGGCTGGAGACCCGCATGTTCGGCCGTGAGGCGGAGCTGGAGAAGATCGTGAGCTTCTTGCTGGAACCAGAGCCTGCTCGCACAGACTATCTGGGCGTGCTTCCAGTGATAGGCCGAGCAAGAGTCGGCAAGAGCACCCTCGTCGAACATGTGTGCTTGGACGAGAGGGTGCGCAACCACTTCTGCCTGATCGTATTCCTCAGCGAAGGCGACACCAAGGATGTGAAAGAATCGCCTCATCTGGGAGACAACAGCATAATCAAACATCAGGATCTCAGTTCAGCCGGAAAATCACTGGTTGTTATTGAGCTGGATGGCGACGTTGATGAACAAGCCTGGTGGAGAAGAATACTGCCTGCGCTGAGAGGACGACGCACCACGCCGGTCAGTAAAATAATCGTTACAAGTCGATCGGAGAAGATTGCAGGTTTTGGGACGACACAGGCTCTTGAGCTGAAACCTTTGCCTCGAGAAGCCTTCTGGTACTTCTTCAAGACGATCGCGTTTGGGAGCACGAGCACTGATGCCATGGATCAGCCGGAGCTCGAATCCATATGCATGGAGATGGCGGACCTGATGAACGGATCATTCATATCGGCAAATATATTTGGTAACTATCTGAGAACCAACCATTGTCCTCTGTTTTGGCAAAGGGTTCTCAAAGGCTTCAGACATCACACAAGTATGCACCTGCTTCTCTTTGGCAAGCATGAAAACGATCTCCTAGCGAATGATCGCCCAGTATACCTGTGGAGGTTGCCCAAGACTGATGCTGTGCTGATAGCTTACAATTGTTACCAAGCGTGCTCATCAGCCCAGCATGATCTGCCCAAGATAACCTTGAAAGAGGTGCAAATTGGAAGCACAAGACCTCGAGGGAACTTTCAAGTCCTGGCATGGAGATCAAACATACCACCATACCACAGCTATTTGCTGAATTGTGGGGTGCAATCATCGTCGTCGCTGCACCGCATACCACGTAGGAACAGGCAAATCCGGCATCGGCAGGCATGACTGAATTCCATAATGAATTTTATACTTTTATGTCGTATTCTATTATGGCTCTGTACTTATGTTCTATCAATTCATTCAGCATGTATTTAGCATTAGCAATGGAGGTGTTTCGCTTTGTGAATGCAACTTGGGTGTAACCAGATAGGAGGCTGTTAGGAACTGACTATTCAGGCATGTTTTGTAGCTTTCTAGAAATTCAACTCAAAAGACAATCTCTGCTAGTATGCTATTTTCTACCCATTTGTCTGACACCTCGAGCCGAAATTGTTGTATGGATTCCACTTGGATTGAAATTTCAAAAGGCTTGACTGACCTACAAATCAAAGTCATTTATTATGGCCATTGACATTTACATTTTAATGCCCTCCTTTTCAATGTAGCATCGACCATGCCCAAAATAGAGGAAAAAGACTTGCACTTGGACAGAGGGAACTCTGTGTATTAGGTTTTTGTTTTAAGCTAAATATTTTGAGACATACTACTAGATTGGTGGTCCAAATTTTAAACCTTCGACCAGACCTTTGACCAATGACATTAACATAGTCCCGAAAGTGCACGCCCGTCAGTTCACCGAACATGTAAGGACGGATCTAGCACCAGATCGGTTGGGGCTCAAGCCCCGCTACAGCCGTCGGATGTATGGAACCCCTCCTTTTATAATTACCAAAGTCTGAAGATTAGAAGGAGAGGCTAAATGTAAAATAAATATAAGAGAAGCCCCTCCTAGCATATACAAAGCATGAAGTGCACAGGTAATGTCCATGTATTGCATTTCATTATTTTTCCATATATAGTTACTGAATTATGGAAACTTGGCTGAGATAGTCCATCTACATTTGTTAACACATGTGAGATAGCAAGGAATGTGTATTCTTTTGCATACATTTGTTAAGAAATGTGTATTTTTTTTGTTGTTTTGCATATATGTTTCGCTCACCAGAGAACTAAGCATGTCTGTAGTATTTAAACCGATGCAAACTGAACCAAATGTTGCCTGAAACTTGTACAAGGAAGAACCATAAATGTTTGTTGTGTGTTGGTCTTCCGGTAACTTAATTTTGTACAAGGAAGGATAAACATATGTTCCCTTGTCCTTATCAAAAAACAATACTTCTCTTTGAACTGTTACAATAGTCTCTGGCCCCTCCTATATTTGATATCATAAACTGGTCTCTGGCCTCTCCTATATTTGATTGCAGAGCGTATAAGAAGCAGAATGCCAGAGAGCATATGATTCTGTTGTGAAGGACCGGATACGGCGACCAGAGAGGAGGTGAATGGGAGCTTCAAAAAAAAAATTCGAAACTTTAGGTCCTCAGCCTGACAAATAACCCCAAGAAGCAAAACCCAAGCGGGGCTGTAACAGCAATACCGGACACGCCCGGTGTGATCTCGGACTCAATATCGGACACGTCCTAGTTGAACTCGGACAAGTCCGGTATGGATTTTAGCACATGCAACCAAGCGAGAAAAATTAAAAACTTGGTCAAATGGTGTCAAAAATTGTAAAATTTTAACCATAGCTTCTTGACACCCCAGAGAAGGTCTCCAAAAAATTTCAACTTCAAATTCGAAAATTCAATTACCGGACAAATCTGGTATGAGTCGGACGCGTCTGGTATGAATTTCAGCACAGGCAACCAAGCAATAAAAATTAAAAACTAGGTCAAACAGTGCCCAAAAATAATAAAATTTTAACCATAGATTCTTGACACCTCAGAGAAGGTCTCCACAAAATTTCAGACTCGAAATTGAAAGTTAAAATACCGGACAGGTCTGGTATGAGGCCGGACACGTCCGGTATGAACGGGCAGATTCCAATACCAAAACTAAATCAAATCGACTCCAAATGACCTGAAACTTGGCACGGAGGTTCCTGGGAGTTTTGAGAATATATCTTCAAGACATCAACACCCAATTCCAAGAAAATCACCGAAAATCAAGATAATCACAAAAATCCCCCAAAAACTAGGTCATGAGCCAAACTTGCTCCGATCTGTAATCTCGTGAGGATTAGCTCAAATCCTTCGGTGGAAATGATCCTCTCACGTTATAGATTAACTCAAGGCAAGAAGAACGAACTCAAATGACCTAGAAACTAAGAATCGAATGAAGCTCGAAATAGAAGGGAAAGGGAACTCGGGATGAACACTTCAAGAACCACAAGAACACACCATGATTTCAAATCCCGGAGGAAACAGAGAGGACTAGGGGCCTTTCTTCCCTTTGATCTTGATTCAAGCATGAATTCTAGAAATCCATGGACCTCTCTCTCACCAAGAACACTAAGGGGGGAAATCTAGCAAGGAAGAAAGAAAATGCAATGAATTAAAGAGGTGAGGGAGAAGGGGGCTATTTTACAGTCCACATTTTCCCTTGTATACAGATGAGCAAAACCACTTAGCCAGGGGCGTTATGGTCCAGCCCAAGCTTCTCTTGATCCGACTGTCACCGCGCCTTCTCACCGGTAGCTTCGCTTCGACGCAAACTCACCGATGCCACCACGTGTCGTCCGTCCCGCATCGGGACCTCCGCCCGGGTTTTGAGGCCCAAACCCGCAAAACTCGTCGCCGATGGTTTTGAGACGAAACCATCAAACCGTCGTCGATGGTTTTGAGGTGAAACCACCTGCGGGTAGCGTAGTCCATACGCGTCCCCCGTTATGTACATTTGCACTTGTCTATGTCCCAAGTGTCGGCCACCGCAACTAGCCGCCCGGCCTCCAAGTCCCTCGGTCCAAGCCTCACGTCCGCCCTTCACCGCACTCGGTCCATTAGCACGGCACGCCCTACTTGACCTTCACCACATCGTCGACCACCGCCTCCGAGCTCGGCACCTGCACAACACAAGCCAAGAGACACGTTTGTTCAACACACTCCATGTGCCAGGTTAGACGAAACACGCGCGCGCACACACACACCAACATTTTAGCATGTTGACAATCACTCATCAAAAAATCGCTACACAATAGTTATAGAAAAACCATGTGTTCGCATGTTGTTGTTATTTACTTCATATGATTGTGCTGCCATGAGAAAGTAGCAGTTTGAAGTTGTCTAAATTATTTGTGGGACAAAAAGTTCTCAAGGTCATTTGAATGATATGCTTATTTGTTGACTTGCAATGGAGATACATTTTCTGTAATGAATGTTCTGAAGTATTATGCTATTTGGCCCTGCTGGAATGTTAACATTTTCTGTAATGAATGTCCTGAAGTATTAAGCTATTTGCCCCTGCTGGAATGTTCTCAGCGCACTGAAATGTATCATTATGGTAACGAATGTTCCAGCTTCCCAATTTTGGGCCAGGGAAATTACCATTTTTAATGTTCCCATCAGCTGAAGTGTTAATCTCAGCGCTTCAACACATTTCAGTATGTAGGCTTTGTTCCCCTATCACAGGGTACACAGCAAATGATTTGCATCAACTGAAGTATATTACTACTCAGTCATGGTTTGCTATTGGAATGTGTGGTCCTTAGTCAAACAAAGCTCAGGAATTCCCATTAGCTGCAGATTGATTCCTGAGCTACTCAAGCATCGTTAAGGGCCTGCACCTAACCGAGTAGTAATGGGAATTCCTGAGCAGGAGAGGGACATGTGAGTGCAACCATGAAGACGTGGCCAGCACTTTTTTTTTTCAAAAGATCCGTTACCAGCTTTCATTAATAAGAACGAAGAGAAGGTTTCAATTACAACTACAGGCACAAGCTGCACCCATCACCATTTTTGCTTAGAGGTCACCCAAGTGATGATCTCCTAGCCACCACTGATTAACACTATGCTAGTCTGGGCATGCTGTTGCGTAGGTCTTCTTGGTTCACCGGTAATAATAGCCAAAGTCCCCTGTTCCCTGCATTACTCCATGCCGACGCTTGCTCAAATATAGAGTCCATGATGCCCTGTACATGGCTGCACCTCTTCCTGAACACCCTTCTATTTGTTTCCCGCCATATCTCCCAAACGGTCAGCACAATCAAAGATCAAAGGCCATCTCTGTTCGTCGCTGGCAGCCTGTTCATCATCAATAAGAACCATGCCTTGACACTGTCAGAGGCTTCCCAAACGGTCGGCTGCAGACAGCGTGCTTTCGCCCAAAGCCCTACCCTTAGCCATATTGAACGGGTCACTGGGCATTCGACGAACAGATGAGTAGCTGTTTCAAGGGTTCCTCATGCAAAGCTGACAGAAATACTCATTTGGCCAGTGCTCGTTTGGCCAGTGCCTAACCTGGAGTCTCGTTGTCGTCCATACTCTGTCCTTGAGGAGTAACCACATGAAAAATTTGCACTTTGGAGGTGCCTTGGTCTTCCAAATGAAGGATGCAGCAGCTGCCTAGGTGTTGGAACTGTATGTCATACGCCGATTTGGCCGAGTACTCTCTGTTCGGTGTTAGGGTCCAGATGATTCGATCCTCCTCGGAGTGAATAAGAATCACATTCTGAAGCTTGTCTGAAAGCAGCAGGTATTGTGCGATTATCAGTTGGTTCATATCATGGTCTACGTCCCTGACCCATGCATTATCCAACAGCGCTCCGGCCACAGTGCGATTCTTTCTCTTCCTATGCTTGAAAAGCTCCGCAGGCACGTCGCCATCCAGCCATCTTGAATGCCAGAAGGATGCCTTGCTGCCATTGCCAAGTACCAGTGTAGTTGCTGCATTGAAGATGCGCCTGTCCTCGTCATCAGCTTGTAACTGCAGACACCTCCATGGTCGCTCCTTTTTGTGATGGCCAGCACATGACTGATTAGTAATGGGAATTCCCATTAGCTGCAGATTGATTCCTGAGCTACTCGGTCATGATCTTCTGCTGCAACCATGAAGGGCCTCCCGCACATGACGACGGCGGCAGTGGCTATGGCAGCCCGCTGTACTAATCCTAATTGCCGTTGTCCTATTGTTAAAATCCATTGGCAGCCAGCTTGTTTCGGCTTATTATATCTCACAATACTACTGAAATCAGCCGAAATCAGCTGAAATCAGCTGGCTTATAAACCCGCTGACCAGCCCTAATGGGGCTTGATCTAGAGTGTGCTCTCGTGGGAGCATCGGATCTGGCCCATTCTTGAAACAGCGAACCAACAAACTAAGATATCTGAAAGCCTACAGTTAGGGTCTGAATTTTGTCATCAGAGAGAGGTGTTGCATGTCTTTCGCCAGCTCATTGTTGCAACAAGTCTCTAAGCTTATCGACAGCTAACCTCAGTTCAGCAGCAATACTACGCAGTAGTCCAGCACTACAGTCACGTAGGAATTTAATAAAGTACTACTTTGCATTTGTAGCTGTAGCTAGGATGTTACTTTGCAAGATTGTCTCACGCACCTGCAAAATACTGGCAAGATCCTGTTACAGAATCTGTGTAGTGAGATATTCAAAAACAAATTCTACTTTATTGTGGCTAGATGAACACCTCAATTTCAAGCCAAAACAAAGAAGCAGCTTATCATTTACATATAACCTGACAACAAGGTGCTTATTAAAATCAAGGAAAAATGCAGCAGGCGTCACTGGTAGTTTTGGAATAAGTATATCTTGCATCCTCCAGCAACTGAAAACTAACTTCCTCAATACTGTAAAGGATCGAAAGGTACCAATTAACACTGAATCAATGTAATAGAAAGGGGTAAAGAACATAACATCACCCACAACTAGTTAGCACTGCGGTCTTTTTCTTGATGAACCCGTATTGGCAGGCACACTGCAGTGCTGGTAAACCGAACTGAATTATATTTCTCAAAAAAAAAAACGAACTGAATTATAGCACTTCTGATTCTGATGCCAACGTACCCAAGGACCTCAGCCTCGATCCCGGTACCCAGTGAATTATAGCACTTATAATATTTTTCGAGAATTATATATTTATATTAAAAATATAATAAATAAACACAACTAAAAGAATACATAAGGATCAGTTTAAATCAACCAGTGCTGGTATACTAATTTGTCACGGGACGACATGCATGAAACTAACAGCAGTACTTGCTAACCCAATTCCTAATTCATAATCCTGCTAACAAGATCGACCATAGCTAACGTTGGCAGTTTGGAACGCAGCCGGTCATGCAACGAGGCCCACGTACTCGAGTTCCACGGAGCCCAGCCACAGCTTTCCCCTCCTCTCCGCCACGTCGCTCAGTGTCACACCCTTGGCCGCCGTAAGCTCCTCCACCTCCACCCCCTGGGCGTCCAGGCGGACGCCGACCAGGTGCTTCGCGGGAGCCGCCGCTGGCGTCGCGTCCAGCCGCTGCTTCTCTTGGTTGAGCGCCACCCAGTAGCCTCCCTTGCCGTCCCGCCTCACGTTGTCCGGGTACCCCGGCAGGTCCGCCAGCAGCTCGTACTGTCCAGCCTTGTCGCCGCGGAGGAAGTACCGGAACGCCTGGCACGGCACGGTGTGCGCGACCACGACCTGCGCGCCGTCGCGGCTGACGGCCACGCCGTTCGGGTATGGCAGGCCTGCCTTCAGCACGGTGACGCTCTTCGTCTGCGCGTCGTACTTGAGCAGGCGCCCCGTTGCGTCTGCGTTCATCATGATCTCCGTGTTGAACCTCCTCGGGTACGTGCTGCTCGAGTCCGTGAAGTAGACGTCGCCGGTGGCCTGGTGGACGTCGAGGCCGTTGACGAAGTTGAACGGGACGCCGTCTGCGCCGGTGGCCAGCACCTCGGCCTCGCCGCCGCCCGGGCCGACCTTCATGAGCCCCAGGTAGGCGTCGGCGATGTAGAGGTCGCCGGTCTTGTAGTGGAACTGGAGGCCCAGGGGCCGGCCGCACATGCTCTCGGTCTCCTCGGACGGCACCACGCCCGCCGTGCACAGTGGTATCTTCCTGTAGTTGGTGCTGTGCGCGAACGTGGACCAGCCGACGGCGCTGCCGCCCCACTTGAGGACGCGACCGTCCGAGACGCCGGCGTACGGCCCCTCGCCCTTGCCGTCGAAGGCGAGGCTCTCGGCGCCGCTCACGCCGCTGGGTAGAGGCAGGTGGAAGCTCCAGCGTGTGTCGGTCGTCTTGACCTGCGCGGCGGCGCCCGGCGTGGCGAAAAGGGCTAGGACGACGACGGCGAGGAGCCACGCCACCCGATTGAGCCCCAGCCCCATGCTGCGCAGTGCCTCACCACCCAACTAGGCAACTAGCTCTCGATGCGTGCAGGGTGCGCTCTCGCAATCTCGTGCAGCGTGCGTGTGCTGGATTTGTCGTGTCTTCTGAACTTCTGATCTGATGTGCCTCTCGCCGCGCTGGGCGCTCGCGTTTTATGGCCCTGGCCCCTGGACGCTCCTTTCGGAGTCGGCCATTGCTGGCGTGATTTCGCTTACGATCCGGACTGCCGATCACAAGACGGCCCCCTGTTGGTTTTGCGATTTTGGAAGCTGGTTCGGGCACGCGGTTTTGTACTATCACAGTTCGGACCCAAACGAGGCGCGTGTTTCTCTCTTCGGAATCGGAGGCTCGTGGGCGTAGGGGCCCTCCAAGATTTGTGCGTCAGTTCGCCGGTGCGTCCGTGCGTGACAGGGACCAGGGCCTCGTCGGGCACAAGCTTTGATTGATCGACGAGAACGCAGACAAACAGAACGACAACTCGACTGCTGCGCGACGAACGACATTGGCACCCAACACCTTGCAGTCTGACTATCGTTGCAATTGCAATGGAGCTCCTCGTCTCCGCGATCATGAGCGATCTCCTGAACACAGAGCCCTGTCCAAGACGATCCAGGTACAGAAGGTCCAAGGCAGAAGAGACAGAGCACAAGCTCAGGCGGCTGGCGGCTGCACCGCGTGCTGTTCCAGTCTTCCAGATTGATACCACACGGCACATCAGACATCACCAATCAGGCCATGCTCCGGCAGCTCCAGATGCTCAGGCAAGGCATGTACCAGGGTCACCTCATGCTCGACACCGTTAGGTACAGGTACAGCGACGATGTGATTGGTGGTGACCTCCCTGTTGCCTTGCCTAGATTCAGTTCAGCGGTTCAGCCAGGCGCATCCCTGAACAGGTACACCGTTTATCAGGCTCAGCAAGGTTGTGATCACAAGCAGGCCTGAGAAGATATCTGCTATAGGGACAACCAGGGCTCTCAGACTGAAGGCGCTCTGCAGAGAAGCCTACTGCCCTACTGGTACGTCTTCAGGTCGCTCGTGTTCAAAGGCGCCAACCCCGGTGATGAATCAAAGCTCATGTCCCTGGGCATGCAGATCGCGGAGTTGCTGGTCAGTTCTTCGTGGCAGGAAACTTAAGCGGCGAGCTTGATGGGAGCCAACATGAACGCCGAGTTCTGGAGCAGGGGTGCTGCACTGCTCGAGACACACTGACAAGTAAACACCTGCGCATGTTTGGCGAGCGTCCCAGCCCATCTTCTGCAGAAAGGCAAGTCTGTGTGCCTTCAGAGAATGGCCAGAGCACACGATGCAGTTACAATCTGCAACGTCTATCAGCTACGAGCTGCCCAGGACGATGTCCCTGATGTAACTGTTTAGGTATTGGCAGATAGAAACCAAAATGACTAACGGTATCGGCACATAGAAACCATATCGCAGACAACACAAAGATGAAAGCGAAGGCAACCAGTGACAAACATGCTAGGATTGCCTATCTTCAACAAAATGGTAAAGCTAGCCTACAAAATCAGAGGCTAATTCTGATAAACAACTCCGGTATACAACGTCAAGTACCACATAATGAAAGAAAGCCACATGCAACATCATTATTTGTCCGTTTAAACCGTGGCACAGAAATTTAATTTCGGACAAAACTTAAAGATAACAGCAGACAATCCAATGCTCGATGACACTGCACGCCCTTCACTTCCCACCAAGGGTTGGGAATTGAGCTTGATCTTCAATGGATGGAGCAGCAGCTGGGCCACGATTGTATCCCCCTCCGTATCCACCTCTATAACCACCACGGTCACCACGGCCCCTTCCGCGCCCACGGCCACCATAGTACCTTTCTCCTTCAGCAGGTTTCAGGAACTCATTGATGCTCACCGACTGCACCCGGAGATTTTAACAATAATCACATTAGCACCCAGGTTTTTTTACAACTAAGCATTAATCTCAAAGCAACATAACATAATAATAATAATAATAACCAAAAACACCATGGGTCTAACACGATTGTAAGGGTCATTGTAGCATGTGTATCAAGATTGAAGGTTCAGAATACTTAGAAGTCTCAAATCACAAACTTACAGTCTCAGAGCTAATTTATATTAAAGTCCCTCTTAACTATTTTAACAATCAGCACATCAGCACCTAGTGGTGTTTTTTTTTTTTTTTGCAAATAAGCATTAATCACAAAGCGACAGAACATAATAATCAAAAAACACCTTGGACCTGACAATCCTATGGGTCACTGCAGTAAGACTGTCCACTGTTTTTTCCCCTAGCTCAGATTTTGTGTATCATGGTTGACCGTTCAGAATACTTAGAAGACTCAAGTCACATAATTATAGATTAAGAGCTAATTCAGATTACAGTCCCGGTAACTATACCGGAGTCATTTGTGGGTTGGGTTAAATCAACTCAAATTCAAAGCATTCAATAAGAAAAGTGATAAACCAAAGAAATGTAAAACAAAATCTATCACATACAGAATGGAAGCAACACACTATTCCCATTTGTAAGATAGCACAGAAAACAAAGCATATGCAATTGCAGTGCAACCATATATCAGCAACTATTTTGATTTACTACTACATAGAAAAGATAAAAGATATACATACCTTCTTGGCACGCTCATCACGATCAGCACTTTCCTTCTTCTTATCCTTATCAGAACCCTAGAAAGCAAAAAAAAAAAATGAGCACATGCAAAGCTCAGTAAACTTTAGGTATCATCACTAAATAAAAGAAAACTAACCAGCTTAATGAAAACTTCATCATTTTCTTTCTTGTTTGAAAGTGGCTGCAGAGACTGCAGATCCTTATCAACTTCTACTTTCCTCTCTTCGGCCTTCAATGCGAGTAGTGCTTTCCTCTTCTCCTCTCTTATTTTCTCAAATTCCTCCAGAGTCATCTCCTGCATAGCTAAATATTAGAAAATAGATCGATCTGCACCAATATCATTACAAAAAAGGGCAGAAAATAGGCTTTAGCTTGTTTGAACAAAAAAAAAAGTTAGGGCGATACATAGAAACTTTTTACCCCTGAACAGGATACCTCAGGATATGACAATGCAATTAACAAACAGTAATAACAAGATTAAAATTAGCACCCATAGAAAATGGTCTTCCCCGTAGACAAACACACAAAAAAGACAAAGGTTCAAAATTTGTCAGTTCTAGCCTGAGCAATTCCTAGTCTTAGACTCAGATCAAGGGCATCAGACAAACATCACAACCTTACTCTTACAGTCTGCAATTGTAAATATATCACACATCATAACTGAGCAAACACTGGCATTTATTATACATTAATACATCAAATGTACCTAAAAGTGGATAAAATCAAATAAGCTGTTACCTTGTCCTCTTCCTTTTCTTCCTCCTCATTTGCAGCAGCGTCCTTGCTATCTTTGTTCTCATCCGCTGCTGGGGCTTCATTCTGCTCATCCTGTTTCTCAACAACAGGAGCAGCTTCCTCCACCTTCAGAGCTTCTTCTGTTTCCCTAATCGCATAGGATTTCATTAGTACTATTCACCTCCCAGAGGCATAGGTCACAAAAACAATACACTAAGAACAATACAGTATAGTCTCCTTACTGGGCAAGAACCTCATCAGTGGCAGTGCCCCAGTTCCCACGCCCTGCGCCATCACGCTTCATCTCATAGCCACGGCCAGTCCCACTGTGGCGCTCATAGTTTCTCCGTGGTGGCCTCTCAGAATCATCACCAAACTCACCATTCCTGTAACCACCACGCCTGCCTCCACCGCGGTACGGGGGACGAGGGCCTCTCTCCCTTTCCCCTTCAGCTCCACCAGTTACAGCACCATCCCCATAGCCTCCGCCACCGTAGCCTCCACCACCGTAGCCTCCCTGGAAGCCATTGGCATTGTCACCACTGAAGTCACGGTTCTGGCCATATCCCCGTCCACCTCTGCCACGGCCACGTTCACCACGGCCAAAGCCTCCACGAGCTGGTGCACCACCGCTGCGTGCATCTCTCACTGAAACATGTACAATACAGAGAGTACAGATGAACATTCGTGCTCTCAGGAAATGGGGGTAATAAAAAAAACTACTATTTGATATGAACTCAGGCTGAAGAAAGGTAAAGATTCCACTTTGCAGCAGCGGAAAGCTCGCAACTTTACAGGACACACCATCAAAGTTCGCAACAAGCATGATGCGGCCTCAAGGATGGATAAAAATTCAGAAATAAGCTCTAATCATCACTGAAATGCTCGTGCAAGCCGGAGCATTTCGAAGGCTGCAAGGAGCCCCGAAGTGCCCGGAGAGCCAGATCTAGCACCCTGAACAACCACGACTCACCAGTCTGCGACGGGGGAGCGGGCTTGGCCGGGAACTTGGCGGCGGCCGCAGGCTGCGCGGCCTTCCCAGCAGGCGCTGCGGCGGACTTCTTCGCCTCGGCCTTCTGCGCCGCCGCCTCCGCGGCGGCAATCAGCTGCGAGGGGTCGTCGTTGTCGTCGGCGCCGAGGATGTCGAACATGTTGAGGGTGGCCATGGCTGCTGCGGCGGCGGGGGAGGCTTCAGTAGGGTCGCGAGGTGCCTGATGACGAGAGCGAATACAAGCACTAGCAGCTTCGTCGGACGGGTTGGGCCGCCATTAGAGTAGAGGTGAGGGAGGGGAAGGGGGCGAAGAGGGTAGGGTTTTGGGCGGCGGCGGCGGCGGCGGCGAGGGGTTGGAGACGGGAGGGAGAGAGTGTGACAAGGAGAAACCCTAGCCGCACTCCGCGCGAGCTCATATCCTTTCGCCTCCGTGTCGGGCTGCTGGGTGTTTTTTTTACCATTTCTGCTCAGGAGCCCTCGAATTACGGTAATAGCCTTGAGCCGGGGAGGTAATTACCGTTTTGGTGGCTGTTTGGCCGCGCATTTGACACGAATTGGCGCGCCGAGGACCGGAGGGGTATATGTGGAATTTCTAGGATCGGTGGTTTTTGGGGACTGTGGCCTGTGGGGCGCTCGTGGGTTCGGGAATCTGCCCATCTGGAGTCGTCGACCGTGAATCGAACGGATGTGATATCTTCTGATTGATTGAAGAAATGCGTGGTTTTTTCCCCGAGAAGACTACTATCTGGTTTGGCTTTATTTAAAGCCACGCTATATTCTTATGAAAAAAAAAGGCCACACTATATTTGTCAAAACATTTTTGCTCAAGACTATTAAGCTTAGTCTTGAATCTTGACACATTTTTGTAGCATGACATAAAAATCCACCACCTAACTTAAGGCAAATTTAGATTAAGACGGTAACCAAACACTAGCTAAGAAAATTATGACGGTCTAAGATTAGTTGTGACAATCTTATACTACAATTTAAATTTACCTTACGTGTCGACAATCCAATATGTTCTAGTCAAAAGAGTTAAGAGTGACCATCACTAGACCTCCACTAGAAGATCTACTACATCTCCTATCACATTTTCCCTATGTGTTTTTTTGATATATATCCTTAATTTCCTTATACATTTTCAAAAGATAGGACTATAAGAAACACAATAGCCCTCTTCTATCTATGGGTTTCACCAGGACTCTTTGTCTTCATGTTTTTTTTGTCATTCTAGTCTACGAGATGTGCACATGTCACGTGGCATCATTCACAACATCCCTTGCCCTCGACCACCACCATGAGACAAAATGATCCATCCACAACCACCATAAACGGCCAACTAAATAAATTTTATGCACTATCATGTAGTATTTAAACAATTTAAACAAACAACTTGGTAGTTTAGGCCTCAAACAACTTTGGCTTTTTGTGATACCCCTTGCTCATTTGGTGTAGATATATAAATATAGATGAAATCAAAAAGATTGATTGGATATCCGTATTTGTGAGACTATGTTTTGAGTCACTCAACAATCAATATTTGTTGTAATATTTCAAAATAAAAACGAGTTTTATCCATCCTTATTACCTGGAATAGATTTCTAGGGAGGAAAACCCTCTGACATATATTTTATTTAGGTCTCCAAATGCTAATGGTGGTTATTTCCTGTTTTACGCTAGTTAGATAAGAGTATCTCCCAATGTCTTTCTTAAACTCTGAAGAGACATTTGAATAAAATCGCTCTCTAAGTCTTTTAACCCACCAATAGCGTCTTTATGTTGCCCGCCCTAGAGAGCCAACTCTGCTCTCCGTCTTTGGTTAGCAAGAAATCCGAAATAGAGGATGCCTGTATTTGAAGATCCAACTAAAAAGTTATTAAATAGTACTTTTTCTAACTAAAGTCTCTATTTTTTATTCATTATCATCCAGAGATGTGACAAATACAAAATATTTGTAGGTGTAAAATATTTGGGAGCTGCTCTGGAGGGAAGTAGTTTTTATAAAACAATTAGTTAAGAGCATGGATAGCCATTTGTTGCATTGTGTCCATCTAACCGTTGTTGCTCTTATCACTTGGAATAGATTTCTTGGTTAAAAAAAACTCGCTCTATATTTTTATATATTCAGCCCAAATCAAGGGTTATTCTTTGTTTTACATGGCCTTGTATATCCAAAGTCTTCCTTAAACTTTGGAGTCATCTGCGTAAACTCGCTCTCTAAATATTTTCACCCGCCAATAGCATCTCTTGCCCACTCTAGAGAGACAACTCTACTTTGTATTTTGGCTAAAAATTGTCCTATATTTGAAGATCCAATTAAAAAAGCTATCAAAAAGTTTTTTTTCACTAAAGTGTCTGTTTTAAGGGTATAAAAAGGGACTCGTGAAGTTGCTTTAGGGTGAGGCAAGCATGCTCGCCATTTGTTGCGTTGTGTCCATTTACCCGTGTGTCGAGGTACCTAGCTACAAGCATTCACTGTTAGCCAACATCAAGGGTGAGTGTGTCGTTGAGCTGACAGATTCGAGCCTCCTAACTCCAATCCACCGACCATGCTATGAGCCCAGGGAAGAAGAAGGCGCGTTTAGAAATAAACCTTCAATATTCTCTTTCTTCTTTTAGTGTTTTATACGAGTCATGGGAAACTTCTAGATTATCTTTGTAACTATAGTTGCTAAGAGAAACAAAAACATTAAATTTGGTGTTGATGTGACTACTTCAAAATAACAAGAAACTGATTTAGAGATTCTTGTGGATGATATTTATTTTGAGGACACATATTTTTGTAAAACCCACTTGAAAAAACAACTTTTCCAAAACTAGAGAAGTTGCTCAACACTCCACCAAATATATTCTTTATATCATGTGCAATAGATTCTCTTTTCACACTCTTGAAAAAATTTCTCTGTATCTTTTCACACTTCATCTTTAATAATCAGAAAAAAAAATCAGAAATATAGGAATGACAATATTTAGGTATCTAATCGAAAAAAAACATTTTTTAGAATACTTGAAAATACAGTTAGACTTGAGCTGCTCTATATGATCTCTCCTTAATTTGGCTAACCCACACATTTCGCTGCGCCCGTGCGGTGCGGGCGCCCGTGTGTGTGCACCACATTGCTGCGTCAGCGTCTCAGCGACAGCCAGCCCGGTGCCCGAAAACCACAGGCACGGCTGACATCATTCCGGCTTCCCCCCAAACTCAAAGCCCATGTCCGCCGCCGCCGCCGCCGCCGCCCGCGCCGTGCGCCGGCACTTCTCGTCTCGGCTCCAGCTCCAGACCACCACGCGCCTTCTCCATGCAAGTACGCGCTTTCTCTCTCCTCCCTCACTCCTTCCACCTATCTCTTCTGATCTCATCAGTCTCTATCACTTTCTTCCGCTCGCGTCAGATCGCTTTCTCATTCTCAACCCCACTGTGCCGTGCGTGTGCCCTGCAGGTGATTCCCAGGCAGCGGCGCGGGAGGCATCCGGGAGCTTCATCCACCCCGCCGCCGTCGTCCACCCCGACGCAGCCATCGGGCAGGTGAAGCTTCCCGCCTTCGCTCCCACACACTGGTTATTAGAATCTAGAATGTGCAGGACTGCACTTCAGTATATTCTGATGGATCCTCCGTTGCCTCGGTTGTTCTATTCAGGCCCATGCAGTGGGCGTGCTTACTGCTTAATTCTGCTTGCCTGATACAGATGTTCTATCAGGCTTCTTTTAAAGTACAGAAATTCAATCTTTGTTTGTGCCTGGAACCACTTCGCAGGGTGTCTCGATAGGCCCCTTTTGCACGGTTGGGCCTTCAGCCAGAGTTGGTGACGCCTGTCAGTTACATGCCGGGAGCCATGTCGTGGGAGATACTGAGCTAGGGGAGGGATGCATTGTTCAAACGTGAGATAGCATCTTTCTCTCTCTTTTGCCTCCTGATTTGCGCCCCTTTTTGTGAATAATATGTTAACGCTCACAGTGACCTAGATAGGAAATCTATGTTTGGACATATATTTGAAGCAAAGAAAGATACAATGAATGTTTTCTCTGAAACAAAACTACAACCAAATTAAGAATGGATTGATTTTACCAACACATAGTTTGATATAATAACAACAGCACATGAGATGGAGCTCCAGGTCCAGTATTTTGATTTAGGGATGTTTTGAAAATAGTTTTTGTCTTGTTGCTTCTCTATCACTCCCTTGGTCCCTCCTGATTCTAGAGTACTTGACAAGAACGTTTGTGACAACTTTTTTGATGAAAAATAACAATGCAGATTGAATTCACCATATAGAGTTGCTTGGCTCAATTACTTTGCTTCTTTACAGCTGAACCACAGGAAACGGCACTCTATGCCTGAATTTGCAAAATTAAGGATAACACATCATATTGCAAACCCCTAATATACCTTACAATGTGGTATGTGAACAACATGAATCTGTCTTAATTGATGCTTCGGAATTTAATTTTCTGGCAGTGGTGCTATCCTTGGTGCAGATATCCCTGGTCAGACAATTATTGGGGAAAACAATGTCATCGGACACTATGCTGTTGTTGGTGCAAAATGCCAAGATTTGAAATATAAGGTTAGTTATTTTCTTATAAATATAGTCACTAGAAACTTGCAGATTCTGTAATAAATTTGCCACATTGCACAGGGTTTACTCACCATTCATATAAAGTATGTGTATTAACTTTAAAACCAATGGCTCTTGCATTTTTTGGACCAGTTATGGAGATGTTTAGGCTCACACATGCAAACTTGTCATGTGGAGAATGAATATGTTGTTTGGCTACTCAAAATGATTTTCTCTGTACAAACTATTAATGTCCTTTTCCTCTTGTTTAGACTGGAGATGAATGCTTTCTACATATTGGTAGAAACAATGAGATCAGAGAGTACTGCTCCATTCATCGTTCTTCTAAATCTTGTGCCTCCACGGTATTCGGATTTCTTGTTCGATTACAAGATTTCCACAGCTTATATTCCCTGTCTTACTCGGATGGATCTGTTTGGCAGGTTATTGGTGACAATAATCTCGTTATGGGTTCGTCCCATATAGCTCATGATTGCAAGATTGGTAACAATAACATCTTTGCTAATAATACTCTATTTGCTGGCCATGTAGTTGTTGAAGTGAGTAATAATTTTTATTATGGTAGCTTCTTCTCGTCATCTGGGTTGAGACTTGAGACCAAAGACCATTTGTGTATTAAAAATAATATTTTTTCCAGGACTGTACGCACACTGCAGGGGCTGTTGTTGTCCATCAATTTTGTCATATTGGGTCATACTCATTTCTTGGCGGAGGTTCTGTGGTATGTTCTCTATTTAAATTTGGTCTGCATTACTTACAGCAGAACTTTATGGTAAAAAGAAAAGCTGCACGTAGTTTTACCAACCATGCATTAAAACTATGGAAAAAATGTACCCTCACAAGATAAAAATGGATAATTCGGAACCAGGAGAGTCAACATGCATTTGATGTTATGGTGTTTCCTGAGGAATTCAGGTACATGATTACCTGGAGTTCGCGGATTATCAATTATGCTGTATTTTCTCACCAAGGGGGCTCTCATCCTATCTGAGTTAATATAATAATTTATTTAATAGTTGTTTCCACAGTATTTTCTTCCCTCTATCTGCTTGTCGAAGCCTGATGGATCTGTAGTTCTCACTATCTTGAAGTTTGCCACCTTGTGATGACACCTGTGTATTGTTTAACCTTTTTGAATATTAAGTTTATTTATATGTTACTAAAATTCATTTATTCAATTTGAGTCAGGTTGCACAAGATGTGCCAAGGTACATGATGGTTGCAGGTGATAGAGCAGAGCTCCGTGGTTTGAATATTGAAGGTCTTAGGCGCAACGGATTCTCCGACCAAGAGGTTTTCATACAGTATTGAAATTTGGAGTCCTTATTGATAAAATGCAATTGTTCACAGTACCTAGCTTTATTTGGTAATTAAATCAGAGTGTTTGGGAGGGTATATGCTAAATGCTACATTCATTGGTCTCGGTAGATGTTTAACTATGTTATCAGAGTCAATGTCTCTTCACACTAGACTTGTCAGTTGCTTTGTGCTTCAGGGCTTCTTCAGTTTGGAGTGTTTTTTTTTTGGGTGGGGTTAAGTAGTTCATTTCCCCCTTAATCCCCACGGGTAAAGTTTTAACTGAACAAGACCTTATTGGAAAGATGTCTGGGAATAATGAATTTTGATCATAAACGAAATGTCCAATGCATTTTTAAGAAGTACACGACATCCTTAATTACACTATGGCCTAGAAGTTTGCAACTATTTACATTTTGGCTATCTTGTAAGATTGACATGGAATCTTCATAAATCAAGGTCCGGAGGCTGAGGAAAGCTTATCAGAAAGTATTTATGCCAACTATTACTAACAACAATAGCTTTGAAGACAGATTGGCTGAATTGGTATGCATCCTTGTTCGTCATTTTTGTTTTTACCTCCATGTGTGCATGTATTAATTTAAATCCGTATCAACAGGAACAGGAAATTGAGCTGTCAGAATCTCCTGCTGTCTCCTGCATGATCGAATCGATCCGCATGTCATTTGTTCAAGGACGTCGAGGGATTTGCAAATTCAGAAGTTGGAACAGCTCATGAATGTGTCAATTCTTAATCTGCCTGGCAGTTACCTCAGACATTACTTAGGTAATTTGGTGCAGTATTGTTACTTTTTGGTGTTGCATGAATTGTGACAATGGCTTTCAAACTTTTTCGGTTATAATAAAATCCTGAGCATGGGAAAATCAAGGTAGGGTGGCATTGAGGACAATCTCAGTATCTTGAAACTGCAGCACTGCACAATTCTGAGGACAATCTCAGTATCTTGAAACTGCAGCACTGCACAATTCTGGAGATCAATGAAATTGTTTTTCCCTATCATTTGCAAAAGCTTTGTGCCCTTTATACTTTCTGCAACTCAACTTGTTTAAGCTATGTATCTTGGTTGCAAATATGTAATATGTACATGTACTGCCTCCTGTTGCAAGAAATTTGTCGCCCTGACCAACAATAAGAAACTGAAATGTTGCTTACGACCAGAGGTAGTATACAATGTATGTCTGAAGCTTTGCTGCAAAGACTGAAATCTTAGTTTCTGTTTGCAGGAGCATATTCAATTTTGCCATCGATCTACTATACCCGAACAGATGTTGCCAAGACCCTGAAAACTGGATTAGGTAATCCATGTCAAACATGGGTGACCAACAAAATGTTCTTCGCATCCATGTATGGGACATTCCAGCAGCCCTGTATATGTGGAATTTTCACGGTACCCCTAGTTGTGGAATCATAGATTTGTGCAGAATGTACATGTTGGCCTGGATCACAGGCTCAAGTCTGTATGCCATAAGTTGCACCAAACTTTGCAACGATTATTCTTTGGGATAAGGACTTCATTTTTCTTGAGAAGCGACGCATGGACAGTTTTAGGGCAAGTTTTCATAACTGATAACTCTCATGCCCTGTTTGGATCTTTAGAATTGAATTTATTGTAATAAATTATAGTTTAAAGCTTTAGGCACATATTTGAGATAGGATATACAATTTCTATAACTTTAATTAATTGGAGAGTACAGACATAGCTTAGTGATATATATAGTATCTATTTCTACCTCTCACCCTATGAATTTAAGATAGGTTTATACGTGAACTTTAAAAAGTTGTGGAATCTCAAATTATAAGCTAAATAGCTGAAGTAGCATTTGTCAGGAAAACTTTATAAAGCTACAACCCATAAGAATATAGGACCGTTAAAGGCCTGGTTAGGAGAAGAAAGGGAATGCACTGGAAGTTTTCTGAACTTCGAAAATGGGGGTCTAGTTTACAAAGGACAAGGATTACGATGTATATTTTTAATGTAGACCGTAATCAAAAGTTGTTGCCGTGGTGTAGTGGTTATCACGTCAGTCTTACACACTGAAGGTCTCCAGTTCGATCCTGGGCGGCAACAGCGTTTTTTTCTTTTGTATTTTCTGACTGGGCTTTTAGCTTCTGTTCTTTTCCAGTTTTTCCTTTTTCATGCGTATTTGGAAGTTGCAAGTGTACATTTTTTTTAACTAAGGGATGTCATGTTCTTTTATGAACTCTGGGATGGCAACAGCCTTTTTTTTTTTTGTATTTTCTGACTGGGCTTTTAGCTTCTGTTCTTTTCCAGTTTTTCCTTTTTCATGCGTATTTGGAAGTTGCAAGTGTACATTTTTACTAAGGGATGTCATGTTCTTTTGTGAACTCTGGGATGGGATGTTATTTTGTGAACTCTTCGTTTTTTAGGGATCGCATATAACGATAGTTTCATCTCTTTCCTGCTATCGCATAAACACCACGGTACCATTTATCATCTCTCTATACACTCTATCGATACTTCCGTCGTTTCTTTGTTCTTCAGTGGAAGAAAGTCACGTTAAGAGGAGAATACATGCACATGTGACATGTCACGCTAAATCACAGATACCGACCGCTCCTAGATAGTAGTTCCTTTTGTTTTTAAAGAGGTAAAACCTCAGCTTTTAAGAAAGCCATCCTAGATAGTAGTTCCTCAAAACAAGCAATATCTTTTTAGTCGTCGTTGGTGAGAAGCTGAGTTCATGCGAATATATGTGCCCATCCATAGATGCTAAACTGATTAACTCCCCTATTTGACCTAGCCAGTGGTGGCACTGAATAGTGATACCGAAAATGACCGTCTGAGAAACCAAGTCCAAAGATAAAGATTTTCCAAATGCTACTAGCAAGTGGCAAAGAAAATTAGATACAGCAGGTCTCCGCTGATCAAGTTTTTTTTTTAATTCGTTGAGGAATAATTAAATCAATAAAAAAACTGACATACTATTAATTCTGAAAAGGTAAGATATGAAACATTGGACGGCTAAAACTGCGACTTTTATATGCTCTCCCTTTTCTGTCGGTTCTCCTCTGTTCCTGTTTGTCACGATTCACAATTATTATAAGAGAGCGCAGAAGTGTTTTTCTTTTTACTTCTTATTTGATTCACAATACAAACATAGACACTCAAACATGCACATATACTCATGTCTTACGAGCATGGCATCACCTACCACCGAAAGAACAATATCATTGAAAACAGAATAAATCCAGAAAATTCAAATAGTCATAGCAAATGAAGTGAAGAACTTAGAACTCTAATGGACAAGTTCCACGTAAGACAACCAACTAGCTAAGCTACGTTCTATTTATACAATTTATGAGGGTGGCGGTGCTATTCGGCTCAATATCTTTGTTACGTACTTATAATAATACCATACCAGAGCCTTGGTACTCAATTAAATCCTAATGCACCACTCTACTAGAAACTTAATAACTTTTTTTTTTTTTTTGTGACTAGAAACTTAATAACTCTGCATCAGAGCTGATGCTATATTGCCGTCATGACCAAAGGTACTATGCTCTTATATTGAATGATGCTTCAGAGTCTCCTTTCTTTTTTCTCAAATAATATCTTGTGAAACTTTTATGCTTTCGTCAGTAGTTCAGTCTTGAACAAATGGCCAACTCTTTCTGAGCCGTCCCAAACGTTTGAATGCATGACATGAGTTGACAATGTAACCGCACGAAAACACGATGCCCTTTCGGTATTTCCTAAGGGCGTAGAGTTTATGTGTTTTGTTTGTTTCGCTAAGTATTTGACCTTCTTCTACTACTACTGCATTTTTTTTTTTTTTTTGGTATCAACACGTACTCCTTGGAGAAGCAACTTGTACATATATCATGTCCACTTGTTCGGTGCAAGGATATCGTGCACCAAATTAACATACACTAAGGCCGATCTTGATTCACACTTGGTGTGACACTTCTGTAGACTAGGGAAATTCTTTGCTCGGTGTCAGCTATCTAACACGATTTTGATAATAATCTGCTCTAACTATTTGTGGCCTTGTAGACACTGAATAATATGTTTCTCTTATTCTTTTCAAGGGACGGCAAAACATTTATTGCAAATTTTATAAAATGAAAGCATGAAGACAAATGTTACATTTTTTTAATGGAAACTAGGCCCAAAATAACACACATCTAAGAAGGGCCAGCTTGGTCTCAATAGAAAATAACTAACAACTTGACTAAACCACTCTATTATATATATATAACAACGGGCACAACACCTCACTTAGGATTATAGCACTGACCACAGCTAACAAGCCGAAGAAAACAGAGAAAACGCATCCACCCAACTCTATTTCCCTTATGATCATTCTTCTAGTACCTTTTGTGCACCATTTTAATGTACCGTTTTTCCTAGCTTATGTTATAATCCAAATTCGTCCTTTTCCTTTTGAAAGATGCAGATGTATGCCAATTAATAATTCTCTGAAAGAGCTACTCATATTGCAAAAAGTTAATGCTTATTCCTGTCTCTTCTTGTGCGATGCTTTTGGGCTTCTAAGCTTATGTTCTAGAACTCTGACGAGAAGATAAGCAACACTATAGGATCCAGCTTCTTTGCCGAGTGCTGGCTGCACTCGACAAAGCCTGCTTTGCACTCGGCAAGAACCATACCGCCATGTCAATGATATGTATGCATGACGCATCCTCCATGTATAAACTCATTCGTTCAGCCGTACATTATTAATGGCAACAATTACTAGAGAAAACTTTTCAATTTGTTTGAAGGAGTGGTTTGGTTAATTATAATCACACTAGCAAAAATCCAAAAGTCGATTCCATTATTCAGCGACAAACATGAGCTTTAAGTGGTTGCTTCTACGAGCGGACAAACTGCATTTAGGACCAAACCAAAACTCCCTGTTGCCGGTACGGAGATTTTGTTAAACCAAAAATCCAAGCCGAAATGGATTGTTTGAGCCTCACCGAAAATGTGCAGCATGGGCCGGTTGTTGCGCAGTACATATCAACAAATATGTTTAGTTTGAGACAAGTATACTAAGTATATATATACAAATTAAAAGAGTACATTTGAGTATCTCTTGATGATCAGATCACACAAGCAAGAGCTAGCTTGTGGACATTGTTGTCGCTTGACCAAGCGCATCTTTTATGTGCCTTTGAATGGCCGGATGTGAGAAGATAGAGGGGGTAAGCTAGAACGGTTCACACAGAGACGTGCGTTTAATTTCATGCCTGTTAATAACAATTCCGGCAAGCAATACACGCATGTTCAAATTAAGCCCCAAACTAAAATAATGTGGCCGGGGTTGTCCTGGCATCGATCGAATTCCGACGAAACACACAACGCGACAATTTATTAGCTGCTTGGCAGTTGAACTTTTCCCCTATTTGTCTTGGCATAGTATAACAACGTAGTAGATGTACGTCGTCGACGACTAGACGATGGAGACGGACGCAGTTACATGCACGCTTTGGTCAACTGGTTCTCAGCCCGGGTTCTGCCGCTCGCTCGCTGGTGCCATATAAGCACGGCCGGGAGACGCCACCAAACCTCGCTCGCTCTCCAGTAATCCCGGGTCCTGCTCCCTCGATCTCCTTGCTCTGCATTCTGTGATCCTGTCGCCTCCGGCGGCCTCCCTCTCCCACTTGATCATCCACCATAAATAGCCGGCTGGCCGGTGCGCAGGTGAAGGTAGCACAGCTAAATTAGAAGGGACGCCGGGACGATCAGGACAGGACGAAGAGCGAGATGGGGCGGTCGCCGTGCTGCGACAAGACGTGGGTGAAGAGGGGGCCCTGGTCGTCGGAGGAGGACGCCATCCTCAGGAGCTTCGTCCAGAGGTTCGGCAATGCCGGCAATTGGATCACCCTGCCGCAGAAAGCAGGTAATATAATAGCTGGAATACAGAAACTAGCTTATTGCATTTCCTCAGTAATATTTTTTCTAGTCTTTTTTCCTTTCGTTTTTACCACCACCAAGCACCATCGATTTCCGCGTGAGGTGTACAAACTACAAACTGCAAACATCGTTGGGGTTGGTGGGGTGGCGCACGCTAGTCAAAGGCTTCGGTTTGGTCGACGTAGTGTGTATGTGTTATGTGTAGTTTAACTGACCCTACACGTATGCCAAGCAAGCTTGCCTCAGTTTATTTTCTAGCCTTTGTTTTTTTTTAAAAAAAATTACCACCGCCAAGAACCGTCACTTTCCGCGTGAAAACGAACTGCAAACATCAGTGGAGTTGGTGGCGCACGGTACGTACAGTCAAAGGCTTCGGCTTGGTCTATTTATTAGGTTTTATATAAGCTGCGGTTTGGTGGGATAATAATCTCTTTGAACTCTGAATCATCGTCCTCTCTGGTTAGGTTGACAAACAGTAGTTTAACGGACCCTACGTATGCAAAAGCAAGCTTACGATTGAGTTACTCAATACAGTACTCTTTAGTTTGATTATTGTGTCGATCGTACGTCAGGGCTGAAACGATGCGGTAAGAGCTGCCGCCTTCGCTGGCTCAACTACCTCCGCCCGGAGCTCCGACACGGCGGCTTCACCGACGAGGAAGACAACCTCATCCTGTCCCTCTACGGCGAGCTTGGAAGCAAGTACGCATGCATATGCATATTGCATTATACACACAAACCAACCATGCGTGAGGCTGAAGCATGCTAACAGCTAACTGCATGCGCGCGCACGTGCAGGTGGTCGGTGATAGCGTCCAAGCTCCCCGGACGGACGGACAACGACGTCAAGAACTACTGGAACACCAAGCTCAAGAAGAGGTACTTGGCGTCCGCAACAGAAGCAGGAAGGCCGCCAACACCACTAGCGCCGCCTCCTAGCGGCGGCGATGATAGCACCGCCGCCGCCGACGACAGCCACCAGGCTCAACAGGAGGAACCCCTGCTTCTTCCTCTGCCACCTCCAGCGTCTGTTGACACAGGTTCTGCTGCCGTCGTCGACGACGACATGCTCCTCTTCAAGTCCGAGCAGCTGTACGCCGAGCTCGTGGGCCTCGTTGGGACGAAGCAATCGCAGACAACTAGCGGGGACGCAGCGTCATCCACAGTGGCGACCACGACGCCATCGTCCTCGTCTGCAACAAGCAGCTCGGCGGTTTTATGGCCCATGGACGTGCATGACACGCTGCTGTCCGAGTCCACCACCAGCCTGTTCGACGCTTACGGTGTTGGTGACGCGTTCGGAGCGCCTCTACATGCGTACTCCTTCCAAGACCTGCTGGCCTCGTCTTACGACAATGTTACTGATGCGGTGGCGCAGGATTTGCTGCAGTACCAGTAGTGCTAGCTGAAGGCTGGCTTGGTCAATTTGGTTACTAGCTAGCTAGTGCTAGGCAGTGGTTAATTAGTCGGCGATGATGACGAAAAGAGACATCAATGATCTCCGTGCATACACTTCCCCAGGGGCACTGCACTTCCCAGACAACCTTGCATTGGTCCTCCAATCCGATCTTGTACAGTTGTACTCAAATGTTAAACTTGTCGTTGCAGCTACGTCGTCCCTCCTGTTTTTCCAGTCCTATATATCCTTCAAATTGTCTCCACTCGAGAGCAGACCTGCATATTCCCTAATACCCTCGCCATCGACTCAACACATGTGTTGAGTACTATACTTAGTGTGAACTCTTGTAGCTGCTGCATGCCATTAGCATGAGCGCAGTCAGCATGCACGGCGCCCTGCGCGGCAAGCCTGTGCACTTGTAGATCGAGTCAGGACCGGCGCCCTGCGAGGTGAGCCGCTCCTGCCATACTGTAAACGTGTATAAACACACACCACTGCCATGAGTAAAGTTGTTGGCTTGTATTCCATCTTTCTACATGGTATCAGCTCACCTGACTACAGCCATCTACGTGTGTTTGGCTGCATGTGTTTTCCCAATCAAGCATCCACAACACCAAACAAGCTCAGTCCTCGATCCACCCCATGCGTTCTCCTTGGGTATCCTGCAGATCATCGCGAATATCGCTGCCTTGATCTCCGTACCCGCCGTGTGATCACATCTCGACATGTCGTTTTTGACGAAACCCGCTTCCCATATAGTTCGACGAGTTCCGGCCAAAACCAACAACAACGACCATCTACAGAACTGATTTTTCTGAATCGCCAATTCTCATTCGGTACCCTACATCAGCCCCTCACGTGCCATCTCCCAATTCGAGCCGGTCCGCGGAACGAGCGCCCATGTCTCCCGCGGTAGCCTCCTCCCATCTCCAACCCTCACCACCCAGATTCATCACCGGCCGCTACCTCTTCCACCCCGGGGTCTCCTCCATCCTCGGCCGGCCCGCCACACGCTCCTCCTCCTCCTACAAATCCTCCCGCTCGACAGGCACCCGGCCGGTCCATCCCATGATCACTCGATCACGCCACGGTATTGTTAAACCAAATCCCCGCTACGCCTTGGCCTCGACCACCTCTGCCCCTTCACCACTACCCGAATCTGTTCGCTCTGCTCTCAAAGATCCGCAGTGGCATGCTGCAATGGCCGCGGAATTTGAAGCCTTGCAGATGAACCGAACCTGGCGCCTGGTGCCTCGACCTCCTGGCGCCCACGTCGTGATAGGCAAGTGGGTGTTTAAGCACAAACTCAACTCCGATGGCACTCTGGAACGTCACAAAGCCCGGTGGGTCCTCCGTGGCTTCACACAACGTGCGGGCGTGGACTATGGCGAGACGTTCACTCCCGTCGTCAAGCCGGCCACGATCCGCACCGTTCTTGCCATCGCTGCATCGCGGAACTGGGCCACCAAACAACTCGACGTGTCCAATGCATTCCTGCATGGACATCTGAAGGAGGAAGTATTACGTCGGCAACCAACGGGATTTGTCGACACCGATCGACCCGACGCCGTCTGCCTCCTGGACAGGTCTCTATACGGCCTTCGCCAAGCGCCGCGTGCTTGGTTTGAGCGGTTCGCCGCGTTCATCAAGACCCTCGGCTTCATCGCGACGCGCTCCGACTCGTCACTTTTCACCCTATGTCGGGGCTCCGCCACTGCCTATCTACTCCTCTATGTGGATGACATCGTCCTCACCGGCTCCTCCACGGTTCTTCTCCAACACATCGTCGACAAGCTCCAAGCTGAGTTCAAGGTAAAGGACCTGGGCGCGCTCCACTTCTTCCTCGGCATCGATGTACGGCGCACCAAGGAAGGCTTCTACCTTTCTCAAGAACGGTACGCCGACGACATCCTCGAACGCGCCGGCATGGCCTCGTGCAGGCCGGCCACGACCCCGATCGACACCAAGGGTCAACTTGACGCTGATGGCACGGTGGTCGACGACGCGAAGAGCTACCGCAGCTTGGCCGGCGCTCTCCAATACCTGACCGTGACGCGCCCCGACATCGCCTTCGCTGTGCAGCAGACGTGCTTACACATGCATGATCCGCGTGCACCGCACCTGGCGTTGCTCAAGCGGATTCTGCGCTACATCCGCGGCACGACGTCACACGGCCTTCTTCTACGCGCCTCCGCCGAGCTCAACATCACGGCGTACTCCGACGCGGACTGGGCAGGTTGTCCGGAGACACGGCGTTCCACCTCGGGATTCTGCGTGTTCCTTGGCGACTCGCTTGTGTCCTGGTCTTCGAAGCGACAGCCCACGGTGTCCCGCTCGAGCGCGGAGGCGGAGTACCGTGCGCTCGCCAACGCGGCGGCTGAGTGCATCTGGCTGCGACAACTTCTCGGCGAACTTCACTGCCCCGTTCACAAGGCCACTGTGGCGTTCTGCGACAACATCTCAGCTGTGTATATGTCCTCGAACCCGGTGCATCACAAACGTACAAAACATATTGAGCTGGACATCCACTTCGTCAGGGAACGTGTGCAGGCCGGCGAACTTCGGGTTCTTCATGTTCCGACCGGCGAGCAATACGCCGACGTGCTCACGAAAGGCCTTCCGACGTCAAGCTTTCAGTTCTTCCGTTCCGTCTTTGCGTTGTACCTACTACACGTCGACGAGGGGGTGTTGAGTACTATACTTAGTGTGAACTCTTGTAGCCGCTGCATGCCATTAGCATGAGCGCAGTCAGCATGCACGGCGCCCTGCGCGGCAAGCCTGTGCACTTGTAGATCGAGTCAGGACCGGCGCCCTGCGAGGTGAGCCGCTCCTGCCATACTGTAAACGTGTATAAACACACACCACTGCCATGAGTAAAGTTGTTGGCTTGTATTCCATCTTTCTACAACATGTATCAATGTTCTCTAAACCATGTCTCGAGAATCCCTACCAACGAAAATGGAGAATGATTACCAAACAGTTCTAGGAATACACAAAATCATAACTAAAATGTTTCCTTGCTCGCCTTTTTTGTTGTGTTCTTGAACTTAGTTTTGTAATCGCCTTCGTTACTACTTTAATAAAATTTCCAGTAGGGGCTCTTCTTCCCCTCCCCTAAAAAAAATATAAAATAGAAAAAACTCATTCCATGTCAGAAGAATCAAAATCCTTTGAAAAATTGAATCTTTGATATAGACAGGGCCTAACTAGCAGACTCTAGGCTACACCTCGCCTCTCCTTTTATGTGTAAGTTGCTCAGCTGGTGATCCTCCATGACCAGTGATGGGCGGCGTATCCATCATTTAGACTTCGGGTCAATCTACCACTTGTAGTCGGGCAGGTCTGCTAGCCTACCCCTCAGAAACCTTTCAGAGTTTGTAACCAAAGTTCGAAATTCGAATTGGCCTTGAGGGCAAGTTTGATAATGATCCTGAACTACTCCGCTCTGCTCTATCTGCAATTTTCGCTCTTTGGAGCCATTAAGATACAATAAGCCCCCAAAAGTAGCTTCGCTTGACTCCTCGTCCATACACCTAGGTCTTTCTTGAAACAACCCTATGCGGGCAAGGCATTGGGGCACTGGGGACGTTGGAGCAGAGCCACTGAGGTGCGGAGCCATTCGAGAGCTAGGGCAAGGGGCCACAAAGCCACTGAGTGGAGGAAGCTTCGAGGTCAGTGGAGGAGTTCATCGTAGCTCCCAAAGGCAAGGAGACCTCCATTAAAGATAAGGGATGAGAACACAAAAAAGGAAAAAGAAAAAGGAAGGAAGAAAAAAATAAAATAAAAAACGTTATGGATATTCCACTCTTTTTTATCTACCATGAAAAAATATTTTATTAATTTTTTTCACCAAAACGATGAACAATTTTATTTAAATTTTGACCAAAGCAGTTTAACTCCACCCGTGTAGCTGCATGTGGAGTCAAAGGCTCTATCCCCCAGAAGATATAATTCACTTCTCAAGAAGTTAAGTGATTTCAACTTCGACCAAAATTACACACAAAAAAAGTACTAACACTTTTAATACAAAATAAGTACTAATTGATTAACGACATAATGTATTTTCATAATAAATTTTGTTTGAGATATAAATGTTAATATTCATTATTATGAACTTGGTCAACTTTAGTCATATTGACCGGCACAAATCCCATAGTTTCTTTTTGGACGGAGGTAGCACTCCATGAGCGAAGCAGATCTATATAAAACAGTCATCTAAAGTATTCAAAACTAGGAGAATTCCCTGCGCGTTGCTGCGGGTATGAAAGAAAAAGAAAAATATGTTAAAATAGTGAATTGCTGAGGTGGACACCTTGTATGTCAAGTTAAATTGCATGTGGCAAATGATAGTGGGTTGCTAAGATGGACACATTGCATGTTAAGAGGAATAGATAATGGAGTTGATAGTGGACTGGTGAGGTGGATGTGTTGCATGTCAAGAGAAATAATTAGTGAGGTTTGTTTATATAGGAGTCATAGATGTGCTCAGAGAAATAATCATTATTTGCTTGCAAGTAGCAAAATAAGCAATTTGTGGTGGAAAGTCAAAACACAGATTTGAGATCCATGACGTCGTAGCGAAAAGGATCATCCAACAGACAAGGCTAGATGACGATGACACCAGCTTTGAACGAGCAGGGGATGAGATTAGCGTCATATTGTACTGACACTCTGACAGCGTCATGCCTGCATCATGCCACCGTGGCTAGTGGCTACAAAGGGCGACGACCATGTCCTAGTCCTAGAGGCACCATGTCGTAGTTGCTATAAAGAAGAGATAGAGAAGCATCAAAGCAAGAAACCTGCCCACGTTTGACGCTCCCCTCTTTCATGCCTGCCAAAGCCGAAGGCGACGGCACCTACGTGTACTTAATTCCACGTGTAACATACTTACGGCCTTCCGGCATAATCCAGAAGGCAGGCATACCCATCGATCGCATGGGCCATGGCCGACCGTTATTTGGTCGGCAAGGGCATTTTCATTCATGACCGGGCAGGCTTGTTCTTGAGAACGAATGGCTGCAGCTCCAGGCCTGCAGATACAATACAACACAAGCCCCGATATGTGAAGGGTAGGAGAGCTTCTTTCGGACGAGGCACACACTTACTGTCAAAAAAAAAAAGAGGCACACACTAGTCATGGGGAGGAAGTACGCAAACGGGCGGTGGGCCCTGTGTGACGAGGCATGTGCCAGAGAGCTTCCTTCGGGCTTTGATATTATTGGGCCGTAAACTCTGGGTGCTCCCCTCACACGCGTTTGGCCCAACAACCATTAGTCAGGTTCCCAGTCCCAAACGTGGGCCTCGGACGCGTACGCGGGTAAGCGCTTCCAGCTCAGGTCAAACCGTCAGACACTCTTTGGACCCCAAGGTGCAGGCCGCCACTCAAATCCTTGGTCGCCAAGGAAACGTCCGCGTGCCGCCGCGCCGACCGGCGACCACTGTGTGGAATTGGGCAAAAGATGACATACACAAAGTGGTACAGGATTTTTACACTCATGCCTTTATGCCCAATGATCTCAATCAAACTTTTATTTCTCTTATTCCTAAAAAGAATAACCCTACTACTCCTCAAGATTACAGGCCTATCAGCCTTTGTAATGTTATTTATAAGGTCATCTCCAAGTCTTTGGCCAACAGGATTAAGCCACACCTCCCTGATTATGTGAGCCAGGCACAATCTGCTTTCATTGCCCATAGGCACATCTCTTCTAATATCATTATAACTCAAGAAATTATTCACTCCTTTAATTTGAAGACTTGGAATAATCATGCCTTTCTACTTAAAGTTGACTTGGCAAAGGCTTTTGACAGGTTGGAATGGAGCTTCATTTCTGCAGCACTACATAGACTAGGATTTAATGACAATTTTATAAGTCTTATAAATGCCTGTATCACTGCTCCCTCCTTTGCAGTTCTGGTTAATAATGAACCCTCAGGTGTTTTTAACTCACAAAGGGGTCTGAGACAGGGATGTCCCCTGTCTCCTTATCTCTTTGTTATAGCGGTTAATGAGCTTTCTATAAGACTGCAGAAAGCACTACAGGATAACAACCTTTCTGGAGTTTCACTTGGAATTAATGCTCCACCAATCCATTCTCTTTTGTTTGCAGATGACCTGATCCTTTGTGGTAAAGCTACACTACAGGAGGCTCAACAAATCAAATCGATCCTATACGACTTCTGCCACCAATCAGGTCAAACCGTCAGAGACTCTTTGGACCCCAAGGTGCAGGCCGCCACTCAAATCCTTGGTCGCCAAGGAAACGTCCGCGTGCCGCCGCGCCGACCGGCGACCACTGCAAGTTCCCGCGTTTCCGGGCGGCCTATAAATTTGTGACCGGTCATCTCCTCGTCGTCATCATCACTTCATCAGCAAACAAGGCAAACCAGCACGATGCGTCGCGAGGGCCGGCAGTGCGGGTGGGTGCAGCGGCGTCCCGGGAAAATATGAGGCCCAGTTCAAATCACTTAGTGGAGGCCTAACATCTAGACCAAAATGAGAAACTAATGATAAATATCAATCAACAAATTACTTATATCACACGCTTTTGATGTCCCGATTCAAATTTTCTAATCCGATTTAAAGAAGAGATAACTTACAAGTTGGAACAATTACCCTAAATCAATTGACGTGTAAAAAAAAACATTATACAAAAGATTAACTAAATAAAATAGGGGACTGGACATGAAATTTACTGGATGATCTCTATCTTTAATCTAGTCTCGAACGAGGAATAACAGGTCAATTAGCGTGAAAAAGAGGGAGTGACTAAGGTAGAAACTTGCAAGGGTTGTTATGAGAAAATTGGCATCGCCAACGCCGGACGCCGGCCTCTCTGCCTCGGCCTCGTAAGGAAAGGAACAAAATCACAATTAGTTACAATCGTGCTCCAGTTGGCCACGGTTTTGGGCCATAGAATGTAGTTTTGGTTGATATTTTAATTAAAATGAAACTTAAAATTAGCATTATATACTTAATATACCTAGTAAATCTTGAGGCCCAAGATTTTTGGAGGCCCTGTTCGGTCGCACGGCTCGCACGGGCCGGAGGACGCCCCTGGTGGGTGTTCACCGTCGACCCCAGCCAGGTGGACGCGGAGGGCAAGCCGTGCCGCGCCCGCGCAGTGCAGGTCGAGGGCGCGGCGGCGGCCAACGGCGGATTCGTCAGGGCACCGCGCAGGCCCACCAACCACTCCAAGCCCGCCGTCGGCCGCGCGTACAAGGGCCAGATCGGCAAGGTGTCAGAGGGCGGGTCCAGCAGGGGCGGCAGGCACAAGTTCAAGCACGACGAGGTCAAGATGTATTACATCGACAGCCGACGACGGCGCCGTCGATGTGTATGACGTGGACACGTGAGGCCAACTGCATTGTGCATTCCAGGAGGAGGAGAGTACATGCACACGTTTGTGTCGATCGATCCGCAGATTATTGAGGGCTCTGTGACATACAAGAGTGTTGTCTATCGTTGACTTCTTGTTTCATTTTGTGACCGGACTTTGTTGTCAGAGAATCAGGAGAATTTTTTCGGCCCTCATTTTATCATCACGCATGATTTGCTCCCAAGAAATCAAAATGAACATGTGACGTGCATTAGATATGAATTGCACGTGCCATATTTTATCTCGAAATTGGTGAAGTCACCGGTCACCAGAGGGCGCACGTACGCACTATGACTCTATGAGCACATTCAAAGTGTTGGGCGGATAATCTCCATATTAACAAAGACACCACACGCGTCTAACCATCGACAATGGGCCACTCGGCTAACACTAAAAGAATAGTGTCATTAGATTCGGGAAAAATGTGGGCATTCGACCCAAGTCAAGACTTGAACGCTGATGGGTGGGTGAGTTGTGTCATTAAATCCAGGAAAATGTGAACACATGAACCAAGTTAATTAAGACTTGAAAGCTAATAGGTAGATTCTAATCGGGACATAACCAACTGAGCTATTGCTCAATTCGCAAAATTTCCTGCTTTCAAGATTAAACATATTGATGCTGCATCTCGAATCTCTAGTACTAGGTGCTGCAGGATGGTAGACTATATTGGTGACGAATGAATTGTTTATATTGCATATTGTTTTGATCTATTTACCTAACGGGGGTGATTCAGACTTCATAGTTTTTTTTATGCTCATGCTTCAATTCAGTCATGCCCAATTAAGCTACTCTTTTTTAGTTCATCTAACAATGATTGCCAGATGTTAAGGTCTTGTTTGGATGCAAAATATTTTTGAAGTGTTAAAGAAAATATTATAGTTTTATAAAAAAACACTTTGTTTTCAAAAGCTACTAGATGTTTGAGTATAATCTTTGTCTGTAAAATCATAGTTTTTTTTTTCCAAAAAAAGGTTGTAGTCTTTTTAAAAACTCCACTTACGACCTCCATTATTAATTAAACCACAATTTTGCTTCTCTTAATAAGCATATAAAAACCATTGTTCTATTCTACTATAGTTTTTAAAAATTGCATCATCGAAACAACTCCTAAGTTTACGACTGTTTCTGGAGAACGAGTAAATTTTGGCAAGTCCGGATCATGCGTGGGTAAATAATTCATATAGCACATTTGATAGCAAGTAGCAACAATGTAATGCTATAACTGTCTATAAAATTATGAGATGAAACTTTATGTTGAGATGGGTCCTTTCATTTCATTTATCAACCTAAAACTCATGTAAACAACACAACAGAATGCACACCACAGAACTTTACGAAAATAGTTTTCTTTTTTTTAGAAAACTTTACGAAGATAGATAAACCGTGGTGGTCTTGACTCTATTTTGGCCCAATATCTTCCCACCAGGCTGGTCCAACTGTAACCGACTCGTTTTCAAACGTAAGACGAAAATCGTCAGGGAGGGGACTCGGACTTGGCCGCCAAGTTGCCGACCCTGACGACGAAACCGTGGCCGGCAAGGAACCGTCCGCGCACCGCCGCGTCCGAGCATATAAATCTCGCAGGCAGCCCCCGATCCAGCCGCACACAACAATCCCCAGCAACCAAGGCAAAGCAGCACGATGCGTCGCGAGGGCCGGCAGCACGGGTGGGTGTTCACCGTCGACCCCGCCAGCCTGGTGGACGTGGAGACCGGCAAGCCGTCGATCCGCTCCCGCGCGGTGCAGGTCGAGGGCGCGGCGGCGGCCAACGGCGGGTTCGTCAGGGCGCCGCGCAAACCCACCAACCACTCGAAGCCCGCCGTCGGCCGCGCGTACAAGGCGCTGATCGGCAAGGGCGAGTCAGGCTCCGGCAGGGGCAGGCACAAGTTCAAGCACGACGAGGCCAAGATGTACCACCTCTACCTCGAGGGCGCCGACGACGCCTACGCAGATGCCATGCTGGAGTTCGCCTACTGACTGACATGGGTGCCTGAGTGCGGTGCTGGATCGGAGTTCGACAGGCCTCATTGTCTGGAAGTGTAGAGATCGATGGCATTGAGGCTGTGTCTGAATCCAAATGTGTTTTTGTGATATGTGAGTCATTGTTGCGCTCAGCAGTGATCAGTGAATATACAGATTTTGTTGTCACAAGAATTTTGGGATCCGGAATGTATCGAATCGGAAATCAATCTTGATCTCCGAAGTTCATCAAATTTGTAAGAGTTGAAATTGTAGCCGTGTTTGTTTCCGAATCTGTGTCCTTGTTATTTTCAAATGTAATAGCGTTAACGTTAATGCAGTTACAGTGTCTTTTGTATGGTGTGTCAATTACAGTGTTTATACTGTTATTTCTGAAACTGGGTCCTGGTTATTTTCAAATGTAATAGCGTTAACGTTAATGCAGTTACAGTGTCTTTTTTTATGGTGTGTCAAGTTGCAGTGTTAGGTGTTTTTGTTTGGGATCCTCGATTTGAAAATTATTTAAATGTAGGTGACTTGTACACCATTTTCAAGTGAACAAATTTTGATATTTTTTATAAATTATTTAAAACCCATTAATCTCCTATAGTAAAATTAGCGAAAAACATAATTTTAAACTTTTGTTGTATTTTTCATATATAAATTGTACTGCCCCGTTATAGAAAACATGCAATTCTAGCACAGTCCTATTTTAGTCCACCAAGTTTGACTAATAGATAAAAAACTATAAATAGTTATAATATCAAATAAATATCATTAGATTAATTGCAAAAATATGTTTTCGTAATAAATTAATTTGGCTGCATAATTATGAATCCTATTCGCTAAAAGCTTGGTCAAATATGAGCTACCTTATTCGACATGCAACCCATAGTTACATGTTTTATGGAATGGAGAGAGTATAACTGTATAACAATACCAGAAGTTATTTGCATGTTTAGAGTTTTTGGGCAATCAAATAGATTTTAGTTGCATGTCATGTATTATTAGTATTAGCAAAAACCCATTTAAAGTTCCAAGGCTTCATCATTTCATTTGGTTATAAATTGCCCATATTTTTCCTTGGTTTTAATTGATTGATGGTTGACTTTTTTACTAACAAATTTGAATTATTATAATATTTATAACATAAATTAATATTTATTAGTTATTTATTTTTGCGAAAGGGACTCTAGTCTAGTCGTTGGAGCACCTAAGTAACATCCAGCGAGCCTAGGTTTGACTCCCTGTGGAACGAATAAAACAAGTTTGAAATTAGAAAAAAATAAAAAGTTATAGGTTGGGTTTTCCCCTACTAACCTCGGTCAAAAAAAAAATAGTTATTTGTTTTTTTCTAAAATATTGACCTTGATCTTATTTAATACAAAAAATAGGTTGGGGTTTCTGTTAAAACTCAAATTGGGCCCATGTTAATTAAATAGGCCTATGATAAGTGTTTAGCCCAATCTAAGAAAAAACTCTATGAGAGAGAAATTAATAGTACCAAATTGGTTTTCCATTGGAATAATACCACCCCTATCCCCTATAAAATAAGAGGTATATGGCCAAATGATCTCATCCAATCAATCAAAAAAAAAACAATCTAGAACCTCTCTTTTACTCTCTTTCTCCTCTCAATCCTCCACATGCTGTTCATGTCTTGATCCAGGCGATCAAGGATGGCATCCTAGACTTGTCGGCCGACCTAGGGCAACCCGACGACGTCCTTCCCCTGATGGAGTCCCTCCTGGGCGAGAGTTTCACCAGTTCCTTTGCTAGTTTGCCTGAAAACTAGTTAGTTCTTCGTCCCGAAAGCGCGTTGGTTATCCTTTGGTGGTTTGCTCGTAAACTTCTCCGTTCTTCACCGTGAAAGAGTGATTACCTCGATGCGTTCTTCGGCTCGTGGCGGCCCGGGCGTCCAAAGCCCTCGTGGTATGTTGGCACCAGATTCAATGTCAACAGTTTCCCCTACTGACCTCGGTTTTTAAAAAACTTGGGCTTGACCTTTTTTAATACAAGAAAATAGGTTGAGGTTTCCCTACTGACCTCAGTCAAAAAAATAGTTATTTGTTTTTTCTAAAACTTGCTTGACCTTATTCAATACAAGAGAATAGGTTGAGGTTTCCCCTGATGACCTCAGTAAAAAAAAAAAAAATAGTTATTTGTTTTTTTTTCTTCTAAAAGTTGAGCTCAAGCTTATTTAATAAAGTTTATAAAACTACAGCAATGTATGTAAGAATTTAGTGGAAACCATTGAGGTGTTTTGTTAAGTCTTAAATCCACTTCTTAACATGTGCCTAACACCAAAAACGTTACAATGCGTGGCTACGTAGTCCATATGATAGCCGATCACAACAATTAGTTCTATATATAGGTACCTATAAAATTATGAGATGAAATTATACTTAAGATAGGTTCGTAAACAATAACACGACCGAATGCACTAAGTGATGTTCTACAAAAAAAAAAAAAAAAAAAAAAAAACACTGAGCGATGGCGTAGTACCTACTTCTACGGCCCAATATCTGCCACCTCGGCCTGGACCAACTGTAGGTAGCTGACTCGTTGAATTTCAAACGTGTGACGAAAATCGTCATGGACTCGGACTTGGCCGCCAAGTTGCCGACGACTCTGACGACGAAACCGTGACCGGCAAGGAACCGTCCGCCCGCGCACCGCCGCGTCCGGGCATATAAATCTCGCAGGCAGCCCCCGATCCCGCCGCACACAACAATCCCCAGCAACCAAGGCAAAGCAGCACGATGCGTCGCGAGGGCCGGCAGCACGGGTGGGTGTTCACCGTCGACCCCGCCAGCCTGGTGGACGCGGAGACCGGCAAGCCGTCGATCCGCTCCCGCGCGGTGCAGGTCGATGGCGTGGCGGCGGCCAATGGCGGCTTCGTCAGGGCGCCGCGCAAGCCCACCAACCACTCGAAGCCCGCCGTCGGCCGCGCGTACAAGGCGCTGATCGGCAAGGGCGAGTCAGGCTCCGGCAGGGGCAGGCACAAGTTCAAGCACGACGAGGCCAAGATGTACCACCTCTACCTCGAGGGCGCCGACGACGCCTACGCAGATGCCATGCTGGAGTTCGCCTACTGACTGACATGGGTGCCTGAGTGCGGTGCTGGATCGGAGTTCGACAGGCCTCATTGTCTGGAAGTGTAGAGATCGATGGCATTGAGGCTGTGTCTGAATCCAAATGTGTTTTTGTGATATGTGAGTCATTGTTGCGCTCAGCAGTGATCAGTGAATATACAGATTTTGTTGTCACAAGAATTTTGGGATCCGGAATGTATCGAATCGGAAATCAATCTTGATCTCCGAAGTTCATCAAATTTGTAAGAGTTGAAATTGTAGCCGTGTTTGTTTCCGAATCTGTGTCCTTGTTATTTTCAAATGTAATAGCGTTAACGTTAATGCAGTTACAGTGTCTTTTGTATGGTGTGTCAATTACAGTGTTTATACTGTTATTTCTGAAACTGGGTCCTGGTTATTTTCAAATGTAATAGCGTTAACGTTAATGCAGTTACAGTGTCTTTTTTTATGGTGTGTCAAGTTGCAGTGTTAGGTGTTTTTGTTTGGGATCCTCGATTTGAAAATTATTTAAATGTAGGTGACTTGTACACCATTTTCAAGTGAACAAATTTTGATATTTTTTTTATAAATTATTTAAAACCCATTAATCTCCTATAGTAAAATTAGCGAAAAACATAATTTTAAACTTTTGTTGTATTTTTCATATATAAATTGTACTGCCCCCGTTATAGAAAACATGCAATTCTAGCACAGGTCCTATTTTAGTCCACCAAGTTTGACTAATAGATAAAAAACTATAAATAGTTATAATATCAAATAAATATCATTAGATTAATTGCAAAAATATGTTTTCGTAATAAATTAATTTGGCTGCATAATTATGAATCCTATTCGCTAAAAGCTTGGTCAAATATGAGCTACCTTATTCGACATGCAACCCATAGTTACATGTTTTATGGAATGGAGAGAGTATAACTGTATAACAATACCAGAAGTTATTTGCATGTTTAGAGTTTTTTGGGCAATCAAATAGATTTTAGTTGCATGTCATGTATTATTAGTATTAGCAAAAACCCATTTAAAGTTCCAAGGCTTCATCATTTCATTTGGTTATAAATTGCCCATATTTTTCCTTGGTTTTAATTGATTGATGGTTGACTTTTTTACTAACAAATTTGAATTATTATAATATTTATAACATAAATTAATATTTATTAGTTATTTATTTTTGCGAAAGGGACTCTAGTCTAGTCGTTGGAGCACCTAAGTAACATCCAAATGCAGGCCTAGGTTTGACTCCCTGTGGAACGAATAAAACAAGTTTGAAATTAGAAAAAAATAAAAAGTTATAGGTTGGGTTTTCCCCTACTAACCTCGGTCAAAAAAAAATAGTTATTTGTTTTTTTCTAAAATATTGACCTTGATCTTATTTAATACAAAAAATAGGTTGGGGTTTCTGTTAAAACTCAAATTGGGCCCATGTTAATTAAATAGGCCTATGATAAGTGTTTAGCCCAATCTAAGAAAAAACTCTATGAGAGAGAAATTAATAGTACCAAATTGGTTTTCCATTGGAATAATACCACCCCTATCCCCTATAAAATAAGAGGTATATGGCCAAATGATCTCATCCAATCAATCAAAAAAAAAACAATCTAGAACCTCTCTTTTACTCTCTTTCTCCTCTCAATCCTCCACATGCTTGTTCATGTCTTGATCCGAGCGATCAAGGATGGCATCCTAGACTTGTCGGCCGACCTAGGGCAACCCGACGACGTCCTTCCCCGATGGAGTCCCTCCCGGGCGAGAGTTTCACCAGTTCCTTTGCTAGTTTGCTGAAAACTAGTTAGTTCTTCGTCCCGAAAGCGCGTTGGTTATCCTTTGGTGGTTTGCTCGTAAACTTCTCCGTTCTTCACCGTGAAAGAGTGATTACCTCGATGCGTTCTTCGGCTCGTGGCGGCCCGGGCGTCCAAAGCCCTCGTGGTATGTTGGCACCAGATTCAATGTCAACAGTTTCCCCTACTGACCTCGGTTTTTAAAAAACTTGGGCTTGACCTTTTTTAATACAAGAAAATAGGTTGAGGTTTCCCTACTGACCTCGTCAAAAAAATAGTTATTTGTTTTTTCTAAAACTTGCTTGACCTTATTCAATACAAGAGAATAGGTTGAGGTTTCCCCTGATGACCTCAGTAAAAAAAAAATAGTTATTTGTTTTTTTTTCTTCTAAAAGTTGAGCTCAAGCTTATTTAATAAAGTTTATAAAACTACAGCAATGTATGTAAGAATTTAGTGGAAACCATTGAGGTGTTTTGTTAAGTCTTAAATCCACTTCTTAACATGTGCCTAACACCAAAAACGTTACAATGCGTGGCTACGTAGTCCATATGATAGCCGATCACAACAATTAGTTCTATATATAGGTACCTATAAAATTATGAGATGAAATTATACTTAAGATAGGTTCGTAAACAATAACACGACCGAATGCACTAAGTGATGTTCTACAAAAAAAAAAAAAAAACACTGAGCGATGGCGTAGTACCTACTTCTACGGCCCAATATCTGCCACCTCGGCCTGGACCAACTGTAGGTAGCTGACTCGTTGAATTTCAAACGTGAGACGAAAATCGTCTCGGACTCGGACTTGGCCGCCAAGTTGCCGACGGCCCTGACGACGAAACCGTGACCGCCAAGGAACCGTCCGCGCACCGCCGCGTCCGGGCATATAAATCTCGCAGGCAGCCCCCGATCCCGCCGCACACAACAATCCCCAGCAACCAAGGCAAAGCAGCACGATGCGTCGCGAGGGCCGGCAGCACGGGTGGGTGTTCACCGTCGACCCCGCCAGCCTGGTGGACGAGGAGGGCAAGCCGTCGATCCGCGCCCGCGCGGTGCAGGTCGAGGGCGCGGCGGCGGCCAACGGCGGCTTCGTCAGGGCGCCGCGGAAGCCCACCAACCACTCCAAGCCCGCCGTCGGCCGCGCGTACAAGGCGCTGATCGGCAAGGGCGAGGCGGGCTCCGGCAGGGGCAGGCACAAGTTCAAGCACGACGAGGCCAAGATGTACCACCTCTACCTCGAGGGCGCCGACGACGCCTACGCGGATGCCATGCTGGAGTTCGCCTACTGACTGACATGGGTGCGTGAGTGCGGTGCTGGATCGGAGTTCGACAGGCCTCATTGCCAGGAAGTGTAGAGACCAATGTAGGCTTCTATGTCTGAATCCAAATGTGTTTGTGATGTGAGTCATTGTTGCGACAGCAGTGATCAGTGAATAAACAGACTTTGTTGGCACGAGAATTTTGGGATCCGGAATGTATCTCAAATCGGAAATCAATCTTGTGATCGCCAAAGTTCAGATTTGTAAAGTTTAAATTTTAGCCGTGTGAGTTTCCGTGTTTGGATCCTGGTTATTTACAAATGTAATAGCGTTCATGCAGTTAAAGACTGTGTTATCCTGTTATTTTCTGTCACAAAGCGTATTGTCAAACAATATTGGTATTTTTATTTACAAAATGTGACAGAAATCTGAATGTTTACCTGAGTTCGAATGTATCTGAGAATTCTGAATCTGAATGTGAGTCCAAATCTGAATGTTTGCATGAGTTTGAATCTGAACCTGAATGTGTTATTATAGTTTGAATCTAAAACTGAGTGTGTTATTAACTTATGATGCCAAGCTCTGTTGCTTTACCATCGGTTGGTTTGGGGTGGCCTGATGTGGCCGACTAATTAAGCTCTATCGCAGACTTGGAGGGATGTCCTATCCTCCAAACCCCAAACCCAAAACCCAAAGCAAACAACACTGAAAGTAGGACCATATCCTGCAAATCATAGAACAAAGTTTGGATTTATCTGTCTGGAGAAATATTGAAAGGGAAGATAACGAGCTAGGGAAGGCAAGCAGCAACGAGGAATCCAAACACGCCTTTTGCGAATATTGCCTTATGAGGGATTGACTCTGTCCCTCCTATCCCGAAACCGGCTGAAAGTGGTATTGTCCCATCTCATCCTGTCCCTATCCCTGAACCAAAAGCACTGAATTTGAAATAGCAACCTTGGTAAAACAAGACTCAAAATCACACAAGGCCCATCGCAACAATAGCTACAATATCTGTAGGGGCCTCGGCCCCTCCAGTTTCATCATAAAAAAAACAATAGCTACAATAAGGTGATCATATGGAATCAGCATGGTTCCCTCTACTCTTATGCTCCGCTAGCCACAAGGGCTTGGATCACACGATTATGTTATGGCATGTTCATGTAGGGAGGCTGCAGTTCAGGAGCAGATGCCTGGAGGCTTCGAGGCCAAACCCTGAAGGCAAGGCACAACAGGCTTCATAACCCAACACGACAGGCTATTCGGGTATATTCATTGGGGTTCCAGGTTCTCCACAAGAATCCGCAGGTCTAAATCCTTATCCTCGAACTTCTTCAAAAAAGGATGATTCTGCAGAACAGAAACGGCAATTTAGCACATCTTACTAAATCATTTATAAGTGATGCTGACAGGCAGATTCATTATTAGAAAGCTAATTAGTCAGGCAATGCTAACCAAGAGTTCTGAAGCAGACATCCGCTGAACCGGATCTTTTTGGTGCCGAATGAATTGTTTATGTTGCATATTGTTTTGATCTATTTACCTAACGGGGGTGATTCAGACTTCAGGGTGTTTGATTTATGCTCTCATGCTTTCAATTCAGTCATGCACAAGCTAGCTACTCGTTTTTAGTTCATCTAACAATGATTGCCGGATGTTAAGGTCGTCTTGTTTGGATGCGAAATATTTTTGAAGTATTAAAGAAAAATATTATTGTTTTACAGAACACTTTGTTTTCAAAAGCTGCTAGATGTTTGGGTATAGTCTTTGTCAAATCATAGTTTTTCTTTTCAAAAAAGGTTGTCATCTTTTTTAAAAACTCCACTTACGATCTCCATTACTAAACCACAATTTTGTTCCTCTTTAGCATATACAACCACAGTTCTATGGCACTACAATTTTTCAAAATTACATCATCCAAACAAGTCCTAAGCTTACGACTGTTTCTGGAGAACGAGTAAATTTTAGCAAGTCCAGATCATGCGAGGGTAAATAATTCATATAGCACAGTTGATAGCAACAATGTAATGCTATAACTAATCTATAAAATTATGAGATGAAACTTTATGTTGAGATGTGTCCTTTCATTTCATTTATCAACCTAAAACTCATGTACGTAAACAACACAACAGAATGCACACCACTGAACTTTACGAGGATAGAGACTTTTTTTTGAGAGATCTTTACGAAGATAGATAAATCGTGTGGCGGTCTTGACTCTTTAGCCATGGATTCGGAAAAAAAAAAACTCTTTAGCGATGGCCCAACTGTAACCGACTAGTTGTATTTTCCGAGGCCCAATATCTTCCACCTCGGCCTGGCCCAACTGTAACCGACTCGTTTTCAAACGTGAGACGAAAACCGTCAGGGACTCGGACTTGGCCGCCAAGTTGCCGCGGGTTCCTTCGAGAATACTGACGACTTGGAGGAGTCTCGAGTTCCTGTAGCACCTGGAGCTTCGAGTGGTGCTTTCCGCTCAAAAAATCCATAGAATCCATCCTGTTTTTTCCGTCAATCCTCTTCCAATCCACATCCGCTCTCAATCCTCTTCCAGATCCACTAAAATCCTTTCAGTTTCTTTTCTTGAAATCCATCAAAATCCATCGCGTTCTTTCTGCCATCAACCCACCAATAACCTTCCCTTTTCCTTCCTTCAATCCATCCATAATCCACAACCATTTTGCTATCCTCATTCTTGTACATAACCTTTCCTTAATCCATATCCTTTTCGTAATCCTCTTCCTTGTACATAAGTATCCAATCCGCTTCTTCGCTTCCACCTTTTTCTGGTTTTCTCACTTGTTTCTAGAAACCGAAATTTTCTGGGCCTTGTCCCTGCTTGTTCTCTCTAGTCTGCTTGCTTTCTGGGAAGGGCCATTCCTGTTTGAATGGCGGAGCAGGGAGCAGAGGAAGAACATGTGAGGGGCTTATTGGATGGGCTGTGTCTCTCGGAGGCAGAAAGGAAAGGAGTGAAGGGCACATGGATGTCAGCAGGTAGAGGTGGTGGTAAAGCACAGATGGTTGGAAAATTATTTGCGAACAAACCAGGCCATGCAGATGGTATTGTTCAGACTTTGGGGAAAATTTGGTGCCCATCAAAGGTATTAGATGCAGAGACCTGGGTTGCAATTTTTTTGAGATAACTTTCCTACAACCAGAAGGGAAAAGAAGGGCTATTGAAGAGGGTCCATGGGAGTTTGGAGGTGATCTGTTTATAGTACGAGAATGTGATGGGAGAAGTAAGTTGGAAGAGCTGGAATTTAACTTTACACCATGTTGGGTTAGAGTTCTGAAACTTCCATTGGGCATGATGAATTACCAAACTGGAGAAGCTATCGGGGATATCGTAGGTAAAACTTTAGATGTTGATGCAGTGGAAGGGGAGCTCGCAATTGGCCTTTCTCTAAGAGTGAAGGTTCTTTTAGATGTACGCAAACCTCTCATGCGTGGTGTGTCCGTTGAAACAAATGAACAAGGAGATAAAATTTGGTGCCCGTTGCAGTACAAGTTTCTGCCAAATTTTTGTTATACGTGTGGGCGACTTGGACATACTGACAAGATATGTGATGCTGGGGGATGGAGAGTGAAGAAGAAGCCATTTGGTAGTGAGCTCCGAGTGATTCCATCACGACATCGTTTTCTTGATGAGGAGAGAAGCCATGAGAGAGAAAATAGCAGATCAGGTGGAAACAAATGGGGTAAGAATCAGGGGAATGGAAGTAGGCAAAATTGGAAGGATTTAAAACAAGTGGCGTTGGGGAGTGGGAGGAACATCTTGAAGTGGATTTAGGTGAACAGTCTGTTGGCTGCTTGAAAAATTCCTCTCCTGAGAAAAAGGGGGAGTTCTACAAATTATGTCTTCTGAACAGGAGGATAAACCCATAGAAGAGAATACAAATACGGAGTTAGTGAAGGCAGGGGTTTTGGGAAGGAGTCTGAGGTGGATGGAAGGACTAATAAAATTCTAGGAAAAAAGAGCGACGAGTTTGCGGTTAAAAGAGATAGGAAAAGAAGGGAGGACAACAAAGCAGACTGTAGATGATCAGGAGGAAATTTTACCTATGGATGTTGATTTAGAGGGAAAGGAGAAGACAGAGGTAACAAACGTGAAAACTTATGAAATAGGAGCTAAAATACCAACTAAAGGGCACCAATTTGGAACACTTTTAGGAGGATCTCTCCCTCATCAAGGGAGGCAGGGGTTCAGGTGTACATGCATCATGAAAAGAAAAGGGCTTTTGAGGAGGAGGCTTTGGAGTTACAGGAGGAACAAAAGAGAATGAAAATAGATCTGCCAGGTGTTCATGTTGGTGAAGCAAAAAATAATTTCTCAAAGGCGGGGCTGCTTGAGCAGTCCCGCCAAGAAAAATGAGGCTGATTGCTTGGAACTGTCGAGGATTGGGGAATGGCCCGGCAGTTCGTGGTCTTCTGGATGTCCAAAAGACGAAGGCCCCAGATGTCTTATTTTTATCGGAGACGAAGCATGATAATAAGTGGATGGAGTGGTGGAGGTGGAGGCTTCAAATGACAAATATGTTTGTGAAGGATAGTACGGGAACGAGCGGTGGTCGGCTTTGTTTTGGAAAAAAGATGTTAATTTATCTGTGAAGAGCATGTCAAAATACCATATTGATGCTATAATACAGGAAGAAGATGGTTTCGAATGGCGTTTTACTGAGATTTATGGTGAATCTAGAAGTGAAGAAAAGGATAAGACTTGGGAGTTGTTGCGCGAGCTGAAGACAAAATATCATATGCCATGGTTGTGCTGTGGAGATTTCAATGAAATCCTTTTCAGCTATGAGAAGGAGGGAGGATCTCCAAGGGCAGAAAGGTGTATGGAGAAATTTCGTCAAGTTTTGGAAGACTGTGAACTGCACGGGTGGTTTTGTTGGGGATGCTTTCACTTGGAGGAACCATCATCATTTAGCCACCAATTATACGAAAGAAAGGCTTGATAGAGCGGTGGCTAATACAGCATGGAGAGCACAATTTCCACTGGTGAGTGTTGTGAACGGGGACCCAACACATTCAGATCATCGACCAATTATTGTTATTGTGGGAGAAAGAAAATGTAGAAATCATGGTCAGCCTATGGACACTGTACACAAATTTGAAGCATGTTGGCTCGAAGAAGAAGAATGCAGTAAGCGGGTAGAGGAAGCATGGCTGGGTGCATTACAAAGCGGAGTTGTGGCCATGGTAGACATTCGAAGGAAAATGTTGGGTGAGTTATGGACATGGGATAGGGAGGTTCTGGGAGAATTAGAAAGAAGAATTAAAAATGCTAAACGTGAGTTGGAAAGATGTAGAAGGGGGGTGTATAAGTCAAGAAAATGTGAACCGGGAGCATATTATGCAGTATAAGCTCGAGCGCCTCCAGGATCAACTTCATATTTACTGGAAGCAACGAGCCCACACTGCTTGGTTGACAAAGGGTGACCGGAACACAAAATTTTTTCATGCTTATGCATCCGAGAGGAGAAGGAAAAATCACATTAAAAGGTTGAAGGATGATGGTGGTGGAGTGGTGGAAGGGAGACGCCTAAAACAATTTATCACCAACCAATACCATCAATTATTTTTATCCCATACAAGGGACCATGAAAATGATGTCCTGCAGCAAGTTCAACGTCGGGTAACTACAGAAATGAATGATTTTCTGATGGCACCGTTCACAGGTGATGAGGTTTGGAATGCTCTACAAAGTATTGGAGACCTAAAAGCTCCAGGTGCTGATGGGATGTCGTCAATCTTTTACAAATAGTTTTGGCATCTATTGGGCGAGAAGGTGAAGAAGGAGGTCCTTGATGTTCTTAATGGTGCTGATATGCCGTCAGGTTGGAATGATACGGTGATTGTTCTCATCCCAAAAATCAAGCAGCTGAAAAAATTAAAAGATCTAAGGCCAATTAGCTTGTGCAATGTTTTATATAAACTTATTTCAAAAGTACTGGCTAATAGGCTAAAAAACATCCTACCTGATATCATCTCTCCCTCACAAAGTGCCTTTGTGCCGGGCCGCTTAATTACTGATAATGTTTTGTTAGCCTATGAGCTTACTCATCATTTAAACAACAAAAGAAAAGGAGCAAGTGGTTTGGCTGCTATAAAGCTAGACATGAGTAAAGCATATGATAGAATTGAATGGCCCTTTTTAAAGAAAATGATGCAAAAATTGGGATTCCAGGAGAGTTGGGTTAATTTGATTATAAAATTTGTTACAACAGTTTCATATCGAATAAAAGTGAATGGTGAGTATACTGATAGTTTCTTCCCTCAACGGGGCTTGCGTCAAGGCGATCCATTGTCACCTTATCTCTTCATTTTGTGTGCAGAAGGTTTGTCAGCTTTACTGCAAAAGGCTGAATCTGATGGGAAGATTGAGGGGATTCGTGTCTGTAGGGGAGCTCCAAAGGTCAATCATTTATTTTTTGCGGATGACTCCCTGATTCTTATGAGAGCTAGGAATGATGATGCCCATGTGCTCAAGCATATTCTGCATATATATGAGCAGGCTTCAGGTCAAGTAATAAACAAGGAAAAGTCCTCTATCCTATTTAGTCCCAATACTAGTGATCACACTCGGCAACAAATGCAAACAATACTATCAATCAGCCAAGAAGCAAGAAATGAGAGGTATTTGGGGCTTCCTGTATCTGTTGGTAAATCAAGAAAGAGGGCTTTTGAGTATATTAAACAGAAGATTTGGGCTCGCATACATGGTTGGCAGGAAAGGTTGTTGTCCAAGGCTGGAAAGGAAATTATGGTGAAAGCAGTGGCACAAGCTATACCAACATATGCAATGTCTTGCTTTGACTTAACAAAGGGACTTTGTGATGAGCTGAGTTCTATAATTGGACGGTACTGGTGGAGCCAACAAGACAAAGAGAACAAAATTCATTGGTTGAGTTGGGAAAAGTTAACAAGTTCAAAGAAACAAGGGGGTCTGGGCTTTTGAGACCTACACTTATTTAATAAGGCGATGCTTGCTCGACAGGCGTGGCGGCTCTTAACTAATCCAGAAATACTTTGTGGCCAAGTCCTTAAGGCGAAATACTTTCCAAACTCAAGCATCCTTCAGTGTTCATCGAAAGGAGGGATTTCATGTTCGTGGCGTAGCATATTGCAGGGTGTCCAACTACTTAAAGATGGCATAATTTGGCGGGTGGGAAATGGAGAGAATATTAATATTTGGACTGACCCATGGTTACCTCGAGGAAGTACAAGAAGACCAATGACACCGCGTGGTTCATCAATCCTAACATATGTTTCAGACTTGATCCATCCAACTACAGGGACATGGGATGAGCAACTGGTACTGGATACTTTATGGCCTGAAGATGCCAAAGTGATTCTTACAATCCCAGTTGATGTTGACATGGTTGATTGGCCGGCTTGGCACTTTGATCCAAAAGGGGTATTCTCTGTTAAGTCGGCATATAAGCTTGCTGTGTGTTGTCGAGACCAACAATTGGGGAGGGATGCATCATCATCAGGATCAAGTGTTGGAGAAGATTTTAAATGGCACAAAATCTGGCAACTAAAATTTCCAAATAAAGTCAACATGTTTATTTGGCGTATGGCTCATAACTCTCTTCCAGTAAGGCGAAATTTGGCCAGAAGAGGTGTCAAGACTGAGACTTTGTGTCCTATATGCTACCGGTTTGATGAAGATTGTGGACATCTTTTCTTCAAATGCAAAAGGGCTAGGGAGTGTTGGCAATCCATGAACCTGGAGCATGTTCGTATTGAATTGGAATCTTGTGCTTCTGGACAGGAAACTATTTTGAAGATTCTAAAACTGAATCAGCAAGAGCAGAGAAAGGTCTTCATATGGCTTTGGCGTTGGTGGTCGGCACGTAATAAGACTAATTCTGGAGGAAGGATGGCCACTACTGATGAAGTATGTAATTCTGTCACTTATTTTCTGATGGAGTTTGAAAAGTTAACCAATCAATGTAGTACAAATGCACATGTTCCAGCCCCCAAATGGAAGCCCCCTCCGATGGAATTTTATAAAATTAATGTGGATGCCTCTTTTCACGCTTCTACAAATCAAGCAGGCTGGGGCTTTGTGGCTCGTGATCATGAAGGAAATTTTTTAGAAGGAGGAGCAGGGAGTATTTCTAGAGCAGCTAGTGCCTTATATGCTGAAACAGTGGGGATTTTGAGAAGCCTGGAGCGTGTTGCTGATTTGGGAATGACAAGAATCATAATAGAGACAGATGCTGCAACTGTTGGCAAGGCAATCACATCGACAGAATTAGATAGAAGTATCAATGGTTGTTTGTTTAGACAAATACGTGAGTTTATGAGGTCATATTTTGTACAATGTTGTGTTGTTGTATGCCCAAGAGCTTGTAATAGAGTTGCTTATGGGTGTACTCTGGAACAAGGTTCATGTATTTACATGAATCATGCTCCAGACTTTGTATTGTCTTTGGTTTCTGGTGATCAGCCGGAAATCTGAGGTTAATGGAAGTTTCCTTCCCCTTTCAAAAAAAAAGTTGCCGACCCTGACGACTAAACCAGGGCCGGCAAGGAACCGTCCGCGCACCGCCGCGTCCGGGCATATAAATCTCGCAGGCAGCCCCCGATCCAGCCGCACACAACACAACAATCCCCAGCAACCAAGGCAAAGCAGCACGATGCGTCGCGAGGGCCGGCAGCACGGGTGGGTGTTCACAGTCGACCCCGCCAGCCTGGTGGACGAGGAGGGCAAGCCGTCAATCGGCGCCCGCGCGGTGCAGGTGGAGGGCGCGGCGGCGGCCAACGGCGGCTTCGTCAGGGCGCCGCGCAAGCCCACCAACCACTCCAAGCCCGCCATCGGCCGCGCGTACAAGGCGCTGATCGGCAAGGGCGAGGCGGGCTCCGACAGGGGCAGGCACAAGTTCAAGCATGACGAGGCCAAGATGTACCACCTCTACCTCGAGGGCGCCGACGACGCCTACGCGGATGCGATGCTAGATTTCGACTGGTAGTCCTAATGACATGGGTGCGTGATTGCGGTGCTGGATCGGAGTTCGACAGGCCTCATTGCCAGGAAGTATAGATCGAGATCGATGGAGGCTGCTATGTCTGAATCCAAATGTGTGTTTTTGTGATGTGGAGTCATTGTTGCGTCAACAGTGATCAGTGAATAAACAGACTTTGTTGTCACGAGAATTTTTGGATCAGGAAGAATGTACCTCGAATCGGAAATCAATCTGTGCTCGCTAAAGTTCAAATTTGTAAAGTTAATTTTAGCCGTGTGAGTTTCCGTGTTTGGGTCCTAGTTATTTTCAAATGTAATAGCATTTATGCAGTTAAAGACAAGTGTGTTATACTCGTTATTTTCTGTCACAAAGCGTCCACCGATCCTAAGATGTAAAGCCTCTGCCTAAAGTCCTGTCCTGAGTCCAAATCTGAATGTGTCTGAGTTTGATTCTTAATCTGAATCTGAATGTGCGTCTGAGTTTGAATCTGAATGCCAAGCTCTGTTGCTTTTAGCATGGGTTGGTTTGGAGACGAGACGACAGAGATGTGCTCGACAAAGCAGCATAAACAAAGACGAAGAACATATGTTCACAGCAATGGACGACTCAAGTAAGGCAGGATGGCGTTTTGTGTTTGGTTGCGTGCAACGGACTAGTGAATATTCACTTGGAGGGATGCTCTATCCTCCAAACCCTAAACCCCACACCAAACAACACTGAAAATAGGACCATCTTGAAAGGCAAGCAACAACGAGGAATCCAACCAATATTGCCTCCTATCCCCAAACCTTACTTTGGTATTGTGCCATCTCATCCAGTCCCCATCCCTGAACCAAAAGAACTGAATTTCCAATAGCATCCTTGAAGCATGTTGGCAAGCATGTTCTGAATATTCAGTTCGTCCCTTTTGAATCCTCCGCTAATAAGATTGCAAAAGTTAAAACAAGGTCTGTCACAACAATAGCTACAATAAGGCGATCATACGGAATGTAGCATGATTCCCTCTACTCTTATGCTCAGCTAGCCGCAAGGGCTTGGATCACACAATTATGTTATGGCATGTTCATGTAGGGAGGCTTCGAGGCCAAATCCTGAAGGCACAACAGGCTTCATCACCCAACACGACAGGCTATTCGGGTATATTCATTGGGGGTTCCAGGTTCTCCACAAGAAATCAAGAAAGCGCAGGTCTAAATCCTTTTCCTCGAACTTCTTTAGGAAAAGATGATTCTACAAGAACAGAAATGACAATTCAACACAACAAATGTCGGAATGCACACCACTGAACTTTGTTTCTCGATAACGATTAAATTTTAGCAAGTCCGGGTCATACATCATGCGTTTTTTTGAGTGAAGTTAGCAAAGGAAACCCCAGCCTATTTTTTAATTTTTTAATAATGCTGACCTGTTTAAATTCGCTCCCACGGGGAGTCAAACCCGGTCTGTTGGGTGCTACTCAGATGCTCCAACCACTAGGCTAGAAGCTCTTTCACATCATGCCTCATGTGTGGGTAAATAATTCAAGCAAGTCCGGATCATGCGTGGGTAAATAATTCATATAACCCAGTTGATCGCACCCTATAAAATTATGTGATGAAACTTTATGTTGAGATGGGTCCTTTCATTTATTTATCAACCTAAAACTCATGGAAACAACACAACAAGAATGTTAGAATGCACACCACTTAACTTTACGAAGATAGTTTTTTACTCACACTCACCTCTATGAACACGTATGCAAATCGTATCTCTATGAGCACCTCTGAGGATTGAGCCGGAAGATCTAGAGATTCTTAAAAGTCACCATGTATGCAAACCGTATCTCCCATGAACACCTTCGAAGGACGAGCCGGCAGATCCCAACCAACTCATCTATGAACACTTCACACTTTATGAATCATGGCAGTCTTGACTCTTTAGCGATGGCTTAGGGGTTGTATTTTCGCAGGCCCAATATCTGGCACTTCGGCCTGGCCCAACTGTAAAACCGACTTGTTTTCAAATGTGCGGCGCGACACGGCGCGGGTGATCGAGCACAAGCGGGCAGGTTGACCCGAGGATGAAATGGACGTGTGTCGCGAATCTGAGGGGGCAGAGGGGACTAGTGGGCGGTGGGATGCGGGCAAATTCGTGTTAATTGTATATAGAAAGGTAATCACGTGATTGCCTATTTGACTAATTGATGTGGTGGCTATTTTCTAATCACTAATCAACAAGGCAAAGGGATGACGATGGACGGCAAACGGCCGAACACAGCGCACACTTAACCCACACGAGTCACGCCGGCCAATTCTGCTCTATCTATTAAAAAATGGAGTTTATTGAGCCATGCACGGGATGAGAGAGAGCTCAACGAATATGTTTTGGGAAACTCATTGTTGTTGTTAGATTGTGAAAAGTTGAGTTGCAAGAAGTCTTTGACAAATTTGTACATAGTGATCATTGTACCAGTTGGATCAAAGCAGGACCTTATTAGTCCTCTTCTAAATGCTAATTTACCAAAAATTTTCGTGCTTTTCGTATTTTAATTTATTTTTTCTATAAAATTGGCTGTGATCATTGTACCACTTGGAGTATTATGCCAAGCAAATAGTGACAAACAAGAACTAATCGCAACCAGAATTTGGTTGTATACGCTGCGAACACATGGCTTTTCCATAGCCATGGTGTAGCAGTTTTTATGCTGAGTGATTGTCAACATACCAACACAATGTGTAAGTATGTTGTGTTTCTACTAACTGATGGCACACGGTTTCGTGTCAAGCAACAGTGTCTCTTGGCTTGTGTTGTTTGCAGGTGTCGAGCTCGGAGACGGTGGTCGACGGTGCAGTGAAGGTCAAGTAGGGTGTGCCATGCTGATGGACCGGGTGTGGTGAAGGGCGGACGTGAGGCTTGGACCGAGGGACCTTGAAGTCGGGCGGCTAGCCGTGGTGGCAGACAACTAGGACATCGACAAGTGCAAGGGGGATGCGTACGGGCTACACTACTCGCGGACGGTTTGGTGGTTCGCCCTCAAAACCATCGGCGGTGGGTTTCGCGGGTTTGCGCCTCAAAACCCGGGAGGTCCCGGTGTGGACGGACGACACGTGGCGGCACTGGGGAGATTGCGTGGAAGCGAGGCTACTGGTGAGAAGGTGCGGTGTCCGTCGGATCAAGTGAAGCCTGAGTTGGACCCTTATGCCCCTGGCTAAGTGGTTTAGCTCTTCATGTATCAAAAGCAAAAAGAGAATGTGTAATATGCCCCCATAAATAAGGATGAGGGGTTCTCCTTCCTCCTTCACCTCTTGCATTTCTATTTTTTTCTTTTAGGCTTTCTTCTTCCTCTAGTTGCTTGGTGAGAGAGAGGCCTAATGAAATCAGCTATCCTGTCAAACTGACGTAGTCTTTGTTTGGTGTTGTGCAGCGACTTAACTCTTTGTTCGCCTTCCCAACCACTAGATGTCGCTAGAACACCATTATCACGGAAAATATCAAGAGCAGTTTCTTCACGCACATCCAAATAAAGATTCAGCCTAGACTCATCACCAAGTTTGCAGTTGATACAGTTCTCGTAGTCCTCCACAAAAGAGCTCGCATTAAACGCAATGTCAGAAATGCTTGGAGGATTTTTTGAAGTTGCGACTCTCTTAATTGCCATTTCTGTTCCAGCACATGTGGCTTGAAAAACGCACGAATCATCCTCCTGATGACTATCTTTGGCATGATGTTCACTCCATTATACTCTGTCTCGATCCAGGAGAACTCAATATTCCCATTCGGCATTGTTCGACAAACGTTGTACAAAAACATAAGAAAGTGGTGGTCGTGATGTTTCCAAATGCAACGGGGTTAGAAACTCGATTCCTATAATAAGGAATTGGTTGATTCTAAAATACTCTAGCAACCAAGCATTTTTGTTTTAGGTGATTTCTGTTTGGTTTTGGTCAAACTAACCGAATTTTATCAACAAGAGTTAGGAAAAAATTATATATACATGTTCTACAACAAATGTAGGAAACACTACCACTATTCTATTTAATAATAAGTGATAAGGGAACAATAGCAATATAGTAGCACAAATATATACCAATTTAAACATGAAACATCACACATAAACCATTCTTAATAAACAAGTGAAGTACAATTCATGTGTTTTAGTTCTTTGATTCATTCGGATAGTCAAGATTAGGAATTGAAATTCGTTCAGCTACTTCAATATGTTGCTATCCAATGACAATGCAACCATTTTTTTTTTGTCTAATTCTCTCAGTTTTGGTTTTGGTTTTATTGTTTCTAAATTGCACAACCAACTCAAAGGCACTACTCTCTCTCTCTCTCCCTCTCAAAATAAAATAAGTATGCTTCTATCTTTTAAATTTTGTCCCACGATAAGTGTACTTTTAGGTATGGGTCCACCAAATTTAATAGACTTTTATATGTTTTTTGTTCTTAAAAGTTCAATCATTAGGGCATTTTTTAAGAAAGAACATGTATTCATTCTAGGTGCATTACACCAGCCCTTTTACGCAGACATGACTCCAAAGAAAAGGAAAATTATAAAGAAGTTCACAATTCCCGATCATCTTCCTCAAAGCCTTCAGAGATCCATCCGTCACCGCCATCGTAGCCGCATACCAATCGTCGTCAGGCACCAGAGTCAAACTCCACAGTGTGGAGGCCGCAGAGGAGGACTTACTTTTGGTCGAATCAGCTGACGTTGCCTCCCAGTCGCATCGGCCAACTCCTGTACCTATGACGCATCCTTTGATTCCATCGCCGACAACCCGAGCGAGTTCAGGTTTTCACCAAAGAACATCTTCCTCGAGATTAACAGGGTCAACAGCATCATCACCTGAAGAAGACAACGATGCGCCGGCCTCGACTCCAAGAGAGGTCTCCCCGGCCTCTCCGTTGACGTCGGAGTAGATCGTCATCGGAGAACGGAAGAGACTGGAAGAAGTTATTCCGCTGCGCCGCCGCCGCTTCCGCATCGCCGACGTCACCAGGACAACCAAGCCGCAAAGGAGCCACGCTCCTCCGGCAAAACCTAACTCCGCCGCCGAACATCAACGGCGAGCAAACCCTAGACCTAGGACTCGACTAAGACCCTATGACGACAGAAAAACTGTAAACGAGACGGACCCCCGCTCCCGTCACCACCGGCAGCGAGGCCGGAGGCGAGGGAACTGGGGCGCAAGCGGTGGTGGCGGCGGCAGTGCCTCTCGGTGGTGGCGGTGGCGGCGCACGCCTAAACCCTAGGCGGCCCTATTGTGGCGCTGTAGTGATGCAAACTCTTGTTAGACTCCACCTCAATCATTAGGGCATCCACAATGGTGCTAACTACGTAGTAGCTAACGTACGTGGAGACGAGATAAGAAAACACAGTTATACCTTCTCATTTTTGTAGGTATTAATGTTAAATAGATTAACTGTTTATTCATCTCTAGTGACTTTCTCTCACTTTTTATCCTGTTCACGTCATAATAGTTAGCTGTTGATGACGCCCTTGCATGCTAACATCTTTCTAAAAGTGCATTTGTTTTTGAACAAAGAAAGCATGTTTCAACGAGAAACAAACCGAGTGAAGATCACACAAAGAAAAAAAATGCATATTTTCCCGATCCATCCATCCCCAAAAAGCTTAAGCCCTACTTGAATAGTTCATATATAAATTCAAACATTTACTATCCATATATACCAATCTAAATAATCAAAGTTAGATTCCTAGACTCAGACATCACTATCCGTGTTGGATAGCAAACCGCATAGACAAATAACTACCCGTATTCAGCGATCCGTTCGTATTCGAATAATAGCCAGCAGTGGTACATTTCGGCCATGGCGGTGCTCCACAACCAGCGTACCCATGTACACAAAGAAAGAAGACGGATCTGCGCGCGGTAAAGTGAAGCAGCACGCCATGGCCATGGCGCAGCAGGCACGAGAGCCGGCTCGATGGCTAAGCGCAAAGTCGCGCAACAAAGATCGAATCGAGCCATATCCCATCCCATTACAAGATTGCCAGCACGAAGGCTCGGCACACGCATCCATCTTTTTTTTTTTTTGAGGGAATTCGGGGGGAATCGAACGATTCCCACCTACTTTTCATTCACAGGTGCTCGGCAAGCCGAGCGGTGAAAGGGCGTAAACGCCAATCCTCCACACAATTTTCTGAGAGGTACATGGGGGCGAGAGAGAATACAACAACATACAACAACAAACGAGGAACAGACTAACAAACACAACAAAACACAAACAACTGGGAAATCCTAGACTTGGACTGAAAGACGCCGACCGGTCATCAATTTGCGCTCCCGCCGAACAGCATACTCGTCGTTTCACCGTAGCCTTTGTGCCCTGCATCGCTCCTCGTAACTGCGCCGCTCCGCTGCTGCCCTCCACCTTAGATGAGAGAGTGTGGAATGGGAACGAACAATTGAGTGGGGACTCAGAGCAGTGACGAGCACGAAAGCGCAGGATCACCGAACACAACGCCTTCCTTTGAGAATGATGGAACCACCTCCGCGCATCCGGGCCCACGTATCGCCATTCAACGCCATTCACGGGGAGGAAGCCGTAAAGGGGAGTGGCGACAGCGGTGGAAACTCCACCCGGCATATGATATACTGGCACCACCAAGGAAAGCGCCGACAGAGCAGAGGCGCCAGAAGGAGACGCTCGTCGAAGCGACGGCAACGGCTAGCAGCTAAGCCAGTGAAGCCCAAGAGGGAATAGGAGCAAGAGGAGCAAGAGGCACAGAGAGATGGGGAAACAAGGAGCAAGGCGGCGCAAGGGGTGGCCACGGTGGAATGCAGGCGTGCTTTAGTGTCGATGCCTTCAACAAGGAAATGACGTCCGAGGACGCCAACATCGGCGTAGTTGCAGCACCAAGCTCGTAAGGGCTTTCGCCCCGAGACCCGCAGGTAGGGAGCCAAGGTCGGAAGGAGCACCGGCCGAGGCTATTGGCAGGGCCAGGCACGACAGCTTTGAACGCTCCAATGACGCCTTCAGGAAGGAGAATAGCATCCGCAGACGCCATCGTCATTGTGAGAGCACTCAGGGGACTTTCGTCCTAGGGATGGTGCCTGTGCCGGCCCCAGTTACCTTCCACGGCATGGTCGGAGGCTTCAGCAGGGTCGAAAATCATCAGCAACGCCCCCACGGGGGTAACGACGCGCCAGCGCGCCACCGCCGCCCCGGAAGTTGAAGCAACTCCCAAGCTAGGGTTTTCACCCTGATTTAGAATGCCTGCAGGGCAGGCAGACCACTGCCCAGCCATCCGCGCATAGCAGCTGCAGGGGCTGCTCTGGCTGCGGCAGAGCCACGTCGGAGGTGGCGCCGCGGGGGACGGCCAGGGGCCGCAGCACACCGAGGCCGGACAGCCAGATCCGGGGCTAGGGGGCCCCCACCGGCCGTCGTGGGCCGGAGCCAGGCCGCCGCAGTAGCCGCTGCCGCCTTCACCAAGTGAGGGCCGAGATCCTAGGGCGCCGGCGTCCGCCTACACCAGGCGAGGAGGGGGGGGGACCCTGGGTGCTCCCCATGGGCGCCAGCTCGAGGTCGTCTGCCCAAGCCGCCGCCTCCGGTCAGCCGCCGGCCGCGCATGGCACGGGGCCGGGGCGCCTGCGCGCCACCCACCGGATCTGGGCGGAGGGCCGCCGGATCTGGGTGGCGGACCGCCGGGTCTGGTGGCGGAGGGCGCGGATCCGCCGCCCCCAAGGCCGCCCCGGCCATCTTGCTCACGGAACGAAGGGGAGGAGGGCATGGACAAGGAGGAGGAGGAGGCGAGGAGGGGCGGGGAGCTGCTGCTGCTGGCCACCTTTTTTGAGCGCCAGACAGTGGCCGCCGCCGCCGCTAGCCGGGGGGAGCAGCGGCGGCGGCCGGAGGGGGTCGCCGGGGGGGGTGGTTGTGGCGGCGGGGGAAGTCGCCCCCGAGCCGCTCCTGTACGGAGAGCGACGCGGGGGCAGTCAAGTCGGAAGGTAATAATGTTAAAAACCAACCTTGGCTTTGCTTGCATTGCATACACGCATCCATCTGATTACAAAATGGGGGTAATAAGCAGGAAAAACGGTCACCGTAGAGGCTTGATGCGCCCGGGGCCTGTGACCGTGATTGGATTAGCTTGTGATTAGTTTTGAATGTTCCTTTTGTCACATGCAAGGGCTGATAGAGTATGGGAAGAGATTTTGTCTCGTTTTCACTCGTTTTCAGCACGGGTGGGTGTTCACCACCCCGCCAGCCTGGTGGACGAGGAGGGCAAGCCGTCGATCCGCGCCCGCGCGGCGGCGGCCAACGGCGGGTTCGTCAGGGCGCCGCGGAAGCCCACCAATCACTCCAAGCCCGCCGTCGGCCGCGCGTACAAGGCGCTGATCGGCAAGGGCGAGGACGGCTCCGGCAGGGGCAGGCACAAGTTCAAGCACGACGAGGCCAAGATGTACCACCTCTACCTCGAGGGCGCCGCCGACGCCTACGCGGATGCCATGCTGGAGTTCGACTGGTGGTAGTCGTACTGATAATGGGTGCGTGAGTGCGGTACTGGATCGGAGTTCGACGGGCCTCATTGCCAGGAAGTGTAGAGATCGATGTAGGTTTCTCTGTGTCTGAATCCAAATGTGTTCTCTGATATGAGTCATTGACTCGTTGTTGCGTCAGCAGTGAATAAAAGTTCATCAAATTTGTAAAAGTTCATCAAATTTTCAAATGTAAGAGCGTTCATGCAGTAGTTACAGTGTTTTTTTTCTGTGTGTAGTTCAGTTGCAGTGTTTTTCTTTTGTGTGTAATGCAGTTACAGTGCTATATTGTTATTTTCTGTCACAAAGCGTATCATCAAACAATATGGTAGTTTTGTTTAGGATCCTCGATTTTGAGACAACATATCCTCGGACTGAAGTCCTGTTCTGAGTTAGAGTCAAAATCCGAATGCAAGTTTGAATCTGAATCTGAATGTGTTATTATCCCAAACTCTGTTTCTTTAGCATGGGTTGGATTGGGGACGACAAATGTGCTCTACTAAACTCTACTGCAGCCTCACAGTTCACAAAAGAGACGAATAACATAGTACAGTATGCATAGAGATTGAGAACATAGTATGCACTAGACACTAGAGCTTGGGAGGAGGACGGAGAATGACACGAAGAAGCACCGTTTTTTTTTTTTTTTGTTTGGTTTTGGTGGGATAGAACCATTGGTTTTTTTGTAAGGGATAAAAAAATTGTGCCGCTATTTCATCCTCAAACCAAACACATATCCTCCATAAAATGTCAAACAACTTGTCCTTAGCTCAATTTAAAACATGGGATAGAACCATTTCATCCTCAAACCAAACACATATCCTCCAAATCCCAAACCAAACTACAATAAAAGTAGGATCATCCTACAAATCTTAGAGCAGCAAAGGTGAGCCGATTTGGCTCTCTCGAGTAAGGAGAAATCTTGAAAGGGAAGATAACGAGCTAGGGAAGGCAAGCAGCGACGAGGAATCCAAACAAATATTGCCTCGAAGGGATGTCCCTGTCCCAACTATATCTAACCCAAACATGATATTGTCCCATTTCAACTGGTAGCTCATCCATGAACCAAAAAAGCACTTAAATTTGAAGTGCTGGAAGTTCACTCTCTTTTATCATTTCGAGGTAAAATAGCGTCCTTGAATCATGTTGGCAAGCATGTTTTTTGAATATTCAGTTCGTCCCTTTTGAATCCTCCACTAATAAGACTGCAAAAGTTAAAATAAGACTCACAATCACAAGGCCCGTCGCAACAATAGCTACAATAAGGTGACCATACGGAATGCAGCATGATTCCCTCTATGCTCAGCTAGCCACAAGGGGCTTGGATCATACAATGATCGATGTTATGGCATGTTCATGCAGGGAGGCTGCAGTTCAGGAGCAGATGCCAAGAGGCATCGAGGCCAAACCCTGGAGGCACAACAAAGGCTTCATCACCCAACACGCCAGGCTACTATTCGGGAATATTCATTGGAGGTTCCAGGTTCTCCACAAGAATCCGCAGGTCTAAATCCTTATCCTCGAACTTCTTCAAAAAAGGATGATTCTGCAAGAACAGAAACAACAATTCAGCACATCTTACTCAATATTTATAAGTGATGCGACAGTCAGATTCATTAGAATAGTCAGGCAATGCTAACCAGGAGTTCTGAAGCAGACATCCTCTGAGCCGGATCTTTTTGTATGCTGGAAAACAATTATAACAAAATAAAAAATTGTAAAATTCAGCACAATACAAGCTCACAACGTGAAATAGCAATGATAACTCGGTAAAAAGCAACTCTTTTCATGAAAATAAGAAGTCAGTAAATGGGAATAAAAAAGTAATAAGTGATTAGGACAAAATTGTCTGGGGTAGGTACAAGCACAACTGCACAGCCCAGGTTTATTGATCTTAAAAACACTGTCAACATAAGGTCAATGGTGTGCTTCAAATGAATTTTGTGGAGGTGGCAATGGACATGACTTAAAAAATATGTTATGAATGTTTTATCATTATTCTGATAGATTACGACTTCTGATAATAGATTAACCCTAGGCATACAAATTTGTAAGATAAAAATGATGAAAAATACATAATATACTTTATGATGTCCACTATTATATTAGCAGTACATTATGTACTTTAAGACATAACTTATGTACTATTAGCAGCCTATATAATGTACTTTAAGACATAACTTATGTACTATTAGCAGCCTATAATGTACTTTAAGACAACTTATGTACTTCAAGTATTATTACTGCTATCCAATTATGTAAAGAATGTTTTACAATATAAAATTATGTCTTAATTCTTAAGTGGATATAACTAGTAATTATCTGAGAACTTATTTGCTGACTATAACAACTTAATGAGACATTATGTTCCATTAACTACTGAAGCTCAAACGCGCTCTCTGTTCCAAATTATAAGTCGTTTTGACTTTTAAGTTAAAATGAACTTATAATTTGGAACAGAGGGGGTACAATATAGCAATTGTACTGCTCATCCAACAGGTAAAGAATGTTTTAGCAGACAAAGTCCTCTTGGCTCTATCTGTAAGGATCAATGGAATCACCAGAAAGACAGCATTTCCATTAATAAGCAAGTGACATTAAGTACCTTTAATGGTAGCTTCAAATACTTTTGTTAATAACTAGAACAAAGGGTTAAATAATTATTTTTATGTCTAATTTCTGGAAGAAATTTAGCATACCAAGAGGAGATAAATGAGCAGAATTCTGGAGAGAACTGATCTGCAGGTGCAGAAGGTGGTGGCTGATCCACAATAGCCTCCAGTAGTTCATAAAAGCTTAACCAACCTTCACCTTCTGAAGGTATATAAGGGAACCGGCCAATAGCACACTCAAGTATAACTAAACCCAAACTCCATATGTCGCTTTTGTAGTCATAAGAGCTACCACTAATCCGCTCAGGCTGAAGAAGGAAGAAAAGAACTGTCACCACATATTAACACATTCACGGATGAACATAAACTAGCAATCACATGGCATGGAACGTGATCAATTCAACATACCGCCATATAGTTGTAGGTTCCAACAAATGTATCTCGCTGACCTATTGAGCTTGCTAGGACAGCACTCACACCAAAGTCAGTAATCTTGACTTCACCTTTACGGTTGACCAACAAGTTAGATGGTTTTATGTCTCTGTGAATCACATGCCTTTCATGATGAAGATACAATAAACCCTCCAAGACCTGAATAAACATAATACTATTCAGTGTTATGTGATAATGTAGTTTCAAGTTTCAAAAGAAGTAACACCACAAATCTGAGGTTATTCCAAAATTAGAAGTCAAAGCAGAAAACAAAGGCCAACCTTACACATACCTGCTTACAAAGTACTGCAAGATATGGCTCCAGAACAGTCTTCACTTGCTTAACAATGTCTGCAAGTGATCCACGGTCCATGTACTCAAGAACAAGATATATTACACCATTGTGGTAAAAGGATTGATGGCACATAACAATATGAGGGCTCTGTGTTGCTTGGTTTATTTTGAGCTCCTGTACTATCTGTTTACGAACTGACTCCTGAATGTTCATTTGAATACCCTGCAGAGAAATTGTAACACTGGTCAGTCCATCAAGTCACAGACCATATGGATGAAAGGACAAAGCAATCTGCTCAGCAGAGAATTCCAGGAATTTTCACTTAGTCAAATACATTTGCTGATGTACTGTCGGTCATCCATTAGCATCAATGGTTAGCTTATCCATAGATTTTTTTGCATGTAACATATATTGGTACTAGATGCTATGGCTATCTTATTCATTGAGCATTTCCGACCCCAGTTTATGTTTTTGCAAGAGTGCATGTAAAATTAAATGAAATTTGCCATATAATTACAAAGATGACTAAACAAAGCAACCACACGATAAGATGCAGAAAATTCTGATTGCCAGAAAAATGCATACCATGTAATATTACTTTTTAAGATACCATGCAGATATCTATGTGTCATGCCACAGGGAGCTTCATTACTTTTTGTTTAATGATTGGCATGTCTCAGTTTGTAGAGCCGGCACCTAACCCCTAATATCCTGATAATTATCCCAACAAATCAAACTAGTTGGCTATTCTGAGGGATGGCTGAGCTGCCCATAACAACGTCTAAAGTAAGGGTTTGGTTTTCATGCCAGAAAAATAGGAGAAAATATGTATCTAGCATGTTCCAAATTATGAAAGGTACATATTCTACATCTACGCAGTGTATTAGCCATTGGGCCCACCAGGGAAAAAAGTGTAGTTTACAGTAAATTACCTTTAAGGCATACAATGTCCCCACCCATTTGTGCCTCACTAGCTGGACAACACCACCACTTCCTTTGCCAATGACTTGAATCATCTCAAGATCATCCATTGATAACTGCACATCTTCCACCTTCAGCTTTGTTGATTCCTGGGGAACGAAATATTCAAATTCAGAAACTACTTGACAGCCAACATTATTATACAAGTGTCAACACTCTTAACACAAAGTGGAAAACATGGATCCTTATCGTAATTGAAGTTAAAAAATGATAGCCAGTTAGCCATTAGGGACAATATATCATCCAAACTAGTTAGAGATAATTCCAGCAGTGGGGTCTAATTTTTTTACAAACAGGGATGTCTGCACTTCTATTCAGTGAATGGAGCCATAACAGGAAGAGGAGATCTAGAAGCCAAGTCTTACAAAAATTGAAAGTTCGACCTAACTTTGGGCTCAAGCTCCAGGCTCATAAAGGATAATGAAGAGCGCACTCGACAGTAGTTAAATAACAGGAAATTGAAATCCAACCTAACTTTGAGCTCAAGCTCCAGGCTCATAAAGGAAAACAAAGAGCGCACTCGACAGTAGCTAAATAACAGGAAATTGAAAATCGAACCTAACTTTGAGCACAAGCTCCAGGCTCATAGAGGAAAATGAAGAGAACATTCGACCGTAGCTAAATAACAGGCATCTGAGAACCAATAATGTGACAATTCACAGAAACCACTCGACCTAATCGATATATAACAAGTAGGTGCTCCTCCATGCCGTTACAGTTCAAACAAAAATCACAAAATTTGTACCTTATCCTTGAAAAATCCACATCTGTCCATGAGGATAAACTTGAAACAAAAAGTAGACAAAGAACACCTCTCACCCTCTCAGTCTGCGCCATTGCATAGATTCCATTCATTGAATCAAAGAAAGTTTTTGTTTCAACAAACAACAACAAGATGGATGGTCTGGAATTGAACTAACATGTGCGCCTATACTAAGTTATGTGCAAACCTAAAAGTCCACCAAGCTAAGTACATTCCACAACAATACTATAGCACGGATCAAGAGCCCGATCTGGAACTCACATCTTCATCTCCATTTTCCTCGGAGATAAGCCGCAAGCCGCTTTGATTGAGCCGCAGCTCACCATCCTTGAACGTACCACTTGCAGTCCTATAAAGAAAGGCACAGGCCATCAAATTCAAAGATATCAATTCATGTTTATACATTACCATCTTCAGAAGATGAATGAATAATCGAATTCGCGGTCAAAATCGAGGAATGGACAAAATTAAGCATGATCTGGAACTGGAACCGCAAAGTAACATCTGGAGCCCTTGAAACGGCGAGATACGAACAGGAAGAACGAAGCTCCCGCTTATAAATACAGTATATAGCCATAGCGACTCAAATCAGTCCGATAACACTGGATACTTCAAAAAGAGAGGGGGACGGGGGTAGTAGAGGGTAAGGAATCGAGGGCACGGACAGGAACTTGTCGACGGGGGTCTCCTGCGCCGGCACGGAGAGCTTGAGCTCCTTGAGCGGCTTCTTCCCCCTCATGGCCTCGCTCTCGTCGTCGCCGCGTAGGGTTAGAGACGGAAGTGGCTGCTCGGGGAGGAAGAACCGAAGAAGGCGAGTAGGAATACTCGGCGAGTAGACCGGGAGAGAAAAGCCAATTTTTTCCAGACCTGGACTCGTGCCACTGCACGGTGGGGTACTGGCACTGACGCCTAGTAAAGTTTTTAAATTTTATATACTGGAGTAAAAACAGGTCCGTGAAGGGTGGGATCATTTGAGATCCTTCGATGCTCAAAAAGATATTATAAAATTTTAGCAGTATTTTAGTGGCGTATCAAGACTTGTATAGTTTCTTGTATAGAAGAAAAACATATATTTCTTGTATAGTTTTAGATAAATATACTTTGTATATGAAAATTATAGCTCTCGATGAGATCTATGAATTATTAGTTTTGAGTTTGTCATTGGAAATGGTTAAGATGGTAAAAAGATCGATATAAAGTTTTCAACAGCATATTAATCATGTACAAAGGCTTGTTGCCTTAGATCGAATAAAATATTTTTATATGAAGTTCAAGTGTTCGATGAAATCTATGACATTTTAGCTTAGAGTTTTTGTATCTCAAGTTATTTATTTTTTTTTTCAAAAATGGATGATACAAACTTTAGGAAATCTACATTTTTATATAAAAACAACTGTATGGAAAAAATACTTTTTTTGTAGGACCAAGCCTTACATACGACATGTGAGGATAGCGGGTCATACAAACAACTTTAAAAAGCTAAAAATGCATTTTATTGTTTTGGGAACATAGATAACCTTTAAGGAGCGTTGGTGAATTTTTTCTTTTTTATATAAAAAAAAAGGAAAAAGTTTCCTTCATAACGTTCTTCAAACGGGTTTTCTACAAAACACCAGAAACAAAATTTATTGGGACTTTTGTTTGAATAGTTTTGAGATGACAGATGAACCTCTTCTCTAAATAAATTACAGAAACTTTTATACGAAACCTTAATATACAGCAAAGAGGTGGAGACGTCGCGCTCCGTTCCGAGTCATAGTCCACGTTGAAAGTTGACTTGTCTTACGGGTCAACGCAGTCTGGTCTGTGGGCCTGAGGCCTAGGGGCGAGCGCAACGTCGTCGCCGATGAGGAAGCCGGCGGCGCTGGTGGCGTCTACGGCGTTTTTCGCAGCCGCGACCGTAGCCGTAGCCGCCGTGATGGCACGCCAGCGGCTGCGGGAAGCGAGGCGCTGGGCACGCGCGGCCGCCGTGCTGCGGGACCTCCAGGAGCGGTGCGCGGCGCCGGCGGAGCGGCTGCGGCAGGTGGCGGACGCGATGGCCGCGGAGATGCGCGCGGGGCTGGCCTCCAACGACTCCGAGTCAGAGAGCGGGAGCAGCGTCCTCCTCAAGATGCTCGTCACCTACGTTGACTCCCTGCCCTCCGGGTAATCATCGCAGACCCCTACTACCCCTGCCTGTTCGATTGAGACCCGGAGAGCGATCCGTCCGAAATGCAGCTAGACGTGGAGGCTCGTGGAGTTGTGGTGTTGCCTCTTTGTTTCTTGGGTCAAAGGCTGACTTATGTGCGTGGAATGGTGGTGTGGTTGTTGTCAATCTGCCATGGACGTATGGCAATGTGTTTAATGGGATGACAAGAGTTTTGACCCCGAAGGTTGAAAATTATGGGAAAGTTTGGTTGAAGATGAATAGATGATGTTTGGTAGTCTGTGTTGAAGTCTGAACTGAACAGATTAACCATTACATTATTTGTTCAGGGTTGCTTTTCTTATGTTTCAGCTGCCATGAGTTTGCATTTTTTTTTTTTAGAATGTACATCTGACTCTGTATGCCAATTCTTGAAGGAGCGAGAAAGGGCTATTTTATGCTCTTGACCTTGGAGGAACAAACTTTCGTGTTTTACGAATTCAGTTTGGGGGCAAGGAGCAGCGAATAGTCAAGCAAGAATCTAAAGGGGTATCCATTCCTCAACATTTAATGTCCAGGGGATCAGATGTAAGGAGTCACGTCCATGTCTCATGTTATGTTCATTTCAGTAGTTTTATTTTATTTCATTTTCGTGGAACTCAATTTTGCTCTCATACATCAAGTCTTCAATGTTCTTTGTAATTCTATTTTAGGAGCTGTTTGATTTTATTGCCGCTGCTTTAGCAAAGTTCGTTGCCTCCGAGGGTGAGGGCTTTCATCTTCCTGAGGGCATGCAGAGACAACTTGGTTTTACATTCTCCTTTCCAGTGAAGCAAAATTCAGTTGCATCTGGCACTCTTATCAAATGGACAAAGGGTTTTGCAATTGATGAAATGGTCAGTTCTTGTAGCCTTCTTTATGCAATTAAAGACACTAATTTAAGAATATGGGTCTGTTTAAGGTGTAGAACAAATGCCCATATCTTTCCCTGGTTTCCTTTTTGAGCTACAACTTGTTTACATGATTGTATCTGGATAGATATGAACAATCTACTTCTTTGATTTTGTTTTGAAGACAGGTAGGAAAGGATGTAGTAGCAGAATTAAACAAGGCCATCAAACGCCAAGGAGTTGATATGAAAGTCACAGCACTGGTTAGTTTCTTTTAATATTCATATAACACTCAATTGGAGTAGTACTGTTAGTAAATGGTCAAAGATACCAATTTACTTTGCACTGATTATATCTTAACTGAGCTCATATTGTAGATGTTGAAATATAAATGCTACCTTTTCAGGTCAATGATACAGTAGGGACATTGGCTGCTGGGAGATATGTGGATAATGATACTGTTGCTGCAGTTATACTGGGTACTGGCACTAATGCAGCATACGTAGAACATATGAACTCAATTCCTAAATGGTGTGGCCCATCTCCTGAGCCTGGAGACATGGTGAGTATCTTTTACTTCTCCCTATGATTGCAAAGTAAAAAAATACAAAATACAAAAGATGGGACTTATATTGACAGTACTTAGGCTTTTGCCTTATTGATAACACTGACATGTTTATGATGGTCATCATTAGCTTACCTTTTTATCAGGTGATAAACATGGAATGGGGGAACTTTAGGTCCTCCCATCTTCCACTAACTGAATTTGATGTAGCCTTGGATGCAGAAAGTTTGAACCCTGGTGAACAGGTATTACCCAAATATGCTACAGATCATGATCTTTTACACTTTAGCGTGTATTGACTCTGCAGCATTATTTTCCTGCCAGATTTATGAGAAGTTGATCTCTGGCATGTATATGGGGGAAATTGTCCGAAGAGTCTTGCTGAAAATGGCTCAGGATGCTTCTCTTTTCGCAGACAATGTACCTCCAAAACTTGAGGTCCCATATATCCTAAAGTATGGCATTTAGTTATAGTTCACTAGCTTGTCCTGCAGTTTGGATTCCTTTTCTAATGACACCATTTAAAAAAACGGACATCTTAACTACAAAAATCCTGCAACCTGGTACTTCTTGACTTCATTTAGGCTGTATAACACTACCAATAAAGCTGTGAATGCTACATATTTATCCATAACATAGTCTAGCTTGCAAGATATTTTTGTACTGAAATGTTGTGCCTATTTATGCTAAAATCAATATACATTCAGCTTTTATTTAGCACACAGTGGAAGTTCTGTAGAGTAGCTGTTGGAGTCTGATACCCTTGATTATGTGCAGAAGTCCTTGTGAGTATGGCCCGATCGAGAATGATGTAGATGAGCCTCATAGAAAACCCTATATGACGGTGTTGAAGCAACCACTACAAGAGGATGAGATTTTGGCGAAGCCTATCACATTTTGTTAGTCTAATCCTCTTGAGAACTCCTAATTGCTCTATATAAGTGTCAGATGATTGATTGCTTTTGGCTTGAAGACCCATAGGACCTCCCAATTCCTTGTTTATATAGTATCCTCCAAGGCTCTTGAAGATGCAAATTGGAGTCATATTCCTCGTTAGAACTCCTCCAAGGCCCTCCAACATGAAAGTCGGAGTCCTATACTCTTATTCCTTGTAGGATTCAACCTTAAGTCCTAGTAGAACTACAAGCCCTAATAGCCATCCTTCTTGAATCGTAACCCGAGTATGATTTGATTCATCTTTCAGCTGTAGCAAGCATTATCTTGCAAGAAATGAATAGATGATGAACATTCTTCTCAAATGTTGGAGCTTTAATTTCTGTTTTTTCATCTCACCTGTATTATAACATGTCTTGACAGCTTTTCAAAGTAAATTTGCGTACATAACCACTTATTTTTCACACTATTTCTTGCTAACTAACAGGCTGAATATGTATTGAATTCTAGAACATATCATGTGCTGATGATGCATCAAGACACATCGCCTGATCTCAGGACTGTTGGCATCAACCTGAAAGAAGTCTTTGGGGTACTCATCTTTTAGCCTTACTGTTAAATTAGTCTACCATTTGTTCAGTCCCTACAAAACTCGTTTTCTTGTTTGGTTTTCAGATAGAAAACACCTGTTGCAAAATAAGGAAACTGGTAGTGGGTGTTTGCGAGGTTGTTGCCAGTCGTGGTGCACGACTTGCTGCTGCTGGGATACACGGCATCCTCAAAAAGCTTGGACGAGACATTCCCAGCCCTGATAAACAAAAGACGATGATTGCTGTGGATGGCGGAGTTTACAAGTATTATACTTTCTTCGCCCAGTGCATGGAGAGCACTCTAAGAGACTTGCTTGGGGAGGAAGTGGCGTCTTCTGTCGTGATAAAACTTGTTGAAGATGGCTCAGGCACTGGAGCGGCCCTCTTGGCAGCCGCCTATTCTCAATCTTTCCAGGCTGTGGATGTTTAATTTCTGCTTATAGTTCCTTCAGGTATACAGCTGCTCCAGTGGATATTTGTTTATAACGGTTATATGATCATCTGTCCCATTGTTTTGTATCAGGCATGCACTACTACAATGCCCATTTTAAGGGGTTGTGTAAGTCGACTCCCTTTCTTCTTCTTGTGAATATAATGATACACACCTCTATTTTGTATTCGACCAAAAAAAAACTACAATGCCTACTCAACTATAGAAAATTGGTTTGGGTCCTTTTTTAGTCTTTCTGATTTCCTATATGGAAATTTATTTAACAGCTTTAATTTGTGTTTGGACTATAGAAATTGCTTGACAAAGAATTTTAAATTGATGGGCTTGTTTATACTAAGCAGACCGAACAATCAGCTGATATCCTGTAAGAAGGTGCCTTAAAAAAGAGCTATATTTCACACTTGACAATCAAATGATCAACTGATATCAAGAGATGTAAGAAGGTGAAATGAACAAACTATTTCACACCTGACATATTTCATTAATGTTTTAGCATAACTACATTTTTACAACTGAAACAAAGAATAAAACAAGCAATGCAGTAAACTTAACTTGAAGCAAAACACAGATTCAACTAATTGATGTAAAAAGAAAACGGGCAACTCAAAGCCTGTCCTCGAACTCGGACAGAGGGATCATGTTCTTGAGACCCTTCCTCTTCCTGATGTCGCCGATGAGCTTCGCCGCCAGGGATCCCTCCTCTAGCGGATCGGAGTTGATAGCCTCCCAGTGGTCAAAGACACACTGCGGGAATGCCTCGCCGGACGTCTCGGCGCGTAGCTTCTCACTGAACTCGAGCGACTCGGTGACAGGGAGGTAGGCCTTGAAGTTGATCAGTGGCGTACCGGGCCTCTGCGTCTCCTCGATCACGCTGCCCCTCTTCTTGTTCAAGAGGCTGTAGATGCTCCCCGTCGCCCTCTCCGGCGCCTGGATCTCGACGAGGTAGACGGGCTCCATGAGGCGCGGCGTCGCCGTGAGCTGCGCGGCGTAGATGGCGCGCCGCGCCGTGGGGATGATCTGGCCGCCGCCGCGGTGGATGGCGTCGGGGTGCAGCACGACGTCGCGGAGCTCGAAGCAGACGCCGCGCATGGTCTCTTCGGCGAGCGCGCCCTCCTTGGAGGCCCACTGGAAGCCGGCGACCACCGAGTCCCTGATCTCTCCCACGTACTGGACTCCCCTGCACACGTCCACCATCATGTTGGGCCCCGTCGCCTCAGGACCGAAGCACCATATTTTCTTGGCCACGTCCTTGTCCCAGCCGAACTCCTCGGACAGGACTTTGGCGCGGGCCTTAGTGTCGTCCTTGCAGCCGACGACGAGCTCGTCGTCGTCGATGGCCTTGGCGAGCTCTTTCTGCAGCGGCCAGGCCTCCATGTACAGCCGATTGTGCTTGTTGGGCGACTTGCTCATGACGGTGCGGCACGACCTGGCTAGAACCGTCTCGCGGTACGAGACGACGGGCGGGCCGACGACGATCTCGGTGCCGTTCATGAAATCCTGCCGCAGATCGTTGAGGCAGATCTCCAGATGGAGATCCCCGACGCCGGCGACGACGTACTCACCAGTCTCCGTGACGGTGCACGCCACAAGGGGGTCCGACTTGGCGAGGCGCTTGAGCCCTTCCACGAGCTTGGGCAGGTCGGCGGCGTTCTTGCACGCCACGGACTTGTGCACGACCGGGGAGACGGAGAACCTCATGGCCTTGATGGGGTGCGCGTCCACCGCCCTGTCGTTGGTGAGCGTGGCGTTCTTGGTGATGAAATGGTCGAGGCCGACAAGGGCGACGGTGTTGCCGCAGGGCACGTCCTCGACGGACTCCTGCCTCTTGCCCATCCAGATGACCGTCCGCTGCACCGTCTTGTTGACGAAGAGGTCCTTCTTCCCACCGGGCATGTAGTTGGGCCCCATAATGCGGACCTTGGTGCCGGTCGCCACCGTACCGGAGAAGACCCGGCCGAAGGCGTAGAACCTGCCCTTGTCGCTGGCCGGGATCATCTTGGACACGTAGAGCATCAGGGGGCCCTCGGGGTCGCAGGTGCGGATGCCGGTGGCGTACGCGTCGTCGAGAGGCCCCTCGTAGAGCGTCTCCACGCGGTACTGCTGCGCCGTGGCAGGAGACGGCAGGTGGAAGACGATCATCTCCAGCAGCGCGGCGCTGGCGGGCAGCCAGGCCTGCATGACGCGCTTCATGAGCGCCTTCCCCGACAGCTCCCTGTCCTCGGCCTTGAGCGCCACGGAGAGTTTGTGGAGCATCGGCCATAGCTTCTCCTTGCCGCCGTCGGTCATGCACGCTTGGATGATCTGCCGGATGGGCTGGTAGCAGAACTGCACGAAGCCGCGCTGGCACGTCGGGGAGCCCGTGTGCCGGGTGGACCAGGTGCGGGTGGCCGGGTCGAAGAAGTGCTCGCCCCAGAGCCGCTCCGTCATCCTGGCCACGTCCACGTTGAACTTGGACGCGTACATCCTGGCGAAGTCGGACAACGTGAAGGCCCAGCCGTGCAGCCCCGCCGCGAACGCCACCGTGCCCTTCTCCGGCGACACCTGGCAGTCGCCCAGCCTGCTGTCCTCGTACGTCGAGATGACCACGTTCGCGTTCTCGATCACGCGGCGGAACGCCTGGTACGCCTCCTCGCCGTCTTGCTGGAGCTCGAGGAAGCAGCGGTCCATCTTGTTGACGACCAGGACGGGCTTGATCCGCTCCGCGAGGGCCTGGCGGAGGACGGTCTCGGTCTGGACGCAGACGCCCTCGATGCAGTCGACGACGACGAGGGCGCCGTCGGTGATGCGGAGCGCTGCCGTCACCTCCGACGAGAAGTCGACGTGGCCGGGCGAGTCGATGAGGTTGATGAGGTACGACGACGACGTGCCGTCGTCGCGGGCGCCCCGCCCGAAGCGCGCCTCGGCGGCCATGTCGTAGTAGAGGGAGATGCCCGTGGACTTGATGGTGATGCCGCGCTCGGCCTCGTCCGCGCGCGTGTCCGTCATCCGCACGCCGCCGGCCGCGTCCTGCGCGATGATGCCCGCCGCGGCCACCAGCGAGTCCGTGAGCGTCGACTTTCCTGCGCGCGGTAGAGTCACAAATCATTCACATTCACAAGTGCCGTGCCATTGGTCAGGGAACAAACAGAGAGAGAAAGGAGAGCTGAGCTGACCGTGATCGACGTGCGCGATGACGGCGATGTTCCTGATGTTGTGCTTCATGTCCATGCTCGCGCGGAGCTGGCCGGCGGTGACCTTAACCATCGTGAAGGGCGGCGGCGGCCCCAAAAGGTGACGCCAAGAACAAGGCGAAGGATGGATCTCTGTTCTCTCTCCTCTCCTGCAACAAGAGCAGAGCATGTAAGGATAAACGAACTCCTACATCTCTCATCAGCACCGCCAGCACGTGCACAGACTATCACAGGAGAAATTGGGCACGCAGGACACAGAGAACATCGCAGGGACGAAGAACAGACGAAACAGTCAAAACAGACATGGGATTCAGAGAAGAAGGGGACAAACCTGCTGCTGCTGACTCCTGAGGAGCAGGGGAAATGACGAGGCAAGACGAGCGGTGAAGTGGTCTGCGCTCTCAACGCCTACTTGAACGCCTACACTGCGGAGTAGCCGCCAAGCTAAGCTAGTTGTTTAGTAACGGCTAAGAAACCTCGGAGATCGGTCCGATGGCGAATGGACGGCTTGAGTCGCTCCAGATTTGTTGAGCATTAATTTAATTAGATCGGATTATTAAAATCATTTTATTTTCTAGGACGTAACAGGTGAAATCATCTATATATATTCATTTAATGAGTTAGATCTTTGTAAAAAATGATAATAAGGATACTTTGAGATATAAAGATGCAATTGGACATGGTAAAAAAAAATATTTTTTCAATTTTAGATATGAAATGACATATTTTAATTAGAAAAACTATCTTTTTTTATGCAGATCAACGTGCTGCACGCATCTCAGTGACCAAGGCGCATAAATGACCATTATGTATGTACGTGCCCAACGTAAATTAAGTTTTATGTGACCACTTTTCATGTTCAATATATATATGTGATATCTACACTTTATTAAAAGGCACTTTTAGTTAGTTTTAATCGAGTTAGCATAATGTACAAACTCGATTATTAACGTGTTGTATGTGTGTAACATGTTTTAGATCATCAAAATTCACAATTCAATTAACGTGTTAGCTATTGATATTTTTCATTTATGTATCATGTTTTTTAATTGAGTATGTAACATGGCTTAATATGATGTGTATCACACACTTTGAAAAAAACTATATATCATGTTTTGGACGTGATAAAAACATTAAAACTCTTTTATGGTATCCTATCACTATTGGTGTACATATCAAATATCGATAAAAAATATACATAAATATTCCAATATATATAGTATTTGTGAAAATAAAAAGGAAAAAGAAAGGTGCACACGAAATAGAAGGAAGGACATGTGGTCCAATGGTAGGAATGTCTAGTGTGACGCTACTCACCATGGGCCTTGTTTAGTTCCCCAAATTTGACACCAAATTTCACTATGCAAAAAAAGATTTTCATCACATCAAAATGTCGGCACTTGCATGGAGTATTAAATATAGATGAAATAAAAAACTAATTACACAGTTTTATTATACTTTGGCGAGACGAACATTTTGAGCCTAATTAATTATTTTTTGGATATTTTTTACTAAATACAAACGAAATCTTTACATCTAGCCATAGTGTATTGTGCCAAATTTGGTCCTCCCAATTTTAGGAACTAAACAAGGCCATGGTTTAAATCGTGATACTCACACATTTTCTTGAATGACGTTCCCGTCCAGAGGACCCACAATATATGATTTTTTTTTCACTCGCTTCTTCTCTAGTTGTACTGCTCCGACTTTTCAACACCCGCAACAAATTATTTAATGAACAAGCACCAGTAAACTCTACTTGCGCGAAGCCAGAATTCTTTTTGAAGCACTGGTGGTTGCAATGTTCGGGCAGCGGTAGAAGTGATGGTTGCAAAAAAAGTCATTTCGGAATTCGGACATCGGTTAAACCCTGCACTTTGGAGGGCCAAGTCAGCTCGTTCTGCTTTCAAGAACCTCACGCTGCTCTCTTCTGATGGGGCTATTGACTTAATGACTTATGGTTTATCGGGTCTCTTCTTTCCATTTCACTTTTATTTTGTTCTTTGTCACGCTATCGTCGTCGACGTTCGTGTTGCACTTTCTTCTTCTTAAAGGCCGCTTACTGAAGCCAATTTTTTTAGATAACAATTCCTGTCTTTTGAATGATTCAATGCACTTACCCTTGTTACTTACTGTATTCGGTTAGGTTATTCCATCAGCATAATATTCCACGGTGCTGCTCACGTCTGTGCCTTCGCGCGCATCTGTGTGATCTGTTTGGTTACTAAAGGTGACAGTTGCTAGATTGCTGCTCACTCCGTTCTGTTGTTCTAGACTGTAAATTTGCAAAACTGTTGATCCTGCCCTTCTCTTCTTTCTAATACAGTATCGCTATTACTATACTAACCAAATGTTTGGACGGCAATGACTGTTATTCCATTGTAATCCTTTGGTGATGTGAAGCGAATGTATTAGCCGCGAAGGATGGAATAAAGGCGCTCGCCGTCGCCGCAAAGGATTGAGAAAAGCATGGCCTTGTTGCAATGGAATTATTCGAATTTTCCAGTCCGGTATTATCAGGATACCTACATATACATGTTTCTGGCAGACCTTCATAGTCTGCCTATCGAAAATAACACTTGTTGTCATCAGTTATCCTGATCTAAAGCTATCAGAATCACTCGTCGGCTCGTCGCGTTCTGCGTTCAGCGTTCAGTAGCATGGGCTGCTGTGGCGCCATGTCCGCCAGGCCGCGGGGCATCCACGAGGAGACGCTGCTGCGCGTCCCGGGCGCGTCTATACACCTCATGGCGGGCTCCGACGGGCCCGTCGAGCTCGCGCGCGGGGACCTCGCGGTCGTCAGGCTCACCAAGGACGACGTGGCCGTGGCCACCGCGGTGCGCGTCGGCAGGGACCTGGGCTGGCCGCTCGCGCGGGACGAACCTGTCGTCAAGCTCGACCGCCTGCACTACCTCTTCACGCTGCCGGACAAGGACGGCACGTTCCTCAACTACGGCGTCTCTTTCGACGCCGCCGCCGCCGACGCGTCCGCGCTCGCGTCGCTCGACGGCCTGCTCCGCTCCAGCGCATGCTTCTCGGCACCTTCGTACGCGGCGGTTCCGTCCAAGAAGAGCTCCAGGGCGCCGCCGCAGTCGCAGCCGGTTGCGTCGGACGGGTACTGGAACGAGTTCGCGCCGAGGATGGAAGGCTACAACGGCGTGCTTGCCAAGGGCATCGCCGCGGGCACCGGCCAGCTCGTCAAGGGCATCTTCATGTGCAGCGAGGCCTACGCCAGCCAGGTGCTCTGTCATCTGTACGCTGCCCCCTCCCGTGCGTTCTGGCAAGTCCAGACGTCCATTGGAGAATTGCTGTGTGTCATGGCTGATGTCCCGGGACATTGTTGCTTGCAGGTTCAGAGAGGAGCCGACCTGTTTCGTCCACAGGCCGCCGGCAACGCGAGGAGCAGATTCGGTAACGCTGGTGGTGCTGACAGGAGCAGCCAGGCGAGCACCAAGCCTGGAGCAGTCAACAAGAGTCTCAAGAGGTAACTCAAGTAGCTTAGCTATGCATGCTGTCCTGCTTTTGTGCATTAGTTGATGCTACATGCTCATGTTTTTTTTTTTTTGGACAAGAATTAACTGTGCTCATGTTAAAAGCAAGCTGTGCTGATTGCTCTAACTCTTCAGGGTCAGGAAGCTGTCGGAGATGACCGAGAAGATGAGCCAGTCGCTGCTGGACACGGTCATCTCGGTGACCGGCTCCATGGCGGCGCCGCTGATCCGCTCCAAGCAAGGGAAAGCATTCCTCGCCTCCGTGCCCGGCGAGGTCGTCCTGGCATCTCTTGATGCCATCAGTGAGTGCCCTGCTGCTGCCACCCTCTTTAGAAAGCATAATATTCAGACTCAGTAAATGGAGGAAGAATATAGAAGATGCCCAAAACTGTGGATCACTCTTGCCTTTCCGTGACAGACAAAGTGATGGATGCGGTAGAGGCCGCTGAGAAGAAGTCGCTTGCTGCAACTTCGAATGCCGTCGCCGGTGCTGTGTCCAGGAGGTAAGAACACTCGATTGTCGGTTAAAAAAATCGGAATTTGGGTAAAAGATAATTTGACGCCGGGGACACGGCTGATTCAGGTACGGTGAGAGCGCAGGGGAGGCAACCGAAGACGCGTTCGCGACGGCCGGCCACGCCGTGGGGACGGCGTGGAACCTCTTCAAGATACGGAAGGCCGTCACGCCGTCGTCCTCCATGCCCGGGAACATGGTGAAGAGCGCTATCAGGAACAGGAACTGACGTCGATGCTAGACCGTTGTTCATTGTGCCCGCACCCACAATGACTAGACAGTTCTTCAATGAACTCTGGGTTATCATGTAAACACAATGACTTACAGTTCATAGTGCTCGTCTGAATGATCATGTACCCACAATGACGTGTAACTATCACGTTTACACCATCGACATGAGATGGGGCAAATACTTGTTCCAAATGATAACTCATGCCAGTATCAGATGTAAGGCAAATAAAGATCAACCTCTGAAACAAATGTCAAAACAACCAAACCGCACCACAACTTGAATAGGGGCCGAGCAATTATATTATGGAGTAATATTCTGGCCATGTGAACTTGAAATCTCCTAGTTCATGAGCAATCACTAGCGCAAAGGCATCACAATCAAAGCTGACAGGCATCAGAAAGGTGAGCAAATCACACAACTGCATGAGAAAATTGGTTCGCTTGCAAGTTAACAGCCTTCTCATCTCATAACATGCTACAGCCAATCTGGCTAGGTTCACATCCAGGAATTACAAAACTTCACTTAAGTGCTGAGGGTGGAACAAAACCTAACACAACCATACTTATGACATTGCAACTAGACCACCCAGAGTCCAGAACAGTAATACAGATGTAAATGGATGTTTACTTCTTCTTGGCATCACCAGCCTTGGTCTGTAAAAGAAAGAACACATATTACATTAGCATATGTCAGCACTAGTGACACAGTAAGTCAGTGATACAAACTGCACAAGGGAACTGAAGGTCAGAAGTATCAGATAGCTCACCTTCTTGACACCACGGATCTTCTTGGCCCTGTTTTTCCGCTCTTTCATTTGCTTGCGGGACTTCTCAACCTTAGTAGCAAGACCATTCTAGAAAAATGGAACACAAAGAACAAATTAAGCAAAGGAATAGCCTCAGTACCAGCAGTACAGTGAACATCCATCAGGTTTCTGTCAATCAGAACTTACAATCCAACAATAACATATCATTTCTACATTAATACTACAATCAAAAACCAGCAAGGGAAAAGAGCAGCCAAAGAGAATGTATATCACAAACAGTTCTTGTTCAATGTTGGAACTAGATTGCATCATGATAATGTCATCATAGACAAGTATCTGAAGTTGACCTATTGTGACGTAAATGTAAATATTACAATGACAAAATTGTGTGGTTAAAACAATTTCTCAGCCTAAAACAAGATTGGAAGGCAAACAAAAAAAAACGGAGTTTCAGCACAATAATTGCCTGTCCTTCAGTTTACTAGCAGGATCTTAATCACAGGTACCATTTTACAAACAATTAGCGTGAGCATGCATATCAATGTGAAGGATGTGAAACCATTTACAGAAAAGCAGTCCTAGTCACAACTAATCTCTAGTTTCACAGGTGTCATAATTCTCCTACAAAAACAAAGTGACAGAATAGCAGGGTTTACTAAGAATAGTGACATCACATAACAACAGTGACACATGAGGCCAGCGGTACTAAGTCAGTAATAATCAGATATTTTACTGTCCAACAATCAAACTTCTATATGCAAGCGCTCAACATCATAGCTACAGGCAACAAAAGCAAAGGGCCAGACGACAGCATACCCTGATGAGGCGGTATTTGGGCTCGAACTTCTTAGCAGCCTCGAGGTTGTCGTAGATGAGGCCGAAGCCAGTGGACTTGCCTCCTCCGAAGTGGGTGCGGAACTTGAAGACGAAGATGGTGTTGGGGTCCTTCACCTCGTACACCTTGGCAAGCCTCTCCTTGAGCTCCGCCTACACACAGAGAACAAAACCCTAAGATCCAGGCCAGCCAGAAGCTCCCGCCACATGAGACGAGAAATACAAAACCGGGGCCGAGATCTCACCTTGGAGACGTTGGCGCGGCCGGGGTGGATCACCTCAAGCACCTGCAAGACAGAGGGAGCAGAGGCAGAGATTTAGCGAGAGATGGGGGATGGAGACGGGGGAGCGCCGATGGAAGGATTGGGAGGTGGATAGGTGGATGTCGCTTACGAATTGCTTGCGGGCGAGGAGGCGGTTGGTCATGAACTTGCGGGTGCGGAGGGTGACCGCCGAGGTGGCCTTGGAGTCCGCCATGGTTGAAGCTTGCCTCGCCGCGACGCCGCCGGGGGAGATGGGTAGGCGGAGGGCTGTGGCTGCGCGAGAGGGACGAGGGTTAAGGGGCTGGCTGGCGGCACGGAAAACCCTAGGGGTGGGCGAAGTGGCTATTTATATAGTGGGCTTGGAGATGCGAGTAGTGATGTTTCTGGTGAGGTACGATGGGCCGCCGTCTTCGAACGGGCCACCCTTATGGGCTGGTCATTAGTGCTTTCAATGGCCCATCTTTCACCCTTCTATTTCTGATTTGCTCCACCGCGGTCTGCGCTGGGTCGATTGTATAATTTGTATTCTCTTTCATCATCACAAATCACAAAAGAGTAAAATGACAGAGTGAGCAGTTTGGAGTTTTATTGTTCGTGATCATAAAGGCTCAGCGATTATGTCCAGTGCTGGATCAATATATGTTGTACATGATGCCCAGTGTGTAGAGATAGTGGCTTGCAGAATAACTCTAGATGCAGCCTCGACCAATGGTATGATGAGGATTATCATTGAAACATATTGTTCTTCCCTTCCTAGTGCCCTGAAGTCCAGCAGATCTATTGGATGAAGGTTTAAGGATTGCTGAAAGCTCTACCGTTGAGTGCTTGATTAGATTTGTGAAAGACAGACTGAATTTTGGTTCAGAATATCTTTTTTTTTTTTTGGTTTAGAATATCTAAGAATACCCACCAAAGAAGACACATGAAGGCCAATATACGTGTGGTGTGGTGATCAAGGAGTATCGACATTCATGCTTGAAGCTGTTGCCTTACATGATTTCTGGATATGACATGTTTTTTGGGGGTGTTCCTGGTTCAAACAATGACATTAATGTCGTGAATTAGTCACCGTTGTTTATAAACATATTACAAGGATGTGCTCCTACAGTTCAGTTAACAGTGAGCAATCCAAGCTTCATATACTCCGGTTTAGCGCTAGATCACTTTATTTATTTTTCTTTGAATTTGAAAAAGGAAGCTAAGGTCACTTTATTTGTAGTTGTATTCTGTAATCGTAAACCGTGTTAGACTATTTAGCTCTGGGTCTCTTCATCTGTACTCCTTGTTAATGTTAATAATACCATGCAAATTTGGTAAGCATGCAGTACACCATCCATGTAGTAATCCATCTTCTACTAGAACAAAGCAAAGCAAAACTTAACTGAGCCTCTGTGCAGATGCGGCTGCGCCTCCAAGTGAAACCAGTATTAGCCTCAGTCACAGACTTCTGAAGACGAAGAAAAACTCCGTAGTCCTTATAATTTGATAGCATTATTACCTTTTTTTTTAAAAAAAAACTCGACCTGCCATTATCATACCCTCACCACTTAAAGGTGCGTCAAGTGGTGGTTAAGACCTTAGATCACCAGGCAACAGTAAAAAAACTTAAAACAACTCAATGAGATTGAGTAAAATCATTGTCCTTTCTCTATATAAAGGAGATTGACCAGGAAAAAAAAACTATGCTCCTGCAGAATCCCTTTTCAATAGTCTTTTTCTAAAAAATATTCTCAATCCCTCAAAATAATCCCTCCCTCAATCAAACAATAAAAGAACAGGTAGCAGTTTAAAACAATCCCGGTGGGGCTACAGTAGCCGGGTGGGGCTGCAAGGGCGAGCAGGTGAGACTCGGAGTATATAACATCATAAATTCATCAATCTCTGACACCGTTTAAAAATACAACCAACCTGTGCCAGGCTCTACGCCTCTTCTGCCACATTGTGTGTGGCAAAGCAACTGATCAACACATGGGCTTCGTGCAAATGAAAACCCAAATACACAAGAAAAAAGCATCCAGGTCTCGAACTACATAGTAATAAGTTAAACATGGTGCCCCTTTTGAGGGTATTAAATCACAATTCAGCAGACAGGTTTATCAAAAAGCACAAGCAAAACAGTGCTGACTGTTGGAAAAAAAAAGGAGTAAAGGGACTACAAAATGCACCAACCAAATAGAAAAAAAAAAAAGTCTAGCTAGGACATCTCCTTGAATCTTTGCATGGCCTTCTTCTGGATGATGGTTTTGTAGCTGTCCCCGGCTTGGGCCTCCAGGGATGGATCAGCCTTCCGCTGCTGACTTCCCAGTCCAGCCCTGACGTCCCCTGATTTTGCCTGGACTGGTTCCTTGATACCGCTACCATCCTTTCCGAGACCCTGGATATTTTCGAAGCAGTTGCAAGAAACAAAAACAATACAAATGCACACTGACATCAGAAGGAATACAACACAATATTTTCGCACTTTCCACAATGTAAGGAATATGGGCACACTGAATTCCCCCTGCACTCGGTCACACTTCTCGTGCCCAACAAACTATTCATTCCCACAAGACATCTTCACTCAGGCTAAATATGTCAGTGACTTCTGATTCTTAAACTGTACAGTCTAGACACAAGGAAGCACATGGACTCAGAATCAACTAGTGAAGACATAGAGGTATACTTAGTTAGACATCTTCTCACTCAGGCTAAATATGTCAGTGACTTCTGATTCTTAAACTGTACAGTCTGGACACAAGGAAGCACATGGACTCAGAATCAACTACTGAAGACATAGAGGTATACTTAGCTATTTCTGGAAAGAGATCAACAAGACAAACTTAAGATTTGCTAACTGATACTAACAGCTTTACCAAGCTCTAGAGTACTGCAGTTAAAACCAGAGAGTTGCATCAAAATAAATTTGACACTGCTATCTCATTACAAATAAGCATATTTAGCGGCTCAAAAAACTTACATAAATCTGATTCCAAAGTCAGATGCATATGCTAGTGGGAGAAATAAAAAGGGGGCATAAACACTCATCACCAAATGCAGGAGACATTGTAAAAGAATGCTATCAAACCTGAAAGCGTATCAAACTGAGAAATATGTGGGAGATGAACTTACCAGACCCTCTTGCCACCCCATGTTGCGTAGAATACGGTTGCCCACATTGCTTTCGTCGATTGCTCTATCAGCGGTAATAATTTCATAGTTTTCGCTGTGGCTAATTTCACCACTGGAACGTTCACCCACACCAGGAGGAAACGGCATCAACCCTATCTCACTTGAACCCTTTCGGGATGGATAGTCACCAGCTTGACAACAGGTAATTTCCAGAAAATCAATAAAAAATCTTACAAGCAAAACCGAAAATATCATCCCTAAACTGTATTTTAGGTCAAGGACATATTCCGATAGTAACAAAAAGATCCCCAGAAATACCCAAGCCAGCCTTATATAAATAGTTAAACACTAATACGAAACTGAGCATACTGACAAAGAAAAAAAAATCTGGACAGACAGGATGTTGCTGTTACTAACACATCATGCTTAAGGAGTGACAATGGAAAAAATGACAGCAATTGTACGTGATAAATACTTAAGAAAGTGTATTCTTACTTGAATCCAATCCAATACCATCAGTGCCAAGAGATGATCCATACAGATTTCGTCTTTCTGCAGCTCGATCCCTGTACTGGGATTGCACTGGTGCCTCAGAAAATCGACGTTTACCACTCCCAGGAACTCCTGATGAGGTATTAGAGACTAATAAGGCAGACACATCAGTCTTGAAGGGTGCAGGAGTTACAGGTGCCTCAGGATTTGTCATTAATCCACTTGTTCTTGTGGTTATAGGGGTGCGGGACTCAGTGCTCCCAGCATCAGATAATGCATGAAACGTAGTATCTGACTTGATCACTCCTCTAGCAGAACCTCTTATGACACCCATAACTGTAGTCCCTAAGCTGTTACTGACAGGTCTAGGCTTTACATCAGAATCCAACATTTGGGCCGATGCAATTCCTTGGCCAAGAGAATTATCCATAGCATTTTCAAAGTCGGAATTTGGCTTGCTTTTCAAAGAGAATCCACTTCCACTATGTGCATGATTATATTTATCATCAGAACTTGATGGTTCTTTGTCATCAAGGACAATTCTTGCAGCCTGCCCTTCTTGATTCCTTTGCTTCCACATGGCTAGGACATTGTTCATCTTCTTCTTATTAGCTATGAGACTACTTTTTGAGGCCAATTTAATCTCTTTAGCCTTCTCCTTTTCTCTCTTCTCTGCAGCCAGGGCTGCATTTGCAGCTGCTTGAACAGCATCAGGAAGTGAAGTTTTCTCATTTTGTTTAATTGTGGCAGCAGGCGCAGAGATCACAACCTTTTTGCCACTATTACTATCTGAGGTCTTCGTGTTTTCACTAGCCGCCTCCCCGGCTGTCTTAGTATTGCTCTGGTCGTTACAAGGGACATATTGTTGAGTCTGTTGATCGTACGAATACCAAACTCCAGAGTTGCTGTCATAATAAAGGCCTACAACAAACAAGATTACATATTAGAACATAAATGGAAAAGATCCTTAACCATAACATCACCAACCATATTAGTAGTAGTTTTAACAAAATTTTGATGTGGTAGACTCATAGACTTACCAGTAGTTCCATCATAATAGAATCCAGATGTGGAATCATAGTAGTAACCAGATTTTTCATCCCAAACAAATCCTGACTGTGCTGTGCCACCATCTTTTTGAGATTCAGAGTTGCTGTTCTGTTTGTCATCAGGATTGTACTCTTTTGGAGCCCAACCTATGGCATCATACTGGTCCAACAGGCAAAGGTATTAAACCAATGAGTAACATGTCTACAACCTGCCTAAACTATGCACTTAGTTAACATGAGAATGTGATGAAGGTCAGTACCCTGTCCTTTTTCATTCTGCTTATTTGACATCTTAGCATTTTTAAAAATGTGGTTATGACTTTTTAGTACTTTCCACTAGTAACTAATGACTATTAAGTGCTTTTAGAAACAGATCTAGTGATATATGCCCAATCCATGCTTTCAGAATTGTCAAGTCTCGGAAATTTGACAGTGCCAGCTTGCAAAGAACAAAATACTGTAAGAAAGAACAAAAGAAGTAATATATAAATAGAAACAGTAAATGCTTAATCTTACAGAGTCAGGAGCTACAAACCTGCTGAGCAAATGATGCAGCCTCAATGGCAGCTGCAGCAAGGCTGTTTGACTGCGAACCCCCTGATGCAGGTCCATGTGTACTTTTAGCATATGCTACACGCAAAACCTGACCATTTTTCTCAAGTGTAATCCCATTTGTAGCTTCCAGAGCTTTCGTAGCATCTTCCACCTGTAACAACAGGATGCTGAAAATTGTAAGGATCTATATACACCAAAAAAAGAAAAGCTCAACTCAATCCACCAGACAATACTACTTACCGAATGGAAATGAACGAAAGCAAAACCTCTAGACACATGAGTAAACTTATCCCGAACAAGACGGATGTCCTGGTGAGAAATGACATGTAAGGTGTCCAGAAAAATAAGAGAAACCTAATCAAGCAATTAGTTTATTCCCCACCTTTATTGGTGCGTGCTTAGCAAATTCGTACCGAAGCATTTCCTCATCAGCATTTTCATCCAAGCCACGAACAACTAAAACATGAGTTGGACCTGCAAATGACCGCAACTAAATAAGGCAGCACGATACATACTTCACATAATTCCAGAACGGAACTATGAAAGCACAAAACTTGCCTAGATCAGATCCCCTTCTCCCAAAGTGTGGAGTGGAACCTGCCGCATCAGCTGGTAGAGCATCCTCAGTACGAGGTTCGTTGCACTATGCAAATACAAATAAGCATATGATTAGCCAGAGAAAAATCACAAAACTAATTAGTTACCCAGCTATTAACTTAGGCAAAGTAGAGTTGTGTCTCCATGAACATATAGAAAGATAGAAAATTACACAACACTATGGCAGCGTTCTTTAAGTAGAACACAAACTAACAAGTAGACAAAATCCAACACATCACCCTGCCCTGCCACTAACCCACTCACCAGTTAACGATGATCAGGACTCAGGAAAGTGGCAGATGCGATGAGGAATTGTACAGAAGCTGGTGTTCATGTGGGGTGTGGGGGCGGGGGGAGATGGAAATGTGATATGCAAAATAATATCCTTACAAGTACCTGAAAACAGGAGGTCCTGCGGGCAAAATTCATACATCCGCATATAGTACAAATCCAATCACATGGTGCAGCAACAGTCCTGTGTCCAAGAGAAGGCCCACCCATCCCACCGGTTGGTTTACTACTGCAGTAAAGACTGTTAGAATTAACTGCACTGGGAGGAATTTTCATATAAACACGTGAGGACAACAGGCTAGTGCAACAATAAAAGGAAGACAAGACTCGCCCCCCAGCCACCCAACCCACGCACTAACAGAACTTTGTTGATGTATAAGGATCACAAGAACCTTCCCATTGAATTAGAGTCACGTGATCTTATGTCATCAAAATGACTACTACATCTCGCACTCAAACTTCATCCTAAGTCAATCTTCTCTCAATCTGACCAAGTTTTTAGTAGAAAAATATAATAACATCTACATGTTCAAATAATATCAAGACTAGTGCGTAGAGATTTCAGTGAAAATAATTGATGCTGTATATTTTTGTGTGTTTTTCTATAAACTTGGTCAAAATCAGATAAGTTTGATGATTAAGATAGGATAAAGCTCAAGTGGCCTATAATTTGAACGAGAGGAAAGAGAAATTAGAGTATCCTGTTTGGTTATATGCTAACCTAGTATGAGAATTATTGGATTGCTAATGGCCCTGTTTGTTTCCACTTCCACTTACAGAAGACTCGATTATAATCGCCGTACCATGGGGGTGGGTGGGGTGGGGGGGGGGGGGGGGTTATTCTTGATTGTGCTAGTTCAGAAAAGGCAGAAATAACGTCTTGTGGGAGTCTTGCTTTTTTCACTGAGAATCAGATTATAAGCAGAAACAAACATGGCCAATCAAACTAACTTATAATACCCATGCCAGTTACAGAATATACGGCCGAGACAAATGAGAACTTCATAGCTTAATGCAACCTCAAGTAAGCAGTATATTTACAAAGGATACAAAAAAGGACAACAAGTCTTAAAGCATAATACAACTCCTCAAGAGTCAAGACACTAATTTAGCAAAAGAAAAAGTGCAACCATGCACTGCATCTCATTTATTCACCAGCACGCTAGCAGAGATTGCATAGGATGGATGACTTTGTATAGGATGGCAGTGAAACATACTTATTTCTAAATCTTAATAGAAAAACATGTATACCTGTACTGAAAGAACACATTCCTGCCTTCAATTTCGAGACCATTCTCTCCAGTAGCTTCCATCATTCTACGGGCAGCTTCCTGTGGAGAAGATACAGTTGGGTTAACAGTACATGAAAGTTTGGATGAGTAATGTAATAACACTTGTTTGATTAGTACCACAGTGGGGAAGTCAATAAAAGCAAATCCACGAGACATGCCAGAATTCCGTTCCTTGATCACACGCACACTTCGTAGAGGGCCCCACTGAGCCTACAAGAGAACAGACGAAATTATTAAAACGAACCAGACCATACACTTTCAATCGGTGCAACAAGCTATGAAGAGGAAGTTGTACAAGAATCTGATATAGGTCATCATCATTAGTCTTCAGGGGCAGTCCCTTGACAACAACAGTGGCAGATGGGTCCTGCAAACATGAATGCAAACTCACGGTTTGTAAATTACAAACCCACAGCTACAAATGTATGTATGTATGCAGTGTGTCCATACCACTGAATCACCATGCCTCCTATCATCCCAATCATATTCTCTTCTTCTGTCAAATCGATTATCATCATACAGGCCATCTCTTTGGTTCCGACCATGACTTCTTGCACGAGGAGATCTTGATCTAGACCGTGATCTTGATCGGTCATCATGCCCACGTGATCGAGAACGGCTATGGTGCATGTGCAGACTTTCCTCTCTTTCACGACTTAATCCACTTCTTTCGCGTTCGCTCTCGCATGAATCGTGCCTTCTCCAGCTACTATCTCTCCTGCCTCTCTCATAGTCCGAATCATAACTGTAACGACCATATTCATGATCTCTCTCATAGCTGTCCTCTCTGCTTTGGTGAGAACTGCGGTACCGGTCTTCAAACTCACCATGAAACTCGGCACGTTCTCTGCTTCCAATCCTTTTGCTCCTATCAAGACCAAAATCACGGTGACTGCCAGGTTCATAATAGTTGTGAGTAGCATGATAATTATCACGGAGTCTATCAACTCCTCTGTATGAATCAAACTCATGATGCTTTCCATCATTGTGATAATCAGTGCCGTGCCTTCTGTGATCTCTTGCAGTTGCATATTCCTCATCATGTATCCTTCGAGGCTGAGACCACATTCCACCAACAGAGGGTGGTGGTGCATACATATTTCTATCATGTGTATCCTGACCGAATGCACCCCTCCCATATGAATCTCTAGGAAAGCCTTCATCCACAGATCTCCTACTATTGTAGGATCTGCCAGACCTGCAAATGAAGTTAATAGGGGAAGATATGGTAATATAGCAAAGCACTATATAAATATTAAAGGCATGACAGAAATAACAAAAGGGGAGAACTTGTTGAAGAGTTAACCCAGTACTAAATAAAAACATATCTCGGCTTACTAGAGAAATTAGAAAAAGATTCGACACGTTTTACAGGAATAAAAGACATGAATACCCCAGTTAACACAACACTAGAATGGCCAGTTGGCTAGCTTACCTAAAATCTGGCTCATTGTTCACACCATACCCATTCGGTGCCTGTAGATTCAACAGAATAAGTCGAGTCAGCAACAAATTCTACAGAACAGGCACGTAAATCCATTCCATTTAAGCAACGGCCTCTTCTTGAACTCCTTTACAACTAAAGCTGGATACACAGAGGCCAACTGCATGGCCAAAATTCTGCTATTTCATCATCTTCAGTAGTTAGTAAAGAAAAAGACTGCAATTACACTGTTGTTCTCCCATCCATGTTGTGGAGCATAACGCCCATGATCCATTTCCAAAATTTAGCACTTGTGTTATCCTGCCAGGTTCTTGGTGACCTCTAAAACTTTCTGGTGCAGATTTTTCTGTGTAGCCTGTAAAGAAATACATGGCATGATAGAGTTAAACACCTAATCAGAAGGAACCACCAATATGGCCACCAATAATAATTTAAAGTTTGAGAAAATTGTTAATGTTTCAATTGATGATATATGGCAATTAGTAGCTATATAATACTTAGGCCCGTCTGGAATGCAATACTTTTGTTGGAAACAAACAAAATAGTCAAGAATTCCAATGATATTACTTATAGTTCAAAGTGCTATATAAAATGTGTATTTTGTGAATCCAAATGTGTGTTAACATCACTACAACAAGAACAATCATACACATAACGGAACTTTCAGACAGTGTAACAGTTTTTACATGATTAATGTATAATAAGCAATACATATGACTACTCTGAACTATAATAATATGAAAGCGTATGGCTGGGTGGGGATCAAAACGGTCGGAAGAGGCCTAAATTGTTTCTGTTTCCACAGAAACAAAAACGAAAATGATATTGAAGAAAGTGAGTTGTATTACAGTAGTCGATAATGCAAAGTAAAAAACAGCTACGCAATACTAAACATAGGAATGATAACACAGACATGTCACCCGTACATAAGTGACAGGAAGTGGTGGATCTAGGATTTTTGCATGAGGTATGCAGAACCAAAATTTTATATGCAAACCAGTAAAATTCATTAGCAATTCGGTAAAGTATCATAAATGTCCCACAAATCGGTACACAACTACTAAATAGCATAATAAGTCTTAAATTATCAAGCAAATAGTTCGAAACAGCACACTAACAATTAGGAATATATAAGATAAAAGCTTAAATGCCAAATAGAATTACAACACTACTTTTTGGGCCTTGTCTTTCTAATGGCCATGAAAGTCTTAATTACGTCATCTTCATCCACATCATCCTAAATGTCTCTCTTAGTAAATGTGATAGGGCAATCGTCCAAAAGACTATTACTCGTCCTATTCTCAGCTTGGTTTTGACAGAATCCATTACAAAAAAAATGTCCTTCGCCACCGACAGAAGCATAAGTAATCAACCAATACATCCCTGATTCTACTGCATACATCTACAGGCTACATCAATTGAACTAAATAAAGGAGAAATCTAACAACAACTAGCTAACAAATTAGATCACACATAAAGGTAAGTTAGGGCTAGGGATCTGGGGGAAACTTGATGACAGAAAGAGGGTGGAGGGGAGAACCAGAGAGGAGCTGCTCACCAGGCGCTGGGGCCGCGGCCGTCCGGGACGCCGGTCGCCGGGGACGGGGCGGTCGGGCTGGGAGCCTGGGAGCGGGGGCGCCGGGGCTGGGATGATGGGGCCGCCGGGCCGTGGAAGGGGCGCCGGTCGCCGGGCCGGGGTCCGGGGACGGACGCGGGGCTACGGGGCAAGGGAGTTCGCCGGTCGCCGCTATCGCTGGGGCAGGTGAGCGTGAAGCGTGACAAGCGTCGTGGGTGCAGCAGTGGATTCTTTTTTTTTTTTTAACAAAGAGAAAATACTTGTATCATTGGGCTGGGCCGCTGGGCCTAGACAGGTTGATCATATAAACCGATTAGGATTCCCCTAAAATCCAAAAACATTAACCGTTTCTCAAACAAAAACATAATAAACCGATTATATTTCTAACTCATATAGATAGACCGAAATGCCAAAGAAAGTTAAAAAAATGCCAAAGAAAAAAACTACAAAAAGATGTTTCGCTAGGCCAAGATAATGCATCAAACTTCGATTGACCCCTATGCCCTTTGCTTGCATCCATGAGGCGAGTGAGCGTGCGCGTGTGGACATCTCCTTTCTCTTTCTTCACACGACTTTAATAGAGTGTTGAAGTAGACTTTCATATTGAGTAGATCATTCATCGCTTCCACTATTAAGTTAGGACCAACGACAAAGCTAACGGAGGGCTATCCGGGCTCCAACCCCCCTACCACCATTACTTCCATGGAGTCCGGGCTAAGCCCTCTCCCTACCACTATGAGGAGGAGGAAGAAGAAGCAGAGATTGGAGGAAGAAGAGGAAGTCAGCCTACCCTAATGGCATTTCTGGCTTCGTCGCTAGTTAGGACTAAACGTTCTACCGCCTTCTCTTCTTACACATACTAATGTGTCTTTGAGATTTATTTTGAACAATGCGAGAAATTAATATAGCCCGAGCCTATTATTTTGATGCTTTGCAGAATTGCAGTCCAAGGGTGCAAGCTGCACCCCAAAATTATGCCGACGCAATCACGCCTGTTGATGTTAAGACCACAACATTTTTCTAATCATTTCAGTTCAACATGCGTGCAGTCATCGAATGGCCATGAACACACGAAAGTACTTTGGGGGCACGGTCCAAGGATGACGGGAGCGAAAGAGTTCAATAGCAAACCAGACCAAACCAAGACGGTCCTTGTCGCCGATCGGGAGGTGGATTGACAGACACCCCGAATGCAACCTCGATGAATTGCTTGATAATAACAAGAAGTTTCTTATCGTACACTTGTTACTTGCCCCGATTTAATTGGACTCTCTCGCGCATGATTACTTACTGCGTTACATGATGATCGGCGTCAGCTCGTACACCTGCTACCGGCAGCAACGTGCTTGAACGCTTCATGGTCATAGGGGCTGCTGGGCGTTTTCAGCCAGAGGTTTCGCGTTCAAGGGAATAGTCTTGACAGTTTACTGTAGCCTTTCAGAGCAACCAATTAGCCTAGAAAATCTCTGCCTGGAAAGTCCCGGATCCGGAATCAAGATGCGTGACGGAATTATTCCTCCAGAGTCCAGCCGGAATCATCCAGTCCGTTGAAAAAAGGAATCATCCAGTCCGTTGAAAAAAGGGGCTCCGTTTCACGTTAACGTCCGCCCTCGTGTGGGGTGATCCACATCCACTCAAAACTCATCGGCAGCGCTAGCTGCTTGAACTGGTCACGCGACGGCGACGCATTGTTCTAGAGCTAACCACATTTATAGGAACAGTAGCAGGGTTACTGCTACTCTGCTAGGACCATTAAAACCTTAGCCGGTTGGCCCCGTGCTGCTGTTGCCCCCTTTGGACTTGGCCACGCACGTTTCTGTCTCGCACAGTCGCAGTCTGCTTCTGGGGACCGGGGAAGGGAATCACTGATTGATGGTTTCGATTTTCGGAACATTGCAAATGGACGGGGGAAAATGGTTATCTACCTTACCGCACATGCATGTGTCTGCATCGCCTCGCACGTTTCTGTCGGTGTCGGCTAAACGCACCGAGGCTATCCATTTCGTTACCGCTGATGGCGCATCTCAACCATAAACAATCCGAGATCAGTACACTGATTAGATTTAACCCTAATCTGTCGATCCCACCCACTCGTCGCCCGAGCGACCCGAGTCCGTCCGCCTGTCACGCCACCGCACGACACTGGGGCAGGAGCCGCGCCGAACCGCCGAAGCGGAACGGGACAGAATAGAACCAACCAATCGCCGCCATCGGGCGCGCTGGGCGCAGACAGTCCAGTCGGCTTCCACCAACCACGTTGCCGCAGCAGCCTCCACTTGCTCCACTCCACCACGACCATCCCCTTCCGCCGCCGGGCGAGACGCGCGTCGGCTGCCCGTTGTCCTCACCCGTCGGGTCGTGGGCGGCGGGGCCCGCTCGTCAGGCGGCCATGCGACGCGCCCTTCGCGCCCGCTTCCTCCCGGTACCGGTAACTTCGCGGTCAACCTCCCTCCCTCCCACGGCCGCCACCACAGGCACCGACGAATTGCTGACGCCAGCACCCGGCAGCAGCCTCCTCCGCCTCGCCGTTAAATAACATCGCCATCTCGCTTTGTTCCCGCACTAACCTCTGTCAAGCGTTAACTGCTGCATTCTCCGCGGCAGCGGCAGCAGCGGGAGGGAGGACCAGGACCAGCGGCGACCTGGTGGTGGTGCGCCGGCAGGAGGTGGGTTGTTTCGGCGGCGTCGGCGGAGGGCGAGATGGAGAGCACGCTCAAGGGGATACGCGGCAGCGACGCGCCGTGCGTGCTGGACATGGACGACGCGGCCACCGTGGCCGGCGGCGTCGAGGACACCTACGGCGAGGACCGCGCCACCGAGGAGCAGCTCGTCACGCCATGGACCGTCTCCGTCGCCAGGTGAGCGTGCGTGCGTGTCTGTGTCTCCGTCGCCTGGTTCGTTCCCGAGTCTGCTAGTGCAGGATGACGTTTTACTGTGATCGATCCGTGTCCCCGCGGTTGTTTCTCCGCCGGTGACAGACGACTTGCCCTCGTCTGCGTGCTGTGAAACGAGAAATCCCTGCGACCAACCTTCATGCCGTGTTATTTCGGACCTAGCGTTGTTCAGATCATTTTTCTTCTTTCTGTTTTTTTTCATGTCCTGTTTTGGTCGACCAAGTAGTTTGCAGTGATTGATGAAAATATATCCTCATGCACTCTGAAAAAAGTGGAACTTAAGTTATGAACTTATAAGTTAGCATGCTTCAAATTTGGATCTGATCAAATCAAACCATGTTACTTTTCCCATTTTTGTGAACCTGGTGTCTACTTTGATTGCTCATAGGGGTTATGTCTAAATAGAATGCGTGATAACCTGTCACTGTCAGAAAGGACAAATTAGCACTACTATATCAGTGTTTCGACATAATCAACTCTGTTTCGTTTGGCAGTATGATTTGACATGTGAATTTTTTTTCTTGGTTCGTGTGTTGCAGCGGTTACAATTTGCTGAGGGATCCCCGTTACAACAAGGGGCTTGCGTTCACAGAGAGGGAGCGTGAGACGCACTACCTACGTGGCCTTCTCCCACCATCTATCATATCCCAGGAGCTGCAGGTTCAAAGATCCTCGATACTTTTATGTCATGAACCAGTTTAAATTTGTCTGCCCACCTGACCCCAGCGTATTCTGATGTCATCAGGAGAGAAAGATCATGAATAATATCCGACAATACCAGTTGCCTTTGCAGCGCTACATGGCCCTCATGGACCTTCAGGTGACTGAGACCATTAAGTTTCCTTATTATGCACAGAGCGTAGTATATTGCTGATATAAGGAGTTAATTTCAGTTATACCTTTCTCTCGTACCATATTACAGGAAGGGAATGAGAGGCTTTTCTACAAGCTGCTCATCGACAATGTCGAGGAGTTGCTTCCAATCGTGTACACACCAACGGTTGGCGAGGCCTGCCAAAAGTACGGATCCATATTCAGTCGCCCTCAGGGTCTTTATATCAGTTTGAAGGAGAAGTAAGTTTTTTCTTTATTATTTTTTTTTTTTGGGTCACCAGAATGCCATTGCCTGTTCAGGTTCATATGGTGTTTTATTTGGTTGTGCAGGGGAAAGATCCTTGAGGTGCTGAAGAACTGGCCAGAGAGGAGCATTCAAGTCATTGTTGTTACTGACGGTGAACGGATTTTGGGGCTTGGAGATCTCGGATGCCAGGTACGGTAGCATCTTGTTCTACGTGTAGTGAGAATTGATGACAAGCAATCTCCCAGGCTTTCTGCTGATTAAGATAGCATCTATTTAGGGAATGGGGATTCCTGTTGGCAAACTTTCCCTTTACACTGCCCTGGGAGGAGTCCGCCCATCTGCTGTAAGCTTCTCATATCTACCTCTATGCTGTTATTCAGACTACTCTTTTCTTGATACATAAATGAACATGATGTCAACAATGTTGTAGTGCTTGCCAATCACATTGGATGTTGGGACAAATAATGAGGACCTGCTTAATGATGAATTTTACATTGGCTTGAGACAAAGAAGAGCCACGGGCCAGGTTGGAGTGTAACAGAACATCAAAATGTTCTTGTTTTCCTATCTTGTTCTAGTTCAAACTGAAGTCCTTAATTAATCATTTTTGTACTATTCAGGAGTATACTGATTTTCTGCAAGAATTTATGAGTGCTGTGAAACAAAACTATGGGGAGAAAGTGCTTGTTCAGGTAAGACACATACTAAGAAGGTTCTATACATTATCAGAGCTAAGTTTGAAATAGAAATTTATGCAACTGGCAAATAAGTAATCCTAGACTTGCACTTCTATATCTGAGACCTTATTACATCTTTACCTGACTATTGTTTATCATGCAGTTTGAGGATTTTGCCAACCATAATGCTTTTGATCTCCTTGCAAGATATGGCACCACTCACCTTGTATTCAATGATGATATTCAGGTAGTATTATTTGATGCCTTATAACTTGTTTGCCAAGTGACTTACTGTGTCATATTTACAAAATAAGATTAAATGCAAGTTGGCTTATTAAAAAGTGATTTCTTAAATTTGTAATGTTTATATATTGCAGGGAACAGCTTCTGTGGTTCTTGCTGGGCTTATTGCAGCCCAAACACTACTTGGTGGTTCATTGGCAGATCACACTTACCTTTTCCTGGGTGCTGGAGAGGTCATTTTCTCTGCAACTCTTTTATAGGCATTTAATTTCAAGCTAGTCTTTATATGCTGATTTCTATGGTGTTGTTATCGAATAAAATACCAGATGCAGTGTACTGAACCCTCTTTATTCCAAGAGCGTCATGCTATATGCAAACAAAGTATCAACTCAATTATTTGTAATTCGAAAGTCAAAATAGCATACATCATTCCTACTTATTAGTGGAGCTTTCTATGCCTGGGATTTATATTTATAATTTTTTAACTCAACTTGTTCACAACTGTATTTTTCTCAGATCCCAGTGTTGGTTTGTTTGCCATCTTTCTTCCCATATCAATAGTTGCTCTGTTGCTTGCAGGCTGGGACAGGTATCGCTGAACTTATAGCTCTTGAGATCTCACGTCAGGTGCTTCTTCGTCTTCTGTTGGTTTTTTCTGCTGTTTCCGGCTTGTGCTATACACGTCTGGATAGCCTAACAATTTCTAAATGTGCAGACGAAAGCCCCTATAGAGGAGTGCCGCAAGAAAATCTGGCTTGTTGATTCAAAGGTCAAATTTGTCAAGAGGGCCTCCTCGCTTTTATTTCATTATTTGTCTCAGAACATCAGTTTGTTCCTTATTGCTAACTGTAAATACTGATCAATTAACAGGGCTTGATTGTCAGTACACGAAAGGAGTCCCTTCAACACTTCAAGAAACCATGGGCTCATGAGCATAAACCAGTCAGCAACCTCTTGGATGCTGTTAATGTATGAGTTTGCCCTCAAGCAAAATTATGGATTCTATAATGTATCATGGCCACCTGAATATTTACAATCCTGTATCCTGACCCAAACGGCATTCCAGGCTATTAAACCAACAGTGTTGATTGGCACATCCGGGAAGGGGCAAACTTTCACAAAAGACGTTGTTGAAGCGATCTCCTCATTTAACAAGGTAACTTCCACTAACTCAACTTGTTAGTTCTGAGTCTACTGAGACAACAAGGTTAGAAGCTCAGTGCTTTGTTAAATGCTACAGAGACCAATCATTCTTGCCCTTTCGAATCCAACGTCGCAATCTGAATGCACAGCTGAGCAAGCTTACACATGGAGCAAGGTAATGATCTCAGTCAGCAGTCACACCAACTTTTTATCAGACATGGTTCTGCACTAAACAGTCTGAATTCACAGGGCCAAGCAGTGTTTGCAACTGGGAGTCCATTTGATCCTGTGGAGTACAATGGCAAGATACATGTTCCCGGACAGGTGTGGATGATGAACACTGCTCAATGCTCATGCTGTTGCAGATATTTTGTGTACTTTAAATGTTTGGAACTGACCCTGCTTCTACAGGCAAACAATGCCTATATCTTCCCAGGGTTTGGCCTTGGTGTGGTGATGTCTGGGGCTATCCGCGTTCATGATGACATGCTTCTGGCAGCATGTAAGTACTCTGCTCCTAGGGCTTAGTTATAGATAAAAGCATCACATCTTATTAACGTAATTGCATTCATTCTATCTTTTTGAGCTCAATCCAACCAAAGAATATGCAATATAAACATTATAAAGTAGGCCTCGGTTTAAATTTGAACTTGAATTACCTATATGATTCCCATGTGAAATAATGGGTAACCAATGAACAATTTTACTTGTTGATGCACACTTTGGGCCTTCTTTGAAGTAGGTGCTGAATTAGCTAATACTTTGATCTACATCTTGAAACAGCGGAGGCTCTGGCCCAGCAGGTCACAGAAGAACATTTTGAAAAGGGGCTCATTTATCCTCCCTTCTCAAACATCAGGAAGATCTCTGCTCACATTGCAGCCAACGTTGCAGCAAAGGCATATGAACTTGGTTAGCACCTTATCCGCCTATCTCATAACAAAAATGAGTAAAAATGACTATGCTCTTATCACAACTCTTCTCACGTGTAGGTTTGGCAAGTAGGCGCCCTCGGCCAAAGGACCTGGTGAAATTTGCAGAGAGCTGCATGTACAGCCCCATTTACCGCAACTACCGTTGAATGCGAATCAACTCCAGTTATGTACAATCAGTGGCCTTGCATCAACCGCACGATTTCCTAAGAATACAACTCGGTTCAGTCTTCCATGATGTAATACGGCTGCCTCTAAGCTCTCTAGAGCTGTGTTCACGTCCTGTTCTGCCCCTATGTATTCCGCAGCGTTTATCTTTTGCGATGTGATGTAAAATACCTCCGGTTAGGCTTTTGGATCCTAGCCAGTCTGGTGCTGCTGTCGTCCTTCCAGAGAAGGGTAAATTTGGAATAAAGTTTGAATCGATGATTCTTCCGTCGTTACTGCATCTACGTTCACCTCGACGTTTTTTAATTCTTGACATTTGCTATTGTTTTCAGCAAGTGCTTGGTTGTATGCGTGTTTGTTGGTAACACCAGGAAAGATTCGTCCTCTTTTTTTATCCTTTTATTAGACGAGGACAGATTCTTCTGTGGACAGAGTATCCTGTCGCGACAGAACCCACTGGGAGAAATTGTGCGGCATGCTTGAAATGGCTCTAGTTATTGAATGTTTCCAAAAGCACAGACCCAATGTGATAGGGGGTGACGAGGTTCTCCCTTTTTTGTGCTAGATTACATCCATCCGAGTCAGCCAGTCCAAGCCTGTTCCCAGTTTTTCAATGTAGCTAGTCCTAAAGTTCCAGATAATCATGTGGCAAGATGTTTTCGGTGTTCGTTTGATTGAACAGGCTACACCTAGAGTGGCTGGATCAAGTGAAACTGTCACACTTTCGGCTGCTGTACCGCTGCCAGCCAAGGTGAAATAAAGGTGGGTACATATTTGTAGGGTGATATCTGCGACGATTCCTAAACAGATAACCATTTGTCGTGTGGTGCCCAAGCCACCCAGGGGATACTGCGTCTAAACCCATTATTACCCATATGTAAATCCCATTTGCTCGCTTTATTAGAACTCAAAAAAAAATTTGCCAAATGTTGAGGCGTCAAGGGCATTAAGCTCATCAGTCCACTGGCAACAAGAGATGCTCTAATAACCCACACAACAGGAATACTTCCTACTTCATATTCACAAACACCCCAAAACCCTCCATTATTGGTTCCTTCTTATATTCTTTAATTTTTATTTACCATCAATGATAAGTGGTGAGTGTTTGATGTGACAACAATTTCATACCTAGTCAGCACTTTCAAAAGGCGAGCCTTTTTAAACAGTGGCGTCACGATATCCCATAAATGCTTTCCTGTGACTAGAGTGTACGGCGTGATTTATATAGATTTTTAGATGTCAAGTCCTCTATCGTTATTATTGTATCATTTTTATATTCTGTATAACAATATCATACAATATCCTCGGAACATAACTTAAAAGGAGGTGCCTATAATTTTTGGACGACTATTCGATTCGCTGAAAAAACGGGCTGAAAAGTAGTGTTCGTTGATTTGTTGTGAGAGAAAACATTGTATCATGAATGATAAATTTAAGCGAGCATGCTAATTGCCTAGTGAAACAAACTATCTATAGGCCATTTTGGAGAAGAGCACCACATTGGCATGCATCCTACTCCAAATACTACGTTCCATTATCATGTGCATGTGTTGGTGTGTATAGCAATATACCAATATTTTACTCATTATCAATGGTGTGTGTATATGCATGAAAACGAACTATTTTCACTGCCATGCGGGGGCCACACTATGGTTGCCTCAATGTTGGGCCCGCATGGCAGTGACGTGTCTTCCTTTCGCTCGTGAGGGCCACAAGCATTTTTGGGGCTGTGTTGTGGCCAAGCGAGACTGTCTGCTCGGTATCCCGGTGGCTTTTTGGCGTAGCTAATGAGGGGTACTGCGTGAGAGTGCCGGCTGTCCACTTGGCGCAACTGACGCTGTCACGCTGATGAGTGATCACCACGGCCAAAAACTGCCCCCGTCTTTTTTTTTTTTTTTGTGACTAACTGCCCCCGTCTCGCGCGTCAAAAGCTGAGCTCTCGGTTCTTTTAATTTCCCCACGTCGGCTCACGGTTAATTAATTCGCCGTGCTCGCTGCATCATTCCTCGCTTCCTTCGCTGGGCTCTGACGGCTTCGCTGCGCCGCAGCAGCGCGTGGTGTGCTGTTCGTGTCGAGGTCTCGAGGAGGTGTGGCCAAGGGGATGCCGGCCGAGGAGAGGCAGTCGCCGTGGGCGAGCGGTGAGAGGCGGCCGCACTTCTTCAAGGTGCTCATGGGCGACTTCAAGAAGCGCCTGGTGAGTGACTGATGACTCAGTTTACATTGTGTTACAATGCTGCCTCGCATGCATTATGTGTACATGCGAACCTATATACAAGTATAGTAGCCGCATAATATATTTTGATTATGTTAATCATTTGCATAATATGGGAGATCATATAGCAGGACGGCAACGGCATGGTTACATACGAAACACTTTGCTATTTTGGTTGCAGACACATAAATGAACCAATAAGCCACTGAAAATTGCCGCTCATGCAAACGTGCCTGCATGGCCATTTCGACACATATGCAAGACGTTCGCGTGCATTTTGTGAAATGAGTTTTTGCATAGTTTGCATGTTTCGCATGCCATGAAGAATGATGTTGTCGTTCGTTCACCTATACTACAAATGTACGGTTAATGCTCAACTACCGTGTATATATCAAGCGTGTCTATCTACTCCTCACGCGAGTGACCGGACACCACGGGTCGCGTCACTCGGTTTCTGGCTCTCGCACCAACGGAATTGTTCATCTTCAACCTCTCGGCCCCGCCGCGGGCGGTAGGGGGTCCGGCGACCCCCTACCGCCCACGGCGGCCGCCCTCTTCCTCCTCCCATCTCTGGTGAGCGCGAGACTCCCCTGCCTTAGGCTTGGCCCGGCCGTCGTCTCCTACTGCCAGGGCACCCTAAGTCGCCCGCCTGCATCCTCAGCGCCTGGCTTTCCTTCCTCCCACCGGCCGCCCGGACATTCTATACCCCAACGGAGTTGTAGAAAAAGGAGGTGAGCTCACTGAAGTAGGAGGAGAAGAAGGACGCCTACTGCCGCTGAAGCCGCAGAGGAGAGAGGAAGGAGAGCGCAAGGCCACCAAAATCGAGTGACCGACCATCCTCTTTTTCACTCGAGTGAAAGAAAAATTAACCGTACGTATATCAATAGTAAGTGTTACTACTGTGTACCCAATTATTTGTTACATGCATCCTGCAGAAGATCCCGCCAGACTTCTGCAAGCACATCCCGTGGGAGGCGTCGAGGAAGGCCAAGAAGACCCTGAAGGAGGCGTCCATGGCGGCCACCCTGGAGGGCCCCAGCGGGCGGACGTGGCTGGTGGTCATCCGCCGGTCCGCCGAGGGCACCTTCTTCACCTCGGGCTGGCCCAAGTTCGTGCAGGACCAGGAGCTGCGGGAGCTCGAGTTCCTCGTGTTCCGCTACGACGGCGACTCGCGCTTCACCGCCATGGTGTTCGACACCACGGCCTGCGAGCGGGAGGACCTGCTGCTCGGCGCCGACGAGCCGCGCCGCCGTGGCCGGCAGCGGCAGAGCAACAAGCGGCGCCGCGGCTCGAGGGCCGGGCCCTCGCGTGATGGTGATGCCAATGCCAAGCGGGCCAACAAGGATTCCGTCGGGAAGGAGCTGGTGCCGTACCGTGCGCCAGGTGAGAAGCAGGTTTCAGGCTCCAATTGGACGCCAGAATCGGGTAAGCCACGTAACTGTCGCCACATCAACAAACCCATTTTCAAGGCCTATAACAGATGACTCCACGTAATTTTTCAAGGCCTATAAATTACTAAATCAACATTTGGCCAACAAAATAAACCTCATAGGTTAAAAAACAAAATAAACCTCATAATTAATTTTTATATAAGGCCTAAAATTACTCAATGCGTCCCAAGTTATATGTTATTTTTTTTGCCTTTCACTCCCTCCCTCCCTCTCTCTCTCTCTCTAAATTAATTTCTAGAATCCATGACAGTCAATAAAATTTAGATTTAACTAATTTTATAAAAATAACAACATCTATGAAATAAAATGAATACCCTATAAAAAAATTTATGTAATCTAATAATACTAATTTGATACCATAAATCTTAACATTTTTTTTCTAGAAATATAGTTAAAGTTTTAAAAACTTAACTTAAGACAACTCTCTAAATATATTTATTTAGGAACAGAAGTAGTACATATAATTTTTACTGTGCACTAAAATATATGATGTGTCTAGTACATTAATTATGTATTAAAAAAGCCAAAATGACCTACAACTTGGAAATAGAGAGTATACTATGTTAAATGGAGAAAATAAAATTAAAGTATCTCTCTAGTACATGCTAATAATTGCTCATCACTGTTATCATCCGAAAATACCCAAAATACCTTAATATTTTGGTTTCTTTATTAAAAGTTTCTTTATGTTTGGCTATGTAATTGAATCTCCATCTTGAAATAAAGCTCAAAGAGATTCATAGTAGCAATTCAATCATTTTTATATCAAATCTGTAACTCTAATAAAGTTAAACCTCGCTAGCTAATTTCTCTGTTCATGCAAGATGTTCATGTCATTCTCTACGAAGTAGTCCACTAGATGTTCTATATCCCTTTAGGCAAGGTGTCCACATCATCCCCACTAAGTCCATGTCCTCCCTTATTTAATCCCACTAGATGTTTTCTCTTCCCATGAATCATATTCCTTCTCTATACCTGCAGCAACGCGCGGAGAATCCACCTAGTATAATATAAATCTAAACATAGTTCAATATAATATAAGTGTTTTTTTAGAGATAAGCATAAAATTAAAAGTTCACAAGATAAGACTCGATAACGTGGTACAACAATTCCTTTTGCATTATGCAAAAGGAATTGTTGTACCAAACTTTATCCATAAAGATATAGCTTGAGGTCATTGCTTAGCGAAAAAAATAAGGACACTCACAATGCAGAAACTATGTTGGCAAAGTGATCACAGATCTATGTAACGTGGAATTAAACCAGACACAAAGTAAGACTAACAGGTAAAAACAGAAGCCAACAATCTAATAACAAACAAAAATAGGACCAAAGGACAGAAACAAAAACCTCCAAAACCGAACTCTGAGAGCAACACTAACTGAGGGGGAAAAGGGTACATGTATTATTAGGCAAAGGAGGGTTGAGGGGGCTCCATGGTTTCGGCTGCGGTAGGGGGGGGGGGCTTGAGCCCCATAGCTCCGGTGGCATATCCGCCCCTGTGACAGTGAGGGAGTTGTCGACAACATTGATGATGGCGAAGGCCGTGGTGGTAGCTCGTGCGGCGAACCAAAGCACGTCATGTCAAGCATGTAGTCCGGTAGTACATCACATCTGAGATCACTGGAGTCCTGAGCACAGCTCACCTCGAGATCTGCCCGCTAATTAAAGGAAAGTCAAAGCTGTATACTCCCTTCGTCTCGCAGTTTTGGAGAATATTGTATCACGTATCGTGTTTTTGTACCATGTTCCTTATGTTACGGGAACGTCATGCATATAAGTTATATAAAATGAAAGAGTTAGAGGCAAAGTAGAATTTTTATTTAATTGTATAGAGAATAAATTTAATTGGTGGAGAGATCGGTTTCACATAGCCCCGTTGCTTTTTTCGTGTCATCAGTTTGTGGTGATAGGATCTCTAGATGACGTAGCACAAAGAGATGACGCATTGCTTGTGGGAATTTTATGCTATAGTTTATAAGACAATTTGAATTTATAGTTCAGGTAACATTTGAAGATCAATGGAGAAAAGTGTTAATTTTCAAAAAAATAGAGAAAAGTGCTAAGATATTCCTAATTCATTGTATTGGGTATATGTATAATTTAGCTTCGAAATATAAGTGGCAAAACGAAATACTCAATAATTCAAACTGTCACAAATATAACACTATAGCACAACATATTGCTCCCTCTTCCAGCTGGGATGAACTCATTGTCGAGTTCATTAAAAACAGAAAAAAAAAGAAATCTACCGATGGCTACTGGCTAGGGAAAAATACCGATGGACTGCATCCACTTGTCTGGTCTGGAGAATAAAAAAGACTACGGATGGCCTCATCATGGTATCTGTCTGCCGTCTCTTAGCTTTGGACGCTGCGAGCTTGAATCTGGAGCGCGGAAAACTCCGCAGTGTCTTCTCGATCCCAGCGTATTCCCTCCCGCGATTGCAGGGCAGGGCAGCGCAGATCGCAGAAGCGCATCAGGGCGAGGCAGCCAGAGGCAGACGCGGGGCAATCGACTCGATTGCAGAACAGCCTGGCGAAGAGATCGACGTGGAGGGGAAGGCCGACGCCGAGGCAGACGCGACCGGCATCCATGTGGAGGCAGAGAAGGGCGGCGCAGAAGTAGAGTAGGCAACGCAGAGAAGGCCACTGCAGCTGGTGTCTCCTCTCTCCTGTCGTCGGCGTCGATGAACACGGTGGAGGTAAGGGAAGGTATTTTATACATGAAGTTAGAGCGATGGTTCAACTTCTTCTGCAGGAATTCGCAGTGATATGGTTGAGGAATCAATGTGGCAATAAATCCCATGTATGTTCGATTGTAGTGATGTGTTGGTTAATGGCGAGTGGGGATAGAAGAGATTGGCATCCGGAGGTGGGGAGAGGAATTGCAAGCGGTGTTATACTGCTATGTGCGCAGGGCGGTAGGCAGCGCTGGCTACGAGGTGGAGCGGGACGGAGAACGCTGGGGTTGGAGTCGATCCGTTCGGCACGGGGTAGGATGAAGTCGATCCGCCTATGATGGACTGGATTGGTCTTTACGATAGACTGGATCGGTGGTAACGGAAAAAAAAAAAGGAAAATGCTGATGTGGCTTAAGGAGAGATCAGATAATTAACTTAGTGGGGTTTGTTTATATAGAAGGTATAGATGAAAGAGTTAGAGGCAAATAAAGAAAATTTCTATATTCGGACTCCATATCCGCGCTAGAGAGGAGCTATTCTATGAACATAGGATATATAATTCTGGAGAGTAAAAAAACTTTACATTGGCTAGAGGGAGACGGAGCAAAAAATAAAAATAAAAATGGATTAACATAAAAAGGGCTGATTTTTTTATTTTTATTATTAGGGATAGATATAGATTATAATCTAGATTTCCCGCTCAAACTCTAAAACTGAGCTAACTTCGCCACTCAACTCTCAGAACCATTTAATTTAACTCCTTACCCGATTAGAAGTGGTTTCATCATTTTACAGTCAAAAAACTTTTGGTAAAAGCATCTCCAAGAGTTTGTTAAAACTCACTTGCCAAATTGTGTCTAAAACATATGGCAAGTGAAATATTATAGCATCTTCAATAGTTTGCCATTTAGACTTGGCAAAAATCAAAATAGTAGGCCCACTTGCAACCGATCAAACTAGCTAGTGGTTGCATGACAGCAAACAAGTGGTTGCATGCGCACCCGGGAAGACCAGCGAGGGGCCAAGGCCGCGATGGCAACGGGATGACAACCCTCTGAGCACGCGCATATATGCGTGTGGAGAGGTGGAATTTGGCAACTTGCTAAAATTTAGCAAGCTGGATGCCAAACTGTTGGAGATGCTCTAAACACATGAATAAACCTATGAAAAATATCTAAATGCGTATAAAATGAATGACATGACACATTCCTCACCCACTCACATCACTTATTATACTTGCTTAAAAAAACTTACAACCCAATGTGTATGCTGCGGCAGCTGGCGCGGTCAAGACCGAGATTGAGGACGGCGACGAGGTAGCGCTGTGCGTGATGATCCCCACGCCCCCGCCGTCGCCGGAACGCGCACCGAAGAAGCGCGGCCCCGAGCCCCAGGTCGAGGACGGCGCGGCAATGCGCGGCGCGGTGAAAACGCGGAGCATCCACGAGGACCTGCAGGCGCTCGCGGACATCCCGGACTCCGTCAGGCGCTACAAGGGGTACGTGTCCCGGCGGCGCCCCGTGACGGGCGCCGAGCGGCAGCGCGCCATGGAGCTGGCCTACGCGTTCCGGTCGTCGCTGCCCTACTGCGTCATCCGCATGAGCACAATGCACGTCTACTACTCGTTCATGATGGTGAGGCCGTTACTTGCACTGTTTCCATCACCCAGCTTGATCGATGGTGGTGATGGTGACGACTGACATACTGCTGGGTGTGCTCACAGAGGTTCCCGACGGGGTTCTCGCGGCAGCACCTGCCGCGGGAGCGCACGGACGTGGTGCTCCGGGACCCGGGCGGCAAGGCGTGGGTGGTGCTCTACATCCCCAACACGAGGGACCGGCTGTCGCGCGGCTGGTGCGCCTTCGCGCGGGGCAACTGCCTCGAGGAAGGGGACTACTGCGTGTTCGAGCTCGTCGGCGCCGCCGAGTTCCGCGTCCATGTCTTCCGAGTCGTCGAGCCGGCCGTGCCGGCGGTCAGGCTCCGGTGCACCGAGTCGTGAGAGGGGTGCGCGCGAGCTGCAACCTGCACTGCACGGTGGCAGCTGACGTGCGCATCGGGTCGTCATCGGAGGCTGGTCGACCTGAGTAGCGGAAAGGAAAGGGTGCTGATGAATACCTGCAGTCCAAGACGACAATTTCGGCGCAAGTTTAATGCTTGCACAAGCTGTATGGTTCGCCTCATTTTTCTGCTGCTGGTTTCGTGGCGATCGAATCTGTTTCTGTCAACGTGCAGATGTCAATTGTACAACTTTCTTTCTTTGATTGACTTTATCCTCCTGTGTAATCTCATTGTGCATAATCTTGGCGTGGAAAATGCCGATAGGTAGTGTCCGGCACGTGGAACTAGTCAGCACCAGAGAAGAACTGAAAGACGACGTAGACTGTCACTGTAGTCCTGGACCGCTTGGCTAGCTCGTACAGCCATGTTTTCCCTCTCTACCAACCCAATTCGAACGCCGTGGGGCAGCCGCAGCTGAACATCCCTTCCGGGAAGCTAAACGTGTACTCTCTCCGTAGCTTTTGGAGTCTAGATATAGTATTTGAACATTTGTCTTATACATTTTTTTTTACAAATAGTAAAAGAAATAAGTTATTATTAAGTAACTCTAATGATAAAATAAGCCATAATAAAATAAATAATATTTATATAAAAACTTTGAATAAGACGAATAATCAAACAAAATGTCTAGGAAATCAAAATGTCATGTATTTTAGGACATGGAGTATTTCCTGTTCAAATTCTCTGCAAGTAACTTATGTCCGGCAGCTAGGCAACGTATAGAAACTGACAAAAAATTGATCGTGGTTTCCACTCAAACAGAAACAAAAATTCATAATTATTATAATGTTGCACAAGTTGCATTGTAATCAACACTGTAGTAGAACAAAAAAAAAAGGCTCAAATATACAACTCCTTGGTTTCCTAGCTCATTTTTATCGGGACGGCTCTTTTCTATGGTACTCGAGGAATCCTTATTTTGAAAGCAGAAGCCAAAGCGCCTAAAGGTAGGAGCCGCACCAAACTCAATGCTACTCTCTCCATTTTAAAATAAAATAACAATCAATATTTTCAGCAAGTCAAATACTTTAAAATTTACCTAAATATATACAAGAAATCATTAACTAATATTTATGGTGCATAATAAATATTGCTAGATTAGTTGTTGAATACTCCTCCATTCCAATTTATAAGACGTTTGACTTTTTCAACACCAACTTTGACTATTCGCCTTATTCAAAAAATTGTTCCAAATATCATATTTTTTTACATGACTTCCTTTGTTAATAAAAGTTCTTTAATAATGACTTGAATTTGACTATTTTTGCACAATTTTTTTTGAATAAGACGAGTGGTCAAATTTTGAATTAAAAAAGTCAAATGTCTTATAAATTGAAATGGATTAAGTATGTTTTTACAATATCAATTTTTTTGTAAATCTAGTCAAAATTTAAAAAATCCATGACAACAGTCGACGCGGGACCCGAACACGTTCCACGATCGTGCATCAGCTTGCACTTGCACGGTTGCACGGCCAGGTCACCAGTCACCACCGGGCGCCGGCGCGCCTACGCCGCTGCCCGCCTGTCCCTGTCCTTGGTCCAACACGTTCATCCATTCCCACCGGCCCATCCATCGCTATAAAGTTACGTTATCTCGCAAACAGATCCATCGCACACTCCGTCTCGCCTCGTCTCGTCTGCCAGCACCGCTATCCGGGCCGCTATTCGGCCAACCACCTCCCCGCCCTTCCCGCGGCGCGCGGCGGGCGGATGGCAACGGCCGCCTCCGCCTCCGCCTCCCCCGGCGCGCGCGGCGCTAAAACCCTATCCCCCGCCCGCGGGCTGATGACCACGCACCCGGCCCTCACCCCGAGCCCCGCATTCGCGAGGCCGTCGCCGCGCTCGCGCACCGCCAGCGCCGCCAGCCTCCACCTCGGCGGCGTGGGCGCGTCCAGCAGCAGCGCCGCCGCGGCGGGGAACGGCACCGGGATCCACCACGTGCCGCCCCCCGCGATCGCGCCGCTCGCCGTGCCCAAGATGGCCGGCGCCATGAAGCCCCACAAGAGCGTGCTGCTCTTCTACTGCGAGGAGATGCGGGACCTCGCGCACCAGGTGGTCGCCCGCAACGACGACATCGAGCTGCGCTCCATCTCGTGGAGGTCATCATCATCATCTTCCCCCTTCCCCTTCCCCTTCCCTCTTCCGGCATCATGTTGTTGCTGTTGTTTTTTTTACTCCTTGTTGAACGCTGCTGTTGGTTATTACCGATTATTATGACCTCGGAATAGGAATTCGTTCGATCGGTTCACAATCGAGGGCTCTGATTCGATCGGTTCACAGCAAGTTTGACGGACAAACAAACACAATATGACGTTCAGGGGAAACAGGGAGGAAATTGCAGGTGGAAAATTAATATGAATATATGTCACCATTTTGGTGGGGGCAGTGCTGACCAAATACTAGAAGGTTTCACAATTAGTTTATCTTGTATCTAATCTATACTCTCTGTTGGCCTTAATGCAACAAAAGATGGCTATTGAGTGCAAGCTGTACACTGTTTTAGGAGCTGTGTTGTGATTAGGACAACACGAGCCTGCTACATTCAGGCCACTCATAATATGAAACCACCAAAAGGTTCCAGTTGACCATTACTTACGTGCTTGCTTCAGTGACTGACCTAAGTTTGAAAGAAATGAATCATTTGAATGTTCTTGGCTTAGTTATTTTGCTTTATAGGTGGCAGTCGCATTTGTTCGGTCAGATTATTTCGTATGCCATACCTCAGCAGCAACTTTTTGTTTCAGCAAAAGTAAGCCAACCTTCTCTGTTATTCTAATTTTGGTACTATTTTTTTTTCAGGAAATTTCCTGATGGATACCCGAATTTGTTCATCTCGAACGCCCACAACATTCGTGGGCAGCATGTTGCCTTTTTGGCTTCGTTTAGCTCGCCCAGTGTCATATTTGAGCAGCTATCTGTCATATATAATCTGCCAAAGCTGTTTATTTCTTCATTTACTCTTATACTCCCGTTTTTCCCAACCGGGACTTCTGAGCGCATGGAAGATGAAGGAGACGTTGCAACCGCCTTTACCCTTGCCAGATTTTTGTCAAATATACCGATATCACGAGGTGGACCTTCGAGTTTAGTGATTTTTGATATCCATGCTTTGCAGGCAAGTAAAACTATTACAAATAATCCATTTAATTTCTTGTCTTGGTCTGTCAAAATTTTTAACATCAGAGTGCAAATAACCTTGTGCTTAATAACACATCAGGAGAGATTCTACTTTGGAGACTCAGTCTTACCATGTTTTGAGAGTGGCATTCCCTTGCTGAAAAGTAGGCTTCAGGAGCTACCTGATTCCCATAATGTGAGCACACCTGACTAAGTGAACAGCAAGTTTATTTTGTTGATGTTGTGCATTGTCTCATCTGATACAATCCTTAATATGTTTATCAGATAACCATAGCATTTCCAGATGACGGTGCATGGAAGCGCTTCTATAAGCAACTTCAACATTTTCCTATGGTATGTTTTTGTTTGAGTACTGCCTCCAACTTCAAATCACGAAACAAAAAGGCTAGCCCCTTTCTCAATGATTGTTTTCATAAATTGCTTTGTAGGTTGTATGTAACAAAGTTAGAGAAGGGGAGCAAAGAATTGTACGGATAAAAGAGGGAGATCCTAGAGGCCGTCATGTTGTTATAGTGGATGACTTGGTTCAGTCTGGTGGTACTTTGATTGAGTGCCAGGTAAAAGAATTGTCTGACTTATTTTTCTATACCGTGTATAGTGACTATTGAAGATCTTCAATATTTTCTGGTCTTTCCGGTGCACACATTTATGCCTTATTTTTTAGAAACAATTTATACTTGCTTCTAATTATGTATATTCCCTTGAGTTGCAATTTAACATTCATTTTATCTGTCCAGAAAGTACTGGCAGCTCATGGAGCAGCAAAGGTCAGTGCATATGTGACACATGGCATTTTCCCCAATAACTCATGGGAGAAATTTCAGCATGATAATGGAGGTACATATGCTTAATTACCTTAACATGCTATTGAATTTTCCACATTGCTATTATTTGCTTCTGGAGTTATTTAATGGAAAACAAGCTAAGTAAGCATTTTAGTAGTTCAGTTTCTCTCAGCTGGCTCCTTTTTAATTTTATACTATCTACGAAGAGATGCATAATAGATTGGCTGGTAGGACTTCTGTTTCGCTGTTTGTACTTTTTCCAAGCAAAACTAAGCAACCTATTGGTTTACTTTTTCCAAAGAACAAAATGGAAACTGAAATTTTGTATTATAAGGCAAAACTTTTCCATATTGTGCATGGAATGAAATCCTGAAGAATACAAAAAAGAAAACCTATAATTTTCAATCACAGGCGAACATGACTTTCAGTTCCTCACATCAAAAGAGTTTTACTTCCAGCTCCCCTTGTGACCCGTAAACCCTTAACAATGATTTTGCTTTCACCCTAACCTTTTGACGCAGGAGCAGACAAAACAAAAGTTTCAATGTTCTAATACCGTTATGTGGTAGACTAGAGACATAAAGTTGATAATAAGCAGCGCGTAGTAATCCTTTGATTTTTTCCAAATGTTGTTGATTCTCCTTCAGGGTTCCATCCAACTTTGTATCAACTTTGTTTTTGAAAATACAGTTTTTCCTACATCCTATCACTATATTCTTGGAGCTTTCAGTGCTTCAGAACCTATTTTATGTGTGAATAATGTGCCACTCATGTTCCTGATGATAATACAACCCCCTTTTTTTTTGTAATTTTTTCAGAGGGTCCGGAGCATGGCCTGAGCCACTTTTGGCTTACTGATTCATGCCCCCTTACTGTTGAGGCTGTGAAGGGCAGGCGGCCATTTGAAATTCTAAGTCTGGCCGGACCTATTGCTTCTGCTCTCCAGATTTAGGAAAATCTAGTCTGCTCGATTCCTTGGAATATTGTTGACTATTATTCAGTTCATTCTTTTTTCTTTTTTCTTTTTTCTTTTTTCTCTGAGGAATTTGGTGTTTTTCCTTCCGACAGCTATAGAGCATATCGCAATGTATTTACTAGAAATAGTAGAGAACCTTAAAGTGGCAGATCTTCACTGCAGCGTCTGCTTGGCGAAAAGTATTCGTAGTCGTAGGATTGGCTGTTCAATAACTTGACTGAGCAAGTCAAGTGTCGATCTGTGTTCTTATATTATACATAAATAAAAGTCTCGAATAAGTTTCGGTAATCTGCCAACTTGCATATGTTGTGTTTTTGTTCCGTTGGGTTTTAGGATTTCAAGACGGTCAGGTCCACTTCACTATTTGGCGTGCTTCTGCTGAGAGCCTGGCACTGCTTCCTACGGGCTGTCAGGTTTGCACGAGGATAAGACTACCTGCACTGGGGACCTTTAAAGTCCACGCAAAACGCTTTGCGTTTCCTCAAGAGCTGCAGCGGGGGCCGGTAAAGATTACGCAAGCTTGCGTTCGGCCGCGCATCCGGCTTCTTTGCCGTTCGTAGAAAGCTTCCGCAAAAACATGCGCGGGTCCCGCTGGCGAGGAGAGAGAGGAGGAGGGGACGCTGGGGCCACGCGCCATGGACGAGCAGAGGAGGACGAGCGTCGCGGCCGGGCTCGCCATGGACGAGGACGAGGATGGGCGAGCTCGCCGCCGAGCTCCGCCTCCGAGGTCAACTCCGCCATGGACGCACCAGCCTCCGCGGGTGGGGAAGACGCGGGCCTCCGCCGCCGCGGGAGAGGATGCGAGCCTCCTCCGCCGGCCGCGCGGAGCAGAGGACCGGCACGCCCGCCATGGCCGCGGAGTACAGGATAGGGAGGAGGGAGATGGGGACGGGGCCTCGGGCTCGGAGATGGGGACGACGCCATGGAGCAGGGCCGCCGCTCGCCATGGCCGGAAGAAGAGCCCCCGTGCGCCCCTCAGGCGACCTCGGCCGGCGGAGGAGGAGCAGCACGCGCCCCTCCAGTGAGCCTCCGAGGCGCCGCACGCGCGCCTGGGCCCGCCGCGGCCATGGCCTCCCTCCCGCCTGAGCCCGCCGTGACCTTGCCGTGGAGATGGCGCCGGAGCTGTACGTCGCCGTGGTAGGAGAGGTTGACCGGCGCACGGGATCCACCACCTACGCCGCGGCGAGGACCTCGACCATCTCGCCGTGCTCGCGGCCAAGACGCCCACCGGAGCCGCCGAGCTCATGTCCAAGGCAGGGGCGAAGATGGTTCACCGGAGCTGTCGAGGTCGCCCACCAGAGCCACCGCGCCGCCGAGCTCGCCGCCGCTTGCGCGCGTGGCCGTCGGGCTGGGCAGACAGGCGCGGGCGCCGGCGCCGGGGAACAGCGACGTCGCTGCTCGCGCGCACTCGCCGCCCCTGCTCCGCTGCGGCCTCGCCGCCCTGCTCCGTCGCGGTGTGGGAGAGAGAGGCGGCGGAGAGAGGAGGTGGGGAGGAAACCGGTGGGAGAGAGAGGCTCGGTGGGAGAGAAAGAAGTGGGGGATGTTTTTTTATTACCTGACAAGTGGGTCCGAATGGTAGATAAAGTTTGGTACTGAGGTTGGATGAGTGCGGGGAAAATTGATATAGAGGAGAGAATATTGATGACTAGGACGGAATATTCCTTTAGAGGTTGATTTTAAAGGTTCATGAGTGCGGGTAGTCTAAGCTGGAACACCTAGAGCAAGCACAATAATATTTTTTCTGATACGAAGAAGATCGTGTTTGTTTGCCTGAGCCTTGTACAGATAACCTTGCCACCATCCTTTCTCCCTTCTCTCCTTATTAGCATTTCATCGAACACTCCAGTACCATTAGTACATCGCTGCCGCGCTGTTGCCTCGTTCCTCACCACAGCAGGACGTCGGCGACGAGAAGGCCCGACGGCGACGGTGTGTCCTCCGCGTTTCCAACGCCGTCGCCACCGGCACCGGCGGTTTGATGCTGGAGCTGGTCGAGCGTGGCGCGAAGGCCCACGGCGACAGGCCGCGCGGAGCATCTCGGCGCACGCGGGGGCGAAGGCCAGCTGCTGTTGCATCGCCTAGTCAGTAGTCACCTGAAAATAGGAGCACCGTGGTCGGCTGGTCTGGCGGACGCGTGTCGTTCGCCACCTGCAGGCCACAATCCACAGGTGCGCGTGACAAGTCGTGCCAGAGCTTTTTTTCGACCAGAAAAGACGCGACCACAATCCCATTCACTCTTCGGCTTTACTAGCTTTTACCCACCACACCAGCTGTGACCAAACAAATCAGCAATCCAGCTGCTCGGCACAGTTCCACTTCCATTTCCATCGCCTACTACTTCTCCGCCCACCTGCAGCTGCAACGCCTCGCTTGAAACAAATTCACTCTCCGGGTCCTGGAGACACCAAACAACAACGCAGAACGCAGTCCTCTGGCTGTCTCCGCTGTTCGGTCTCTGCTCATGGAAGAGCCGAGGAGGCCTCGGTTCTTCAAGGTCCTCGTTGCCGACTTCGCGCGCCGAATCGTAAGCAGCCCTCCCTCGTCTTCCCGCCGCGCCTCCCTCCCTCCGAACCCCGTCCGTATCGGTGTTCGCATTCGCAGGCCTGGTCGGAGAGGGTTCGTGCCGTACTGCCGTGTGCTTTGCCGAAACCCTGGCATTGCATCCGTTCCCTTGTGGGTTGCTGACGGATGAGATGAGTGGAGGATTATCCGCATGTTCATGCCTCTGGGTTTTGTGATTTTTCTTCTGACAGATGGGATTCAGGCATGGTTCCTGTAATCCTGTAGAAAGAAAATTCAGAACTTAAAAAGGCAACAGGTTGGTATATGGTAAAGCCAGGTGGCAATCATGATGTCTGGTATTAGTAGGACTGGTTAAAGACTAGGTGGTGTCACTGCCTTCATGATGCTTTCATGGTACCCTACTGTTTTGTCAAATGTTAAAACCAATGTATTTATGATAAAAAAAATGTTAAAACCACTGCATTCAGCCTCTAATGGCTAATCTTTCTTTCTTTCTTTTCCTTTTCTTTTTTTTTCGGATACATCTAATGACTAATCTTTGGCTTCGTCATAAAGTGCCATTTTCACTATTGGTTGATTACTCCAGTGAACTAGCTCGTCGTCCTAACCTTGTTTCTGCATGTAGGAGATACCTCAAGGCTTCCTCTGTCATTTCCCAGAGGGGAGACACAGAGAGTCTGGCGATACAGTGGTGGCATCTACTAAAGTTGTCCTTACAGCTCAAGGGAATGTTTGGCCTGTTGAGCTAGAGGAAATCGACGGCCGCGTGTTTCTGACCACTGGATGGCCAAAGTTTGTGGTGGACAACTGTTTGGGGAAGGGCGAATTCCTTATCTTCAAGTACTCTGGGAGAATGCAATTCATGGTCTCGGTTTTTGGTGTGAATGCTGTTGAGAAGTCAGGTTGGTCTTCAGGGAGTGGCGCCCAAGCTACAGAGAATGTACAAGACCTCCCATGTCCTATCACCCCTTCTAGGAAGGGAGGGCATACTGGTGATGGATTAACAGAGAAAGTTAAGAGTCGTATGCATACTCACTCTCAGGTTGATATACTGGATGACTCTCGTGTAGTATTTCTAGTCATGACGAAATAATTAGATCAATTCATATTTAGACTGCTGCCTTAGCTTCAGTTTTTCATCATACTCCATGTTTGTTTTTCATACAGCATAATCCAACCAGTAATAAATATCAAGAAAGTTAACAAAGAGATGAAACTTTTGTATTTGGTCATGCATAACTCTGTAGTCAATAGAATTGAACATTTTTTTTTAGAAAAAAACTAGTATGACATGTACCAGTATCTTTTATGATTTCCATCAGATAGACAAATATGCCTTATGGAATGAAACAAATGGAGTACCTTTTGGTTCAACTGGGAGCATTCATTTTAAAATGTTGATAGTACCTTACTTCTAATAATGTATGTTTAACTGATAGTTTTGTATACAATTTCTAGACAGATACCATGCAACGAAATACTCAAGGGGGTGAACACATTTCGTCCCAGGGCACAATTGGTTTCCTTGACTCGCATGAAGTAGTTTGCTCCAAAGATTACTTGGAGGCATACATGTCACAGAGTGAGACAATGGAGGATGATAAAGCTAAAGCAGTAGCGGAAGTAATGAGAAATTTGCACGTTGACAAATTGACAGTGGACTTATTCTGTGCTATACTCTGTTTGTATAAATGGAAAGTTGAGGCAGCTGCAGAATATTTTAATGTTTGTAGGGGCAAACCACAAATTCTGGAACAATCTCTGAAGCATAAAATTGTTTTGCAGTGTAAGTTTTTTTTATTACTTCATGGTCTTTCATTTTTACATTGTTAACACGGCTATCCTTTTTTGTCTTCAGTTGACTTTGTAAAGGGACAACTACAACGCTTCTACCCTCAAGATTATGATTCTGAGAGAATCAAGAAGAACAATATTGAGGGACCTAATTTGTCTAATCAAACACTACAACGTGACCTGTTAGTGGCACCAGTGAAACGGAGGCTAGTTGATGAATATAAACCTTGTGACTTATCTCATGACTCTCATCGACAGAAGAGAATAGTTAAGTTGCAGGGAAACTCACTGCAAACTCAAACACCAAGAAGATCACCGCGATTGGCACATGTGAACAATACTTGTAACAACAAAAAAGAAGTGTTGAAAGGAAGAGCCAAAGTGCTTAAAACACCAGCAGATGCAAAAAATCAGGTGAAGGATAGAGCACATAAATCATGTTCGCTTCATGAGAAACTAGATAATGCCTTGAAAGCAGTTCATGAAGAAGCAACAGGTGATCTTGTGGTTGCTCTTTGTTAGAACTTCCTTATAACATCTCAAACTTCAGTTATATCAACTTTTGCCTTTCCAGGTTCCTTATCTCAGGACCTCAGGATACTGGATTCCCCACGGTGTGAGGTTGGCTTAAATAAAGAGCATGAAAATGATCAAGTAGATACTGGCAAAATGTTGGATAAAGCCAATGATAGGGAAAACTGTAAAGAACATTTGGGAAGAGATGCTATGGGAAATTCTGAGTCAATCATGAGTACATATTGCATAGAGCCATTGCCAACCAACTCTAGGTTGACAGCATATTCAAGAATAAATGAACTATCATTTACATGGAAGCCCTCACAACATGCCAGTCCCCTTGAGAAAGTTTTACTTGACATTCAAAGAGATAACTTGGTGAACACCATTGCACACATACAGAAAATCATCTGGGATGATCCTTCAGATGTGGTAAGTGCAGATGTAATTGAAGCCACTGTGCGGATAGAAATTATTAAATGGGATTTATGCCTTCAGGACAAGGATGCCCATAAAATAGTAAATGCAATGTTGGAGTATGCTAAAAAGGTCAAGGGGAGACAGAATTTCAATATTGAGATGAGGAAGGAAGAGTTCTCTGCAAAGCTGCAGGATCTCTTGAAGTGGCAGCTTAAAGAACTAGAACTTACATACACTTACTTGGAATCAGATTACAAGAAAGCAACGACTGACGCTAGCATTTTTTTCTCGACATTTGAAGAACATAAGAAAAAGTTGCATGCCATTAAGGACGGTATCAAGGACCTGCAGCAAGCCTGTATGACTAAGGACGATGAAGTGCAAAAATTGGCACATCAAGTTGCTGAGCATGAGACTGTATATCAGAAGTCTGTAATGGAAAAGGTTAGGGTTAAGATGGCTCTGAAGAACCATGAGCAGACTCTTGGTTATGTAAAAGAGCAGCTAGCCTCTATTCAATCTGGATCAATTGACGTAGGAGCATTGGTTAAGGTAGAGATGGATAATATGAGTAAGGAGATTGAACTCTCCAAGGGAAATCTTCTAAATATCAACTTCAGGAAAGAGTAAAGGTGTAAGCGTTTGCTTACAATTATTTATTTTTCTGGCTATGGACAGCTTCATGGTAAGTTCTCACATATGTTATCAGAAGACAAAACATGATGATTGATGCATCATAAATTCACAATGCTTGCTTTTCTTTATCATACTTTTTTTAGCCAGGCCATATTATCATTTCTTTATAGCTTTTTGACACCAGAAACTTTGCAAGACGTGGACTCTGTCAGATATATATTGACTGATTATTGAAAGAGTTGCATGAAAATTAGCTTAGGAGTTCTGCTTCAGTGCTATAGTAACCTAGCTATCATATTAATTACTGCAGAAGTTTCATTAGATATAATAGTTTACATGACATACAATCAGTTACTTCTGAAGAGCTGCAAGGTTGTAGAATGCCCCCTTCTTGTTCATGAGCTGCGGGTAAGAGCCACGCTCCACCACTTTACCCTCTCCCAGGAAAGCAATCGAGTCTACGTTCTTGATTGTGTTTAGTCGATGTGCCACCACAATTGTGGTCCTCCCTGACATTATTCGATCAAGAGCTTCCTGCACCACTTGCTCTGACTGTGCATCAAGCGCACTTGTTGCTTCGTCAAGTAGTAGTATTGCTGGATTCCGGATTATTGCCCTTGCAATTGCGATTCTTTGCTTCTGCCCCCCTGAGAGCTGTATACCATGCTCTCCGCAATCAGTATCGTATCCATCCTTCAATGATCTGAAAAATAATCAACTTAGTTCCTTGTGTTGGACAATGCGAGGTTGGAATAAAAGGCATGCTTGAAATATCTATATATAACTTTGGAATAGAAATAAGCAAAAAGACATACGAGATGAACTCATGTGCGTTTGCAGCTTTTGCAGCTTCCACAATCTCATCTTCATCAGCTTCTGGTTTACCAAAAGCAATGTTGTCCCTGACACTGCCTGAAAACATTGCAGGCTCCTGACTAACAAGAGCTGTAAATCCGCGGAACCAGAGAATATTCATCTCCCTCACATCCATACCATCAATTCTTACGGACCCCCTATCGACATCATAGAACCTCTGGATCAAACCTATGATAGTTGATTTACCACAACCACTTCTCCCAACCAGGCCAACACTTGTTCCTGCTTTCACGTCCAAGCTAAAATCCTGTAGGATAAGGCATTCTGGTCTTGTTGGATATGCAAAATCTACCTTCTTGAATTCTATTCTACCTTCTATTTTCTTCTTCTGATCTTCCTTCTCCACCTGCAAAATAGATGTATATTATTCTCACTCATAGCAAGTCAGTGTTGTAAACTCATTCTATACTTGCATAACTGCTTTGCTGATATGTATTCTGTATGATGCTTATGGATGAGTTTGTTACCTGTGAATTTTTTGGAGAGATGGATTTCCTATCTAGCACCTCAAATACTGAAGCAACTGCATTTGCTCCCTTTGCCAGGTCCGATGTCATGCTACCAGCATCAGCAATCAGCTTTCCTGTGCTCACCAGCACGAAAAAGGTTTTGAAAACATCACTCGCTGATATCTCTCCAGACTGTGCCAGCTTCCCACCATACCAGAAGTCCAGTGCCCATGACAAGAATGAGAGGCAAGGTGACAAGCCTGTGGTGATCCCTGCTACCCATGATTTCTTCCTTGCTTTTTTCAAGGGTTCCTCTTGTGCATGCTCGAATAGCTGAAGAACTTTCGATGAGCATCCAAAGGAGGTTACCATCCTGTGGTTGTAAACAGCTTCTATGGCTATCTGGGTGCTTTGATGCTGAGCCTTTGCCAAGTCCCTTGACACATTTGAGAGAACCATTTTTTTTGCATAATAGCATATCATTGTAGATGGCTGTACAGCTATCATGACAAGAGCAAGTTTCCAAGCTACCATCAGGCCCATTGTCACTGCAATTATAATTCCCGAAGCTGTTTGAAGCAGTAAGGATATTCTGTCTGCAACAAGGGTTTTGACAAGAGAAGCCTCATTGCTTAGCCGAGAGCACAATGCACCACTTGAATTAGTTTCTTCATCGAACCATGCTGCCTCAAAGGTTAAGATCTTCTCAAGTACTTGGACCCGGATGCGCCTAACAAGATGCTCCCCCATGTATGCAAAATTGTAGTGTTGCAATAGATTAACAACAATGGATACCAAGGACAATGAACAGAAGATCAAGGCATAGCGTCTGATAATTGCATTCATCTCATTTTGGTCCTGAACAAAGAATGCAGCAATCATTCCTCCGATGGTTATGGCATAGATGGGCTGCAAGGAACCATATACCAATGCAGACAAACTGCCTACGACCGCCTGCCTCCACTCAGGTGCGTTCATTGCAAGAAGCCTGGAGAAAGATGGTGCAGGTGGAGGAACCTCAGAATCATTTTCCTTTAAGATAGCTGGTGTGAGTGGCATTGGACTTGCTCTGGACATGCTGTGACGGCTGGTACTTGTCCTGGCCACTGAGGAGGCCCTAAATTGTTCATTTTCTTGATCGATGTAGCTTACCATCTTCTGCAATTTCACAAGTCTTGAGTATGGGCCACCCTTGCTGATCAGTTCATCATGTGTACCAATTTCAGCTATCGTACCCCCATCAACTACAGCAATCTGATCAGCGTTCTTCACGGTTGAGAGCTTATGAGCTACTACCTGTCCATTGTTAATGAATAATCAGGCCCAGTGTCAAATGATTTTCTCTTCAAAAAGATGCAGTGCTAAGTAATTCAAGAAGTTCTGATATGGGTTATAAAATATGAATAGTGGAAGCAGTGGCACTTTACCAGTGTTGTTCGTCCCATAGATGCTTGATCAAGTGCATGCTGTACCAACTTTTCTGATTCTGAATCAAGTGCACTTGTGGCTTCATCGAGCAAGAGTATAGCAGGGTTCTTAATTACCGCCCTTGCAATGGCAATACGTTGCTTTTGGCCACCTGATAACAATGCTCCACGCTCACCAATCTGTAAGAATGGACAATAAATAAAGTATGAGACATGGGATGGAATTAAGGTGGCTGAATGTTCCTTTTCTCTTTTGATGCGTGTACCTTAGTCTCATATTCCTCTGGAAGCCCCCTTATGAAGTTGTGAGCATTTGCTGTCATGGCTGCTGCATAAACCTCATCCATGGTTGCATCTGGTTTGCCAAACAAGATGTTCTCTTTTATTGAAGTACCAAACAATGCATGATCTTGGCTGACTAGCCCCATTTTGCTCCGGATCCATTTGAGTTGGAGTTCTTTGATGTCAAAACCATCAATTTTTACAGTTCCTTCACTGGCATCATAGAAGCGCTGCACTAAAGCTATTGCTGTTGACTTGCCACTGCCACTGGACCCAACCAAAGCAATAGTTTGCCCAGCAGGAATCTGGAGGTTGAAGTTTTTTAGGACTGGCATATTTGGTCTTGATGGGTACATGAAACGGACAGATTCAAATTCGAGCTCTCCCCGAATTTGGTCCAAAATAAGGCCTTTTGGGTCATCAGCATTAATCTGGGGAACACGGTTTATCCGATCAAGGATTCTTGTGGCAGCAACAGATGCCTCAGTGAAATGTTTCAGCTCTGGGAGTGCCATTCCAAGGGATCTGCAACATTCAGTAAAAAAATTGTCAGTTAAGCTTCTATTTCTACATGATCAGATGTGGAGTCATCAAGTCAGTGAGGTTTAAAGAGTACAAGAAACATACAGGCCACCCAAGACGAATGAAATCCCAGCAGCATATATCCTTCCACCACTTGCATGATTTAACAACACCAATTTGCCGCCATACCATGCGAGAAAGGCCCAAATGGCGAAAGAAAGGCCAGTGAACCCAACAGCAAGACCCTTTGCAATGCCTTGTTTGATCCCCAGCTTGATCGTCTTGTCAAGGATCGCTGTGTACCTCTGAATGATCCTTTTCTCGGCTGTGAAGGAGTAAACTGTCTTGATAGAGCCCAGAGCTTGCTCGACCAGGGAATTCGCCTTGGCGTACTCATGGCGTGACTGGCGGGACAGGTAGAGAAGGAACTTGCCGTAGATGAGCCCCGGGATTATGAGAAGCAGGACCAGAGGAAAAGAAACCAGAGCCAGCCGCCAGCAGAAATAAGTGGCGAAGGCTAGTCCAGAGACGAAGACAGTAGAGTGCATCAGAAATAGAGGGACCTGTTCCAGATTTTATGAAGATCAGCAAAACATGCTTATTTCTCACCTTGAATGATGAACCAAAACTGAATTATTATTATGTGGAGTTTCTGCCCTGCCCTTTTATTTTCACACATTCATTTTTTTTTTCTGGAAGCTGGATAAATTATTTCAGTTTTTTTTCAAGCAAGGAAAGACTAGGGAGTGCGGGTGTACGTCTAGATCATCCAAGTTGTTTATGTCTTTGTTGAGACGGATTTGTTGTTTTCATTATAAAGCAACTTATTTCCTCCTAGGTTGGGGGATTTTTATTTATTTACTTTTTTTTAAAAAAATGAAACAAATTTTCCTAGCCCTAGTGATGCATCTTCAACCTGTTAATGCATCCAGCTAACACCGATTTTACTAAGGGCATGTTTAGATGAGCTAGGGCTAGTTATAGCTGAGTTTGGCTAGTTAGTTGGCTAGCAATTAGTTGAAGACTTAGAGCAAGGCTAATAATTTAGCCCGCTGCCGACTGCAAGATGGTGCCATGTCACCAGCAGTAGGCAATGTCGCCCGCTCGTATAACAAGCCGGCTGCAGCACAGATTTTATTGCATGTGAAAGCAGCAGCATGCGAGACGCATCTCGCTCGTAGCCGGCTGGGAAAAGGCTGGGAGCATTAATTTTTTCTCGTATCTTGAGCTGGAGGCGGGCGAGATGGGAATCGCCGGCTCAATAATCTCTCTCCGATGTGGCCAGCTTTTTTGTTTACGTGGACTCTTACAGCCGACTAAAAATAGCTTATTATACTTGCTCTTAGCTAAAAAACAGCTCATTTATTAGTCATCCTGTTTGGATGTAGTAGGGCCAATTTTTAGCTAACTAATAATTAGCTCTTATATCCAAATAGACCCTAAGGTGGATTGTTCATTGGTCTTTTATCTTGATAATATTTGTTTAAGACTACTCATTATTCCCTTTGTCCTAAAAATAGATGACTCTGTACCTATTGTCCAGATTCATAGGTAAAGTGTTATCTATTTTGGGACAAGTGATTATTATGATTTATGGAGTACTTTGTGCAATTTCATTGTGTGACTTAAGCCGAATGTAAAGCAGAACCCCGCATGTTCCTTGTCATGTCCTGCCTTCGATACAGGAATCCAGGTCCATGAGGACCATGACAAAATCAAAGGAATATATGATCTAGCTTCTAGCGTTTCCATCGTTTGCCACATGGTGTAGTATAAAATGCTTGACGGATAAAATAAGACGGCAGCCTAGATTGTCCTACTAGACTCACAAGACAGATGACGGTGGAGGCCAGAGGTCATTTCTGATCACATGCGAGCCATTCCCGGTCAAACTGTTTGATTTCCCACTGATTCAGTGACGCGCTATGGCTGTAGTAGGTCGCTTGCTTCTATCCTCGTGCGGTCATGTGCCCAGGCAAGTTTTTTTATAGCTAAAAAAAGGAAATTCGGTGACGGTCTATAACAGGCAAGCTAGCATGTTCTCACATGTACTCGATCGTCCTAACAAATGGCTAATCCGACAAGGGCGAAACCACCTCACAGGTCAAGGCAGTCATTTGCAAATGCAAATGGCGTGGATGGTTTGGTTAGTCACATCTCACATGACTGAAGGGCTGGTAATTTTTTTGGGTCTTTCTGACTGATGACTGAGTTTGTTTTTGTTCACTGAATTCTCTGACGATGACGAGTGAAGAAGTGAAGGAGTGGGAAGGGTTGGGGACCTTCTCGCTGAGGACCTCCTGGATGTGGGAGGCGTCCTTGGAGATGCTGTTGATGATCTCCGAGGTGGTGGCCTCCTGCGAGTCGAAGAAGCCGGCCTCCTGCCGCAGGATGGCCTGCAGGTACAGGTACCGGATCCGCAGCACCTGCCGCTCGCTCGTCCGGCTCCAGCAGTACCCTTCTGCAACCACCAAACAGATCGATGTACATGTGAGATGTAGTTTGTCTCGTTTGGAAGAATGTAACAAGAACTAGCAGAAAGTTGCATTGGTAGGAAACAATTTAATTCTATAATAAGGTCCAGAGAAGAAAACCCCCACTTTTCAGTATGGCATCGGTTATTTAGTTTTGAACAATAAATCTGTAGCGCTAAAAAGATGTCTCCTTTTTGCTCTCAATCATACACATGCTCAAGTAGGCAACCGAGTAGGTTCACATATATATTAAGATAAAGAAAGAGAACTGCCCAGAGAGATGATGTCTCTTTTTCGAACGCAAAATTATCATTGAAGTGGTAGTTCCCGTAAATCTAGGGAGAAAGCTCTTCATTGCAAGCAAGTTCTCAGAAACAGCATGTGTGTGAATGAGTGTCACTGTGAATGATGTGCATGAATAATAGGCTAGGTGTGGCGAGCTGAAGTTAATTACCCATGAACGCCACCGCCAGGACCGCGAACGCCAGGTAGACGAAATTCAGGCACGACTGCATCATGCATCACCGGAAAAGGAGCCAAAACAAAGGTGAGCAAGTACTAAAGTTACTGACAAATGACACAGATGATGTAAGCACGACTCGGAGTCGTTGACGACCCTTGTCTCCGGTACACAGGTAATCCACGGCACACGATCGACGAACCTTCTCCACCTCGTTCATGAACTGCGCGCTCTGGGCGGCGCCACCGCGACCGCCGGCCTGGGCGGCGCCCCCGTACCCGAGCGAGTTCATCACGTCGCTGGCGAAGATGAGCAGCAGGTTGGTCGAGCACCCGTCGCCGATGGCCCCCAGCGTGCCCAGGGCCATGAGCAGCACGTCCACCCGGTCCGCGAACCGGAACATGCCGCGGATACTCATCGGCCGCTCGCCGGCGCCGGCGCGGCCCGCCGCTGGGGCAGGAGCACTCATCTCCTCCTCGTCGTCGTCGCGTCTCTATTGCAAGCTCTGGAGCTTGACAAGGAGAGAAATGGCCGCCGGAGCAAAGCTAGGAATGCTGGTGGAGTTGTGGGCGAGCTACCGATCCCAGCTCGATCGTTCTGTTGTGTGCTTTGGCACCAGGGCTTTATATAGCTGATGAGCCCTGACCCCTGAGCTGAGTGTGCACCAACTCGCGCGTGTGTTTCAGTAATTTCCTCCCTTTTATTAATTGGGGGGTTGCATTATGAGGGGGCATGCACACACATCACATTGCGACAGAGTAGTGACTAGTGAGGAGTTGGAATTCAGCATGTGTGGTGTGAAGGACAAAGGTGGCTGCAACTTACATGTCCATTGGCTCTTCCTTATTATTATCTTTTCTTTTGTATAATAATAAAAATAATAAATCAATAGATTGTAGATGCTATTGGATCTTTGGTGATGTGGTGGTTGTCTCTTGTCTGTCAGTTTAATATTACAAGTGTTTTTCCTTTTTTTTCCTTTTGATTTACAGTGCTGGGCTGCGCTTTTGAATGCCCTATCTCGAATCATGCAATAGCTTTTTTCAGGCCAATTGGACCTATATATAAATATAATGGCACTTGCTTCGATCACAAGAACTTTGTTAAATTTGCCCATCATTAGATTTTGAAAACATGATTGACCTCACTAGATTTATTATGAGAATGACCTCATAGTATATAGCCATATAGGAAAAAAATATACTCCCTTTAGTTTTATTTACATGTCGTATTAGATTTGTACTAAGTCAAACATTTATATGTTCGACCATTGGTTTTAAAAAATAATTTATGACATAAGATTTATATTTTTGGATTTCATAAAAAAACACTTCATAATATATAATTCATTGTTTCTGAAAATATAAGAATTTTTTGAAATAGATGGTTAAAAATAATAATGCTCGACATAAATAAACCTAATATAACATGTAAAAAATAACAGAGTGAGTAGCTTTTGTTTCTATGAATATGAACTACTTATCAAAGTAAAATATCATGACTTCGCATAAAACTAGATGGGCTTATATTTATGGATATTTATGATATGAGGAAGTATATGCATGGTTTTGATCTGTGATGTGTATGTTAAAGCAGCAAAAACAGGACTGCATAGTGAAAATGCTTTCAAATTTTAGTGGTCAAGTAAACAATCAAGTCCTACCTACATTTGTTAACGCTAACGTGCCAGATGTAAACGTATTGCTGCCATTTAGGAGCTTGCATCACCAATTAATTCATCTGTCATGTAGTGTAGAGGCGTGCACGCATTTTATTTCCATGACAATTGATCTGTCATGTACCATATAGAGTTGTTTACATCAGAATTTGGAAGGGATCACGTGCTCCAGCGTGATGGAGTAGGACTCTTCCAGAAATCGTGGAGTCCTAATTGTATGGAAGGGATCAGGGGCTCGAGCGTGATGTAGTCGTACTCTGCTAGAAATCGTGGAGTCCTAATTGAATAAAACTAGGTGAATACCTCATGTGTTGCTATCAAAAATTTTAAAGTGATAATTTTCTGAATAACACGGATATATAAAAATTTAGTGAAGAGGAGTGGAGTATTAGGATGAAATTGCATGTTACATGCATGTAGTGGAATGAGAAAGGATCAAAACGTAAATCACTGTTGTAAAAGAAAAACGTATAAATCACTAAAGGACGGCCATGCATGTGAGTGGATGGGGGAATGAAGAGGCTATTTAGTAGCATGTTTGAGTTAATGACATATGGATGAACTAACTGATTTAGTGAGGTCCACATGAAGACATGGCTTAAGGAGATGCTAGAGAAATAAACTATTATAATTTTGCTTTATTAGAGTTATAGATTAGATTAATTTCTTTTTACTTGTATTCGTTTAAGAAGGTACATTTTTGTGTTGTTATGCATTAGAGAATGCATATTGGCACTTGGCATGAGATGTCTACTTAGTTTTAAAGCTAGTAGCATGCAACATACAAATATCGTATGAAGGCAAAGTTTATATCAAAGTTGTAGAGTATGAAGAGATATATAACTTTGTACTTGAGGACTTTCTCATTTTGAAATTATTTAAATTCCACAAACTATGTTTTAAGTTATCAGAAGTCTGAATTTCAAATGTCTGAATTTTTCAAATGACCTTAGATGGAGACACAACCTTAACAAAAGTTGTATTACTCGACGAGATATAAAACTTTTTAGCTCAAATTTTTTCGTTCGAATTGTTTAGGGTATCTAATAGTTGTTACAAGATCCATGAAAGTGAATAGGAAAAGAAAAAAACATTCACTTAATTATAAATGACTTCGTTGTGTGGTGGTGAGTGAGTTTCATGTGAAACCTTAGGTTTTTGCGAGTTCGATTCCCAACTACAACAAACATGCGATTTTTCAGGGTTTTTTGCTATGCATATCCTTGTGGTCATCAACATATATCCTAGGGGTTATCGGGCCTCAACAAAACATATATTCTTGGTGGTTGGTATACATAGCTTGGGTGTCACCGACACTTATTTAATCAACACTCAAGACAGTATATATCCCTAGGGGTGTTCATTTTTTTGGGTGTCATCGGCACTCTAGAAAACATTTATCCGGAGGTTTTTTTTTTAGAACTACACACGAAAATGCAGACGTCCATAAATTGCACGCACACTCACCCCTATGAATACATGTATACAAATCCTACCCCTATGAGCATCTACGAAGGAGTGACCCGGCTGATCTTGAGATTCAAGTCGATTTGAACCTTGGTGGGTAGCGTCCCACTAGATAGTCTTACCAGTTGATCTATGATCAGTTCAAGGGAAGGGGGTTGTTATATTTCCTTGTTGTATTCAAAATCTAATCTCATCTTTGTTTCCTTGGTGACCAAATCCTTGAGGAAATCATTTGTGATGGTTGGCCCTCAAAGTAATAATTTGAATTTTGCCTTCCTCTCCACCTTTGGCGGCCATCTCCGATGGTTGGCCATCAGGAATAATTTTCTTGGTGGTTTTTATTGTTTCCTTGAGGGTTTTGGGCCCGCAAGAATATATATTCCGTTTTGTGATAGTGAATAGTCTCAAAAATGATGACCAATGCAGATTTTTTTAGTGTCAATGGAAGGGGAAAGGTTCCCCAACCTGGGATTTGGTTCATGTGATTTTTTTAGACTCGGGGCATCTCCATTTCCATTCATCTGATCTTAGCAATGCACTTTTGTAAATAGTCCATCTATTTTTTATTAGTTTATTTTAAACTAATTAAGTTGTCTAAACGTGAGAGATTTCCAAGCTGCGTAGCCATGAATGGGTCACGGGAGATTTAAAGAATTAATTAAAGGCCATGATGTGCTCCCTGTAATAGCATGAGTTAGCATTGTCATTTGCAAATCGCAGCGTAATGATGATGCTGTGATTTAGTAGGCTAATCACAAAAGGCTGGCACTGAAAAGCTATCGCATCAGGGATCCTAATGGAAGCGCTTTCCGTTCACCTGACGAAAAAAATACTTTAACCACGCATTTGCATCTTTAACCAACCCACTAAACGATATTACTTGTCTCATAGTACGTAGCTCGTGTCCTAGCTGCTAGCGTTTCAACACATGATGTGTGCGTCGAAAGCAGCCGTTGTTAGCTCCTATTTGCCTTCTGCCAGGGACACTACATCAGCTATAACTTTTCTGGACGGAGCTGGAATATTCTTTTGATGCAAAAAGACATTAGCTTACGAGTGAAGTGGTACACAGCTAGGTCAGTATACTCAGTAGTGTAGTATTAAAACTCATCCATCGGAAAAGCTACTTTCCTCACCGTTTTGCACGCTCGAATTCAGTGTTGAGTATGTATATAGTAAAGTATAGCCTAGGGTAGTCAACCTGAGTAGATTATTGTGTTCTTGCTTACATTGCTCACATGCATCATTTGACGCGCCGGAAAATCTAATGTACAGTGCTAGTACATAGACCGAGTCGCTTTGAGAATCTTAGTCAAGATCTAGATCTCAATTTAAACATCTAAGTAAACCACTTTGATCATTGTAGTTAGGCATCGTAGTGGTTTCTGGTTACTAGTACTATTACTATATTTTTTTAGATTAACTATTACTATATTTTTAGGACGTACGGAGTGGGATGGCCGCTCATGAAATTAATAAATTAACACATGGCCGCTCCAACAATGAAATTAATAAATTAACACCGTGCTCAATGAGAAAAACGTTGCGTTGTATGCGTTCGATCACCAGGTCACTATAACCGCATATTTTGTTTTTTATTAATCCCATTCTAGGACCTGGGACTGTACTTTATATAGTAGTAAAAAACAAGAATGACCTCTGGACCGTCGATCTTTGATTACTTGTACACGACGATCACTGGTGGAGCGTGACGTCAAACTGGGGGGTGCGAGGTGTGAGTGTGAGCTGGAGTGCGTGGCGTTTCGTCATGGATGGCATCGTTCGATGTATTTTTGGTGCACTAGATGTCTAGATTATACTCTCCGTTCTAAAAAGAGTGTGGTTTTAGACTTTAAGGTATATTGCTTGACCATCCGTTTTATTCATATTTTTATATAAATATTATATATTTTATTATACTTTATTATAGGATTAAAGATACTTTAATCTTAATTTATTTAATTTGATAATTTGTATTTTTTAATAAGACGAACAGTTAAACACAATGTCTTAAAAGTCTAAAACGACATTCTTTTTGAGACGGAGAAAATACAACATATGTGGAGAATATTCCAAGCATCTGGACGGTTCAATCTTGGACTAATTGGTCCAGTTTGGCAAACAAAGACAAGTGGGCCGTAGCTGGCTATCGAGGACACAACGGTGCATGCACGGTTGCTTGAGCAGAGCTTGCATGTCTAGATCATGGATAGGATGGTCCGGTCTCTATTTTCTTTTTAGAATGGATAGTGCCATGTTATTTAGTTAGAGGGATAGAGCCGTTTTTATTTTCTCTTTAGTTAGTGAGATCGAAAAAAATAGGATGAATGTTGTTTTCGATGCCATTAGCACACCGTCATTTGTGAGCCCCAAAAGATATATACAAAATAATTGTAAGCACGTCTACTAAATCAAATAGAGCATAAGAAACCCGTCTGAGGGAACTTCTCACTTATGAGTGTGAAACTTGTCTACCGCATAGGGTGGACAATTAAGGGCCTGTTTGGATCATAGCTGGATTATTATGCATATGATTATTATAGTATTGATTATGAACTTTAATAATTAGATTGTTTTGTTTCCTAGATTATTGTGGTAAATTATTCAGTTTGGGTGAAAAATATTCATAACAAAAATTGTATGGGATCAAGAAACCCTTGAACCCCTAGCCCTTCCATACACAACTAGCCCATGTGAGATCAACCATTACCAGGCCAAACCTTACACGTGCTTTGGCGCGGGTCAAGGCGAGGGGATTTTTAATCTTAGCCTGAAATTCGCTCCCAGTCGCTCCCACACGGGGAGTCGAACTCAGGACTGAGGAGTGCTACCAACTCGATCAACTAGAGGCCTTTTCACTAACTGATTATCATAATCATATTGGATCCAAACAAAACCTTAAAATCTTTATATTTGTGTTGGTGAAATAGCAAGTTTACAATCAGGATAGAGCAAAATCTCCGTGACTGCTGTGTCTATATATATTCCTGTGTCATGGCGCTGTCACAACACCAAGATAGAATATGCTAGAGACCTAAGCACACGTGAAGCATGACCTTGCTAGATTTGGTTTAGAGACTATCGCTGGTGTACTACAGATATCTAAATTTTAAACCGAATCCGTTCGATTCGGCCATGATTGAATATTTGATTTTGACATCTTTCTTTCTCTTGCTCCCTTTCAAAGTGCCCTCCAAAGTAGCTAATGGCAAATACTAGAGAGCTTTACTGTCCGTTTCAGGAATAGAGAACATGTGGAAAAAGTAAGAAAAGCTAAGGCAATATCACGAAAAAGCCAGTGGTCACATAGGATTTTTTTGGGTCAAAAATAAAATGTTTGGTTTATGTTCAAATTTGATTTATGATTTATATACTGAGCTTAGGTGATTAGGTACCTTATGATGAATACTTACTTGAGTTTAAGTCCTTGACATGGTATCTCATATTTTCAATTAATTCTAAAATTTAACAATGTAATTTTTCTATTGATAGCTGATACACCTATCGACAATCAGACTTAAATAATATCTTTATCAATCTCGAGATTAATCTTATGTGTTTGTGGTTTTGGATATAGTTCAAAGGATGTAAAGTGGACATTTTTGTGAAATGTGGACTGTAGTCGGACTTATATACAACGTGGCAATCTGGATGACCAGCAGCTCAAGCAAGACATTAGAAGATGTTGAAGACCAACAAGTACAAGTAAGAGTTCAAGCCACAAAAATGAAAAATCCCGGATCATCAACGGAGAAGACACAAGGAGCAAGTCATACTGGTTGTGCATCAGCACCGGACTTGTCAGCCGGTGCACTCAGGAGGAGCACTGGACGCCACTATGCGTCCTGCGGCTCCTGCCGGACTCCTCAACGGACAACGTCCCAGGCCACTCCCTCCCAAAAAAGCACGCCTTTCAATATACAGTTATATTAGTTGCACGCCTGCACACTTATGAAATATACTAGCTGCTACATCTAATTTTAATTAACTTTACATACTTGTAGGAAAATAACAAGGAGGGGGTTGAGGACAATGAGGAAGCAAATGGCATGGAAAGTGATCCTGTCATCATGGATGATGCTTAGATCATGGGATGTTCATGTCTATTATTTATCGGTGACTATGTCATGCACTTGTTTAAATTATGCACTTGTTAGTTTGTATTTCGTGTCATGCACTATGTCATGGAAAGCTATGCACTGTGAGTTGGTATTTCGTGTTCAATTTTTGTACGTCGACTGTTTTCGACATAATTCCGCTCGAATTGGTTCGTTTTCGAAATACTGTATTTTCGTTTTTGTTTCCGACTATACCGTTTTCGTTTTCGTATTCGTATTTAAATATAAATGTAGAAAACAATAGAGGAGTTTTTCGATCGTTTTCGACATCCATAGTCCTACCAGACTCCTCAACGGACAACGTCCCAGATGAGCTGTTTAAGGCCACTCCCTCCCAAAAAAAGCACGCCTTTCAATATAAATTTAGTGAAAGTGTGAAATTATGTATTTGCCCTTTCAAAATGCTTCTTCCCATACCTTTAGAACTCAAATAACATCGTACAATGTTTTCCTTAAAATGTACATGGGTGAGTTGGATCTCTAAAGACAAATTGTTTTTATATGTGGGCCCACCTGAAAACATGATATGAACTCTACGATTACATTAATTTTAGGACAAGGTTTGAATTGTAGGATTACATAATTTGTGAGATAGAGGCAGTACAACGCATATAAACCGGACGTTACACAGGACAGGAGATCTCCAATGGTCAGCAGCAACATCTAGCGCCGAACTAGTTTCATATTTTTCCTGATTTAAAACAAATTAATTATGAATTCCAAAGATCAAACCAATATTTTATTATTTTTGGATAATAGAATATCACCTTTGAAACCAGTCAAAAGATCAAATTTGTCCAGTTTCAATAGTTGAATAATGTCTATTACTCAGTTTCATAGTTCAGGGTTGAAAAACATCACAAATTGATGTACACCTTGGAGGTCGAAAAATATACTTCTTCACCATTTTTTTTTAAAAAAAATGTACAATGTAAAAGGCAAGGCCAGGAAGAAATTGCGTGAGGTGGACTTTCACCTGAACAGCTTATACCACAAACTGTGAAACTCCATGCTTTTCACAGATCTTTTTTGAAACACAACGGATTGCATATTAAAGCGATATTGGTCAACAATAGACTGGCAGGTAGTTTTACATCGCTCTCGATTTGCTTTGAAGGTTGGGCGGCTCATGGTTTTGAAAAAGCAACAAAATCTACTTCCGAATTTGATGCATGCTGTGTTGCCACAACGCCATAGGACTACATAAAGATTCATGGATCAGAGAAATGTCTCTGAAATTAAAAAGGAAGGAAGGCACGAAGGGCGTGTAGGAAAGCAAGAACATAAGAGCTTTTGGAAGATGGGAGGATGATACGCCGTCATGGTCTTGGCGAAACACCCTTTAATTTGGTTCCAATTGCGACCGAGCACCAACTGATTGATCTCTTTTTTTAGAGGCAGTACATGCATCATTGCACGAGAAGGAAAGTCATCCATGACAAGGAACTAGGGCCCCGCCTGTCAGTCAGACATAGCAGCATACGAGGAACATCCAACAAGTTATATCACACTTTCAGTCTTTAGATTTCGAAAATGCTCATGATTTAAGATGTGGCACTGTACTTGTCACTATACAAATCGCAGCCGTAAGAAAAATTGACAAGTTCGTAATAATAGTGAACTAAAGGAAAGTTAAAGTCTCCACTAGGGTCAATCAATCAATTATAATTGGTCCTTGGCAGTGTCGCCAACTACAATATGATTAATATATCAGAAGCAGCAAGATTTGCCTGGTCCAGTGAAATCTGCTTGCCACTACAAGTGCTGTTTCAGGCGGAGCTGCAGATAGATCATAGCTGGTCACAGTTTAGTCAGACAATCTCCAAGGAAGAATCTATATCTATACTTTGTTTTCTACTCTTTACAGGCAGGGTCCTCCATCAGTTTGTGTTTGCTTGCTTTCACTATTTTGCTATAGAGGTCAGCATGGTCCAAAAGTTACAAAAGCAAGACCACCATGAACAAAGGATCTTTCGGCCTAATTTACTATTTTATTTTCTTGTGTCAAGTTTTAATTGTGGTTGACGCATCACTTTAACGATCAGTTATGCTCCAGGTGATGCTTTGTAAATTCTTTAAATCTTTTTTAGCAAACAAAATGGGAAGGAAAGGAGATTTTGCTGTTCTTTTTTATTTGTGCTTAGGAATTGGGTGCTCTCGAGGTTTACTCCATTGATTCATAATGTTGTATATGACTAAAAATTAGGATACCAGTTGAGAGGTGGTTGCTACTAATGTCAATAAATAATGTAAGGCTCAAAAAGTACGTATAATATACCACAAATTCTAAAGGGAACGGATAATTGACTAACATGATCTTTTTAAAGATATGTGCACTGGTATGCTGTCAAACATTATTGCTTATTTGGGTCGACACAGTTTATAATTCTAGGAAATTTTTGCTATTGTTTTATAATCTTTACCTTTTACAAATGGTATTTCCATGCCATTGCTAGGACCGAACCTTGGTGGAGGCTTTTGCAGGTCTCTTGGCTCATCATTCTGATTCTCTATTTTGTTTGTGCTTCATCTGCCAGAAGTAATGGATAGTAGTAATATTTTTTGTTTGCTTTCTTTCTTTATTGGTTGTGCAAAATTGAAGATAGTTCCTCAAGGAAGTGCAGCATGAGAATCATGTGGTGGCAATGGTTAATACTTCCTTCATCCCAAATTATAAGTCATTCTATTTTTTCTAAATGTGTAGTTTTTACCATGTATATATAGCTGTATAGATAAAGCTTTGGACCTAGAAAAGACAGATTAACTTATACTTTGGAGCTTAGGGAATACCACTTAATTAGGCTCCAATGGATTTTGAATGGTCTATGTCAAAAGTCCTGAAAATGGTATAAGGTTATGTCAATGTCGAGTCTTTCTTGTCGAAGCGAACTACCTCACCATGTGCCTATTTGTGCGCGTGGTCATGCACGTATGCTTTGAGATAGTACTTCTCACTTTCGGTGTCCTTTCCCTTTCACTTTCAAATATCAATTTACCTTTCCCAAACAAACATGGTTTTCATGTATTGTGTGTTGATCTTTGTATTGTATGATTGGTATACATCATTCTAAACCCGCAAGATTGCTTAGTAGCTTAGGAAGAGGTTTCGATTGCTATACATCATCTTGAACTTATCAACTTGGCTTATCAGCCGCAACAAAACAACGTCAGCCGACGTATCAGCCGCAAAAACCATCCTCCACTTTGTTTTTGCTTCATCAGTCATGGTCACTCCATCAACCTTGAGATCTAACAGCTCACTCATTCGTATGTGCTGAAAAAGGTACGTGAGTGGTAAGCGTCTATGTTGGCACTACAATTTGCCAAAAAAAAATATTTGATTTTTTCCACTTTGTTTCTTGTATCTGCTAGATTAAGAAATTAATTCTATCAAAGAAAAATGCAATTTTGAGAATCATCCATGGATAGTTAGGCCAGGGTGAACCTGAATGGTGTAAACCAAGCTAAGAAAGTATATGGGAACAATATAAAGGGTATATTTCCTATGTATATAATATCAGATTTCTTGTTGGAATAATTATCTTGCTTTGTACATAGCTGCGTGAGTGGGGCATGCATATGCTTTGAGGTAACATATCTCCTTGATTGGATTGGTCCTTTTCACATTGTCTTTGAAAAAATAATTTGATTTCCTAAATTTAAAACTAATATGGTTTTCATGTAGTACATGTTGATCACTTTGTACTTTATGGCCAACAGATTGGGTTGGTATACTTGAGTATTTTGAGGTCCTGACTACTAAATGTTTTGGTCATAGATGCAATGCTCTGATCTATATGATCCCTTGATCACAACATAGTTTCCCATCAATAAGCGTAATCACATGATTCCCTACAAAACAATTAATAAAAGGACACCAATATAAAATTTAAAATGGATCAATTGGTTCTTTAGGGGTGACACAGTACTACTTTGATATAACCTTTACCCATTTGTGTCTTGCTCTGACCATTCTACTCCCAATGTAATATTCAACTATTTTAGTACCTATTATGACTTAAGCACTACTGTGGCTTTTATTGTTATATTGGGAAAGCATAATGTGTTCTCAATTTGTAAGCATGTTTGCTATACTTTAATTGCCATGGATTAATAAGCATAGTCATTCCTTTGCAAGAGTTCCACGTATTATTCCTAGAGATCCCTCTCACATGCTTTTGAAATACAGCCCACGAGCTAGCGTATGTTTGGTTGCACTGCTCTATCCAGTCTACATGAGTGGAGCTGTATAGAATTGTCTAGTGCATTTGGTTGACTTCATGCGCAGCAACGCTTGCACAAATATATGTAATTGCATGGATGTCAATCTCACAAGCCATATAGGTTGTGTCCGCTCATGCAAGTAACCAAACATATTATCTTATTTATTTATCAGTTCATACAACCTCACAAAATACTTTTATTTTTAGAGCAAATTTACAATGGTTGGAGAGGCATTAAGAGGCATTTGATGTGTCCATGATTTGCGGGCCCATAAGTCGTGAGGCATCAATGCCTAGGCATCAAGAGGCTATGATTTGTGGGCCCATAAGTCGTGAGGCATCGTGACGCCTCCGAATTTGGGGGAAATTAAGACTCTAATAAAAGAGTCACAATTGCTTTTTTATAGTTTATTTTTTTAACCAAGGGTACAAAAGTAGTTTTATAATTGTAATAATGATGTTTGACTAGTATTTGCTTTATTAAAAAAGATGAACAATTTTACATATAATTAGGGTTTAGATGCTTTGCGAAAAGACCATACTGCCCTTCAGTAAATTAATTAACGAAAATAGTACTTCTGATGAGGCATTGAGAGGCATTAAGAGGCATCTAGATGCTTTTCCAACCATTGTAAAAGGGCTTTTTTTTAATACGATTTCACTCAGCCTGCATCCCCTCATGTTCTAGTCATGCCCTATTTTGATCTTGTTAAGCATACAAATTATGGAGGATTCTTTGCCACACGGCCGGAAAAAAATATATTTCCATCTGTAACAGGCCATTAGAAGAATGAGAAAATAGATGGCTTTCTTTAGCACCTCTCTTTCCATGGCCAAAGAGGACCACCAGTCGAGCACTGTAGTGCTATTTGCCTAGGTCCTAGGATGAATTTGCAGGAAAAGCGTCCACTATGCAATTTGTCCCCATATGCCCTTGGAGAACCTGCAAGTAGCAAGATCATGTGAGCCGTTTCTGGATCCTTGGGACACAGCTGGTAAAAGGTATTATGCGGCCATCCTTCTTGCCGCATGGCGATAAGTCCAGAATCTATTATTTTGTATTATGAACAAGACGAAGAGATTGCATCTTAGAGGCGGCTCCAAAGTCCAAAACCCCACTGAATGTGCTCTATAAACTAATACGGTGGTGAATTTATCATGTGGGTGGCGTCCATTTTTAGACATTTTGGTCCTGCATGTCCACGTTGAGGCCCACCTCTTGCAAGGAAATGCACAATGATACTACTAGCTCCAGAACCAGTTGGATGGGGAGGCTAGTGGTCATGTTTATGTGTCTTGCTCTTTTCATCCTATACTATAGGATATTCTAAAGATTTTTAGCATAGATTCAGAGAGAATATAGAAGATGTGTCCTACCGTGTCTGGTGACTTTTTATTTTACTGGAAAATATTTTAGGCTCTTTGGCTGAATCTGAATGCCTGCCGTATTATATATCAAATCCTGAAAAACTAAAGAAACAGTACAATGATGTTGTTCAAAGTATGAGGGGTCAGAGAAAAAGGGTGGTGTATACGCTCGTGTGTAGATATCAGCTTTGTTGTCGATCGGAACGATGTGTAAAATCGTGTTTGGCTGGTGCTTGGGTGGGCACGTATGCTTTGAGATAACCTATCTCCTAGCTTTGATCAGCCCTTTCGTCTCACCTTCTCTTCCAAGGACGACCCGAAAAAAACATGATTTCTCCGTGTATTATGTTGATTTGTACGTACTAGGTCGTTGCTGTGTTGTAAAGCCATGTATAAGATTCCTGCATCTGCATCCTGCCTTTTGCTTTTGCTTGGAAGTCATCTGACGATGCAATGCAAAAGCAGTCCATGTGTGCGTGCCTGTCCAATTCGTACGAACCTATCTGCAGACTGCAGGTGGTCTTTTGCTCCGGAGGAAAGAAACCAAGATGGGATTTGTGAACAATATACTAAATGCTAATGATGCACGAGTCCAGTGTTCTTTTATCCAGCGAAGGCTACCGGAAACAGCAGTCCAGACATCCACATCCAAAAGCTACTCTGTTGTTGCATGCGCTGTAGTGATGTGCTGAGTGCTGTGTCTATGATGCATGTGCAAAAACGAGTAGCTCAGAGAAAAGGGGGCAAAGGCGACTGGATTTCTGAACTCTCGAGGTTATGAATCCGTACAGAATTATTATATGCTCATACATAAATGTAGTATGCTAGCACATACCACATATGGTTTGTACTTCTTTAGAGATAATATATATACAAACAAAAGTTAAGGTTGTTTAAATTAAAAAGGGATCCGAATGTATCTTCTTAATTAGTTGTTACGTGGACTGATCCTATATGCATATCATTCGCTAGCTAGGATGAATAAGTCTGGTGGACTGTATGACGCTGCCATGAGAGCTTTCATGTACACTTGCTTGGGCCGCTGCGAAGGCACCATTATGGACAGAGCCACAATCTCTTCCTGCACCAGCCAAAAGATAGCATTGGCCTCATTAGTAGTGATATTTGGCCATAAAGCCCCAATCTCCTGTTTTCCCCTAGTTTAGGTTCCTTAGTAGAACATGTTTTTTTGAGGGAACTTAGTAGAACATGTTCATCTAAGTTTTCAACTTGGTATATACGAGTACTATTAATTTTATAAGTTATGTCTGAGTTTTTAGGTCCTGTTTTCTTCTTCTTCTTTCCACCAGTTCTAAACAAAGCTGGTTCTAGCAATTCTCACCTTAGCTCCATTGAAATGCAGCGTTCCCCCACCTCAGTCAGTGAACATCACGAAACAAGGGCTTCGCACGCCAACCGCGGTCTCGTTCATTGGCCGACCGTCGTGGCGCTTCAGGCGGGGAGGACGCCCGGCCGCTTGTGGACAAGAGTTCACACCAAATCCAAATGTGCAAAGAAAAAAAATTCTGTTTCCAATGCACACTTCGAACAGTGTCTTCTGTGGCTGGGCCGAAAGTTTGGGGGGATCTGTTCCACTTCGAACAGTACAATTGGGCCCAAGGTAGAGCGTCAGACTGAAGATCTGAAGGTCACGTGTTCGATCCACGTTCACCGCAAATTATTCTTATTTTTTTATTTTCTTATTTGGCAATGCAAAATGCTTTTCAGTTGCTGAAACAATTTCAGATTTTCCACCACAATTTCACCGAGAAAATTACGTTCAGTGAAAAATTTTAAAAATAATTTTATTTTGCTATTTGGCAATGCAAAATGTTTTCAGATGTGTCCCTGTTGCTGCAACAATTTCAGATTTTCACTGAAAACAATTTCAGGTTTTCACCGCAATTTCACGGAGAAAATCGCGTCGGTTTTTAGCACCCCCGGCTGCTCGTGCACCACAAAGGAACCAAACCACAGCTGAGACGACCTTTTCACATTTCAATTTCAAAATGCTCAAGCCATCTCCCATCTGGCGACTGCCGTTATCGCGTCACAGCTCGCAACCACCCGTCCACCACTCACTCAACCTCCAATCTCCATCAAGGTAAGCTAGCTAGGGCCAGGTCGCGAGGAATATCATTTGATGCTGCTCAATCCGATGCTCTTTTGTCGCCTTATCAGTTGGTTGGGCGCATAGATGACGAAATGAATGAATGATGAGCTACTATTTACGGAGTATATATCTAACCATTGATTCCGTCGGATACAACTCCAATAATAGGCCTGTGTTAGACTGTTGTTAACTAGCCTGGCCCTTTTTTTATTTCCTGTTACAAAACGACAAGCTTGCTTGGAATATTTCGATGCGTGATGCCTCAGATGGGCCGTTTGGCTTTTCTTGCGCTTTGTTTGTTCCCATGATTGATTCTATCGAAGAATCTCAGACTGCCACAACAAGAATGTTGGAGCTCTGACTTCGTAGTTCGTCGGGATAGGGTTCCTCCACTGCTGCACCGTACTGTACTAAGCCAAGTTTCGATCGAAAGGCGATGCCTAGAGGTATTTTGAAATTGGTGTATGCAAGAAATTAAACAGGACAAATTAGAGATGGAAGAAGACAAAGTACACTTATATCTGTTCGTGGATCCATGATAATAACACCACTTTTTTTTTCTGATATACTGAATTTTCTTCACTTTAGCATTAGCATGTACTATTAATCTAACCATCCATGGGAAATATATACAACATCACCTAGTCATCTCTTACTTAGGCCCGAGCACCTGCTTAGTGTGCCTGATGCCTTTTTCAAGACAAGAGCTGCCTAAGAAAACAACTACACAGTCATTATTGGGACACGGAGGACAACATCGAATAGAAATTTAAGTCGGATGAAAAATTCACAACAGGATCGGCCTACCACACGTAGTTCGTCGAAGCAACGTTGAAAAATTTCAAGCAACTCGTCTAAAGTCTGGGTACCACCAAAATGTACATTCGTTTGTACGTATGGCTAGTCATCCAAAATAGAATCTGGACATCAGAGAGGCTACAAGCGCGGAGATGGCCGAACAAAGAAGTGTGCCCCCAATGTAGGCTTAGTCAAGAATCTGACCTCTATCTATTGTAAGATTGTCGCTATACTAGGCGTATCTGGGAGGGAATTGCAATATGGTTCAAAAATGATCAGATGTGACCTTCCACTTGGGTGCCAGGGGACTCGATACAAACTTGTTGAAACAACATGGGTCACATACCATCGGGCGCGAGGTGAGGACTTCGATCAATCATCATCCTTGTCTGTTGGGAGGTGTGGAATGAAAGAAACACTAGAATCTTTCAGCGCAATGATTCACAACAACACATCTCCTCTAGAAATCAGGTTTGAGGTGGGGTTATGGGTGATTGTGGGAGCAAAACATGTCTATATACCTTTTTATTGCATGCCTAGTGTTAGTGCCTCCTAAGACGAGGTTTTGGAGCTTTGGCTCCATTGTACAAAGATGTTGATGACGGTACAGTGCCTTTCTAGTCCTTTTTAATACAATAGGTAGCTCCTTCTGCCAATTTCATTTGAACAAATAAAAAGAAAGTTGAATGTGTGGTGGGTGCAGATTTAGGTCCCGTTTGGCACATGTCAGCTTCACCATTGAAGCTGATTTTTTAAATAGCTTTGTGAGTATTTTCTTATTAAATCTGAGTTGTTTTGGAATAAGTTTTTGGTAAATCTTCACATGATGGAGTAATGAATAAAATTACTATAATACAATAGATGAATTGAAGCTAGAATAAGCTACTTTGTTTAGCTTTATCCTACCCATCCATTTGTGAGGGGGAAAAAAACAGCTTCACCCATGAAACTACTTTGAAAACAGGTGTTTCTAAAAAAAAGCCACTCACGAAGTTGTGCCAAACATGCTCTTATTATAGGAAGTCCACTTCAAGTCGATAGAGAAGAGGCATTGACGTACATTCCAATGCTTAATTTGCTGCTCTTTTTGACAGTACGTGTTTTGATTCCTTTGATACGAAAACATGTACTTTGTCCACGTGGATGCGATAGATTTCGATCGTCGAATGCTATGCATTGTGACTACATACGACGTTTACCGGATCGTCATGACGATTGGTGTCACACTGTAACAGTGTAGTGCTGCACTCCTGCGCCTGCAGCTTTGCTTGTTCCGTGAGCAGTTCCATCCAGCACTCACGCGCCACGCCTGTCCTTGTTCTTTGGACGAATTAACCAGGCTGGACATTGGACAACATGTCCTTGTTGCTGCCAGAGATGAGTTCAATTGGGCGTTACTTTCACCTGTTGCATTTCTGATCGATCTCTTTGGCAATTTTTTTTTTTACGACAGAGAGCTTTACGATCGAGAGCGCACCATGGCCGAAGGCCGAGCCTTGGGACGTCAGTCGTTGCGCCTAGCCGATACACAGCTCGAGCGGGAGGACGACGTTGATGGACTCTAGTGCTTGCCCGATGCGTTCTGTGTCCATCTGCCGTGGAGCACTTGTGTTTCGGCACTGCGCGCACAGAGAAACTAACGCCAGCAGTGAGCTGAGCTGAGTCTCCTAGAGCTAATAACTAACAAGTAGCCCATCAACATCGAAGCTTTACAATGCCTCCGATCCTACCGCTTAGGCCGGCCGGCTTTGTTACATTCTTGTAAGCACGAGTCGTCCACGCCAACGTCACGTATAAATGGATGGCGCCATATATAAAATCGCGAACACCTACCTCACTGGCGCGCTGGAACGAACCAGCAACCAGTAGACTAGTGCACTCGCTGCGCGCCTGATCAACTTCAACGCGCCGCGCGTATGTGCATGCACGGTTAGTCGCTAGAGCGCCACCATCATGGAGATGCTGAGCCGAGGCCTGCACGGCATGGCGAGCCCCGACGCGACGCCCTACTTCTCGGGGGCGTCGTCGCGGCGCCGCAGCGGGGCCGACGAGGTGGACGACGAGGAGGCGCTGCAGTGGGCGGCCATGGAGCGGCTGCCGTCCTTCGAGCGCCTGCGCACGGGGCTCATGATGCGGGCGTCGGCGGAGGCCTCGCCCGTCGTCGACGGCGGCGGCGCCAGCCCCAGCGGCCGGCCGAGGCGGCGCAGGCGCGAGGAGGTGGACGTGCGCGCGATGGGCCTCGCGCAGCGGCAGGCCTTCGTGGACCGCGTGTTCCGTGTCGCCGAGGAGGACAACGAGCGCTTCCTCAAGAAGCTCCGCGCGCGGATCGACCGCGCCGGCATCCAGATCCCCACGGTGGAGGTCAGGTTCCAGGGCCTCAACGTCGCGGCGGAGTGCCACGTCGGCACCCGCGCGCTGCCCACGCTGGCCAACGTCTCGCTGGACGTGGCCGAGTGGCTGCTGCGGTGCGCCGGGGTGAGGCTTGGCAAGCGGAGGCCGCTCCACATCCTCAAGGGCGTCACCGGCGTCGTCAGGCCGTCCAGGATGACGCTCCTGCTCGGCCCGCCGTCCTCCGGCAAGACGACGCTGCTGCTGGCCCTGGCCGGGAAGCTGGACCCCGCGCTCGAGGTGAGCGGGGAGGTGACCTACAACGGGTACGGGCTGGACGAGTTCGTGCCGCAGAAGACGGCAGCGTACATCAGCCAGAACGACCTCCACGACGGCGAGATGACCGTCAAGGAGGTCCTCGACTTCTCCTCGAGGTGCCAGGGTGTGGGCCAGAGATACGGTGAGCGCCGATCCAGCTTGTCGTCTCTGCTTTCTTTTCTTCTGATACTGAAGAAGATCAGAGAGTATTAACATCTAACATTAAAGTTAAGTTATTACATAGATAAAGAACTTATCTTGTTGCCGCGTGCAGAGCTGCTCAAGGAGCTGTCGAAGAAGGAGAGGCAGCAGGGGATATTTCCCGACCCGGAAGTCGACCTCTTCATGAAGGTGTGTACGACTTCTTCACTCCCGTGCTCTGTCTCGCACATCAAGAACAGATGGTTTACGCTTCGACTTTGTGTTGCACACACAGTCCTTTATTTCATTTCCAATGATGATTTGTAGGCAACTTCAGTTCATGGAGCCACCCTGCAGACGGACTACATTCTCAGGGTAAGCCCCAAAACCAAAGCTGTATAACTTCAATTTCTTTCCTTTTCTCATGGTCATCAGATGGAAAGATTGTTCCCTAGTCAGTGAGGAATCATTAGCCATTTTTTAAAAATGAAGTATTTTATTTGGCTACAAAACAATTTCAAACGTTTTTTGAGCGGAATTTCAAAGGAATTTGGAAAAGGAAAAAAGAAACACGAATGCTTTTTTGGGCCCTCACATTTGGGCTTTTTTTGAGAACCCTCATACTTGGGCCTTGCAAGAGCCCTTTGTTCGTCCCGAAAAGCCCTCCGTTTCGCCGCCCCTTCCACGGCAACTCCGTCGAGCTTCGACTAGGCGGGCGAGCCGCGAGCGAGTAGGCTAGGAAGAGCAGGCGAGGTGTTCGCTTGCTTGCCACACCGACGAGACGGGCGCTCGCATCGCGTCGCGTTCCTGGCATCTCTAGCGGAAATTGGACCGATTTGGCGATGTCCGCGGTTGTGATGCTGATGCCATTGCCGCCGCCGATGGTGCGTGCAGATCCTCGGGCTGGACATGTGCGCGGACATCCTCGTCGGCAACGAGCTAATGCGCGGCATCTCCGGCGGCCAGAAGAAGCGCCTCACCACAGGTACTACCCCGCGCGCCCGCCCTCTCCTTCATCCGCCTCAAATCCGTCGGCGGCGCGTCCGCTCGCGTTTCCTCCGTTCCGTTGCTACAGCCGCCGCGCGTGTTTGGTTTCAGGGGAGATGCTGGTCGGCCCGACCAAGGTGCTGTTCATGGACGAGATCTCCACGGGGCTCGACAGCTCCACCACCTTCCAGATTGTCAGGTGCATCCAGCAGATCGTCCACATGGGCGAGGCCACCGTCCTGGCCTCGCTGCTCCAGCCCACGCCGGAGGTCTTCGAGCTCTTCGACGACGTCATGCTGTTGTCCGAGGGGCAGATCGTCTACCAGGGGCCCCGGGAGTACGTGCTTGAGTTCTTCGAGAGGTGTGGCTTCCGGTGCCCGCAGAGGAAAGGTGTCCCTGATTTCCTTCAGGAGGTTCGTTACTTCTTGCTGAAATGCATTTTTCCCCAACATTATTTCGCAAAATACATGACATGCTTTTGTAATGATGAAGTCTACCATTCTGAACTGTATAAATCAACATCTAGAGAGCTTGTTTATTTGAAATGAGCTATGCCTCCTTTACTGTTTACTAAAAGCCAGTAGGTTTAGCACATTTAGCCTACTTTTTATAGTAAGTAGGAAGACCAACTTCTTATAGTTTGTAATGTAATAAAGCTTCTTGGTAATTCTAGTTAACCTTCTTGGTGAACCAACTTCTGTTAAAAAATTATGCTGTTTCAGAAAGTGTGCAGTTAAACTTCTATAATATGAAGATGAACCACCATGTTGGTCACGTGAAATTGTACCATTAGGGTTTTCAGAAAAAAACTTAATGACTTTTTTTCCATTCTGTCAACTGGCACATTCAAGTATACAATAAATAGCATATAGTTCTGACGACTCTTGCTTTTGATCAGGTTACATCAAAGAAAGATCAGGGACAGTACTGGATACAGAATGAGAAACCATATCACTATGTCTCAGTACCTGAGTTTGTTGCAAAGTTCAGGAAATTTCATATGGGGAAGAGCCTCAAAAAACAACTTTCGGTTCCTTTCCACAAGAGAAAAATACACAAATCTGCTTTGGTCTTCTCCAAGAAGTCTGTCTCTACTTTGGAGCTTCTCAAGGCCTCATGGTCCAAGGAATGGCTTCTCATGAAGAGGAATTCATTTGTGTACGTCTTCAAAACAGTTCAGGTACCTAAAAGGCCAGTACCTATTCTAAATTGTCTCCCTTTGATGTGAGCTTAACATAGAGTACTTAAGGATATAGTTCTTTGTCTAACCATATTCCTTTCTTTTGAAGGGAATTTTTGTTGCACTTGTATCCTCAACGGTGTTCTTGCGAACAAAAATGCACACAAATACTGAGGAAGATGGGCAAATCTATATAGGAGCACTTATTTATGTTTTGATAGTCAACATGTTCAATGGTTTTGCTGAGTCATCTATTATTTTGGCAAGACTCCCTGTAGTCTACAAACATAGGGATTTTTTGTTCTATAAACCATGGGCTATTGTACTTCCGAATGTTCTATTGAGAGTTCCTGCCTCCATTTTCGAGTCAATAGTTTGGGTAGTTATAACTTACTACACCATTGGCTTTGCCCCTGAAGCTAGCAGGTGCGTCATTATTATAACTTTCTCCAGTAAAATTGTATATGCATTGAAATTTTACATTTCCTCCCTGAACAAATCAGCAACCATTCATCTTTCCACAGGTTCTTCAAACATTTAGGTCTCGTCTTCTTTATCCAGCAGATGGCTGCAGGAATCTTCAGACTTGTATCTGGTATATGCAGAACAGTTATCATAACTAACTCAGCAGGATCACTTGCAGTCCTTTTCATGTTTGTACTAGGAGGATTCATCCTACCAAAAGGTAATCATCCATGATCCCCATTCTCCTTTACTATGTATCTGGGCATTGTTTTGGTGGCTTTCCTCAGTTTCGCGGTAGTATGATTTGATAAATATTGTCATTCCCAGATATAAAGGGTTTGAAACTCACAGTTGAATGCTAAAAAACCTCAGCATAAACAATGGGAACTGAGAAGTCTCAAAATTAGCAAATCAATTGTTGTTTTATGAAAGAGCTCACACAAAGAAACATGATTTGTTGATTAATAATCTTTTTACTCTAACACTTCTGTGTTGAATCTTACTGTGGAAGTTGACATCACATAACTTTTGTGTTATAGATGCAATTTCAAAATGGTTGATATGGGGCTATTATTGTTCACCTATTATGTATGCATACACTGGTCTTGTCTCTAATGAAATGTACTCTCCAAGGTGGATGGACAAATTTGTAAGTTAACTCGTGATCATAGTATTGTTGTGTTCTCATACAAAGTTGTTTTTGACTTACTTCTTTTGAATCAGTAGGCACCTGATGGAAGGAGATTGGGAGTGGCAGTTTTAGAAAACTCAAGTATCACCACCAACAAGGAATGGTACTGGATTGCTATGGGTGCACTTTTAGGTTTCACTGTTCTGTTCAATGTGTTATTCACACTGTCACTTATGTACCTAAATCGTAAGTATCTACTCTAAACATTAATAATATGTTACATGCAGTCTGCTCCTTTGTTTTTTTAACCCGCATTATTCTTGTCTATGCTAAACTAATGCTTTCATTGAGTCATAACTAGGTCCTTTGCTATTGGTATCTGACTGATTGTTCTGCTCCTTGAATTAGCTATTGGAAAACCACAAGCAATTTTGCCCGAAGAAACTGATCTAGAGGACAGTGAGGAAGGAAAGATGCCGGATATAACACAGAGAACAAAAATCCCGACACCAGAACAGTCATCCTCAAATTCTATGATCACATGTAAGATTGTTTCCATCTGTTTTATTTCCATTGTTCCTTTATGTTTGAAGAAAAGGGTATGCTACTTTACCTTTAACTCACATTCTACTAATGTTTTTAATTGTTTTAGTGGATAAGGTAATCGATCAGTTACGTGGTCAGTCCCTGAATACTTCTGATAGGTCACACATGAATGCTTCTATCAGAACTCGTCCAGGAAGAGGGATGATTCTTCCATTCGAACCCCTCTCCATGTCCTTCAGCGAGATAAATTACTACGTTGACATGCCTGCAGTATGTTGCCTGTCCTTATATTGTTTTTTTCCACAGCTGCATTTCCATGTCATTTTCCATTATTATATCAATGGCCACTAGCCTTCCATTTATAATTATTTACTCTCTCCAATTACAAATGGATTTCGTTTTAGAATGTGTTGGTCAAGCTTTTAAATTTTAACCATCACTATTATTTCGGAATAACATAACTTCATATACAGTCTTGCGTGTTTGAGAAAGGAAAAAAACATATCTTTGTATAAATCACTTTCCGTTAGTCAAAGTGTCTCATATTGGAAACCAAGTCAATGTCCTGAATGACTTGCATCTGCAAGAATAAGGGCCTATATGTAATTTAAGTAGACCACAATGTATCTGGAACACTTGATTGGAGTATGAATTTCTTTGTTATGTTATTTTTGAATAATGCCACTTTTGTGTTGGTGGCTTTTAAGTTTTATTAGCTAATGCATGAATCTAAGCATTAGGTTTGTCAAGAGTTCAGAATGGGACTACTGGGTTAATAAATTTCTGGAAAAGCTCTTGATTATGCTGATGCATATCTTGCAGACATGGCATGTTATTTTATGAGTTCTTTGGGCATTGCGGCGGTTATATCTTTGCCTGAAATCTCATTTGCAGTTTGTTAATATGTCAGGAGATGAAGAGTCAAGGAGTAACTGCAGATAAGCTTCAGCTGCTATCAGGGATATCTGGGGCTTTTCGACCTGGTGTCCTGACTGCTCTTATGGGTGTGAGCGGGTCTGGAAAGACTACTCTCATGGATGTTTTATCTGGAAGGAAGACTGGTGGATATATTGAAGGAGAAATCTATATATCTGGTTACCCTAAGAACCAAGAAACATTTGCAAGAATATCAGGTTACTGTGAACAAAATGACATCCACTCTCCACAGATCACTATAAGGGAGTCCCTGCTCTTCTCTGCTTTCCTGCGTCTTCCTAAGGAAGTCACTGACCAAGAAAAGAAGGTGCTTTCTTGTTCTACTCACATTATCAACAACTGATGTCTGTAGAAGTGTAGATAGTGAGACGTGATAACTCCCTGCAGTTTTTGCTGGGGTATGTAGTTATTTTGTGGTGAATTAAGGCCATTAAATTTGGTTTACATCTGTTTATAGGTAGTGAGGCGGGTTAGCTCCCTGCAGTGTTTGCTGGGGTACACGAGTAGTTATTATTTTGAGGTGAATTAATTCCATTAAAGTTGGTTTACATCTGTTTAGATATTCGTGGATGAAGTTATGGAACTGGTTGAGCTTAATGGTCTCAAGGATGCTATTGTGGGTCTCCCTGGTGTGAACGGGCTCTCAACAGAACAAAGAAAGCGATTAACAGTCGCTGTAGAGCTTGTGGCAAACCCCTCGATCATCTTTATGGATGAACCAACTTCAGGTCTTGATGCAAGGGCTGCTGCAGTTGTTATGAGAACTGTTCGGAACACCGTCAATACTGGAAGAACTGTTGTCTGCACTATCCATCAACCAAGTATTGACATTTTTGAAGCTTTTGATGAGGTAATGCATTTGCATCTTGTGGTAATGTTCTTATGATATACACATATAGCTGTGCTTCAACCTTTGTTTCTCATCCTGCAGCTGCTTTTAATGAAAAGAGGAGGTCAGATCATATACTCTGGGCCACTGGGTAGGAACTCACATAAAGTTATTGAATATTTTGAGGTATGTGATATGATATTTTAGCTACTTCCAGTTATCACATAGCTTTTAGCTTTCTGTCATCTTGTGTTACATTGCAACACACTCTGCAGTAATAAGGATATATTTGATCTTTCTCTATTTGAAATTCTTTCTTCTAAAATCTATATATCATGGTGTATTCTTTAAAATATGTATATCCTTTTATCAAACCAGGAAGTTCCTGGTATCCCAAAGATCAAAGAGGGAGTCAACCCTGCTACATGGATGTTGGATGTAACCTCAGCTGCTACAGAGGTTCAATTGAATATTGATTTTGCAGAACATTACAAGTCATCAGCTGTACATGAGTAAGTGCAGGAGTAGGGCCTTTTTTTCTTGGTGTCAATGTATTTTTGGCCCACTTTTACATTTTGAAAATAAGAATACATAAGAGAAACCGAATATCATTTGATTTTATAAGGACCAAGAACCCATGACTTCAAATTAACCACCACAACCTTTGCCTGTTGCGTCTGCTGTTTTGCGAAGGGGCAAACATACACTGTAGTGCTGGCAGTACTGCACCATCAACATGTGATCCGCATAGATTTTTTTTGATACACCACCCCACCTTGAAATATGTTGCAATTCATGCTTGGATAAACCTACCTCTTCCTTTTTTAAGTAACCAGATCTTGTAGGTAACGTCTGCTTTGTTGTATGACTGACTATTTTCAGGCGGACCAAAGCATTAGTCAAAGAGCTGAGTAAGCCGCCTCCTGGTTCCAGCGACCTCTACTTCCCCACCCAATACTCGCAGAGCACCTTTCATCAGTTCAAATTCTGCCTGTGGAAGCAATGGTTGACTTATTGGAGAAGCCCTGATTACAACCTTGTCAGAATTGTCTTTGCAATATTTACTGCCTTACTGCTGGGCATTGTATTTTGGAGGGTTGGTAGTAAGATGTATGTTCTTACCGTGCTAAGTTGTTAACTGTTGCTTTGCAGCATTTGTTTTATTGTGAATATGTATTGCAGGATCCTTAACTATTTGTTATTTGGTGCAGCGGGAGTTCATCAGATCTTTTGATCGTCCTCGGAGCAATGTATTTTGCTGTCGCATTTGTTGGCTTTGACAATTGTATAACTGCTCAACCTGTTATTGCTGTTGAAAGGACTGTGTTTTACAGAGAGCGTGCAGCTGGAATGTACTCAGCTATACCCTATGCTTTCTCACAGGTCAGTATGAACTATCAATTCAACTGAACTGAAAAACATACATTGCAAGGTCATGCCAAGTATGATGTACATATTTAATATGCGGCATAAAGCAGAATCAAAATAATTTGAATTGATGTTCTGTCTGATAGCATTTGAAACATTAATTGGTTCTTTTCTCTGTTCAGGTTGTTGTGGAGATACCATATGTGTTCGTCGAGACTGTCATATATTCTCTTATTGTGTACTCAATGATGTCTTTCCAGTGGACACCAGCAAAATTCTTCTGGTTCTTCTACACTTCATTCCTCACGTTCCTCTTTTTCACTTACTATGGTATGATGAGTGTCGCCATAACGCCGAACCCTCAGGTTGCTTCCATATTTGCCGCTGCCTTCTATGGTCTCTTTAATCTCTTCTCGGGGTTCATTGTTCCAAGATCGGTGAGTCACTTTCTTGCTTCCCTAAAGTAAATTCAGCCACTTGCAATCTCTGTGGATTAACTCAAATCATGTGTTGTTCAGAGAATCCCGGTATGGTGGATTTGGTACTATTGGATTTGTCCAACGGCATGGACAGTATATGGACTGATTGTGTCGCAATATGGTGATGTGGAGGATTTTATCAAGGTGCCTGGGAAACCTGATCAGCAAGTCAAGACTTTCATCAAGGACTACTTTGGCTTTGATCTAGACTTCATGGGTGTAGTGGCAGCAGTATTGGCTGGCTTTACTACCCTCTTTGCTTTTATATATGTTTACTGCATAAAGAGATTTAATTTCCAACAGAGATAAAAGTACAGGCCTCAGTTTCCATGTGCATTGAGGGTGTATGTTCGATAAAATAAAAGAATATCAAGGTTTCATGTGACAGGTACTTGTTAGTTCTAGGTTGCAACCCAGCTATGTATCTTGTGGCTGATGCAAGGAACTTATAGAAAGGCAGATTTTTTTTCTCATCACTCCTATATTGCAAGTGTCTGAATTTTAAGATGATTTCAGGCTACACCCTTGTAATACTAACAAGTATAAGTAAATTGTTACTTTTTGTGATTTATGATTTATCTTTGTGCCATAACATATCAAATTTTTAAATTGTTAAATGGTCTGAACGGTGATCTATGGATGTATAGTTTATTAAGTTTAGCTAGCTGTAATAGATCACCGGCATTTTTTTAGCAACATAGATCACCGGGGCTTGAACGCTGCGTGCGGAGAAGGTGCTGCTGCGCCTCGGCTTAGCCAGGGAATGTCTTAACAGGCCGTGTTGTTGGGCCGTTGCAGCGTGGGAAGGAGGAGCAGTGCCTGGGCTCAGCTGTACCCTTGGATTGCATTGAACGGCAGATACGCAGCTGACTGCCAGCAGCAGTCACGGAGGGTGACTGCAGGTGATCTCGTTCCGATCTTTACAGGGGGTTAAGGGCCTTAGCTAATCACTCTTCCCAGAATGAGGAATTGAGGACTACTCCCTCCGTGGTTTGGGTACCGCTTTGTGCGGTTTGCAGGATTCGTCCACGTCGTGAGATATTTGTAGTGAATTCTTGGCTTATTTCCACCGCCATCGCAGGAAAATATGCTCCTAAACACGTTCTTTATAAATTTCGTCGTTTGAAATAGTCAATCAATAACTCAATGTCAGTGAGTGGCGCCGTGGCGGCTGGGGGATGGAGTCAGTATAAAAGTAGTGATCGGCTAGCGGCAGCCAGTGGCTTATCTTGCAATTGCTCAGTGAACAGTGGGATGTTTCCAACCACCCATTTTGTATATACCCTGTTGAGTTGGTGTAGAAAATAATACACATAGAACAGGGACCGGAAGAATGAGAGAGAATCTTCTCCGTTGCCTGCCCGAAAATATCTTGATTTAGCTACTAGCCATGGTATGTTGATATGCGCCCAAATGATAAGAGGTATATTTATATCTCATCACGCCACATCCTATATGCTTGAACGTTTCGTACTATAGAGGGTAGAGCAGTATAAATCCTAGAGAGAGACGAACACGGCAGCCGCCATTGGACACGACCACTTTATACACCTCAGCGAGCGAAGAGATATCTCATCTTGTGACTGACCTTTGTGCCAACCATGGCCACGCACGTCATGACATCAGGCTACTCTGCCCGGCTGCCCGGTTGCGGTTGGACACTTGTACATGCCAGCAGTCGACGGCGTTGTTGTTTATATAAAACAGCGAGGACCAGCTCACTCCACGTCCCGCCGTCGCGCGCACGCACGTCTCGCATCGCATCGCCACTGCACTCGCAAAAGCCGCACCATTCCATTTCCATGGATCACGATCACGACACGGCCCGGGAAGGACAGGCGGCGGCCGTGTGGCGCGGCACGGTGCGCGCCGTGGCGTCGGGGCCGACGCCCGACGAGGCGTGGGCGCTGCTGGGCGACTTCTGCTCCCTGGACCGGTGGGTCTCCACGGTGCGGACGTGCCGGCGCGTCGTGGAGACGGAGGAGCCGGAGCCGGAGGACCGCCCCGCCGGCCCCGGGTGCGTGCGCTACTGCGAGGGCCCCGTAAACATGGCGGCGCCGGGGGAGCCCGTGGGGTGGTCCAAGGAGCGGCTCCTGGAGACGGACCACGCGGGGCGGTGGTACAGCTACGAGCTGCTGGACAGCAACAAGGGCTTCGGCAGGTACCGGGCCACCGTGCGGGTGGAGCACGACCCGGCTGGGTGCGCCGTCACGTGGTCGTTCGAGGCCGACCCGGTGAAGGGCTGGACGCTCCAGGGGTTCGTGGCGTTCCTGGAGAAACTCGCGCGTGGCGTCGCCCAGCGGCTCGAGGAAGAGATCATGGTGAAGGATGTCGCCTAGGCTGGCGGATTGGTTTGTGGCAGCGGGTTTGTTTGCACATGATTTTGATTCTGTTTCACAGAAAGATAAGAATTCACAGTTCACAGAGTACTGTCTTTTTTTTTTAAAGTGCATACATGCTGGAGTTGAAGTTTTGCCAAATTTCTAGCGACCGAATACCAGCTCCAGCTCCAGCTCCAGCTCCAGGCAGCAACAAACCTACTACTCGTAGCAACAAACACAGAGACCGTTCCGCAACCACGCCGCTCACACACCCGTCTCCTGCCGCCCGCGCATCCCGGTCACCTCGCCGACCTTGCCGCGGTCCGGCTCGAGTCCTGCAACGACGTGATCCTCCCGCCGCGAATCCACGTGTGCATCCAGCGCCGCGGCCTCCTCCCGCTGCATTTCCACTGGAACGCCGCGAGCCCGTGACCCGTGCCTACCTCCGTCTCGGCTCGCCCCGCTCCGACTTCGATCCGCCGTGTGCTGTGTGCACCCACAAAAAAAAAAAAAAAAAAAACGTGATCGGAGGGGGAGACGACCCCAACCGTTTTTCATTAAGAAGAATGCGATTCTTCCCGATCGCGAAAAAACCCCCGAACCCTGGCTACGCCAGCGAGGGGATTTTTATTACCCCCAGCCTGAAATTCACTCCCACGGGGATTCGAACTCAGGACCTGAGGGGTGCCGCTGGAAACATCTAACCGAATGAGCTTAGAGTCCTTTGGCTGCTGTGTGCACCCACGCCCACGGCGCCGCAGCCGAGCTCTACATGTAGCTCCGCGACCAAAGCCGAACCCGCCGTTTCCACACTACGCATGTAGCTCCACGCCGCCGCTGCCAAGCGCGGCCTCGCGCACCAAAATCTTCCCACGAGCGCGCTATCAGCGGCTACACGAAGGCTGGCCGCTGGCGACAGCACGCGAAGGGTGTTCGATGAAAACTCGAACCGGGGCCTAGGTTCGTGGAACGCCTTCATAAGCGGCTTCTCGCAAGGAGGCGTTGACGTTGTTTCATGAGCTGCGGAGGCAGGGCATGGAACCGGATCATGCTGCTGACCATGGTGAGTTTTGTGTTGACATGAAGGGCATTTGAGAGAATGCCTGTTAGCAATGTGTCTTCATGGACAACCATGATCACGGGGCTTGCAACACATGGCGAGGATCAGGGTGCACCCAACAAGTTTCATGATATGCAGAGAGAAGCGGTACAACCAAATAGGCTGATGATGTTAGTGTTGCTCTATGGTTGCGCGCTCGGATGGCTGGTGGGTATAGAGTTGGGTCTGCTGAAGCAAATGGAAGAAGCAAAAATCATGGTAGTGCCAACTGCCGAACACTAATGGCATATGGTGGATATGCTTGACAGAGTTGGCCATGCGGATGACAGGCCGGATGAGGCAGGTGCTTTGGGGGGGCATAGTATGCCAATGGGGCCAACGTGGTGACAGGGGATTGGGGAACATTTGTTGGTGCATGAGAACAATACGGTAATGTGAGTGTTATAGCCCAGGTAGTAGGAAAGCTTGTAGTCGTCGTCTCCTCCCGGGGGCGACTCGAGGCCCCCAGCGCCGCCGCCCCAGCTCCTCCGCCCCGCGCCGCCCTGGGCCGTCGTCGCCGCCCCTCGCCGGCGGCGGCGGCCCGCGGGGGGGCCGCTCAACAAGGCCTGCCACTGCACCCCGCCTTGGCCTCCGCGGCGGGCTCCTCCCCCTCTTCCTCCCCCACCTCCTCCTCCCTCCTCGTCTCGGCGGTCGGTCGCCGGCCGGGAAGGCGGATCCCGACCCTCCGGGGCCGGATCCGGCCATCCCGCGGCGGCCCCCGGCGGTGGGGCGTCCGGCGGCGGCGGCCTCCGGTGGTGGCGGCCGGGCGACTTCTCCTCCCCGGCGGCGTCCCCACGGCGGCGGCGGGCCGGCTGTGGACGGATCCGGGCCCGGCGCGGCCAGATCCAGGTCCAGGCCGGCCATTCCGGCCGGTGGCGGCCCTAGGCGGGGTCCTCTCCATGGTGGCGCGGTGGCCCTGCCGGCGCTCCCCTCCTCCTTCGCGTCGCCGACAACCGGCGCGCCCGGGGTAGGGCTGACGGCGTGGCTGGGGCCGCAGCCGGCGGCGTGGCCGGCCGGCCGGATTCCCCCACCCTCCGTGCGCCTTCTGGCGCTGCGGCGGTGGGCCCCCCCACACCTTCCTCCCCTACACGACGCCGACGTCCGGCGGTCCGGGGGTGGGCTGAGCCGTGCATGCGTGCACCTCCCCTAGCCCGAGGTCGGGGTGACCTTGGCTAGGGTTGAGACGACCACCTTGCTGCCGGCCGTGATCGGGTCTCCCCACTGCGGTGGGTGGAGGCCGAGCCGCGGCGCGCCTCGCGCTTTCGCTCGTCGGCCCCGACCACCTCCCCTCGACCCCAACGCCAGTCCTTCGGCGGGTTGAGGTGGCCGGGCCGGCGCCATGGCCTGGAGGCGCGAGGCGCCTCGGCCATGGAAGGTCCTGTGGCCTGTGCTCCTCCCTCCATTGCCCCAGCACCGTCGGTCCTTGGCCGGGAGGGGGGTGGAGTGTGCTTGGCTTCTCTCGGTGCCACCTGCCTCCGGTGCGCCCCGCGCCCGCTGCACCCCTAGCCTCGAGAGGGCTCGGCTGGGGACGTTGCAGCGGGGATGCCCCCATCCTCAACTCTAGCGCACCCGGGCAGTTCTTGGCGGCGGGACGGTCCTTGCACAAGCCGTCCCTTCCTCCCCAGTCGGGTGACGATGGCAAGGTTGGTGACTTAGGGAGGCAACCATAGGCCCCTCTTGCCGGGGTGGCAAGACAGCGGCCGGCGAAGAGCCTTTGCCGGCGCCCCTGCCCCACCAACGTCGCTCAGGCAAGCGGCGGGCACGCGCGCGCGCCAACTACTTCTACGGGGCCCGCCTCCCCACCGGGCGGTGGGTCGATGGTCGGGCCGCCCCGATGCGCGCTCCTTCGGCTACACCACGGCGGCCTCGTTCGGGCTCCGGAGGCGGACAACACGAAGACATTCAACGGTGTTCTTGCGGCATCGGCGATCCGGAACAACGCGGGTGAAAACCCTGTCCTTACCTAGGACCGACGACGGTGGCGATCCTCGTCATTTCCTTCTTGAAGGCGTCGTCTCGGCGGAGCTCCTCGATTGTCGCTGTCGGAGCAAGGGGAACGAAAGTTCCCCTGGGCGCGGTTCCAACGGAGTTGGCGTCCGCGGGCGTCATCTCCTTCCTGAAGGCCCCGTTGGCGCGCCCGCGGTGCTCCTCTGGCACCAAGTCCTACCCCTGCCTGGCCATGTCGGCTTGTAGTTTGAAGTGGTGGTGGCGGACCTTTTTCTTGTGTTTCGCGTGTGTTTGTGTGGGTTTCCTACCGAGGGTGGCGGAGCTTGTTGGAAACTTGTATCCATCCCGGTATTGTCTCTGTGTATTGCATTTACATTTGCATTCTTCTTCTTAATGAAAAAGATGCGCAAGTCTTTTGCGTATTCGAGAAAAAAAAGGAAAGCTTGTAGTTTAGAGTCTGAGCCATGGAACAACGGGGTTTATTTGGTGTTGTCGAACAGATATGTTGCTGTCGCGATGTAGGGTGAGATCGAGCGGGTGAGCAAGATCGTGTCCGAGAGACAAGCCACAAAGTCTGCTAGCTTCAGACTGTAGTTCAAAAAGTGATCATCATCAGGTTCATTCTCTGCTCTCTTTTATTTCTTTTGCAATACTTCCGTCACAACCAATACTTTTTCAAGAAAGAACCAAATTCACCTTGTTTGCCTGATCACGTGTCCTTGTCTGTTGTTGCCAGCCAATGGATAAATCAAAATGGGTGTTGTCTGATCAAGCGTAGTATGTAGATGTTACATTGCAAGATCCATTCATTCCTTCGTCACAAGAAAGGAAGAAAGAATATAGTGAGCCGCATTTGCCTTCATTCTTGTGGAGCCCATGTAAACCAAAAACAGACAGGATCGTTGAACATGACTGGTATTTTTTCTTCTTCTTAATGCAATAGCTCTCATGTGTATTAGAGGAAAAAAGATGTTCCCATCAAATTCTGTTGCTCGTACGCAATCGAGCTTGACTTAAACAGATGCTAAATTTCAATTACCAGATCCAACTCCGCGTGCCTCTTGAATCTTTCATTGATTATATTTGTGGGGTCACACACCGATAAAAGTCGCTACCTGACTGCAAAGTATAGTAAGTATACACAGGATTATAAAGTGACCAGTTTTCAAATATGATTCTTATAGATGCAGCACGTATTCTTCAACATGATACGTGGCAATTACTGCCGCAATCTGCTAAATTGCTAGTGTACTCGAAAGCTGTGCTGTTTTTTTTGTCTCCATAGTCTGTTCCCCCAATACTGTCAAACAGCAAGTGCAGAAAGGACTCACGGGTGCATCACATATTGCTGCCACCACATGCTAAAAGGGAAAAGGGCTGCCTAGACTGAACCGTCTACCAGCAGTACTAGTAAACACCAAACCATAGCCAAGAGCAGCATCGATGGGTTCCATTGGTAATGGCCGAGGTGACTCGGTGGTCGGCATCCAGATGCCACCGGCGGGGAGCAAGACAGTGCTGGAGCCTGAGGCTCTTTCGGTGACCACACCTCCGGTGCCAAGATGGCCACGGCTGGGTGTGGTTATGGTGGCAAGCCGAGCTGCAGCCATGGTGATGGCACTGCTCTCAATGTCGCTAATGGTCTCCTCCAAGCAGCGAGGCATTCTCACCATCTTCGGCCTCGAGATCCCGCTCTATGCCAATTGGTCCTTCTCTTATTCCCTGCAGTAAGTTTTTGCGCCGTTTGACGTTGAAATGTGTACTTATGCTTAGAGAAAATACTGACTTTGCTCCGGTGGTGCTGTTCATGATTTTAGATTCTTGGTTGCGATGTCTACAGCTTCAGCTGCCTACTCGCTGGCACAACTCCTCTTGATTGCACACAAAGCCGTGAAGAAAGCCCCCATTGTTCCTTCTCGACGCCACGCATGGCTGCTTTTCGCCGGGGATCAGGTTTGCTAGTTCTTGTCATGGCCATTTTTTATATGAATTTTCGATGTCCATCTAATTATCGTGGTTTTTGCCGTCACTGTACTTCTAGTATTTGTTGTATAATTGTTTTATACTACATTTCGTCTTGTTTGTTTTGGATGCATCGTGTATTTTATGCTTTTTCTAGATGTTAATGGACGGGTCACCAGCCATTGACGTTGTAGGTAGTGTTAGTTGAGTTAGTTCAACTTCGACTTTGGACTAATTAGAACAAGATCTTGCTGGAAAAGGAGGGTTCATCTCTTTGAGCTGCACGCTATTGACTTTTGTAATGATTTTTTTTTTAGCTTCTCAGCACACTAAATGCCACAAAAATAATCTCAGCATGTTTTTCAACTTTTAATAGTTTATTTCCTCAAAAACATCTTTTTAGCTTTTCAAAGATAGCTCTAACAGCAAGGTTATTTGTTTCATGTGATGTTGCAGCTCCTAATGACACCATTTGAGCCTTATTTGATCAACTTTATTATGCAAAAATGTTGCTTATATGTTTGGTTAGATGTATAGAGACTTTTCTGTGATAGTCTGCAACTTTGGGGGGCATGTGCCCAAACCAGCCCAAAGGGCTACCCGAGACCCCTTCTCTTTGGAAGCTTGTTCATTTGGTTTTGAGGGGGAGAGAGCTAGGGTTTGAGAGAGGAGATGTGAGGTTTTGATCTACCAAATCCACCATCAGAAGAGTGAATTTTGTGGGGATTTGGAGCCTCCCCAACCTTGTTAGATTCCACCTCTTGTATCCTTCATCTTCATAGGGGATTGCTTGCTTGTCGCCGCCCGTGGTTTTTTCTTTCTTTTTCGATCATGCCTTAGGCGCGCCGCCCATGTTTGGCGCAAGGGGTTTCCATGTAAATCCTTGTGTCTACCTGTGATTTGATATTTATCTTGCCATACTTGTTGATTGGTTCCTGTCTTGCTTGCTATTGGTTCCATTTTACCCAAGTTTATGGTGTTTGGGTATGCTTGCAAGCAATGAATTAATATATGTTCTTTGATATATTGGGTTGGAGATGATAGGGATCGATTTGTTAGTGAGATGATCTTCACAAGTGTATTTCTTATTGTGAAGTTTGGACAGCACCATGTTTAGAGAATCAATGCTATGGGGCTGATTTGTTGTATGCACATAAGGTGTTCGGTGAAATGCTTGTGAGAGATTAGCTTGTTGATTTTGACGCTTCCGCTACCCCGCTGCGCTCACATTTCAGCTTGTGGATAACAAGCAAACATTAAGATCTTTCAAATTGGGAATGCCTAGTCCTCCCAATTCTTTGAGCACACTAACTCTTTCCCAATTAGCTAAATGGTACTTGTGTGCTCCCACATTGTCTTTCATAAACTTTATGCGCTCCCAGCCTCCCACATAGTCTTTTTTCAGTAAATATTCTATCCAATTAATCCAGGTTGGGATAAAACCTCAGTATCTAAGCTTTCCAAAAGGATATCCCACGTGCAAACAGACTCTGTTACAAGCATTTATAGTCTAGCTTAAGAACCTCTTTGCTTCTGTGTAAGCTATGCACCAATTCATGGGCTATGATCACACTCTCAAGAATATATATACCCTGTACTGTATAAAGGCACTTTGGTGAGGTGAAATCAACCTACCAGCTATTTTACCTAAACTTAGAGTTAGAGAATTAGAGAAAAAAATAAATCTACAATTAATAATTAGATTAATTGGTCTGAACTTTGCATGGTTCTTTTCCTTCCTCCTTTGGAATTTTAGGTAACCATATCAAAGTTGAGTCTATATAGATCTAACTTACCTTTGTAGAAATTCTCAAACTGTCAAACATATTGCCCTTTACTATGATCCAAAACTTATGATAAAACATGACGGATATCCCAAGGTCTGAGAACGCCATCAATGTTACAACTAACAACTGTTGATTGAAAAATTTTGGAGAAACTTTGCCTGTCAATTAAGAAAAAAATTTACAGGCAGGTAAAGGGAATAAAACACGCCCGTGGGCACAACAGAATGGAAAACATTACAGCTAACAACTGAACACTGCCCACTCTCAGAAGCGGAAGCAGTAAGCATTTTCCTCCTCTATAACTATGTCCTCGTGACTATCTTCTTTTTTAACAGGTCCTTATAGTAGACACTAGCAGCAACATCCATCATGCCTTTTTGGTCCTCTACTGAATCATTAGTGCCCTCCAGAACCCTTTTTGCTACTCATTTGGTTGGCTGCTGCATAGAAATAAGCAGTATTCTTATCACCTTCTAGAATATTCTTCTTATAGCTGAACCTTTGTCTAGCTTTGATATCTTCTAAAGCCCAGATTCTATCCAATTCTGCCTCTACCTGTTTGAATCTAATGAACTCTTCTATATCCATAAGATGGAGGTTTCCAGATTTCCATAGTATTATTGAGCTTAACATTTTATTCAAGTCATCAGGTGGAGCTTTCCAACATTGTATCACACAAACAACATGAACTTTCCATGTGACGTCTAATTTGAAAATGCCTGCACATTTGATATTTGTGTACCGTGGTCAGATCATAGGCAGGACAACGCTTGCTGGATATGGATGTATCCTTTTTATTGGTTTTTATTGCTATACCATTTGTCAAAGTAACATTAAAGTGGTTCTGGATAGGATACCTGATTACCTGAACGTTGCCCAGCTGCCCAGGTAACACAACAACCATATAATCCAGCATCCATATAAGAATCCTGTAGACTAAGACTTGATTTTAGTTTTATCTTACGATGTTTGTCCTTAGCTTTTGTTTGCTTCTAGAGCGTTGTTCATCGGTTCATCCTTGCCTTTTTGACCAGAAATCGAACCCAGGCTAACCTATCTTCCAAGCTACCAGCATAGAGCAAGAGACTGCGGGATGGGCCGGCCCAAGCGAGCGGTGCCCTAGGGGGCGCGCCCTGGCGGCCGCTCCCCCTGCGCCGCCGCCGCCGCCGCCGCCGCCCGCGCGGGCGGTCCCCGGTCCCCGTCGCCCCGCCTCCCTCCGTCTCCCTCTCCTCCCCACCTCTCGCACCCGTCCCCGTCCGCGCCGGGATGGACCGCGCCAGCCTTCCCCGTCGCGTGGCAGGGCCGCGACCGCGGCCGCCGCCGGCTCGCCCGCCGCTCGGCCGGCCGGCTCCGGCCGCCCTGTGGCCGTGGCGGGGCCTGTGACGCCGCCGCCGCCCCGGATGGCCAGTGGGCCGCCGCTGGCAAGCTCGCCGCCGCCGGCAAACCCGCCGCCGCCGAGCTCCGAGGAGGGGGCCGCCGCCGCTTCTGACGCCGCCGGCGCGCCTCCCACGGCGCAGGGTGGTGCCGCGGCGACCATGGCAGGGGCCAGCCTGGAGGGGGGGGTCCCCTCGGCCGGCACCGCTGCTGCAGGGAGCCAGCCGCAGCGCGAGCTGCAGGTGTTCGATGGAATGCCGCAGCCCCAGCCCGCCCCCGCCGTCGACGACGCCACCATGTCTGGGCGTTCCAGCCAGCCGCCGGCCATTCCGGCTCCGGCTGCCACCCCTGTTTCCTCGTCTGGCCGAGGCAAGGCCCTCTCCCCAGACGCTTCGCCCTTCTTCCCCTCCCCTCCACCTCTGTTGGAACACGGTTCCAGCAGATTTAGATATAGCTTGACAATGGTCCAACTATTATCATAATAAATGAGGGTTACAAAGTGGGTCACTGGTAGGTAAGATCACAGCTACCATGGGACAACACAACACACCTTACAACAAGGGCAGGGGGGCTCCTTTTATAGGCAAACAAGCTCACCCTCTCACCCAAAATGACCACCTTACCCCCGAGGGAAAACCTAGACCCTAATTTCGTCCCTATTACACGTGGGACCGGGGCGCCCTTGACCGTCTTCTCATCTCGGCGGCTTCACATGGGCTGCGCATTGAGTGGGCCGCCTAGTGGGCCGGGAGCCCCCATGGCCGAGTTGGGCCTCTTCTTCTCGGGCTTCTGCGTCTCCACCGAGTTGGCATTGTCTTCTCTTGCTCATCGGGGATCTCCGGCTTGCCGACCCCATGTCTCCGCATGGGAAACAAAGACAATCCCTCGGAGGCTCGACCGAGACCTTCACCGGCTTGAGGAGACCTCCTCCAAGACATTGGGAACCTCCTCCATCCTGAGGAGGTTCCTTCTTCCTGATCACCTTGGGGAACCTTCGCCATCTTGGGGGACCTCCGCTGGCTTGAGGAAACCTCCTCCAAGATGTTGGGAAACTCCTCCATCTTGAGGAGGTTCCTTCCTCCCCGGTCATCTCGGGGATCCCCGCCATCTTGGGGGACCTCCGCCATCTTGGGGACCTCCGCCATCTTGGGGGACCTCCGCTGGCTTGAGGAAACCTCCTCCAAGATATCGAGAACCTCCTCCATCTCGAGGAGGTTCCTTCCTCCTAGAGACCTCCGTCGAGTCCCTGCATTTACTCAGACTCATCGTGGAGCCTTAGCGTCCAATCAGACATAAACAAGGTGAGTCAGTTTAGAAAATATTAATCATGGGGGGCATTTTTACCTCCGTCGCTCTACTGCGGCCCCAACATTCCCCCCTTGAGGGTTAGGCCCAGCGGAGGCGGGCCCTTGTCTTCAACTCGCCCTGAGCGGCGGAGGCTATGCCCCTCTGGCTCGTCTTTGTTGGGCCGAAACCTCCTATCTTTTAAGAGGTTAGGTTTTTCCTTTTTATTTATTGGATTCTTATCCGTGTTGATCTTGCCACAGGATTGGTGGATTCTTGGGACCATTGGTTAAGGACCGACTCGTCCCCTATATAAGGGGGGTGTGGGCAAGGATTTGCAACCCTCTCCATGCGCCACTCTTTTTCTTTCAGGGCCTTTCTACCCCGCTCAGCCATCTGCCGCGGAGGTCCGTGGTCTTTGTGAATTTGCCTTTTGACGCGGAGTTTTTCTACTCCTCTTTTATTCCGGCGGAGGCTTCTGGGCCGATGGCAGAGCTTATTACCTATGATTTCGGTTGTAGCAAAATGACGGCGAGAGATGATTTCCAATTTGGAGTTGCGTGGTTTTCTTCCTTCGGCCGAGCCAAGCTTCCGGGCTCGGAGAAAGTCCCTAAGCCACCCAAAGGCTATCTTTGTTGTTTTCAAGGATTTCTTTACCCGCGGCCTCCGCTTCCCATGTCATGATTTTTTAGGCTTGATTTTGAAGGAGTTTGAGGCTCGATTCATTACTTGACTCCTCACTCCTTTTTGAGTCTCGGGGTTTATGTGGGCGGTGGAGTCCTACGGTGGTACTCCGGATGTGGATATTTTTCTCGGGAGCGTTATGAGTTGCGAAAACAGACCAAAGACATTTGGTGAGGATAAGGTAAAAGCTCGGTTTGGAGGTTGCACCTTTATGGCTAAGAGGCATCAAGCCGAGTCTCATCGAGATTTCTTGGTGTAATAAGGGTAAATGGGAGCCGACGAACTGGATGGAGTATTGGTTCTATGTTCACACCGATGGTGTGTCTGTTCTTGGTGATGTCGGGGAAGAGGTCACGTGTTTTCCTTTGGCTTCTGTGATGAAACCTATGGAATCACATACGAATCTGAGGCCAAGTAATCGTTCCTCCGCTCGGAGGGATTCTTGTAAGAAAGCTTTTGCTCTTGCATGCCGATATTCTGGAGGTCGCGATCTGGTGGAAGAGATGATAGCCTCTGATTGCTGGCCTCTTGCTAAGGAGAAACCAAAGTTCAAAGTGGTGAACGTTGAGTTGCCGTGTTTGGAGGAAAAGCGGTGGTCCCTTGCCCTCGCTTTGGTCTCACCCTCCCCGATGGTAGGTCTGCGACTATTTTGTGGAGGCGTCGGGAGGAAGACGTACGACTGCTTGGGGATGTGTCTCGAACGCGAGTACCTTGCTCGAAAAACCGAATCGGCATTATGCCTCTTTTGAACCGGGTCTTTGAAAAGTTGGGTATTTGTTATCGCTATGAACGAGTTGTTCCGAGAAGGTCCTTCATAGGCTTGGTAAGAAGGCTTTGAAGAATGCCTCCTGTGGCCGATATTGCTAGGGCGAGAGGTAGGGAAGCGCAGTGCTCGACATTACCGGGCATGCGGCCAAGAAACGGAACAAACTTTCTACCGAAATTGTTGGGTCTCCGATAGTTTCCGAAGAGGCTCGTCGATGAGGTTGAAGTTTTTACTGAAAAAGAAGACTCAGCTAGGTCTTCGGAAGAAAGGCCTTTGTTGGGATTAACGGCTAAGGTAAAGAGTGCCGAGACTCGGTGTTCTCCGTTACTGTGGTAGTTGGGGCCGCGGCTCTCATCAACCCTTTTCCCGGTGTCCTCGATGAGTTTTCCAGCTCGGGAGGAGGTCGGTGCGGGTGACGCCGAGCTAGGTGAAGGTTGTGCTTTTGTTTCTTCGGAACCTCATGTTCGGCCTCCGCGCTTGGAGGAGGTATCCGATGAAGAGTTAATACATGGTGCTCCGTGTCAGGGGACCCGTAACGTGGCTTACCATGAAGTTTCTGCCAAGGAGTCCTTGGGTGGAAAAGCCTTTAACGAGGTGACTGCCACTAAAGGTGATGGTTTGCCTTTGCATGTGTTCACTGAACTTCGTGATTTTCCCTTTGTTGTGTTGTTCTCTTGATTCATGCTTGTTCTTTTGCGGCTAAGTCGATCGGAGCTACCGGAAACCCGGGTCCTTCGGCGAGATATCGGTCTTGGTCGTGTTGGATCGGCGGGTTAGCCAACCTCGGTCACTGGGCGAGGTTCGGCTGCTTTTGCTGGTGGCACCAAAGGTTATGCCTCCGGTTTTTGCTTTGGTTTCGTTTTCCTTCAAACTTTATTTTGGTTTGCTGTCTGATTTTTTATCATCTTTTCCTTTGGTTCTCAGCTAAACTTAGCGCCGAGGCTCACGGTTTGTCTCCGCTTTTTGGCTTGGGCCATGCTAGTTCTCCTTGTGCGGGATTCGGGCTTCCGCCGCGTGCGGGGGCTCACCACCGTGCAAAGGTAATGCCTTTTCCTCTACGGTATTTGTTTTATTGTTTACGTCAACCGACTTAGATTTGCTCTCGGTATTTTTTAGTGGCCTCGACGTGCTCAACTGCGTGGATGTTGACGGTTGTTAATGATCAATTTTATATGTCAACCGAGAGAGAGAAAGAGGGGTATAATGCTTCACCACCATAGACTTAGGGTTTAAACCGACAGATTCCACAAGTTTTGGTGAATATGTGTTTTCGCGGGGGATTATCGGAAAACATCCAAGGAGGCCCACATGTCATGATTACATAGAGAGAAAGACCGAACGGGTAAAATTGTATACTCTAGAAGACTCCGGAAGGCAAACCCTGGAAGCGGGGACCCACCGGCATTGTGGTGGGTCGGCCGACTCCTCCTTGGTCGGCCGACTCCCCACCTCCACCAATCAGTGGGAGGCTCGCGGATCCCGCCTCCACCGCCTTTGAGGATGAATAATTATCGTCCGTTTAGGTCGGTTTGATCCGATGGCCGTGGTGTATCCTAGGGGACTATATATTCGTAGAGCCCCGGCCCCAGGCCGGAAGAGAATTCATTCAAGAATTCATTATTCGAGAGGTAGCCATCGGCAAAGCTAGGGTTTAGAGAGATCTCCACCGAGAGAATTAGAATAGATACTCTAGATCTTCAAGTTCTACATAGGTTTAGACTAGATAGAGGAAGAATCGGGCGCTGTGCTCGGAATTCGGATCTTCATCATCGAATTGGTATTATCTTGTATCTATTCTTGTGACTTTATTCTAAATATCATTATGTTTCTATTTATTATGTTCCTAGTTTATTCTAGTTCTACATTTGATATGGTTATGATTGGTAATAAGTTTATGTATATGTTTGCAAAGCGCTTAGCTCTCTTCCCGGGGGTTAGGTGGTAGATTTCATGTAAGCATGGTGCTTAGATGCCGTTTACCCGCAAATGCACCCTATTGGCCGGTCGTGTGGTAGATCGCGGAAGTGACAGTTCCGTTGAGTCCTCTGTATTCCATCCCCGTTGGTAGGTCTAGCGGAACCAAAGTTGCGTAGTAAGTCCCGCTATGTCTTGGCTTGTTATAGCAATGATCCTTATACATAGATGAAAAGTCTTTTGTGCTTGTATATGATAGTGTAGAGTTGGAGTAGATGAATGACTTAGTAGATTAGAACCTACATAGGATTTATATTTCTTGCACTAATCGATGTCAACCTACCTTTGTGAGTAGTCTATATCTAATCTCTCCGTGTGATTTATACCCCGAGCTTATTACTTTATATTCCCTTATTTATCATGGTTTACCCCTCGCAAAGTATGTGACAGTGAAATCAATCACTCATAAGTAGTCGTGTTTAGCAAGTTCATCTCATAGTTTAAGTCCGTAGTTCTTTCCTTTGAGCTAAATATAAATAACGATACCTGGAATACTTCCGGTAAAATGCTACGATGGTGTATTATCTCGTTCGCTTGCGGATCCCATATTTTTCTTGATTAGAGGAGCGGTTTCTATACCAACACTTAAGCGCCATGTTAGGGATGACAACTTAGCGTGAGTGGTGTTAGAAGTGTCAACAAGCATTTTTGGCGCCGTTGCTTGGAACGGAATAAACTTTTAGAGAAAAATTGCTTAAGCGAGATACTTAGAAAATGAGTGATTGTCACTAGTCACCTCTACTTTGGCGGTTCACCCCCGTTGTTTTTCTTTGTCTATATTTTATACGGGGTATTAGCGGATTGAATCGATTCATTCAAAACTCTCGATCATCGAGTCGGTTCAATCAAGAAGGAAGCTCGTCACCAATCAAGATGGCCGAGAAGACCTTCTTTGGAGTTCTCTCGCTCCAACAATAGAGAACATCCGCACTTGGTCCAAATACACAATAATATGGAGTTTGAGATCAAGCCAAGTCTCATCAACATGGTGCAAGCTATCCAATTCGGTGGAAAGGTACATGAAGATGCAAGTACACATCTACAGGACTTCATGGAGATTGGGAACACCATCGCCATAGATGGAGTTAAAGAAGACCTCATACTTCTTCGCCTCTTTCCATTCTCACTAGTGGGAAGAGCGAAAGCGTGGTTCTATGCAAATAAAGAAGATATCAATACATGGGCGAAGTGTTCCAAGGCCTTTCTAGCAAAATTCTTCCCAATAGGCAAAACCAATGCCTTAAGAGGAAAGATTACCAATTTCCAACGCAGAAGACGGAGACCATGTCGAAGCATGGGAGCGTTTGCAAGGATATACCCAAGATTGTCCCCATCATGGAATGGAAGAATGGTTACTCATGCAAGGTTTCTATCACGGATTAACTCCGAAGACGCGTGAGCACCTAGATGCAACTGAAGGATCATTCTTATCACTCACTCTTGGGAGAGCTAAAAGACTCATGGAGAAGATAGCAGATAATCAAAGCTGGTCCCAAGACAACATTCAAGATTGTCACCGAGTGAAGAAGCAATTGAAGAAGTGAATGCATTATCAACCAAGATAGACACCTTACTCCATTGGCTTGACCAGAGGGCCAAGTACAAAGAAGATCAAAGAGCAATTGAAGCAACATATAAGCGAAATTCAAGTCCCATCATGAGAAAGGTTCCACATTGGGTGCAACCATCCATTAATCAAGGTACTCGAGTCGGTAATTATGCAAAGCAACCTACTTTAAGAGAGTTGGTTCTACAACGGTCCAAGATCAACTCATCTATGGAGGATAGGTTTGCTTGCTAATAACAAAATCTTGGAAAACTTAAGTATTAAAATGGATAGTTTCTCCTCCGCCATTAATGATCAACTAGAGTTCAATAAAAAGATAGAAGAAAAGATAGCCAAGTTGGCCGTTGCATTGCTGTTGCCACTAACCCCGAGCAGTGAGATCTATTACTACAAGAAGAGGGAGTTCCACCAGAGATCCTCCCTACCCAAAAGGAGCAAAAAGGCCAACCGTGCTACCACCAAAGTGGCGAGAAAGAAGACTTCCAACCCGAGCTAGAAGTATTACCACAAGAATCGCATACGAAGCCAGTACAAGATCGGGAAGCAAGACAACAATTTCGAGATACAAACTACCTACCATTCCCTAGGAGGAAGAGAGGACCACAACGAGACGAGATGAGCAAAGTTTGGTAAGTTCGTGGAGGTAATTCAAAAGTTATATGTCAATATACCTCTGCTGGATGCCATACAGGTCCCCACTTATGCCAAGTACATACGAGATATTCTTAACAAGAAGAGACCACTGCCATCCAATGAAGTGATCAAGCTAACCGAAGAATGTAGTGCGGCCATCCTCAACCAACTACCAGAAAAGAAAAAAGATCCAGGATGTCCCACTATCGATTGCACAATTGGAGATCAACATTTCAATAACGCACTCTGTGATCTTGGAGCAAGTGTCAGTGTGATGCCCGCGAGCCTACTACAAGCTCAACCACACCGCACTTGAGCCAACATCAATGTGTCTACAACTAGCCGACCAATCGGTCCGTTATCCGTTGGGCATTGCTGAAAACATCCCGGTCAAGATAAGAGAATTCTTCGTGCCGGTAGACTTTGTAGTACGGATATGCATCCGAGACTCAAAGGTGTCACTTATACTTGGAAGACCCTTCTTAAGCACCGCCAATGCACACATTGATGTCGGGAAGGGAGAAATCAAGTTCACTATAAATGGGCAAGAAGAGCAATTCGCATTCAAGTCGAAACAAGAGCTCAACAAATCCGCGAAGATGGTAGAAGAAGATCGACAAGTACAACCACCGAGACGAGAGGATGCATCTCTGGGATCATCGGCGGAATAAATATTTTGGAAGGTCCAATTCGGAGGACTTTAAAAATCCGAATCCTCGCCGGAAGGTAACTCGGTATTTATCCGCATTTCAAATTTCATCTCTTATAATTTTCTTAGGCATATTTATTTCCAGCATTGCATTATAAAATTCTACGCCCCACATAAATAATTTTACGGTGTGTGACAACCCGTCAAAAATATTTTATCGTGGTGGCACAAAAAAATTTATCATTTCATGCATTTAAATTAGTTTACCTTCATTTAAATTTCTGCATTGTTTATAATTTTTATCATGGCATTTAGTGCTTGGTGGGTCCCTCACCATGGGTCCCACATGTCATAGACTACACCTCATATACATCAAATCACATAATTTCATCCACTTCCACTCACCTCCACTATCCTCTCTTTTCCACCGCCAAAACCACTCAACCGACCAAAATTTCTCGGATGAAGGAAAGATCACGCAATAGCATGTGAAGTGGCAGCCATATTGGCCAATATGGTGGGTCGGCCGACCCCACCATTGAGTCGGCCGACTCTCCCCTCCTCCTCTATAAATAGGCCTCCTCCCATGGCTTCCATGCACCACCCACATTCCAGAATTTTAGCCAAACCACCCGCTCTCGACTTCGAGTTTCTGGAGAGAAGAGGAGAAGAGTAGGAAGAGAGAAGAAGTGAGAAGAGTGAGCAAGAGTTTGTAGCAAGTGAAGGGAAGGTGTAGTGCTTGAGTAGATCATCACAAAATTAGTGGAGATCTTTGTCCAAATAGGATAAAGAAAATTTAAAATTTAGGGAGGTTCTGTCAAAATCAAGACCCGAAGTTTAGAGCTTTTTGTCATGAAGAACGACTAACCTCCGGACCGACTACGGACGGCTAACCACTAACCTTGTGCTAATCCTTCTCTCCACCAGTGTTTGTTTGTTTTGAGCAACTTGCAGGATGAAGAGCGTCTTCAAGGGGATCTCGGGAACCATCCGGAACATCAGGACAAGAAGTGCCTCTCGCCAGAACTCGGTGGCTGGTTCCGACATGAGTGTCGACCCACCGCCGAAGCACCGAAGCACTGCGGCGGCGCTGCACCACCACCACCATCTCGAGAGTTCTCATGAGAACATCTGATCTTGCCCTGAGAACTACTCAGGAGAAGGATGTATACAAGAAGCTCAAAAACAAGCGTTTCATCCACACACCAGTCATCGATCCGACACTTCTGCTAGCGACAGGCAGAACCAGTGAATGAGAGAGCACCTCGAAGAGTTCGCTCGGAGAGGGTAACAGGAAATCGTGAACCAGTTTGGCGTGGTGCCGAAACCGCCCGAGAAGAACCAGCGCATGCCAGTTTCAATGAGTGGAATGTACCTCAGCACCACTCACTAAACTCATGGGTGTACCCACCACAAAGCCAACCACATCAACCATTCTATGGTTACTACCCATCAGAGCCAGGACCATCCGAGCCAGGACCCTCACAGCCACCAAGATACTCTTATGACCCTTTTGGTACCACCGATGAAGAAGAAGAACCCCACCAAGACTTTGAGCCACGTCGCCACTCCGATGCCACCGCTTTCATTTTCACCCAAAAGACTATGATGAACAAGTAGCCTTCCAAAGACAACACCACCGCCACTCGAATCGCCATGACCGGAGGTGGAATGACCAGTTCCGGTGGAACCGAGAACACCACCCGGACAATCGGGCACCATTCAAGAGAACCGGGAAGAAGCTACCTCCATGTTGCATGGTTTGGTGGACCTGTTGCACATCCACTATCCACCGCCACCGCCACAAGGCTAGCTTGGGGGAGGACCCCCATTATCAAGATAAGTATTTCTTTCCTTTTGTTTCAGTTTGTTTGTTTTCAGTTTGTTTATTTTCTTTGGTTTGTTTTATGTATTTAAAAAAAAAAAAAAAAAAAAAAAATCAGAAAAACTAGAAAAACCCAATAGAAGTTTGCTTTCTCTAAGTGTGTTTACATTTCGAGTTTGCATTAAGATGAAAACCAAATAAAAAGAGTGTGTAAGTTTGTTTTCAATTCAGTTTGTTATAAATAAAATTGTGTAGACTTGAGGATTGTATGATGGAAATGATGAATAGTTGCTCTGCTCTAAATTCTTTGCAAGTACCTAGCTTTAAATTTGAGTTCTCCCAAGATTTGGATACACTGTTTGACAACTGGATTTACTCTACACCTGAAACCTGTGGGAGCATATGCTTAAACTAAGTCTAGGTAGTTGACGGGCATGATATGATAATAGTCTGAGCTGCTGTTCATTGTGTTCCAAAGTGCCACTAAATTCTGGAGATTTGTTTGTGAAAATTATAAATGATTCATGATGAGTTCCTTATATAACAGAGAGTTAAAATTCCTACCACAGCCAAACTTGATCATTAGAATAGGAAGCCTCCTCATTGTTTAGGGCTCGTGCTGTCGGCTGTGTTGTATCCTTATGAACTCATCATACAGCTAAATCCTGGTTTCACACACTCACATGCACCCCTGCTACTTCTACCCTGGAAGTACGCACCACAAAAAAAAACCTATTATTATCCATTAAAATTGTTCTACTCTTACACTGAGAGTGAACACCCAAAAATATTCCCCTGTTCGTCTTTGCTAGCCACTTATCCAAAATCAATGCTCCAAGTGTTTCATTTTGTTATCCCCGATATGAAGTTGTCAAGATTGAGAAGTGTTCCATTCAAGAAGTATTTTATTCTTTTTGGGCTGCAAGAATTGTAAAAAAAAAAAAAAAAAAAAAAAAAAAAAAAGAGAGAAAAGAAAAAGAAAGAAAGATCTATGAGCCCGGTCTTTGTCAAGTTTTCAAGTCCAAGTTCCAAGAAGTTCAAGTGTTGAAGTAGTTCCAAGTTTCATCCAAATAAACGAGCATTGATAATTCCTTTGCGCACCCTTCTCCTCCCACAATTATTTCTCTCTACTTTATATATATATCATCCACATATAAAACCACACATGCACATACCGATTGGTTGTATGTTGAGTTCCTTCGGATCCATGGTTCGATCATGCCAATGCATTAGTTCTCCACACCTATGAGCTCCATATAAACCTTTATTAGAGTAGGGTGAGAGAGAGAGTGAAGGCTCATCTATAAATGCCTTGAACCACAAATACTACATATTCGAGAGTAAGAGAAAAGGCATATCTCCTTTCAATGCCTTAGAGAGGATCCAAAAATACCACATATTGAGAGACTTGAAAGGGTTGTATTAAGGAACTCGAGTTTTATTGAAAATCTTGTAAAAACTCCGAACAGGTGGAACAACGAGCATGAGACAACGGTGCTTGACTTAATTGTTCTGTCTTTCAACTACTCAAGACCCAAGTGCGGGTAAAAGCCCCATGGTTGAAAGAAACATGAGTAAGTTTAGGAGTTATGATAGTTCACTCTAGTCTCGGGATGAATTCTTGTTTAGAACATGTGTGTTTGTTAAGCATGAAAGCATTGCGGCAACTCCCGATCCATCTTCGTAGCTATTTGCTCAGGGGACGAGCAAAGGGCAAGCTTGGGGGAGTTTGTTGACGGTTGTTAATGATCAATTTTATATGTCAACCGAGAGAGAGAAAGAGGGGTATAATCTGTTCACCACCATAGACTTAGGGTTTAAACTGACAGATTCCACAAGTTTTGGTGAATATGTGTTTTCGCAGGGGATTATCAGGAAAACATCCAAGGAGGCCCACATGTCATGATTACATAGAGAGAAAGACCGAACGGGTAAAATTGTATACTCTAGAAGACTCCGAGAAGGCAAACCACGGAAGCGGGGACCCACTGGCATTGTGGTGGGTCGGCCGACTCCTCCTTGGGTCGGCCGACTCCCCACCTCCACCAATCAGTGGAGGCTCGCGGATCCCGCCTCCACCGCCTTTGAGGATGAATAATTATCGTCCGTTTAGGTCGGTTTGATCCGATGGCCGTGGTGTATCCTAGGGGACTATATATTCGAGCCCCGGCCCCCGGGGAAGAGAATTCATTCAAGAATTCATTATTCGAGGTAGCCATCGGCAAAGCTAGGGTTTAGAGAGAGATCTCCACCGTGAGAATTAGAATAGATACTCTAGATCTTCAAGTTCTACATAGGTTTAGACTAGATAGAGGAAGAATCGGCGCCTGTGCTCGGAATTCGGATCTTCATCATCGAATTGGTATTATCTTGTATCTATTCTTGTGACTTTATTCTAAATATCATTATGTTTCTATTTATTATGTTCCTAGTTTATTCTAGTTCTACATTTGATATGGTTATGATTGGTAATAAGTTTATGTATATGTTTGCAAAGCGCTTAGCTCTCTTCCCGGGGGGTTAGGTGGTAGATTTCATGTAAGCATGGTGCTTAGATGCCGTTTACTGCAAATGCACCCTATTGGCCGGGTCGTGTGGTAGATCGCGGAAGTGACAGTTCCGTTGAGTCCTCTCGTATTCCATCCCCGTTGGTAGGTCTAGCAGAACCAAAGTTGCGTAGTAAGTCCCGCTATGTCTTGGCTTGTTATAGCAATGATCCTTATACATAGATGAAAAGTCTTTTGTGCTTGTATATGATAGTGTAGAGTTGGAGTAGATGAATGACTTAGTAGATTAGAACCTACATAGGATTTATATTTCTTGCACTAATCGATGTCAACCTACCTTTGTGAGTAGTCTATATCTAATCTCTGTGTGATTTATACCCTGAGCTTATTACTTTATATTCCCTTATTTATCATGGTTTACCCCTCTGCCAAAGTATGTGACAGTGAAATCAATCACTCATAAGTAGTCGTGTTTAGCAAGTTCATCTCATAGTTTAAGTCCGTAGTTCTTTCCTTTGAGCTAAATATAAATAACGATACCTGGAATACTTCCTGGTAAAATGCTACGATGGTGTATTATCTGTTCGCTTGCGGATCCCATATTTTTCTTGATTAGAGGAGCAGTTTCTATACCAACACTTCTGGCGCCATGTTAGGGATGACAACTTAGCGTGAGTGGTGTTAGAAGTGTCAACAGTGGAGCCTAAATGTCCACAATGCTTCTGAATGTTATGGAGGTTGATAGGTCGACATAGTTTTTGTTTTTGCTGTTCTTTGTCTTAGTCATTGGTAACCCTTACTTCTTTGGTTTGCGTTTCTTGTTTCTTCACAGAGACCACATTGGAAGGTACCTTGATAACTGTCGTACGAACGGCTGCCGCTGCGCCTTCAATTGGAGCATCATTGTCTGGTATGACCCGAGCTTTTGATTTATTAATTTCTTGTTGACATGGTCCATTTCTTTTACTTTTATCACGATACGCTTTTGTCTATGTTTTCTCTCAGACTCGCCACCTCTCCTCTTCCCTCGAGGGCCGGGTTATGGAAGAGGTGCTAAAGCGTACAAAGGCTATAGAAGCTTTAAAGAAAAAGGTTGAGGCGGTGGAAGATGAGAAGCTTGGACTCGCCGCCAAGGTCTCCGATTTGGAGGCAAAACTCAAGGCCGCTGAAGAGGCGAAAATCATCGCTGTTGAGCGTGCTAATAATGTTGCGGAGGTTGTTGACAGCCTCCGCGCTCAACTAGCTGCTGAACAGCAGACGGCGGAGATCCTCCGCAAAGAGTCTGATGGTGTGAAGAGTGAACTGGAGAGTATTAGGATTACTGGTGCAGAGGTTGCTGAGTCATACTTAGCCGCACTTGAGGAATTTGGGGGTGTTGCGTCTCCGCTACCCTCCGAGTGCTCGGCTTTTGGCCTGATGACTTGGATTAAGGATAATCTTACCAATCTATCACTCTTCGTTGGTGGTGTTTCCGATTTCGCTGCTATGACTTCCGCCACGGCAATGGTCAAGTCTTTGTTGCGCTCTGGTTGCTATGATGTTGTGAATAAAGATTTTACCGTTGTCTCCTCCGTGTGGCGGAGCTTGGAGTCCAAAAACTCCAGTGCGTAAGACGTCCAAGTTTTATTAAGACATTCTGGATGAAATTCGGCCGGACGGAGGCTGTTGCTGTAGCTGATGCTACGCGCAAGGTGAGGATTGGTCTTTGGGGTCTTTATCTAGCTTTCCTTTGCATTTTTTTTTTGCACTTTTGTTGTTCATTTTGCTGCTATTGGTTCTTGAAGGCTCGGACCGGAGGTCGGATGCCGATGAAGCTTGTGATGAAGGGTGTTCCTGTCCTTGGAGATACGTCAAGGCCAAGCTCCGGCGGAGGCTCTCAGCCACTGTTGAAGGACCCGGTGCAATCCGAAGCTAAGTCGAGCCTTCGGCCGGAAGCCCGATCGGGATCCATCCACGACGGAGGCTTTTGCCCATTCGGAGGCCGGGAAAGGTCCGAGACCCGAGAGGACAACGTCGGAGGAGCGGATTAGGCGCCGTAGGTTGCCTTGGAAGAACTACTTTTGTCTTGCGCCGTGGTTGCGCGTATTGTGTTTGAACTTGTTGAAGATATCGACACGAGTTTTGTGGTTGTATCGCCTACGCATGTCTTTAAATTGGGTCCTATGTAGGTGGTCGACCTAGTTATTCTTTGGCCTGGTGAGGGCTTCAAGGGTTTTTGTAATTTATTTTACTTTGCCGCTTGTAATGCCCGTTTGTTGGGGCTAGAAATGCAACGACGGAATGCAACCGGTCGAATGCAACCTTTTTCTGTCTCGTGCTCGGTTGCAAGAAGACCTCAAGCGAGTGTTCCTAGAGAAGGCGTCGGACGGAGGCTTTGCGGAGACAACCTCGAGACCGGCTTGTCGGAGACGGGGCATGTCTTGGAGGTTGTCCTCCTCCGGGTGGCGAAGGCGTGGCTCGGGGAGCGGAGACAACCGAGACTTTGTTTTTGCGAGGTTTGAAAATTGTACCCTTAGTCTCGGGGTGTTTGCTAATGTTTTAGAGGCTTTGGTGGGATTCTCACAAATGGTTTTCGGAGCTCCTGGTAGTTCGCTTGATGACGCTACACAACATGTCTGTCTCACAATGGTTTTTGCTAAGATATATGATTTTTGAGGCTCTCTACCTTTCTCGTCTTTTATCTCGTTGTACGCGTGCTCTCGCTTTTTCGGTGACATTCACTTTATTTCTAGTTACAGCCATGTCTTCGTCTTGGTTGGGCGGAGTTTGTCGGCATGTTCTTGATGTTTGCGCCGTGTTGGAGCATAATCTAGTTTTTCGGAGATAGGGGATGTTACAAACTTTTACGCGGCATCCCCCTATAACCCTTTGCGGGCCGGGATAACTATTGATGAGGTGTGGGCTCCCGTGCTCGGGTTATTTTCTTTCAAAGAGCTTATAGCCTTGAAGGTTGTACACTGGAGCTATTGGTCATTTTTGCAAGCGTGGTGTTGGAATGCCTTCGAATTGCCTCGACTTCGAGGTCTTTGGTGCGCTTATGCTATTTAGCATAGTTTGCGCGCCTTACTACCTTCTCTTGTTTTGCGGTAACCTTCTTCTTGTCGGTCCCCGTTGTGGTCTTTCATTAGAAGTTTTTGGTCCAAGAACTCGGTATAGACCTCCGCTAATTTTTTAGGTTCGTGCGGAGGTTGTAGGATTTCCGCTGTAACTATTGAACCTATTTTGGCCTCTCTTTGCCTAAGCCTTTTTGTCGGGTCTTTTCCGATTTTTGATAGAGTCCGCTTGATCGGTGGTTTTGGTGTTTGAAGAGATGGGACCTTTTTTCGGGCTTCTAGCCTACTCGTAGGTCGCTTCATATCCTTCAATTACTCGATCAAGGCCGGATTTTGAAGTGATCTCAAATGGTGCGTACGGCTTTTGTCGAATATTGCAGCTCATTGCCGGGCCGCTTTCGACTTTTTTGTGATATTGATGCGGGGTTCTTTAAATATGTTCGGGGGTTGATCGATTACGATGGTTTTACCTTGTTACAAGCCTCATCTCCAACTTGGATTCTCGTGTGAGGAAAAGAGTATGAGCCGGTTTTGGTTTTACTAGGTCCTTAGCGCGTTGTGGGCCTACTTGGCCATTGTAAATTTTTGCTTTGCGGTTGCGGTTGTTTGTTTGGATGCTCTTTTTGGTGAACTCGTTTTTACTAAGCTTTTGTATGTTAATACCTCCGCTATGCGAAGTGAAGGCACATGCCTAGGGTTCTTCCTCGGGGCTTTAGATTGGCTTTTCTAGTCTAACATAGTCTAGGAAAAGGCCGTTATTCTTTTGTGCCGTATGCGCTCTTCCCTTCGTATACTTGTGATAGAAGACTTTATCTCCTATGCGAATAGGTGGTAAAGAAGGGTTATCATTACTTTGTTAGAGGTTATCCTCGATGTGTTTCCTCCGCGTCTTGGAGGTCTTGATAAAAGAAAAACCCGTGCAATCACCGAGGCCGCATGTCGAAGGCTAGAGAAATCGCATGAAATTGCACGAGTTGATCTCCCGCATTTTTAGAGACTTTGAGTATTGCAACTTCGTCAAATATTGACTTGCTAGCCGGCGAGTCTTTCGACATAAAAAAGGCGATCTTTCACCACTCGATGCAAAAGATTGTTAGTCTCGGACAACACAAAGTTTCGGTGCAAAAGCCTTATACGATTGTACTTCAAAGGTAACGCAAAAGCCTTAGCAATGCGACCTGGTGCCCAAGTAAGTTTGGGACTTTTTCCAGATTTCGGTAACAGGATGACACAAAAGCCTTAGCTCGTGACTGGTGCCCAAGTAAGTTTGGTTCTTTTTCCAGGATTTCGTAAGAAGCTAACACAAAAGCCTTAGCTCGTGACCCGATGCCCAAGTAAGCTTAGGACTTTTTCCAGGATTTTTTGGTGGCCTTGGCCATGCAATACCATGGCTTGCGGAGGAAACATCCGCTAATTTTCTCGATCATCTTTGTTCGCCGTGGCCTTGACACCACTTGGTTCATGACAGAGGATTCTCCTCGGTTATCCGAAGACCTCCGACTTGGTGGTCGGAGCTTCCGCTTGCTCGGTCCCCATTCAAATTTTTCGTTGGCTTTGAGTGCTTTGAAGAAGGGGAGGTCAACGTTCACCGATTTGGAGATGAACCCGTTCAAGGCCGCGATTCTTCCCGTGAGTCGTTGGACCTCTTTTTTGCTTGATGGTTCGGCATGGCCAAGACGACTTTTGTTTTGTCTCGGTTGGCCCCGAGGCCCTCAGTCCGACGACATACCCCAACATTTTTCCCCGCCGACTCCAAAGACGCATTTCTCTCGGGTTTAACTTTAATCCGGCTTCCCTAAGGTTTGCAAAGGTTTCCTTGAGATCTTCTAGATGGTTTTCCGGTTCTTTGCTCACTACGGCGATGTCATCGACGTAGGCTATAATGTTTCTCTCGTAATCGAGACCTTAGCACGGCTTGCACCATTCTTGCGAAGGTTGACCTCGCGTTCTTAAGCCCTTCTGGCATTCGTATGAAACAGTAGGTGCCGGTTGGGATAGTGAAACTTGTCTTCTCCTCATCTTCTTTCCTGAGCCAGACCTGATGATATCCTAAAAAACAGCCTAAGAGGGAGAATCTCTTGCACCCGGCGTCCTTATCGACTGAGGCGCCTATTCTTGGTAGCGGGAATGGGTCTTTTTTGCATGCTTTGTTCAGGTCAGTGAAGTCGATGCACATGCGCATCTTCCCGTTTTTCTTTGGGACTAGTACTACATTTGCTAACCATTCTGAGTACTTCACCTCTCTTATGACATTGGCATCCAATAATCTCTCGTACCTCCCCTTGGCGGCCAAAGTTCGTTCCTCTTGCCTTTGCTTCCTTGGCTTGACGTTTTCGTTCGATCTAAGGTATGCTCAATTATGTCTCTCCCTATTCCTTTAAGGTCTTCTCGCCGACCATGCAAAGACGTCTCTCGTTCTTAGACAAGAGGTTGAGCAATTCTCTCCGTTCCTCCTCCGATAGGCTTGCTCCGATTGTGACCTTTACGTTCGGCACTTTGCTTCATCAAGTGGTACCGTTATCGTGTCCTCCCGATCTTTCATGTCCGTTTTCCCCCGGCATGTCCGGTGGCTCATCTCGTTGCTACCGTATTTGTGTTCCCGTGGGCCTTGTATATGGCTCTCTCTATGTTTCTAGCTTCCTTCGACTTCCACGAACCGTGATGATTCCGTGCGGTCTTTGGCATTTTCATGCAAAGGTAACCCATGTGGATGGCCACATTGAACTTGTTAGCGAATCCTCTTCCTAGGATTGCACTTGTAAGGGTAGTATATGTCTACTATGTCAAAGGTAATGTATTCCGTTCTCGCCTTATCCCCATCTTGAAAGGATACTGGCAAGGAAGTTTTCCCGAGTGCGTGAATCTTTCTACCTCCGAATCCTATTAGAGGTGTATCAGGGGGTTGTAGCTGAGACCGGCTGAGTTTCATTTGATCAAACACACTTGCGAAGATGATGTCTGCCGAACTCCCAGAGTCAACCAGTATTTTGTTTATCTCCCATCCGGCCACGTTTGCCTTTATGACCATCGCATCGGTGTGAGGGTAACTTTCTAATCGGAGGTCCTCCTCTCGAGAAACCGATCCGGGCCTTAGACCATTCTCGTTGTTCGGTGAGTTCCTTGTACGACCACATTGTTTGCCAATCGGAGGTGGTCTTTTTTCCGCCTCTTCGTTTCGAACTCCATCGCCGAGCCTCCGGCTATTGGCGATATCATTCCTATTGTGGGCGGAAAGCGAGTGTGGATTCATCGATTCTCAACCGAAGGTTCGGCCTTCGGTATTGCGCCGGAGCGGATGGCCTGCCGCGGGAGGTGCCGGTAGGGCATCGTATTGCCTTTGTTGCGGAGGCGGAGGTAAAGCCGCATACCGCTTCTTTGCCGCTTGTCTTTGCGACGACGAGGTGTTTCTATCATGGAGATTTGCGGAGGTCGAGTGTTTATGTACGTCACCGTGCCGTCTTTGTCCCGATGGGCGCTTGGTTGTTGTACCGAGATGTTTGGTATTGCACGTCGCCACGCCGCGGCAGAGATGGTGGGTAGTACCGGTGTGCGACGTTCTGTCGGGGAAAGCGCCGTTGTTGTACCCGGGAAACTTGGGTTGTACTGGCGATGATACTTGCGGAGTGAAGGTGTGATTCACTTGTCCGGCTAGTTCTTGCGCAGTTGCCGTGGCCGCGCTTGCTCTTCATCCCGTCCATTGTTTCTTTGGTTTCGGGCGGTCCTTGGTGCTATGCCCTTTTTCTTCTCCATGGAAAATGCAATAGTGCCTTCTTGGTTTCGGTTCTTGTTCCAGTTCTTGGCCTTGTTCTTGTTGAAACTTTGGTTGTTCGGGCTTTCGTATCTTGACCGTTCCGGCTCTCGTCCGCCGGGCGCCGAGGCCGGGCCGTTCGCACATTGAAGACCTGTCTTTGCCGAGAATTCTCGTCTGTCATAAGACCTCGTTGTCTCTATGGCCGTTCTCGCTGGAAAATTTTTTGCTCGGCCTTCGCCTTCATCCACCTTTTCCTCGAGGTCATTGTCGATCTGCAATACTTCTCAAATTCCTCATGCAGCTTCTCCACGGTGGCTGGTTTTTCCCTTGCTAAGTGGCTTGCGAAGGGCCCTATTCGGAGACCTTTGATTGCTGCTTCAATTGCGACGCTGTCCGGCACATCCGGTGCCTTTGCTCTGAGGTGCAGGAATCTCTGGAAGTAATCCCTTAGCGGTTCCCCCTTGTCATGTTTGTTGCTGAACAGATCTGCTGACGATAAGGATTCACTTGAGAATCCTTTGAAGTTGGCTATTATCTTGTCCCTCAGGTTTTCCCATGAGTAGATTGTACCGGGCTTCGGATAGAATACCATGTTAGGGCGTCGCCCTCTGCGGCGATGACGAAGGATTTGGCTAGGACACTGTCATTTCCTCCCGTGGAGGCTATTGCTGCCTCAAAACTCATCAGGAATTGCCGTGGATCTGTCTTTCCATTGTACTGGCGGTACCACCATGGGTTTGCAACCCGGAGGCCATGGTGCCTTCTCGAGGCCTTCGATAGTGGAGACTTCGGATCGAACGTCCACCGGTAGACCATGATCGGAGGTGTTTCGATCCCCGAATTCCAGTGGGCATTGCAGCCATGTATTGGCCGAGCGTGGCGTTGTCGTGGTGTTGTTTTGATTCATTGCTATGGGCCGCATGCTCGGATTTCTGCTTGCAAGATCGCCATTTGCTGCCTTATCTCTTCGGCCTGCCGAGAGGTCTCGCATTGCCACGAGCGTGGCCGCTTGCTCGCTCTCGGCCTGTCTCTTTTTGCTTCCATGCGTTGCCTTTTGGCCCTCACCGGCTTACCTCATCGTTCGGTCTTGGTCATTGGACCGGTTCGCCGGCGGTGGTTCATCTTCGCCGTGACCATTGTCATTTTCTTCGCCTTCGCTTACGCTCGGAGGCATATGTGCTTCTTGCGGACCTCCGCGGCCGCCTCTTCGGGGTGGCTCGGTGCCTCCGCCTCGGCGGCAAAGACGTCTTCGCCGAGCGGTGGCGGCCACTACTTGCTTTCTTGTTCGTCCTCCTTGCCCCCGTACCAATAGTGGGCGGTCTTTGATGGTCGGTGCGTCTCCGCAAACGTCTTGGTGTCTTTGTCGCTCCGTCGAGGCGTCCTCATCGTTGACATGGCAGCACCTCCGCCAAGGACCCGAGTCTCCGGCCGCCCGCGGGCGTCTTCTAAGCCGACCCGGCTTTGTCTCCGCCATCGGCCGGTGTCTCCGCCAAACGGGCGGAGACGTCTTCTTTTTGCCGACCCGGCGTGGTTTCCTTCGCTAGCTCGATGTCTCCGCGTGCGGGCGAGACGTCTTCTCGTGGTCGGAGATGTTCGAGGGGCGAGTAGGCGCGGTATCCGACAACGAGCATTTGACCTCCGGTTTCGTCCTCGGAGCCGACGTTGGCGGTTGCACCGGACATATGCTCGGAGGCACGGCGAGCCTTTGTTGAGACTCGAAGGTCTTGTGCATGACGTCGCGAGAACATGATGTCCCGGTTTGAGCCTCGGGTTCATTCTTGTTGTCCTCGCCTCCTCCCTCCGGGCGGAGCGGGGTGCTTCAGTTGATCTTCTCGGCCTCCGCGCGTCGGAGGTTCTTGCACCTCCGCCTAAGCGGTGGTGCGTCTCCGCACCGCGGTGGCTCCGTCCTCTTGTTGGCATCTCGTGAGTGATATCCTCGGCCGGACACACGGGTGGGCGCCAACCGTTGGAACACGGTTCCGGCAGATTTAGATATAGCTTGACAATGGTCCAACTATTATCATAATAAATGAGGGTTACAAAGTGGGTCCCGGTAGGTAAGATCACGCTACCATGGGACAACACAACACACCTTACAACAAGGGCAAGGGGCTCCTTTTATAGGCAACCGCTCACCCTCTCACCCAAAATGACCACTTACCCCCGAGGGAAAACCTAGACCCTAATTTCTCGTCCCTATTACACGTGGGACCGGGCGCCCTTGACCGTCTTCTCATCTCGGCGGCTTCACATGGGCCGCGCATTGAGTGGGCCGCCTAGTGGGCCGGGAGCCCCCATGGCCGAGTTGGGCCTCTTCTTCTCGGGCTTCTCGTCTCCACCGAGTTGGCATTGTCTTCTCTTGCTCATCGGGATCTCCGCTGTCGACCCCATGTCTCCGCATGGGAAACAAAGACAATCCCTCGGAGGCTCGACCGAGACCTTCACCGCTTGAGGAGACCTCCTCCAAGACATTGGGAACCTCCTCCATCCCGAGGAGGTTCCTTCTTCCCGATCACCTTGGGGAACCTTCGCCATCTTGGGGACCTCCGCCATCTTGGGGGACCTCCGCCGGCTTGAGGAAACCTCCTCCAAGATGTTGGGAAACTCCTCCATCTTGAGGAGGTTCCTTCCTCCTGGTCATCTCAGGGGATCCCCGCCATCTTGGGGGACCTCCGCCATCTTGGGGACCTCCGCCATCTTGGGGGACCTCCGCTGGCTTGAGGAAACCTCCTCCAAGATATCGAGAACCTCCTCCATCTCGAGGAGGTTCCTTCCTCCTAGAGACCTCCGTCGAGTCCCTACATTTACTCAGACTCATCGTGGAGCCTTAGCGTCCAATCAGACATAAACAAGGTGAGTTAGTTTAGAAAATATTAATCATGGGGGGCATTTTTACCTCCGTCGCTCTACTGCGGCCCCAACAACCTCCTTCGGCAGGCCGCTCCAAGTACGAGCGGTGGGCGGATGGCGAGCTAACTGACTGCTCTGACGACGACGACGATGAGCTCGCCCCGCCGCATAGCTTTCCCGCCCGCCGTCACCCGCCATCGAGGGCCTGGTGCACCGCTCCCACGGCCGAGACTCCTGCCACGAGCAATGCACGCCAGGTGTTCTACGGAATGCCGCTGCCGTCCGACGGAGACTCGGCACCCGCAGCGGGGCTCCACACCAGGCACGGCGCGTCGGCGGTCGCCTCCAACACGCCCCCGGCCCCATGCCTTGAGGACGGGGAGTCCTCGGCCAAAGTCGGGGCTGCGACGCCCGGTGGCCATGCCCACGGCCCGACGTCGGCCGGCATGGGCGAGCAGCGACGACGGCGTAGGCAGCGTCGCCACGTACGCCGGGAGGCCGCCGGTACCTCGGCACCTGCCGCCTCCAGGGCCACCGCGCGGCGATGCCTCGGGCCGTCTCCAGGGCCGAGGGCTCCGGCCCGACGGCGGCTCGGCCCGGTGGCAACCTCCCGCGTGCCGGCTCATCGGAGGATCGGCCCGGACCCGGAGCCTCGGATCCCGGCGTCGAGGCGGCTCGGCTCCAACCGCCGGGCTTCCCCTCCAGACCGTGACGGCTGGCGTGAGGTGCTACCCCGCAAGCTACCTCTCACGTCCGCTGCGCGCGTGACGACGGCGAGGCCGTCCCGGAACGCGCGCCAGCCTCCGGCTGCCGGCAGGCGCAGGTGGGACGTCGAGGGACGGTGCCTCAACTGCAAGGCAACGGGGCACCAGATCGCGACGTGCAAGCGGGAGCCCCGGTGCTGGAACTGCCATGGACTCAACCACCGGGCCCGTGACTGCACTAGGCCGCCCGTGACGTGTTCGCCCCCCGGCGCCGCTCCTAAGCGCAAGAGAACGAACCCCGGGAGCTCGGGACGTGCTAGGGGCCGCTCGTTGTCACCGCAGCGTCGCTATCCGGGGACGGACGTGGGTGTGCAGGGGCCGGCCCCGTCGCCCCCGCCTTCCTCTGGCGTCGACGCCGCCAAGCACGGACCTGACGTGGATGTCGCCGCTGTCCAGGCCGCGGTTGCTTCGGCCATCGGGATCCAGCCGGGGGTGCTGCAGATCCGGCGGTGCCCCGAGGGTTTCATCGTTGTCTGCCCCAACCAGAAGCAGGTGGACAGCGTCGCGCCAACCATGGCGGAGGTTGTGGCTCGACACCGGGAGGGTGCCGTGGCAGCCGGCCGCCATGGACCACCGATCCAGCCCCCGCAGCAGTGGGCCGGGACGACGAAGCGCATGCAGGTGGGGCCAGTGCTTGGCGCGCCGACCGCCGCTCCACGCACCACCACCGGCTCTACTTCGGGAACCACGACGCCGAAGTTGAGCCGGCCGCGCCGGCCGCGACGTCGAGGGCGCCGCGCCGGCCGTCGCAGGGCCGACCGCAAGATGACACCGCGACAGGTGTGGCGTCCGCGCGCGCCACAGTTGGCACCCCCTGGCGCAGCTGGCCGAGGCCGAGCGGCCGGGAGGAGGGTGAGTTCCGACCGGCCGCCCGGACCCGGCCGACCACCACCTCCGGCGGCCACCACTCTTCCCGAGGACCGCCTGGTTGTCGCAACTGAGGAGGCCGCGGTGGCTACGGCCACCGACGACGCCAGGGACGACCCGGGGAGCGCAGGCACGCCGCACTGGTTGTCGCTGGCCGAGAGGACCCGAGCGGGGCGACGGGGGTTGCTCCGGAGGTCGACCGGATGCTCGACACCGCCCCGTCCATTCGGTAGGAATATCATTACTTAACTTTATGCACCAAAACGTCCGCCCACACCAAACTACTCGATGTCCTCACTTGACTATGACACACCCGCAACAAGTGAGAACAAACCCGAGTACAAAAGTACCCGACGAAAAAAGAGGGAGAAGACTCGGGGAATGAAGGCCGTATAGGACAAGGTAAGGCTTAGCAAAGAATCAAAGTATTTTGCGATTTTAAAAGCACTAAACTAGTTTCAACCTCAAGTTTTACTTTCCGGATTAGTCATTAGATTCTAAGGTGAGCCTAGTCTAGCTTGATTACAAGCAGATCAAGATAATTCACTCTGAGATCACATTCTTAGTCTTCCAACAAAATTCCTTCAAGTTCCATAAGTTACTACGATGCGAGTCTCCATAACCGAGGAGCAACGACGATTCGATCGATTATACCCAACTGGGATCCCTAATCACACGATATATGTAGAACCAAATCTTGCATATATCAACCTTCACTCGATCTTCCAAAACCAACCCGACCCGAGAATACCGGACTAAGCCCACGAGGGTAACTCGATTCGGGCTTACCATAGTATGTGATTAGTTGCAAGGCTCGAACCACGGCGGCCCTACAACGATATTTACAAGTTACCCGACCACGTCGATCCGGGCGTTACATCGAAACGCCTTTCGACGCAATCCAACCGATCAAAGGTAGCATTTGCCGAGTAACAAAAACTTTACCGACGAAAATATTTTCGAAATCCGAACTAAATTAGCAAGGCTGGACGCAATCAAAACGAGCCGCAAATTCAAGGAATTGGTTGATGGATCCGGGCTTGCCTCGAAAGTCGGTGGTAGACGCTCTTCAACGACGTATCTGGAAGATGACCAATCACCAGAGATGAGGCGACGGGGTTGCCGGCCCATGATGAATATAAATATGATGCTCGACGTATGCATAATAAAGATTAAATACAAGCACAAACAATTAATTAAAGTGCCGAAGGTCGGAGGTCGACCCGCCTTAGTTTTAAGTAGCTTACGCCGGTGCTCATTTTTCAATTAAAATAGTAATTTTTGGGCACGACGACACGACGGAGGGCACGCTCGCCCTCCTCGCCCACCTCGGGAGCGGACCTCGACGAGGGTCCACCGGGATTCCCTGTACGGATGCGCTTGAAAATGGAGAGGATGGACGTCCGGTGCCTTCCCGCGCAGCGAAGGAGGGCGCGGGGCGCAGGCGGGCGTTCGCGTGAAATCCACGGAGCGGGCAACCATCCCACCCCGGTGGGGAGACCTTGTGCGACGAGACGAAGACGACGGGCGAGGACGACGGTGTGGATCGGGCGCATTTCCAAAACAACCTTGGGAATTCCCCACAACGCCGCGTCCACGACGCACACTTTCTCCAAAAGATGTTTTTCCAAAATATGGGGACGCTCCGGCGGAGGCCGTCGATCTCATCAAGCCCTCGGACTCGAACGACGAGGAGCATCGAGCAGATGACAACAGCCCGACGACCGGCGGGGTAGACCCATCGAGATGGGGGAGCTTGGAGTCACCCGCGGGGTGCCTAGGGGTCCCGGGCCGTGCCGGGCACACCGCCGGCCCCGGGAGGGCCCACCCGTGCGGGGCTTCGGAAGCCCGCCCGGACCGCGGCGCCCGCCGACGAGGTGCCACCGGGTTCGCACACCCATCTCCGGGAGGTCCGCCGCCGACTCGCCGACCGGAGAGGTGGGAAGCCCGGCCAAAGATGGCTCCTTCACGAGGCGGCTCAAGAACTTCGCCAACGAGTCTTCCACAAGGCGACCACCCCGCTTCTTCCGGCCAAGGTGGACGACTCCGGCCCCATCAAGCCGCCAACGCGGAGCGGCGCATCGCAGCCCAACCCCTCTCCAAGTACCCGGTGGCAAAGAGAGGCGAGATCCTCGCCATGCGGAAAATGGGGTTCATCGAGTCCGAGCCGACGGTGGAGGGACAACTGAAGCTGGACGCGATGTTCGAGGGAAGACCAGGGGATGCCCGAGCCTTGCGGGAGTTGTTCGCGGCGAGGAGAGTCAACAACGACCGCGGAGGCGCCCGGGGGCCGGGGCCACGCATGAGCGTCGGATCCGTCAAGCGAACTAGAATGTTAGTGCGTGAGTAATCCGTTATGGACGTGTTCTGGGGTGGCGGGCTGTGTTTCAAATGTGTTAACGCCCCGGAAAATCTTGTAAAACTCTTCTTCTTCTTAATACAATGATGCGCAAATATTTTGCGTATTCGAGAAAAAAAAAAAAGCTACCAGCATACTAATCTAACCTGGTTAGTTGTATACTTGTATGGCTACGAAGCGATAACTTTCTTTACCTCAGCGAATACAACCTGAACATCTGGAGCCCTGTAAATGAATGGTCAGCATTTGCATTTCCATGGAATACAAGGATAATAACAGCTATCTACTGCCAACATATGACAGGTGTTTTCGCTTGCAATGATGAGCGCCGGATCAGCGGCCGCGGCGGTGGCGAATTTGAACCGCACCGGCATCCGGCACACGGCGCTCCCCAACTTCTGCAAGCCGCTGCCACGTTTCTGCGACCTCTCGGCGGTCTCCATCGCGTGCGCCTTCCTCAGCTGCGTCTTCCTCGCGATTTCTGCCGTCATCGATGTTATCTGGTTGTCAAGTCCGTGAGACACGGGTACTGTGGCTCCACGGTCACCTGGATGCTGAATTGCTGATGCGTCGCATCACCTTAATGTTGTCCGAGTTAGCAATCCACAGTGTTGTAAGTGTGCCTGTAAGATACGTAGCTATCACTGAAAACATGTTTAAGGCGATGTAATATTATTACTGGATGCTTGTTTGTACATATTAGAATGATCTGGATGTTGATGTGCAGTGTGGCGGTCTAGAGATCCAGTTGGAGTTCCGTGCCAACACTCCACTCCATTGCCCACCCCAATCATCACACCAACTACTACTGCAAATATGTCCGGCACCGTCCGCAGCGACGCAACGCGCGACACGTACAAACCCTGTCGTGGACGGATCGGAAGGGGAGGCAACATGTGCAACCCACATGTGCAGCCCGGATCTCACCCCCCTAGATGGTTTACGCCGGCGACCTCGAAAAGATAAGTGCAAGTGATCGGGTCTCGCTCAGCGGTGACTTGCCGACTTGCCGTTGCCTTGCTGTCCGTCCGAGTCACTGGAGTCCTCAGCGCCTCTGCTTTGCGTGATCGCGTCCGATTCCTACCGCCGCGGCAACCTTTAACCCAGCTCGCCGCCCGCCGCTCGCGGTAATGCGGCGCCTCCACTTGTGAACTGTGAATTCTGATGCCCGCGGCCTCGCTCGCGCTCCCCTCCCCATCCTCCTCCTGCTCATCTACCGTGCCGCCCGTTCCCCACCCACTCCCGCCGCCACCGCTCGCAGATGCCGCCCAAGGTGGTCGCCGTCGCCGCGGGCGAGGCCCACACGCTCGCCCTCTCGGGTGAGTGGCAGAAATCTCCACTTGCTCGCACGAATTCTCCTGCTACCTTGCCGGGATTCAGTTCTCAGTTTCTAATTGCAGGTGACGGGCAGGTGTACTCCTGGGGCAGGGGCCCGTTCGGCCGCCTCGGGACCGGCCGCGAGGACGACGCGCTGGTCCCCACAGCGGTGGCGCCCGCGGTCTCTGCCGGCGGGACGCCGCGGCCCAGGTTCGTCGCCGTCGCCGCTGGTGCCTACCACAGCCTTGCGCTCGACGGTTCGTGCTCTGTTTTACCCCATCCGTTCTCTGCTTGTGTTCGTGGTGAACCTGTTGTGTGCTCCAAATCAAGCTATTCTAGAACTTCAGAAATTAGGGCCTTGTTTAGATTGCAAAAAATTTCAACATGATAAATAGTAACTCTTTTGTCTTATTTGACAAATATTGTCCAATCGTAAACCAATTAGGCTCAAAAGATTCATCTCGTGATTTTAAACTAAACTGTGTAATTAGTTAATTTTTTTACCTATATTTAATGCTCCATGCAAGAGTGTAAAAATTGATGTGATGGAGAGAGAGTGTAAAAACTTGGAAGTTTGACGCGAACTAAACAAGGCCTAGAACTGCCCGAGTAGTTACAGTACTCTGACCAGCCACGTAGAAGTGGGACTGAAGGTGACTTTGCTTTCAAATTTTCTGTACCTGTCTTTTAGGACTTCCTGCTATTAGTCTGACCGAGCTCTGCATTAAATGACTGAATCCACAACGTCACACTGCCCACTACAGAGAAAATCCGTAGATCATCTAGGTTTTTATATGAATATAACTTTACATTTTCCATTTGCTTTGAGTGTTTAATTCCATTATGTGCAAAATGTTTATCGCTGCATTTTTTTGTGCCAAAAGCAATTTAACACGATCCATCAGCATGCATATCATATGAAATGGGTGCATACTGATTGCTGAATAAGTTCAATATGGCAGATGAAGGTTCACTCTGGTCATGGGGTTACAATCTCTGTATCCTTTACACCTCTTGACTTTTTTTTTTCTTTTGACTTTGTTAGCTGCAAATTAAATCTCTAAATTGATATGCCTGCCATTGTCAAGTGTACTTCACTTCCTTGACTATTTAACGGATGGTCAACTTGGCTATGGGGATCAGAATTCCCTTTTCCCATGTTTGGTTGAGCAATTTCAGGATCTAGGTTCTCCTGAAATACTGAACGATGAGGACCAGAACACACGTGATCAGACTTATTTAAAGGTATGAGTGTACCATCGGTTTCAATAATTCCCAAACTATATAAGCTTTAAGATCGTCAAGAATGTTTAGCTTTCTATTTTGATAACCGTGATGTATGTTTTGTTACAGCTGTCTTCTGTCAAAGCTGGTGGCATGATGTCATTTGCCATAGACAGTTTGGGGGGCCTTTGGATGTGGGGAAATTGCCCACAGCAGACTGATGCTGGAGAGTTTTGTATTGCGAGTAGCTCTATCCCACTACCTGTGTGGGATTTCCATGGACACACCGTTGTTAAGGTCGCCTGTGGTAATGAGCATGTAGTAGCTGCAGTTAGTGTTGGCGAGACCTATACTGAAGGTGATCTTGTTTGTTATGCTTGGGGAAATAACAACCATGGTCAGTTGGGTCTAGGTGACAAGGAAAGTAGATCTCGTCCTGTGCTTATCTCAGCATTTAGCGAAGGATCTTCTTGGGAGGTGTATGAAATTGCTTGCGGGGCTTCCCACACTGCAGTCCTTGCCAATAAGAAGTCTTCTGACCAGATAGAATCTCGGTGCTGGACATTTGGCCTTGGTGACAAGGGGCAGCTTGGCCATGGAACCACAGCCACCATTTGCTCACCACAACCTGTCGATGGACTACCAACCGGATCCTTCCTTATTTCTCTCGACCGTGGATTGTTCCACACAACCGTAGTCTCCTCTGATGGAGAAGTGTGGTGCTGGGGAATGGAGAGAGGTCTTGGACTGTGCCCAGATGCTAGCTTTTCGGGAGTTGATGAAGGGGATGCTTTACATCCAATAAGGGTTCAGTCTCCTGAGACAAATGGGTTCAAATTTCTTGGTCCAGTGCAGATAGCCTGTGGAGCTGCACACACTGTTCTTGTTGCTGGTGATGGGTATAGGATGTGGGCATGGGGCAGAGGCCGCAGTGGTGTGCTTGGGAGAGGCCAGACTGCTGACAGTTACATACCATGCGTTGTGATGTGGCCTCCTCTTGATGAGAACTTCCAAGAGATCCATGAGGACCAAGCAGGAGGATCAACATCAAGAGTTAATGATCGCACTAGCACTGAGTTGAATCAGAAGCTATCTGCTGCCTCAGAGGAGTTACAATTCCTAAGATCAAAACTCACACTGATGGAGAGATATGCCAATATACTTCACATCTCAATCTTCCGTAAGCCACTTGATGAACGGGCGCTACCACGCTCACTTCAGGAATCTTCTGTTTTTGATATCAGAAAGGAATTTGAGAACATTTTGGATGCAGCAGACACTGATGAGCTTAATCGTTTGGAGATCTTCTACCGCAGCATGCTTTCTGGCGTGAAAGACAAGCTTCTGAAGAGAAGAGTCCAAGAGATGGTCCATCAATGCATTATTTCACTCTCAGCAGGGAGGCAAAACCCTCAAGATAATTGAATTGGATTATTATACTTGTTACCGGACTGCAAGTGAGTATAGTATCTCCAAACTTGGTCTCATCAAATAGCAATAACCTTGTTTATGCCAACCCACTGCCAGTATCTGTTTCTTCAAATGTAAAGTTAGTAAATCTATCCTGGCATCAAGATCATCAACTGGCCGACCATTGCACAAAGACGGCATTACTCATACTGACATGTAAGCTTATATAATGTGTTGTTTATGAATTGTTACCGGACTGCAAGTTGGTACAGTAGTGTTCTCACTAAAATTGCAATAACCCTGTTTATGCCAACCCACTGTCGCATCTGTTTCTTCAAATATAAAGTGAGTAAATCTATCCTGGCATCAAGATCATCACCCGGTTGACAATTGCACAAAGACGACATTACTTACACTGAAATGTAAGCGTATATATGTTGTTTATGGCATTCATTATATTAAATAAATCCTAGATAAACTGAATCCTCACATGGTTTTTGGGTAGACAGGTTCTTTCTCTGTGGGTTGTCATAGACGGACAACAATATAAGGTTAAACTGTTACTGGAAAAGCCTTAGGGGGTAGCTAGCCTTTTATCATGGTAAGCATTAGAGATGGTTTGTTTGAATATTTCTGCAAATAGTTTTTTTTATTGTCCGCAGGGTAATAACATTTGAGATTGTTTATTTTAATATTTTTGCAAATATTTTTTTTAATCATGGTAATAACATTTGAGTCTCTACTGCATGTCTGTCACATACTCCCTCCGTCTCTTTTTAGACGTCGTTTTGGGGTTTCGTGCCACAAGTTTGACTCCATTTGTAGAAAATATGTGTAATATTTATATTTTCAAATAAATTTGTTAAAAAATAGATGTAAAGATGTTTCCGATGATACTAATTACTTAGTATAAATATTTATATATTTTAATAAATAATTGCCAGTAGTTATTTCTCGGGAAACGAAAATGACATCTATTTTGAGACGGAGGGAGTAGATCTTTAGGTAAATTTAAATTTTCGATTATCTTATACCTTTCCTTGTGTGGATCAATAGTTGCCTATTCGGCTTAAAGATCAAATCATGTAGGATGATATATCCGATGCTTCTTTGGATTCTCTTTCTCCAAAGGATTTTACACTTGCACATATGTTCTCCTTTTTGCCATAATAGATCGGGCCTTTTTTCTTTGAACATGTTTACTTTTGTTTATGTTATTTTCATCTTTACGATTGTATTGAATATAATAATAATAATAAATTTACAGTATTGGTAGAAAATAAAATAATCCAGTTTTGTCAATTGTCATCTATAGTTTTCCTTAATATTTTTGAAACACGTGCCTTTAGTCTCTAGTTCAATTTTTAGGGACCTTTAATCTCTAGTTCTTATAGCGTGCATACTCCATAAGGTGCATCATCGATATTTTTTTTTTCTAAAAGCAACATCATCCTTATATATAGTTATGGTTTAGGCGCGCGTGAAGCGGCAAGAATGTAAGATGACCTCGCCGTCGTCGCCGAAGCACGAGAGCCGCGCCGGGATCTCCTCGCAAGGGAGGAAGGCGTCGGGCTTCCCGGGACGGGCTCTCGCCGCATCCAAAATTCTCCATCCACTGATCCACCGGTCACAGCTTACGTTACGCGTGCCGTAAAATACAAATGGTGCACAGTTCCCCTTAAAGAAAAAAAATGATGCACAGTGTCCCACCCGTTCCTTTTCTTGTCCGCTGAACAGTTTCTTGTGCAGTTGTGCGGCCGGTGGCATCGTCACCCCGTGCGGTTAACATGGGTCGTGGCCTCGTGGGAGTCCGGCCCGGTCTGAGATCCGCCCACCCCGGCGTGCGAGTGCGAGAGCACGAAACTCGTGCCGCCCACTCCTGCTGGAAACGGATCAAAAGGGAAACAAAACGTGCTCCCGCTAAACAAATGTACTAGCTCCTCGAAACATTAGTACATTACCACTCCCGGGCAAGCTCTCCGCCCCAGATCGCGATCAGTTTAACCCACCAGATCGCAATTAATAAACTAGTCTAAACCCGAACCTCTTTGGCGGTTCTGGCTGCACGAAGCCGGTGGCGCGGCGACGTGGCAGGGGCCCGGGCCCCGGGGCGCCTCCAGTCCAGTTCCAACGCACCACGGGCGTGCGGCCGTCGTCGCGCCACGTCCGGCACCCTCGCCCAACGCCCAGGTGCCTACCCTCTGACGGTTGGGCTCCTTATCAGGCGGACCCTCGGACAGCGACGGGCCACCTGGGTTTTTTTTACCGTTCCGGACGTCCCGACCGGCCGCTGGCGTAGGCGGTTTACCGGGCGGTTTGTACGGAAACCGCCCGGTAACCGCCCAAATTCAAATTCAAATTTGAATGCGCAGTTGTTCCGGTTTCTACCGGTAAACCGGCCGGTTTGTCCGGTTTACCGGCCGGTTTGTCCGGTTTACCGCCGGTTTGAGCGGTTTTAGCGGTTTTTTTAAAATTCAAATTTATTTTTTTTAAAAAAAATGCTAAAAAATTCCTAAAAATACTTCATGATTTGTAGAATCCAATGATGTCAAAATTACTCAAATTTGAGTGTGTTTAGTATGTTTTTCGACCTTCATGATTTAATGGGCCTTCACGGGCCGGCTGTGTATTTTTTTTTTCTTTTTCTTTTTTTTCAAACTTCTAAACGTCTAAATAAATATTAAACGAACTCAAATTTGAAAAAATTTTACACCATTGGGTTCCATAATTCAAGAGCTATTTTTAGAAATTTTTTCAGCATTTTTTTTTCAAACTTCAAATTTGAAATTTGGGCCGGTCCGAACCGACCGAACCGAACCGGACCGGCCCGGAAGGTCGGTAACCGCGGTTTACCGACCGGTAAAAAAAACGCTGCGGCCACCACCCGTTGGGTCAAACCGGTTCGCGTCCACGGTCGGCGGCCCATGCGATGATGCTCCTGCTGCAGGCCGACGGGTGGGCCCGGTACGGCTACGTGGCGCTTTTAATTAGGGAGAGACTAGCGCTCGAACGTTCAATCATCGAACGCCCAGCGCTACAGCCCGGCCCATCTTCCTCCCCCACGTCGCGCGCACACACCCGTCCCACTTCCCTCCTCCGCTCCGACTCCGAGGCGAGCGAGCACGCCGCACGCTCCGCCTCGCCGTCCGTCTCCGCTCGCGCGTGCTCCCTTTCCTCTTCTTCTCCGTCCAGCTTCTTCGTCTCCGTCGCTCCGAGGCCTCGCCTCGATCTGGTGAGTTTCGTGGCCTCTGCTCCCCAACTCCATGGCCGTCGTAGTCTCCCGAAACATCGGAATCTCATCCTCCTCTGAAACAAGTAGGCACTAAAAGAAGAAACAAAAGATTAGATGAAATTGAAACATAAAAAAGATGGGTAAAAAGAAAATTTGAAATAACTGAAGAGAAAAAAAAGAAACAAATAGGAAACGCCAACTAAAACATAACAAAGAATGTAAAAGAAACATTCTGAACACATCGATTGAAACACTTTGAAAAACTGAGAGAAATAAAAAGAAACAAATAGGAATCGAATGCTGAAACATCACTGAGAAAGCAAATGAAACATCGTGAACACATCGATTGAAACAAAAAGAAAAATTGAAAACACAATCGAGAAGAAAAAAAAGAAACAAAAAGAAACAAAAGAAACAAGATGATTTTGAATAAAGAAACAGACCCACAATATGAATTGAAACATAAAAAAACCCCAACATTGCCTCGCATAAAAAAACATTTTTTCCACGTCAAACATTAGAGAGCATCTCATCATTTGTGCCCCGAAACATTGGAAACGAGACATTGGAACATTGGCAAAAGCATCACGAAACATTAGATCAAGAGTAGGAGGAAGGGGGCCAACATCAAAAACATTTGACAATGAGACACCGAAACACCCGCATGGCCTGAAAAGAAACATTGGATCCGTGGGAAGAGGAGAGGAGGAGCAACATCAGAGAGACAAATCGCATCATATGTTGCGAAACAATTGGAAATGACAAACTGAACTCACCAGCGAAACAACAGAGAAACGTTAGATCCCAGAGCTGGGAAGGAGGAGGTGGGAGGGAGGACGGTGGAGGGCGTGCACGGCGGAGGAAGCCGAAGAGGAGAAAGGTGGCCGGCTCAAGGTGGAGCCGGGGGACGCCCCTCGACCACTGCCCAGAATCCGGCGGATCCCGGGTTGGCGCCGCCGGGACCGGCGAAACCCTAGCACGCCGCCGGAGAGAAAAATGGAGGCAACAGGAGGAAAAAGAGGAGAGAGAAAGGAGAAGGACGCCTACCTCGCCTTCGATTTGTGGAATCCGCCACCGGATCCGCCGGATCCGTGGCAGCCATCACCGGATCCGGCGGGATTCGTCGCCGTCGGTGCCGAGACCATCCATGGCAGGGTCGCCGGAGGGTGGAGGGAGAAAAGAGGTGGTCGAGCAGGCCACAGATCCGCAGCCCCGCCTTCCTCCCCATGCCGGCAACCACCTCCCTCGCCCCGCCCAAAGTCCGCGGCCTCATTCCCGCGACGACCGTGCTCTGGCAGAGGCCACGCGTGGCGCACGCCCCGATGATGAGCATCGAGCGCGACGACGGGGCGTCGGCGGCAGCGGCGCGCGGAGGGCCACGACGCCGAGGGCAGCAGGATGGGGGGAGAAGAAAGTGGAAGGGGCTCGCCGGGGGGCGGCGCCCTCGCCGGGGAACGGCGGAGCGAGAGAGCGAGCCAGAAGGGGAGAGAGTGGGAGGCGGAAATGACGATGCGGGTGGGGGCGGCTGGTTTGGGGGGGAGCACGCGGGTCCACCGTCGAGACGGCCCAATTGCAGCCCGACACCGTGTTCGACGTGTCGAACGTATGAGAAGAAGCATTATCGTTTTAATTATGATCAAGCCCAGGTGCGCGCTTTTGGAAAACAAGCGCCCTTTTGATCCACTTCTTCGTGACAGGCAGGCGGTTTCCCACGCGCGCCGAGCCGGCCGGGAGTCGCCGGTCGGTGGGCCACGCCGGGGTCACCGGTCCGGCTGTCATGAGACGGCAAGGGCCCACGCCGCGTGGGCTCGACGGCTTTCCGTCTCTCGCGTGGTCCCCGCCGGTTTCCATTATTAGTAGCGCCACGTCACGAGCGGCTGCTTTTTCGGGATTTTTTAAATCAGTTTCTGATCTTGATCTCGTGCTCGAGGCAAATCTCTTTGGGAACCGACTGCGAACCGGGGGAGAGCTCGAGGAGCAGGGTTGGAGAGGCGCAGGGGCGCGTGCGGCGCTCGAGTTGTTCTTCCTTCTTCCTGGGCTTCGCCGGCGGCTCCGTTTTCTTCCACCTCCGCGGCAGCCGGTGGGCGTCAAGTCAAGACAGCGCGCGTCATCGTTTCGTTTCGTTTCATCTCCTTGGTCAGGTTTGGTGTCTACTGGTCCTGTAGCAAGCAGGGAGAGAGATGGACTGGCACTGGCGTGGTCGCTCCGAACTGGGGCGACGTGGGCGAGGTGTTCGTGGGTAAGGGTCGCGGGCGTTGTGCGGCTGGGAGGCGGCTACCGAGGCGACGGAATTAAAGCGGTAGCAGACGAGACGAGGGATTTATAAAGCGGGCGGCTTTGCTTTGTGTGGCTCGCTGCTCGCGTCTGCTCCACTCCTCTCACCTCTTCACTCCTCCTCCCACCTCGCGTTCCTTCGCCGGCCTCAGGTGGCTGCTCGCTGCTGGTTCAGATCCTTATCCCCTTCGTTCGCTGCTGCATCGGGGCCGTTCGGAGCTCGGAGCTGTCAATTCCGCTTTAGAAGATGGGGCTGGCGGAGCAGTGCGTGGCGGTGCGGGGCGCGGCGAATCGGCGGTGATCCCGGTCATGGGGTAGAGTGGAGGGGGCCGGCGGTGGAGTGTGTGCGTGTGGTATGGAGCCGTCCCGTGGCGCTGCTGCTGCTGGCGGCGGGCGGCGGTGGGGGGACGCGGAGGCGGCCGAGGCGGAGGGCGACGCGGCGGAGGAAGGGAGGCGAGGGGAGGACGCGGGCGGCGAGGTGAGCCTGCGGGAGTGGCTGGACCGCCCGGGCCGCGCGGTGGAGGCGGCCGAGTGCGTGCACGTGTTCAGGCAGGTGGCCGAGGCCGTGGCCGTCGCGCACGCGCAGGGCGTGGCCGTGGGCAGCGCGCGCCCGTCGTGCTTCGTCGTGTCGCCGCCCTTCGCGCGCGTCGCCTTCATCGAGTCCGCCTCCGGCTCCGACGCCTCCGGCTCGGGCTCCGACGCCTCCGAGGACTTCGCCCCGGACGCCTCGCCGCCGCCTCCGCGCCGACGCGACGGCGCCGCCGAGGACCGCGCCGGGAAGTCGTTCCCGCTCAAGAGCGTGCTGGCCATGGAGCTCAACTGGTACACCAGCCCCGAGGAGGCGGACGACAGCGCCGCGACCTTCGCCTCTGACGTCTACAGGCTGGGTGTGCTTTTGTTCGAGGTGCGTTAATTTGCTTTCACATCAGTATACTCCTGTTTTGTGCCACGTCTTGATATCGCTTGTGCTTTGCTTTATTCGCGGACTGCAGCTGTTCAGTACATTTGAAACGATGGAGGACAAGATGCGGGCAATGGCCAATCTGCGGCACCGGGTGTTGCCGCCACAGTTGCTGCTCAAATGGCCCAAGGAAGCATCCTTCTGCCAGTTGCTAATGCACCCTGCGCCAGAAACCAGACCGAAGATGAGGTGCGTCTCGTGTCATGTGCTATTTTTGAGTGTGTTACCCCAGGAGAATGGTTGCATGAGTGGTTTCTGGTTTCATAGCGTGAAGTCCTTTATGCATATATTAGTAATGCCTCTCCTCAAATCTGGGAGCTGCACTTGTTTGTTACTATATATGTACTGTGGTTGTACACTTTACAAGACTGAGAACGTGAGTTTGATGAACATGAGCATGCAGTTGTTTGAAGATCAAGCTTGCCTGGAAAATTGTCTATTCTTGCAGCAAGATAGGAAAACCAATATTCATGAGGCAGTAGCAGACACTAGAATTGTAATCAGCAATGTGAAACATTGGGTTTGTTAATAATGCTCCACATATTCTAGATTTGACATTCTTATTTTGCCCGTGACGTAATTGTTTCAGAAAACTAAACAAGTAAAGATATGTATCTGCATGTTAACTTTGTGTTATTCAATGAGGTTGTGCCACATTGAACTTCTCCCCTGTTTTCTTTTTTTTTTTTACAGTGATGTGCTGCAGAGTGAGTTCCTTAATCAGTCAAGGAATAGCCTGGAAGAGCGCGAAGCGGCACTTAGGTTACGTGAAGAGATAGAAGAACAAGAATTGTTGCTGGATTTTCTTCAGCAGTTACAGAAAAGAAAGCAAGATATAGCAGACAATTTGCAGGATACTGTTGCTTTCCTCTCTTCTGACATCAATGAGGTGCTCCACCAGCAGTCTGCACTTGGCCACTGTGTGAACTTCTCATCTGATTTGGATAAAGAGGTATGCTCTGGAACTGTTGAAGATCAGAGTGATTGTGGATCTAGGAAGCGTTTTAGACCTGAGCTGCAAGGTGTTGATATGGAGGAAAATAATCGTAGTGTGGAAGAATGTTCAAGAACAGTGCCATCCTCTGAGTTAATCCAAGAAAGTGTTCTGTCAAAAAGCTCCAGGTTGATGAAGAACTTCAAAAAACTTGAAACAGCTTATTTTCTAACAAGATCCAAGTTGTCAAAGCAAGTTGGCAACCAAATAAATGGTTGTAATCGAGTTGTTAAGAGGACTACTGGTTCAGCTGTTGGGACTGAGGCAAGTTCAATAGATGACTTTTCTTTGGAAAGGCAATATGGTAGAAGACAAAGAGGTTGGGTGAACTCTTTTCTCGAGGGATTGTGCAAGTACTTGTCATTCAGTAAGTTGAAAGTTCGGGCAGAGCTGAAGCATTGTGATTTACTGAACTCATCAAACTTAGTCTGCTCTGTAGGCTTTGATCGAGATAGAGAGTTTTTTGCAACTGCTGGTGTAAATAAGAAGATAAAAGTGTTTGAGTATAATATGATTGTAAATGAACACCGTGATATTCACTACCCTGTGGTAGAGATGTCTAATAGATCAAAACTGAGCTGTATTTGCTGGAACAGTTATATGAAGAACCATATAGCATCTAGTGATTTTGAGGGTATAGTGCAGGTATGCTTTGTGGCATGCTTTTTTAATAATTAAATTTGTGTTTGATGCAATTACCATAATATCCCTGTATTTTCAGGTTTGGGATGTTACTAGGAGTCAAGTTTTTGTTGAGATGAGGGAGCATGAGCGACGCGTGTGGTCGGTGGACTTCTCAATTGTGGACCCAACAAAATTGGTCAGTGGGAGTGATGATGGATGTGTGAAGCTGTGGGATATGAATCAGGCAATTTTATTCTTGCACCTACTGTATGTCAGCTTTTTAACTAACGATAACATGGTTATCAAACTTGTCTGTGAATGTAGAATCACTTCTCTCCATTGTTATAACACATTTTTATTAACTGTGCAGGCTGGGAGTATTGGCACTATTAGAACAAGGGCAAATGTGTGTTCTGTGCAATTCCAACCTGATACTGCTCGCTCCATTGCCATCGGCTCTGCAGACCACAAAATTTACTGCTATGATCTTCGTAACATACGAGCTCCTTATTGTACACTAGTTGGGCACACAAAGACTGTAAGCTATGTTAAGTATCTGGATGCATCAACAATAGTATCTGCATCTACTGACAACACATTGAAGCTTTGGGACTTGTCGATGAGTCCAGGAAGGATAATTGACAGTCCAGTTCAAACATTTACTGGGCATACAAATACAAAGGTTTGATAAAACTTCCACACATACCTCTTCTCTTTTAATAATATTGCTCTACAAGTGGTTAGTGTCTAGTTTTATCTTATGTAAATGTAACTAGTAGAATATCTTCTGATGGAAATACTATGCTAGTTTAATTTCGAAAGGTGTACTATTGCAATGAAGCATTAAGGGCACTTTTGGTTACTTCACCTGTTTTGCCCACCTTGTGTTGCCCAGCAAGGCGAGCTTTGCCGGCATGGGTGCAGTCTTGCTCTCCTCCACCAGCAGGCAAAAATCTTGCCAGCACAAGCCCCAACACGAACTCACCAAGGAATCAAATGCTAGTCGTATCTTGATTTATGTCTGAGCAAGGAAGCGACATACTGTATATGTATGGAGTATCCTACTGTGACAATTATTGGTGCTGTCCATTATACAACTATAGTGCCTTTTACAACTGTATCTGATTGATCCAGGATGTTATGAAATACAGTCATCAACATTGGTGATCCAGATGTTCTTTTCCTTTTGTCTCGATCAATGAGAGAATTTCCAAGATTTTCTCTTTTATGGATCAGTGTGCAAAAGAAGTGCTTCAAATCTCACCACACCAGTTGATTTTTTAGATATTTAGGTTGTTTGACAACCTTAAATTGGTTCACTTAGTGTGTTTCCTGCAGATTTAATTACCAGCTTATCCCTGTAGCATATTTACATAGTAGTTTGTAGTTTGATCAGTCAATTTTTTTCATGAAATATTTTAGTGTATCAGACTCTGAGTTGAGTTTATAATTAACTCTCACGTGTATACAGAGGTTACCCTTCAACTATTACAACATACCCTTTGTATACTGTGTTGCTTTCAGTGCTGAAAGGCGCTGACATTTTCATTGAGTGACCGATTTACTTATTTGTTAAACCTTTTTTCCAGAACTTTGTTGGCCTTTCCATATCTGAAGGTTACATTGCTACTGGCTCTGAAACAAATGAGGTATGCATTCCAAAGCTAAGCTTTCCATATATGCCATGTGTATATGCCATAGCAAGACTGGAGTGGCTTTCATAATTCATACTTCTCTAAGTTCCTGCTTTATATAAAGGAAGGAAATGAAATTATGATGAATCAGGTGCAAATGAATATCCTGTTGTAGGTGAGCAGTCACGGTGTAGTGACTAGGTTTTAAGCACCATGTGTTGTGTCAAACTGTCAATAGATAAATGCCATGCATGAACTTAGTATCCTCTATTTTCTTTTCTAGATTGGTACATGTGTCCAATGCCTATTCATATCCCCTTTTTTATGAGGAATTCTGGAATTGTATCAAATAAATGTTTAACTCATCTTTGTCCTTCTTAATTTACCACAGGTTTTTGTGTACCACAAAGATTTTCCCATGCCAGTGTTGGCTTATAAGTTCAGCGTGACAGACCCTATATCCGGCCAGGAGATTGATGATCAATCGCAGTTCATTTCATGCGTCTGTTGGAGAGGGCAGTCTTCAACTCTACTTTCTGCAAACTCCAGTGGCAACATTAAGATCTTAGAAATGGACTGAGGATTGGAGTTCGCATCCGCTGAGTCTCGTCTATATATGGACTGACTTCTTACCATGGTTGTGCGCGTGTGTGGCTTCAAAGTATGTGGCAATTAAATTCAGAGTTGTCAACGGTTCGAGGTGTAGCTTAGTCCGAGTTGCATAGTTGGGAGAGTTAGGAGTAGCTGTAACAGATTTAGCATGGTTTGATAGGATTACAGGTTAGCGTGGTAGCAAAAGTAGCATAAATAGGAAAACAGCATTGAGGCGTGGGATAGTCCCACAAGAAAAGATTTTGTACATCATTGGTTCGAGGTATACTTGTACAGGCAATCAATCCAGTTTTCACCTAGCAGCATCAGGCTTTTGCTCTTGCGATAGTGGTACTTGAAAGGCAAAAGTTATAAAGTGGTCTACATCTTCTGTAGAATCAAAGATCAGCATTTGGCTCATTACCTCTCGTTTTTTATTCCCCATATAACATTGATAAATATGTTAGACTTCCAGGCATGCGGTGCTCGTTCGATCAGGTAGTATGGTTTTCTACGCATCCTAGGACTTCTCGGCGTTCGTCTGCAGACGTGAGGAGAGGAGCTCTGCAAGAGGATACAAGAATTTTCAATAATTGTCTGAATTTGTGAAGTTGTAATATGCCCCTGATATAGACTTCCTCCATGCTAAATTGTAAAATTGTAGACGGTTTTAATTTTTTTATATATAAATTTGACATGATATATATCTAGGTGGATAATAAAAGTCATGAATCTAAAAAGATGAGAGCTAGAACGTCTTGCGATTTGAAACACGGCCAGTAGATGATTAGATGAACACGCTGTCCACTCGGTATGCCGCACAGGCCACCACCACCAGTCCACCATGGCACCAACCTCCGCCACATATATTCTTACTGTGTCTTGATTCTTGAAAAGCACTTCAGCTAGTGGCCTGTGTGATTTTCAGCAGCTAGTGGCCTGTGTGATTTTCAGCTGTGCCGGGAGACTGGTTTGATTGCTCCGCGGATCCGTCGTGATTGGTTGGGCTGTTTGGTGGAGCGAGTGAACGTGAACGTTGCAAGATCTCGAAAGTCGGAGGTTGCCAAAAAATTGGACAAACGAGCTGGCAGCCGACTCCAGCTCATGATGAATGAGCACGGAGCTGCAGATGGACGCCGGGCCCCGGCTCCCGCGCAGGTGCAGCACGGCACGGCCAGGCCAGGAACATGGGCACGCGCGGCGCGGCGCGATGGACGAGAGGCCCTACCGTTCATCAACCATGATTACAACGTACGAGTCCCTTGCACAGGATGAGAGGAAGAGGAGGTCGCACGGCGCAGCAAGTGCACAGCACAGCAATTAGTTCCTTCTTATCGGCCATCCGTCATTACAGTACGGCTTATTAGTAATACCTTGTTCTGCTGAACTTGCAGAGAGCAGATTTTAGGGGACGCAGGGCAGATGAGCCCGAGAGCGTGAGCGTGCGTCTTCAGCGGTTGTTCGTTTGGCTTTCAGCCAGCGATTCAATAGTGTTTTTCTCTCACAATAATTCAGCAGCAGCGAGAATCAGTCAGCCAGAAACGATCAAACGAACAGGGCCGCTTGTGCGTTGGTGACGTTTTGGATGCTGATTTGCTCGGTCCCTGATGTGACGTCGACGTCGTCGATGGACAGTCCTACTCCTATCCATAGCACACATTTACCTCTAGGAGGAGACATCGTTCCCGCTCATTAGGACGGTATATGATCTTATCCTACTGACTGATGGCGATTTATGAGATGTACCCGTACGTTCCTACGAAATGGCGTGTGTTACGTGTGTACGTAAGGCCTTGTTTAGATTCCCAATTTAGGAGTGCCAAAGCAAAACGTCATAAATGCGTCACTGTAGCATTTCGTTTGTATTTGGTAAAAAATATCCAAATATTGATTAATTAAGCTCAAAATGTTCGTCTCGCAAAGTAGAATCAAACTGTGTAATTAGTTTTTGATTTCATCTATATTTAGTACTCTATGCATGTGTCGGCGTTTTGATGTGACAGTGAATCTTCTTTTGCGATAGTGAAATTTGGGGGTGAATTCGGAATCTAAACAAGGCCTAAGGTGATGGGCTTGAATCGCCTATGAGGACCACACAACAGCACGACAATTCAGCACGCACGTCCAGTGACCTGATCCCTGTGGGAACAGAAAGAACGAACTCATTATAGCCCTTCGCACTTGGCAAATCTGTTATAGCTGATGACCAACCACCAAAAATTACTATTACTATCTAATAATCTAGTGTTGTTACAAGTTAGCCTCCCATTTGTGAGTCTGTGTACTGTTGTCTTCCTCAAATATAGCAGCTAACATCAGAAGACGATGAGAAAAGGGGGAAAACAAGCACTTTCATCCTAGCCGTTGCCTCTCTCGTGGATGGATCGGATGCTTCAACCATATACTTAAGTTGCAGTAGTAGTTATTATTGCACACCTGCTGACCTACCACCTAGAATTTAGACGTGCCTAACTATTCTCAAGGGGTCCTATACATCGACATTTGTTATCTTTTCATAAAATAAATAAAAATAAGAGACCGCAAACTTAAAGTTGCACGGAAGGTCTAAAAAGCCCAGTCCACCATGTCAACTACACCTTATCCTTCCCGACCCATGCAACCATTTCATTCAACCTTATTCATCCACCTCCTGCACTACTCTGCTCGCGCCCGCGTCTTCCTCCTCTGATCCACGCTCCTTGCCTGCCAACACTTCCTCTATATCATCCAAGCCGCATCTCGTAGCCTATGCAACCTCGCACCCATCGCCTCTGCCCGCCCTCCTCCCAGCCTTCGTTTGCTGCCTCTAGTTGCGCCGGCAGCACGTCTTCCTCCCAACCACACCCACCACTAGTATCCTCCCGGTGTGCTCCTTGCTTCCATCGTCATCTCTCGTCCCTCCCTCAAGTAGTGCAACCCTGGATATGGGTCACGCTGACTAATCTCCGCCTTCCCCCTTGGGCAAGGCGGTGCCCCTCCACCTAGCGCATATGCACATCTAGGAGAGTGCCTAATAGCACCTTGTGGAACATTAGGGTGAGCTCGATTGTGAGGGAAGAGGAAGTGATCTTTAAAAAAGAGAGGGAAGAGGAAGTGGCCGCCGTCCTCTATAGATGGATTGGGAATAGAAAGAACCGAGTAAGGAGAGAGAAGAAAGGAAATGGACAAAGGCTGAAAGATCGATCAACACGTCAAGTGTGCCATTCCATGTTGTTTGTTAACAAACTTGAGGAGCATCATATACATCAATTATCAAAGGAGTGACGTGTCATAAAAAAAGTATGAGATGTAGGAAGAGCAAAACTTGTCACAACGGCAAGCAACCAGGATAATAAAACAAAAAAAGGCGACACGTCCAGCAACTGAGTGTAGCGGAAATGCGTATGTTGCGTTGGGTTTGTGGGCACACTAGGAGGGATAGAGTCCGAAACGACGATATTCGGGATAGGGTTGGGGTTGCACCAATTGAGGAGAAACTGATCCAACATCGGTTGAGATGGTTTGGACATGTCCAACGGAGACCCCCTGAGGCGCCAGTGCGTAGTGGGGTTCTAAAACGGGTCGATAATGTAAGGAGCGGTAGAGGTCGACCTAAATTGACTTGGGGCGAGTCAGTTAAGAGAGACCTTAAAGAGTGGAATATCTCCAAGGATTTAGCTATGTATAGGAGCGCTTGGAGATTAGCTATCAACGTGCCTGAACCATGACTTTTGGGTTGCCCTGTAACGTGTCTCTTCTGGGTTTCATCTCTAGCCTACCCCAACTTGCTTGGGATAAAAAGGCTTTGTTGTTGTTGTTGTATTATACATAATTAGTGGAGATAAGTATATATTAAATGGTAGTGCTAAAGAAAAATATGCATATTTGTATAACTTTCTAGATAAATAATGAGCACACATGAGATATATATTTACCATGTTTTATAGTGAAAAATAGGATACTATAGGTCTAGATATTCCGGTATAGTAAAATTATCTAAGAAAAAGATAATAATTAGAAAAAAATATAGAGATATTTTTTTTGCAATACATAGTGACCATGAGCAACAGCTATAAATAGGCATGTCCATTGATATGTTTTGTTCACACTGGTAGGCTTTCTTTGAGTCTTTACTGTGATAAATGGCTAATGCATGTATGCATAGTACATGCACATTTTCAAATGTTAAAGCAAAATTAGTGATTCTTATGATAACATTTGCTTCTTGTGATTGTAGATGGTGATTGGGGTTGAAGAATCTGAATTGGTTTCGTGTTTTGATACAATGTTGAAGAAAGCTAAAGCCAAAGATAGGAATGAATCAGTTGACATTTAGCTTACTCGAAACAATTCAAACATTTGAAACCTACTCCAGGTCTTAAGTGCATCAAAGTTCCAGTAAATTGACAATTCAAACATTTTGCACTTTCTTTTTTCAAAATTATATTCTTCTCAATATTCTATCATATTCTAGTGTACGTAATACAACTATCTTGATATATTAGTTCTTCATTTAGGATAGTGTCTTGTGTGATGTCTCAGATGATGACACGGCAAAAGAACTATAGATCTTCAGTTCATCATTATCTCTCTTGACAATACACTGAATCTGATTTGGTTGTGACCGAAGACAAAGTTTTGTAACACGTTTATTCGGAACTTTTATTTTTTATTTTTGTATTAAGAATTTATTGTGTGTGTAGTCGATGGTCAGTGTGGCTATGTGGAGGGTTGCAACAGTCAGATATTTAAAGACGAATGTGTTATATCAAGAGAATGTGCTACACTTTAGATGAATTGTGAATAAAACAGACTATATTAAAAACAAAAGGATCACACAACATGACAACTATGCTCAAGTGTTCAGCATGCATGCCTAGTGTGGTCCATGCACGAACAGAATAGACTCATTATAGCCCCACACTTAATTGGCAACTAGCTTGTTCCATGGTGAAGGGATGAGAAGTGGGTGTGGGGGTCTGGCGATTGTGCTGTCGGGCTCTCGTCTTCGTGTTCATGGGCCACTGGACCGTGGTCGTGGTTCTCGGTTACGAAAACAATCCAATCCTGTTTGTCATGGTACTGCTAGAAGTCAACGATTTGTCATTATATATAGCTCACCGTGGAGTTAGACGACAGTCGGCAGACATGTTATGGTGACGCGGCACACAATTTCAGAGGTGCTTTCCCTCTAGGTGTGTTTGATTTGCAGGTTGACCTGGGTTGGAATGGGTCTACCTAGATTGAACCGTGTTTGGATGGAAGGTTAAGTAGAACTAGGTTGACCTGTGTTCGCATATTCCCTTCATATGTGAGTTATTAGGATCCCTTCGATTTGAACGGACCATCTCGACCGTGATGCACGACATTGATCTCTGTCTTCATCTCGGGGCAACACACAGTAGTTCGGGAGGTGTTGGGATGACACATAGTAGCTCGTGAGGTGGTATCCATCTCATGTGCCATCGGCGTTGGGGTGAGGCACAATAGGGGCAGCTACTGCGCTGCAGCATAGCCAGCACGGACCGCCACACCAGGGACGAACGCGTGGCGGCGCAGCTGGGCGACGGAGCATATCAGTGCGGTGAGGCCCTGGAACAGGGTGGTGTGGGGCGCCACCAAGGAGTGGCGGGGTGGGGCGGCAGCCGCCTAGGCCGGACAGTGCAAGGTGGGGCATCGGATTAGGGCGGCGCGATGTGAGTGGGGTAGAGGCGTGGAGCAGTGAGGTGCGCTTTTAACGGGAGGAGGAAGAAGAGTTAAGCCTGTGACAGCTGGGTCGCAGACACATAGCTAACGTAGTTAATGGTACCATCCAACTCAACCCGTTGCACCCCTCGTATCAAACAAAAAACTAGAATAGTTGCAACCTTTAATCCAAAAACAAGGTGGGTGCATCTCATCCCAGAAAACTGGGTTGGACCTATCCCAACCCTTTTGGTCCTAAAATCAAACACATGGTACCATGGAGCAAGGCTTGAACACATGAACAAAGCACAATGATAATGGCTTCATGACCTTATTAAGTTTACAGCCCCAGCCCCCAGGGATGTGAGCGCGACGCGCGCGATCGAGCCCGGCCTGGCCCTTTGGAAGCCTAGAGTTAGCCACGGTCATTAACACTTGGATCGGTCCTGCGGCGCGAACGTGAAGCGGCCGGCGGAGTAGCGCGCCTGCAGGCCGTCGGCGAGCGTGACGAACCTGCGGAACTTGAGCGGCGACCCCTTCTTCCGGCGGGGACTGACGGCCACGCGGCACCCGCGGGCCGGCGACCGCGGCACGTACACCTTGCAGTTCCTGCTCGTGAAGGGCGCCGCCTGCGCCCCCGTCTGGATCAAGAAGTAGCCCTGCGCGTTCGTGGCGTTCCACACGGACAGCGCCCGGTGGCCGTGCCGGCACCGCAGCAGCGCCGAGGCGTCTGCACGTATACACGTGCGCGCGTGTTGTTATATGCGCGTGTTGTTATATATCGGAAATGACTGGAAATCGATGCTAGTGATGACGAATTAATGAAGGAGAACTAAACTTACTCCTGAGAGGCGACGCGTTCCTGGACTCGCGGCAGCTCTTGCACCGCACGACGCCCTCCACGCCGATGGTGAAGTTGAGGTTGGGCTGTGGCAGGGGCAGGCCCATGGCCGAGCCTGGGGATGGCAGGCCGCCCACGGCGAGGATCACAAGGATCAGCAGGCAGCCTAGGACGAGGCTTGTTGTCGCTGGAAAAGCGGACGCCATTGTAACTTGTAACTGATCGATGCTGAGGGTGACTGCTGCACCAATTATCGGAGGGGAATGATTGAATGAAGCTATCTGACGTTCTCTAGTGAATAGTGATCATAGCAATGCAAACCCAGCTGAAGGCGCAATTTGTAGCCAGCTAGCTATAGCACGTCGATCGAGTAAGAGAGCAGATTTCTGCCGGCTGGCTCAAACTTAGAGATACCGTCAGATGCTTGCGTCTGCTTGACAGATGCGGCGTGCATTTGGTTGACTGGGGAAACGGGCTACAGGGGCTTGCACTACACATGCATGTGGCTTGGTGGTGCATCGCAATTCTCAAGCGAATAGCATCCGTACGTGATTGCGGCCCGTGCACTTTATACTACCACAAGTGGATAAAGCTGTACTTGCTTAAATCTAACTGAAAAAGAAGCATACGTTGCAAAGAAAAAGACACAAAATGGTTTTACAAGTTTAATTAGCCATTAGCTAGCACCCCCCATGATTGATGTACAGTACACGCGTCAATTGACAGGGAATCCCGGAATGAAAACCAAAAAGGAAGTCTCAAAGCATGTGGTGCCTTACACGGGTGATACATCCATCATGCATCGATTCAGTTGTTGCTCTAGCTTTTGCGAGGACCAAAGGGGCGGTGATACTTCAATTTGCATGTGAAGGGTGTCTTGATTCTTTGGGGATCGCTATCTTGTGATGATTACCTTGATTACATTAAAGCTGATCCACAATGTAGATGTGAAAGTCAACAAAAAAAAATGTTGCAATTATAGATGTCCTGATGGGATGTGCCAAACAGGCCACCACGAGTCTAGTGTGTTTGGCCCATCCCTAAGCATGAGCATGTCTCTTTCTTATAGTGTCGGGACCCTATCTCCCTGCTAACAAGGAGAAGAATAGACGATGTTTACTAAGTAGGACCATATATATGACGATGTTTACTAAGTCAAAACAAGTTGACTACATGCATTATTATGTCGACAACTATCGTTATTGGCAGCAAAATGCAATGTGATTGTGTTTCCTAATTAACAATGGACAAAACACTGGCATTGTTTGCGCCGATAAAACCCAAGCTACTATACAAATGTCAGTGTGTATACAAACACATATACATAGAGCACATATTATCGCCATAAACAATGAGATGCCGGTGTGATGACGAGTAATGTATGTCCGGTTAAGAATTTATATATAATTCATGTTTTAGTGTTGTGTGGGCTTTGGAAGGACGACACATTGGATGAAATGGGTACCCTAACCCATATGTCCTACACTCAAGAAGAGGAGAGTGCCAACTTCGATATCCATGAAGGCAAGTGGGGCAACCATGTTTGTTGTCGGACCCTTATTGAAAATGACTCATTCTAAGGTTTGGTTGTCCTATTGCTCACGAAGGTCATGCGAGTTGGTATGATAAAGGTGAGATGTGTGCCCGTCTCATGCACACAAAATCCACTAGCTAGATCAGGGGTATCGTAGGCCATCCTGTTCTCCTGAACACTCACTTTTACAACTTTGCTCTAGGGTACAAACCGACTAGAGTGGGAAGAGAAACTTTTTTACGCTCCCTAACGCACGAAGGGAACACCCCTCCAATGTGTCAAAAGTACATGCATAAAAACTAATGACTAGTGGGTCACATAGATGACATGAAAGAGAATATCTGAAATAAAAAATCTTACATATATGACCTATAAGATAGGATATTGTATCATGTAAAGGATACAACCTGACTTATGACATTGAAGATTCCCTAATATCTTTGTGAGCCTTGAAATCTTTGAGAAATTAAACATGTTGTGTCCTAAGATGAGCTGTCCTTAGGAATGAAGGTGAGCCATGTTATCATTATCCTTCAAGAATTCAACAAAAGCAACATGAGATGAGCCTTCTTCTTTGAGTGCATTGACTGCTCTATCTTTTATCTCCTCCAGTCTCTTTCTGAGTGCTTGCCCACCTTGAGACTCCATCACCCACTTAACCTTCATCTCCACCTCCTCCGCCTTCACCATTTCTTCACCATAGCCATTCATTTCCACCCCGAGCTTCATCTCTTCCACAATAAACACCTTGTTCATCCTCTGCTCTGCATACAGTGGCCAGCACACAAGGGGCAACCCAGCCATGATGCCCTCCAATGTCGAATTCCACCCACAGTGTGTAACAAATGCACCGGTCGCTCTATGGCGCAGCACATCCACTTGTGGTGCCCATGACTTGAGCACAAGCCCTCTCTCCTTGGTCCTCTCCAAGAACCCCTCTGGAAGGAGGGCCTTGAGGTCCGCCTCCGGAAGTGACTGGTCCAACACGTGCTTAGAGTTATTTCCTGGACTTCGTACTACCCATAGAAACCTCTGCCCTGACTTCTCGAGCCCAATGGCTATCTCCTCGAGTTGTTTCTTTGAGAACGTGCCCAAGCTCCCAAAGGAGAGGAACACGACGCTGTTGTCTGGCTGCATGTCCAGCCACTGGAGGCACTCGTGCTCCTTGTCTCCACCTCCTGAAACTAACGGCCCGATGCAATACACTGGCGGCGTGGAATGGTCAGGAACGCACAGACCGTCCCTCAGAGCATGTACAGCCCGCGTCTCCAGTGACTCGAAAGTGTTGATGAGAATCCCGTTGGCCTCTGGGGTCACGTAGAGCATGCGGAGGAAGGCTTTTCCTGCCAGGCTGCTATTTAGAACCTCTTCGGGCAGTGCCGAAGCTTTGAACGGAGGAACGCCGGGAAAAGAGAGGACGGAGTCGCCGGCGGTCTCTAGGAAACTCGTGGTCGTCATGCGAGGCAGGTTGAGGAAGACGGACAATACACTGGCGCCCGAGGCGTAGAAGTAGTAGACGGGTAGCTTGAGCTCAGCAGCGACGGCGAGCGCGTCACCGCATAACATGTCGACTACGAGCGCGTCGACGGCTGGCAGCGAGCGAAGCAGGTCGCGCAGCGGCGCGTTCATGGCCTTGAGGTAGCTGAAGATCTGAGCAACGCCGTCCGACTCCGATGGCGTGTCATCCGAGCTGGAATCAGCGGGTTGAAGCAGTGGCGGCGGCAGGACGTGGAAGGTGACAGACGGATTGGAGGCCGCGGCGCGAGCGACCGCTGCAGAGAAGTCAGGGGACTTGATGGGCGGCTCGGCGAGCGCGACTGTGACGGCCACGCCGTGCTGGGTGAACAGCTTGGCCAGCTCGATCATCGGCATCAAGTGACCGACGAGGGGCCCGGGTACAGAACCACGCTCTTGTTCATCGCTGCCGCCGCTATGGAATCACGGGAACCTACAGAAACACAAGTGTGCTCGAGAGCGCTGGATTGAGATGACGACGCAGACGATGGCGTATATAAAACGGCCGGGCGCAGATACAAGTCCATGCATTTGATCTTTCAAAAAAAAAAAAAAGTCCATGCATTTGAGGTAGTCGTGTATTGGATACAATTCCAATGGCCAAATTTTCTTGGCAATGCTTGGCTAAAAAAGAAGGAGCATCGTCAGCTTTGAAGTAGTCGTGTAATTTGCTTGGCTCTTTAGCTCGCACCGTATGGGGGGCTGTCTCCGAGTGTGCGGGAGCCCAAACGTACGTCACCCGTGACGCTGCAGGCCTGTGGTCGACTACTCGACTCTGCTTGCGCCTTGCTGCTTGCCGGTGGGCTGCAGACCTGAAGCTGACCTGCCAGGCAGCGGCAGCCACTAAAAAGAGGCGATGAGGAAAATAATACGAGGGATGGAGGAGCTTTCTAGCAGACGGAGCATGGTAATCCCAATGCGAGGCTGGCTAGCTACTAACGTGTTGCACTGGCCATCTGGCCCTATCTATGAGGAAGATGTGGGGAGATTTCTAGATGGCGCCGATTTGTGTAGCTGTGTTTCGGAACGGTCTTATTATAATTTATAATTATACTAGTAAATATGTTCATGCATTGCTACGGGCACATTTTAAATTTCTTAATCTTGTTTATCTCCTTCCTTCAGTGTTCAACTGAGTAATTGAATTTTTTGCCTGATTTGAAGCTATCTTTTGTTAAATATGTCGTGGCATTTGCGTAGAATAGAAAATTGTTGAATAATAAATATATGATACATATGTTAGAATTTAATAATTGATGCATCAATATAATTTTTGAACTATAATTGAATATGAGCTCTGACAAACTTTCATTGCTAAAGGTGTAAACCTGGCACTCCTCTTATATTGTTCATACTGTTATGAAAACAATAATATCCAGAAGTAGCAAAAGAATGAGCCAAGCCCAACAGTTTTAGGCTGAGCCGTTCAAAACAACTCTGGAGAATCTTCAACCTTTCGCCGATCATCGTCTCCCTTTAATGAACAACCACTTAAGATCAAATTTGACAGCCACTTTCGATGAAGCATGTATACGCACGTTTTTGAAAAAAAAAATTGACAGTTTATTTTTGAAAAAAAAAATTTGACAGTTTGTAAGTGAGCATATCAGTGAAATGCTCATAATTATACCAACTCTGCCAATTAGTTCCCATCCATTACAAGTTTAGTAATTAGCACCCCTATGATTGATATGGAGTAGTACGTAATATTGACAGGGAATCCCTAAAAACCAAAAAGACAGGTCTCAAAGCATGTGGCCCTGTACACGGGGTGATGCAAGCAACATGCATGGATTCAGTTGTTGCTCTTGCTAGCAACAAAGGGGCGGCGATACTACAATTTGCATGCGAAGGATGTCTTGAATTGAGGATCGCTGTCTCGTGATGGCCGAATTGCCTTGGATCATATTAAAGCCGCCCCACATGTAGATGCGTCCACATGGAACAAGCCAATAAGCTAGCACGATACTGTCAAGGCGACTTGGCTCCTGTGGACAAGGAGAAGAATAGACGATGTTTACTAAGTAGAACTATATGATGATGTTTACTACTAATTCAAAGCAAGTAATTAAAGTGTATGTATTGTTATGGTCAACAACTACGGTTATTGGTAGCAAAAGGGAAATATGACGGTGTTTTCTAATTAACAGTAGACAAAACACTTATATTCTTTGCACTGAGAAGAGCCAATGTTGGCGGTCCTTAACTCAGATTTCTACCCGCCAACTATAGGTCATTATGGGGGAAATAAATATTTTATTTCACATATATCTTTACTATTGACCTAGTTCCACCTGTGCTTGCTGAGAAAATGTTGTTTTGCGTAATATACACCAAGTGCGAAATTTTCGGAATAAAAAGGCCCTTTCCGGAAGGCGTAAACGGCAAAGGAAACAAGGTAGCCCACCTCGGGGTCGAAGTGGGCCAAATCACCAAGAAAAGTGCGGCCCGGAGGACGGCCCGGGCCCACACGCCAAAGGCGGTCGGGGGCGCGCCACCCAGCGCGGCGCGCAGGGCGCGGCTGCGCCAGCCGCGCAAAGTGGGCCCGCCAAGGCGGTTTGCCTCCTTCCATCTAGGGGATGACGGTTGCGCTGGTTATTTTACCTCAATGCCCCTGAACCGCCTCCAGCGCCCTATAAATGAAGAGGAGAAGCCCCCCACCAAAACGCACACCATTTGAAGCCATCTCACTTCCTCATACTTGTTCTTTAGTCTTAGCATTAGTCCATTGGAGCTAGGCAAAGATACTTGGAGAGCTTGTCTCCAGGAAGAAAAGCTACACTCTTGGTATAAATCTATGGAGCGTTCTTCCCTAGTCAAGTTCTCATTATATTTATATAGTCATGCATATGAACTAGAGTATAGTCTAGTGCACGATATATTCGATGATCAAGAACTAGACCATAGTTCTTGTGAGAGTTGTTTATCGTGCTCTACACAGTTCTTCATCGTTCATATGTTTTACTTGTTTAGATTAGATTATAGGAGAGGAATAGCGGTTCGATGTGTCTTCGGGCTTGCCTATGTTCTAGCTCGTCCATCCGTAGGATGGGAGTCCTGGGGGGACGTAGGTAGCTCCTTAGTATGCGGACGTGGTGTCCGGGTGCGAGGGAACCTTCGGATATGTCGGCATGCCACGGTTGAGGTGGTAGGCGGCAGTGGTGACATTTTGTCCGTCCTTTGTAATCCCCACGTTCGCATGTTGAGTAGGAGTTCGTAAATGCCGCCATCGATCAAGCAGACCCGGTTGCCGCGGTCTCCCCATATTCCTAGTCTATAGTCGAGTCTTAACTTGTATAACATGTGAAATTAGCTGTTCTAGCATTGACTATATAGGACCTGCCTGCTCCGCGTAGATTATTCTTTATTCTTTATTTTACCTTTATTCCTTTGAGCTTGCTCTAAGTGTGTGTCCACTATCCAAACTACAGTATGCTTACCCCTGTATAGCACATTGGTCGGTTTCTCCTCATGCTAGATATCATATTCATACCCATGCTAGAATACTTAACTACCCCATGCCTTCCTTTGGGAAATTATAAATAACGATACCCTGAATACTTCCGGGTGAAATGCTACGACGATAGATCCGTGCGCTTGCGGATATTTATCTAATAGGATGTGATCTATCTCTTGGCAACACTCGCGTAGTTGCTAGAACCAGTTTCTAGTGAATATGTCGAGTAAAGCCATTTAGCGTTTCTGGCGCTGTTATCTGGATTAGGCTCTAAGTCTAGTTTTGGTAATCACACTAAGAAATGCCAACAAGTATTTCTGGCGCCGTTGCCGGGGAAGGCATGGAAGTTAAGGATCTAGCAGCATGGATATGCATATGATATATAAAATGAGAAACGACAATGTCTATACAGGCTAACTTTTATGTTTTCTCCTGTTGTGGGTGAAAACAGGATAGTGCATGACCGGTTTCTCCCTGCCGGAAAATTTCAACTCAAATCCGGAGGCACTCCTAAGGAGGAAGAGGACTCATGCCATTTCCTCTTCTGCTACTCCACCGACAGATAAACCAGTCACCACCGCACCTACTACGCCACACTCCATGGCCAAGTCCCTGCGCGAGTTCTCTGTCCCCAATGTTGCCAACGTGCCCACTGGGCCCGCTGTCAACTTGGGAGACAAGAACTTCGAGCTCAGGACTGGGCTCATTACCATGGTGCAGGCAAGTTCATTATGTGGACTGCCTAGTGAAGACACCAACGCCCATCTTCAGCGTTTCTTGGAGATATGCGACACCATCGTCATCAAAGATGTCGCACCTGATGCGATCAGGCTCAGGCTCTTCCCTTTCTCCCTAGTGGGAAAGGCGAAGACCTGGTTCTACAAGGACAAGGCTGCTGTTGACACATGGAGTAAGTGCTCCACCGCGTTCCTCGCTAAGTTCTTCCCCATGGGCAAAACCAATGCCCTCGCGGGGAAGACCGCCAACTTCCAACAGACTTCGCTGGAACCCATCCCCGAGGCATGGGAGAGGCTCCAGAGTACATCCAGGAATGCCCTCACCATGGGATGGAAAGTTGGCCGGTGCTCCGTAACTTCTACAATGGGTTAACACCCATGTCAAAGGGGCACACTGACGCGCAGTAGTGGCGGCGCCTTTCTATCATTAACTGTTGACAGTGCTAGGCACTAATCAACAAAATGGTAGAAAACTAAGCTTGGGGGGAGGACCGCGCTCCCACCAAGGGACAAAAAGGCATGCATACCGTGAAGGAGGCGGATATGCTTGCCGCAAAAATAGACCTACTCCTGAAGAAGATTGACGGTGGTGCCATCACTGATACATCCGGCACCGTCAACGCCATGGACGCTCGCATGACGTGCGAGGTCTCGTGGTGAAGCCGGACACTCGGGAATGACGCCCGAGACCCGTGAAGAGGCCGCCTACCTCAACAATGGGTTTCGCCGGCAGAGCAAGGAGGAGGGAATGGCTGGAATAACCGGTCCCGTCCTCCATTCAAAGGTAATTCGAATTACGCCTCCGGGTTTAATTCGAATCAACCTTCATTGAAGGACCTGGTTTACGGCCAAGCCAAGATCAACGAAAATCTCACCAAAAAGATGATCCAAAATGACAAGATCTTGGAGAATATGAATAACAAGATAGAGGGCCTATCATCACCGTGTCAAGAACCACTGAGCTTCAACAAGATGATAGAGACCCGCTCGTCCCGTTTGCCGCGCACATCCCGACAAACGCCGACATGAGCGGGATCCCGGGCAACCCGAGGTCCCGCCCGAGTCGAGAAACATGATCTCGACAGGTTTGGTCACCTCGTGCTAAGCCAAGCAAGCTTGGGGGGAGAAATAAGAGCACCGACAAAAAGAAGGTCGGTAAGTACTTTCTTGCTACTCGAAAAAAGAGAAAAGAGAAAAAGAGAGAGAGTAGATGAAAAAAAAAAAATATATATAGAATAAAACTTCTTCTCTCGAAAAAAAGAGAGGACATTTATTTTAGAAAAAAAATATTTTTCAAACGGCCGGGGCGGGAATCACCAACGGCTAGCGCGCCCAACGGCCGAAGCAGGGCGACAGCGGGGCCCGCCTGGGCGCGAGCGCGCCCGAGGCGCGGCCGCGCCAGGTCTGCCGAGGTGGGGCCCGCGCCAGCGCCCAACGGCTCCTAGCCGTTTTTCTCCCCCATCCATGCTGGTTATCCGGCTATAAAAGGAGGGGGGGTGGCCGGGGTGAGCAACCACCTCCCATTCCTCACACTCTCACTCTCTTTCACTCCCATTTCCCACACAACAAGCTTCCACAAGCAATCTTTGAGTAAGAGAGCAAGAGTTAGAGCTATTCTCAGGTGTGGAAAATCAACTTCCACTAGTTCTTTCGCACCCGAGAGCTAGCCACCGGCGTAGTCCGCCATGAGCGACTACGGTTCGTGGGGTACGGTGAGGCCTCGAGCTCTTACCAAGGTGCCCCTATGAGCCGAAGCGGCCGAGGAGGCGCGCCGCAACCCCGAGTCCGAGGGGATCTACGCGGCCGACGCCCCGTACCTCGACTCGAGGAGAGAGCGGGAGAGCTGCGCAGAGGTACCATCGCCTCAAGGATCGGCTCTTCAACTACACGATGATCTACGACGCCAACCTCATCGAGAAAATAGGTATGGACATCGACTTCGAAACCATTTGGAAGGCGGTTGGTTGGGAAAACTTTGAGCCCATCGATGAGCAAGGTTCGCGTCTCTTGACCATCCAGTTTCTTTGCACACTTGATTATGATGATGAGCGTATTTATTTTCGTTTGTTTGGCACGGAATATTCTCTTACTTGAGGGGAACTCGCTCATCATCTAGGCTTTCACTATAAGTGTGCACTTATACCAGATGCATCTATCCCTGGTTTTGATCGCAATTCTTTTTGGGAGAAGATTTCGGGTAGGGTAGAAGTTGGACCTTTCAAACCCCTGAACACGCAGATCCAACACCCTACCCTTAGACTCATGCATCGCTGGATTTCCATGACTTTGTTTCCTGCTGGCAGGACTAGATGGGTGCATTCTGTAGAACTTAAGCTTCTCTATGCCATAGTTCACAAGTTTAAGGTCGCTCCTGTACGGGAGATGTGCCTCCACTTGCTAGATATGGTTAAGAAGTCTTATGCTATCGATTGCACTTCTCTTGTTACTCGCATTGCCAATGCCGTAGGAGCACTAGATGGTAACGATGTTGAGTACATTCCCCTTGATCGGCCGATTTGTGATTTGCGTGCCCTAACCCAAGGACACACTTTGAAGACCGATGGGAAAGATCGTATCTGTTTCTTCTTTGCCGGTTATGTAAATAAGATTCGGTTACCTAACCTGGATCTCTATTTATATAACTGTGACGTGCTCACCTTTGATTTGAAGACTATAGAAGAAGCACGCAGGGAAGAACAGACTCCGAGAGCCACTAGAGGAGGGGTTGAGGCTTATGCACAGCCTGACTCCCCTGCTCAGCCAGATGCTCCTGTGCAGCCTCCCCAGCAGTATGGTTATGGTGGATGGGAGGCCTACCAGGGCTACGCAGGCTACTCGGGGTGGGAGCAGTACCCCCAGCCGGCACAGACCGTTGAGGGGGCATGGTCTGATGCAGGGACCGACGAGTGGGAGCGATAGAGGCGGTACACTGTCGACTCACCACCACCAGAGCTGGAGCCGACGTTGGCCTCAGTCAACGCCCGCATTGGACAGCTGCAGATCCAGACGAACGACATCAGGAACACATTGGGCGGCTTCATGCAGTCGACGACCCAGTGGCGACGAAGACGGGCAGCGGTTCGACGCTCTTGCGAGAGAGCCTCCGCATTCAGGAGGAGCAGAGGGCCTCTTGGAGGTCCCAGGGATACAACCCTGGGCCATGAGCTTCAGGATAAGCTTGGGGGAGGACCGTTGACATTTCTAACGCCACTCAGTGTTAGGTTGTCATCCCCAACATGGCGCCAAAAATGCTGGTACTAAATAATGCAACTGCTACTAGAAATAAATATGGGATCCGCAAGCGCACGATAATACCGATGTAGCATTTTAACCAGAGTATCCAGTATCGTTATTTATATTTTTACCACTGGAAGGGAATGCACTTTGGATAATGAGTGATGAGCAATGCACATCTTTGTAATGGAGAGCTTAACCTTGTCGTATCGATCATCTCATACAGGTAAGTGTCACATAAAATATAGGAATGAATGATAAATGACATAAGATAAATGAGAGCATTTAGCCACATAAAATAATAGAAATAAGCCATCTCAACTTAGCACTCTAAGCTTATAACACTAGCATGGACTAGGACGATCTAGGGTATAATCCTATGTTATTCTAACTATAAGGTCAAAGCATACAATGATTAGTGCAAGAACATCTAGCAATCATGGCGGGAAAAGGTTACATCTATGCATAGTGATATTACCAGAGAAGACAAGAGACATAGCAATGACTTCAATGTAATAGGTTGTTCTACTAAGACCTACCAACGGGGGATGGAATACAAAGGACTCAACGGAACTGTCACTTCCGCGATCTACCACACGACCCGGCCAATAGGGTGTAATCGCAGATAAATACAATCTAGGCACCACGCCTACACAATATTTACCACTCACCCATCGATCTAATGAGTAAGCGCTATACGATCCTATGCATAAACATAATTCTAGTCCAACTATGCTAAACATATAATCAAAGTAAACTAAGAACAATATAATTGAGAACGTAATCAAATAGAGCAAAGTCAAGTCTGATATAATAGAATAGAATAAAGTACTACTCATAGTATCACGAACAATGATGAATATTACAAGAATGTAGAGGGGAATTACCAAGAACTCCGACAGATCCGGACTCCAAGCTAGGCTTGATTCCCTCTAGATCTATTCCTATGTAGCTATGCTACTAAACTATGGAGCTCTAATTGAGATGGTGGCTCAAGGCTTCTACGAATTCGATGAGAGAATGAACTCTTGAATGAACTAGGAATTAATTAGGGTTTTACCCGAGGGGCCGGGGGCTCGAATATATAGCCCCTAGGATTAACCACAGCCCTCGGATCAAACCGACCTAAATGGACGATAATTATTCATCCTCAAAGGCGGTGGAGGCGGGATCCACGAGACTCCACCCGATTGGTGGAGGCGGGGAGTCGGCCGACTCCCCCTGGGTCGGCCGACCGGCCACCCCGCCAGGTGGGCCCCGGCTTCCGGGGTTTGCCTTCTCGGAGTCTTCTAGATTATACAATTTTACCCGTTCGGTCTTTATCTCTATGTAATCATGACATGTGGGCCTCCTTTGGTTCTCTTTCCGATAACCCCCGCAAATAGACAATCACCAAAACTCGTGGAATTACATCGATGTAACCCCTATATCTAACAGTGAACTCATATTAGTCCTTTCTCTTGCCGCGTTGACGGTATAAAATTGATACTTAACGACCGTCAACAAGGACCCCCATTGAGGTACCCGCATTGCATATTTACTTTCGTAATTTTATTTTTATTTTAGCATGTTTAAATTCAAGTTTCTTGCAATGAAAAATTCAAAAAAATTATTTATATAATTCCATTCCATATATGTGTTATGAAATGTTTAGTTCCACCCATGTTGAAATGATTGGTTGCTTTCTGTTTTATGTCTCGTTTGTACTTGTCTAAAATAGAGTTTTCTCTAATATTTGGGTTTATAGGCTTTACATTATCATGCTCTAGAAACTTGATTTAGTGGGTTGCATACAATTACTCTCATCTAGATTATTGCGCGATATGATATAGTGACTTAGACCACAAAGAATGAAACGTCCCTTTGAGAAAACTCGATGTCCGAGTCTTTGTTTCAAAAAATTTCAAAAACAATAGTTCCTCAATGATCGCGAAATACCCACCGAGCCATATGATCTATCTATAGAATAAGAACCTTCATACGCTGCTTGTTCATACATTGAGTTCGGTCGGATTGTTACCGATGTGAGATTATGACTCTACACTCATGATTGAGATTCACTTGCACCCACCAAAAAGCCAACTCTTACACTGAGAGTTGCGCACAAACATGCACCCTTCACCATCCGCCGACTCTTACACTGAGAGTTGCGCACCATTTTTTATCCACCAAATAAAAATGCCAACCCTTACCCTGAGGATCGCGCACCCCTCTCATGTAGTTTGCAAAATTCTCCATGCATTGTTCATCATGACATCTCTCTCCACATCCTATCCATCAATAAAGTTTTGGGCTATGTTCTTAGTCAGAAAAAAATTGAAAAAAAATGAAGAAAAAAAAAGAGAGATTTGTATAGTTAGAAGATTTACCACTCTTGTAGACAAACGGGAAAAAATCTTAGATCCCCGTTGAAAAAAAAATGAGAGAATAAGTCTAGTTGTTCTTTGATAGCCCATCATTTTTTCATCTCATTCATCAATAAAAGAGAGTATGTCATGATGCATGGAGATCCAAAAATACCATAAAAATTAGGAATCACCTTTCATTCCATCCACACACTTGCACATCTCAATCAAGGTGTATAGCTTAATCTCCGTAAGGTTCAGTCCTTGACCTTACAACATATGTGATACAAGTATGCCCACTTACATACCTACCCAAAACTCCATTCTCAGCTTTAGTGGTAGGAAGAAGGCAAAATCTGAAAATGCCTTTGGTGAGGTTACTATACACTTTTGAGCGATCGAGTGGGTCATTTGAGGAACTTGGTTTATTTATAAAAAAACTTACAAAAACCTCCGGACTGAAAGTTGATCTTGGGACGAATGAAAAGCACCGGTCTTTGAAACTGTTCTATTTTGCAATCACCCAAGACTTGAGACAATTAGAAGCCCTACTCCATCAGGAATCATAGAGTAGATACAATTGCCGATTTATCCAAATAGCAGTAGAATGCTCTCTTTTAGCTTGTATACTTGAGATATAATCGGCATCGTAGCAACCCCTGATCAACAACCCAAAGCAAAGACTTGCTCGGGACGAGCAAGGGGTAAGCTTGGGGGATCTTGTTGGCGGTCCTTAACTCAGATTTCTACTCGCCAACTATAGGTCATTATGGGAGAAATAAATATTTTATTTCACATATATCTTTACTATTGACCTAGTTCCACCTGTGCTTGGAGAAAATGTTGTTTTGCAGAATACACACCAAGTGCAGGAATTTTCAGAATAAAAAGGCGCTTTCCGGAAGGCGTAAAACGGCAAAGGAAACAAGGTAGCCCACCTCGGGGTCAAAGTGGGCCAAATCACCAGCAAAAGTGCGGCCCAGAGGATGGCCCGGGCCCGCACGCCAAAGGCGGTCAGGGGGCGGCGCCACCCAGGCACCCTGAATGCCCCTGAACCGCCTCCAGCGCCCTATAAATGAAGAGGAGAAGCCCCCCACCAAAACACACACCATTTTGAGCCATCTCACTTCCTCATACTTGTTCTTTAGTCTTAGCATTAGTCCATTGGAGCTAAGCAAAGCTACTTGGAGAGCTTGTCTCCAGGAAGAAAAACTACACTCTTGGTATAAATCTATGGAGCGTTCTTCCCTAGTCAAGTTCTCATTATATTTATATAGTCATGCGTATGAACTAGAGTATAGTCTAGTGCACGATATATTCGATGATCAAGAACTAGGCCATAGTTCTTGTGAGAGTTGTTCATCGTGCTCTACACAGTTCTTCATCGTTCATATGTTTTACTTGTTTAGATTAGATTATAGGAGAGGAATAGCGGTTTGATGTGCCTTCGGGCTTGCCTATGTTCTAGCTCGTCCATCCGTAGGGTGGAGTCCCGGGGACGTAGGTAGCTCTTTAGTATGCGGACGTGGTGTCCGGGTGCGAGGAACCTTCGGATATGTCGGCATGCCACGGTTGAGGTGGTAGGCGGCGGTGGTGATAGCCCTGTCCGTCCTTTGTAATCCCCACGTTCGCATGTTGAGTAGGAGTTCGTAAATGCCGCCATCGATCGCGGCACCGCTTGCCGCGGTCTCCCCATATTCCTAGTCTATAGTCGAGTCTTGACTTGTATAACATGTGAAATTAGTCAGTTCTAGCATTGACTATATAGGACCCGCTTTGCTCAGCGTAGATTATTCTTTATTCTTTATTTTACCTTTATTCCTTTGAGGTTGCTCTAAGTGTGTGTCCACTATCCAAACTACGGTATGCTTACCCCGTATAGCACATTGGTCGGTTTCTCCTCATGCTAGATATCATATTCATACCCATGCTAGAATACTTAACTACCCCATGCCTTCCTTTGGGAAATTATAAATAACGATACCTTAAATACTTCCGGGTGAAATGCTACGACGATAGATCTGTGCGCTTGCGGATATCTATCTAATAGGATGTGATCTATCTCTTGGCAACACTCGCGTAGTTGCTAGAACCAGTTTCTAGTGAATATGTCGAGTAAAGCCATTTAGCGTTTCTGGCGCTATTATCAGGATTAGGCTCTAAGTCTAGTTTTGGTAATCACGCTAAGAAATGCCAACAGCCAATATGAGTGTGTATACACACACATATACATAGAGCACATATCATCAACATAAACAATGAGATGTCTTATGTTGATGAGTAATGTATGTCCGTTAAAGTATTGGGAAATATATGGTGCATGATCTATTGTTGTGTGGGCCCTAAAGGGACACATTGGATGGAATGATATGATATGACAAACAATTGGTTCGTAGAAGCATGTGACAAACACAAGCTTGTGCTTGTGCTGCACGTGCCATTGAGGTGCCACACATGCCAATGCCGAGGTCAATGGAGGGAGTCAGGGACCTCAATCGATCCTACCTCTAGTGATTATGTGTTCATCATAATAGTGATGATTGTTGGAGTTGATGAGGAGGATGATGGAAAGGGGCACCATTTTCGACACTAGTGCAGCTACACCCATCAACTTGGTGATGGCAGGGTCGGGAGCCGAGGTGGTTGCTGCTAGGAAGCCATGGCTTTAAGGGGGCTCCAAGCCTAGCAAGTTGGAGCTAAGGCACTTAGGGGAGGGGGCTCTGGGCCGCGCGGGGTGAAGAGGCAGACAACAACGCGAGTGTCGTCAATGGCTCCGACCACCACTCTATTGTTGGGTGAGAATGAGGTCCAATCTGATGAATGCACTGTAAATCAGGAGCGATCATTTTCTTGTCTTCCTCTCTTTTATCCCTCTTTCTTGCTCTCTCCCTTCTTAATAGGTGCTGTTGCGTGGAAACATAAGGCGTCACGTCGACATAGCAGAGTGCCTAGATTGATGCCACCGCTGTGGCCCAAATTGAGTCTGGATTTTTTTAGATAAGGGGACAAAGTTCCTGCAGCCTCTACTATCGAATTTGAGGCCTGGATGGACGCTCATGCATCTCTTTTTTTATTAACAAAGGCAGCTGTCATGCAATTAGAAACTTTGATTAACAAAGACGTTGAATCAAAGGCTAGGGAATTGTTGGTTCGTGTTAATCTTCTTGACCGTCTGTGCAATTAGTTATTGTACTAGTGTACTTTTTAATAATAGCATTGCATCGGTAAAAATAGAGAAATAGAATAAGTGTATTTCTTGTTTTTTTTGGTGAAAATAGCCCTTGTAAAAATTTATCAGAATGTAGATAGTGGTATTTTATTTTATTTATTAACGTAGAAATGCTTTGAGAATGTCTCATGATATAAGGTGTGCTCTCTCACAGACATTAATGCACACTAATATTAGTGTTGGGATAGAGAATTAAATATGTTCTTGGTCTTTGAGCCAGAGATGGTTACGCCTTATATCCTGGGACGGAGGGATGAAATGAGACACGTTTAGAGCTTTCTACTAAGAAATGTTCCCTAAAAAAAGACACTTTCAATCTTCAGAAAACAAATGGCTATATAGATGTTTTCCGTGGTCAGATTAATGTTACATCGTCAATTATTTCCCGGCAGAGATGTAAGATACTTGATTAAGTGCCTGCTTCTCGACGTCCAGAGTCAGATACGTGGTAGTTAGCACTTGGCGGTGTTCTCCGGCGCGAACGTGAAGTTGCCGGCCGAATAGCGCGCCTGCATCTCGCCGGGGAGCGGCACGAACCTTCGGAACTTGAGCGGCGCCCCCTTCGGATTGGGTTTGACGGCCACCGTGCAGCCGCGCGCCGGCCACCGTGGCGCGAACACCTTGACTCTGCAGTCCTTGCTCTTGAAGGCCGCCGACTGCCAATCCGCGTGGATCAGGAAGTAGCCGTCGGCGTCCGTGGTGTTCCACACGGACATCGACCTCCCGTCGTCGCCACGCTGGCACTGCAGCAGCGCCGCAGCATCTGCATTAATACGTGCATAAAAATCGATCGAAAGGTCAGGCACAGAATCACAGATGATCCTGAAGACGAACAGTGACGGCCGGACATGGCTAAGCTAGCTACGTACTCGGTAGAGGCGACGCGTCCATGGACGGGACGTAGCCGGCGTACCGGCAGCTCTTGCACCAGGCCATGCCCTCGACGGCGACGGTGAAGTTGACGTCCGGCGGTGGCTGGGGCAGGCCGCCCATGGCCTCGCCGCGGGATGGCAAGCAGACCACGGCGAGGACCACGACGGACAGGGAGGCCACAAGGCATCTCGCGAGGCAAGCCATTGTTTGATCGTAAGCAACGCCTATCAAAGTATCGAAGAAAGCCAGAAGCTCTGTGTTAACGGTATTCTCTGGTAAGCCTGAAATGAGAAGATGGTTCAATTTATAGGAGCACGAGGTGGACGGCGGGGGTGAGTCTCTGTCAGACAGATTCAGTGCTCGGAACAAATGATTATTTCGGTTTCCACTTTGCAAGGAAGATGCGTGTGTATGGCAGCTTGGATGGGGGAAAACGGGGCTCACAAGTTGACCGCCAATCACACATCGATTTGGGTGTGCATTGGATGAGGAAACTGCACAAGTGGATTATGTTCCAGGCCAGTTATTTAACTGTACTACCTTAGGTGCTAAAAAAAGGTGCTAAAAAACGATCAACCCAATTTTAATCACGTATTTTCAAAGAGCCTAGAATTATGTAATACACCGACAGCCTGTGAAGCAAGCATTCCTACTACCCTTACGAACTACTCTCTCTCTTTATCAAATTATAAGTCATTCTAATAATTTTGAAGAGTCAAAATATTTTAAGTTTGATTAAATTTATATGATAAGATAATAATAGTTAGGATGCCAACTAAGTATCAACGGATTCTTCGTTAATTATATTTTTATGATAATACCTATTTGATGTCATAAATTTGTGTAATTTTTTCTATAATTTTGATCAAACTTGAGATGCTTTGACTATCCAACGTCCTTAGAATGATTTACAATTTGGTACAGAGTAATCACCATGCAGCTATTTGAAGCCTGAAAGCCTCTCTCACGCTCGCTGATGCATGCATAGTGCCATGGCCACTTGCCACTTGCATGCCAGCAGGCAGCAGCAAAAAGGTGATGCCAATCACAAATTGAAGGGATGACATTTTTTTTCTTAATTTGTTTTTTTCGAAACCGTGCCTTAGCACGTTTTTCATTAAGGGAAGTGGGAGAATTACACAGCGGGCACCCAACAGCGAGATGCCACCGGGCGACCGCTCACACTTTTACACAAATCACCGGCTAGAACGGTGGTGCTACGTGGTCTTACTTTCTAAGGAAAACCAATTTTGCGACAAGAAAGACGAAAGAGTGCGAGCTCTAGGACGCAAACAGCGGGGCGATGCTACGGAAACCCGCCGCCAACCAGGCGTCCGCCTCGTCGTTGACGCACGCCAGGATCTCGAGCAGGGCCTGTGGATGCCGTCGAAGGTCCTCCTGTTACGTTCTTTCCACGGCACCCGGGAGACAAGCGGGACGACGGAGTCGAAGCCCTTCCGGAACTGTCCGGGATCTTCTCCTCGTCCCAAGCCACCGTCGAGAGGACCGCATCGACGGAGGGACAAGGTCGGCGCGGCCGGCGCGCCGCAGTGTGCGGAACCAGACCTCCCTGGTGAGCACGCAGCCGGCGAGCAAGTGGTCCGAGGTCTCGGGTAGCTGGTCGCAGAAAACGCAGGTGTCCTGCAACTGCAAGCCGTGCCGCTTTCGGCGTTCCGCAGTCCACAGGCGCCCCAGCAAGGCAAGCCAGAAGAAGAACTTCACCTTCGTTTTCTTAATTTGTGATTGGTGATCACTGCCGCAACAATTGGGTTCACATAACGGCCGCCGCCCCACGACCAAAGCGTGCGCGCCACACGCGCAATAAGTCAACCCAAAGATCATGTTTAATTTCCGCAGTTAATCGAGCTCTCGTGGCGGCTGTGTTTTGCTAAATGCTAAAGCAAGCAACGGCCGTTATTAGACCAACAGGATTATGGTGGTGAGATCTAGGGCTTGTTTAGATGTCTGGAACCATCCACTGTAACGATTCTTAGCTCGAATAATGATTGACTAGTTTGTGTAACAGCTGATCAACAGGAATGGTTCCTAGCCCCATTTTAGGATAACTGAGGCCTTAGTCGGATCGGATCCGATACACTTACTTGCGATGCAAACATATGTACATGCTACTTTGTACGATCAATGATTCCCTCTTGCGTGTGCATGCTACTTTGTACTACAGCCCCTCGGTCAACTGCGGACATTATAACATGATCAGATAAGCGGAACCATCAGGTGTATACCAGCGTTTTCTTTTCCTTGAGATTTCAGCTACTCAGCTTCTTTCTTTTGCTACTGCTCGAAGTAACAGATGAGATTATACTGTGCAATGATTAAACACTTCTGGACCGTTTTAACATGACAGTAACTTATAGCTCTAGGCCCATGATTATAGCATGAAAAGGTTGGGCCTACCTTTTTTTTGGGGAACAGATTGGGCCTACCTTGTAGCCCATATATGTTCTAGTTTTGCAATGCCACACTTATGGCACACGTTATATACTCCCTCATTTCAAATTACAAGTCGTTTCAATTTTTTTAGTACAACGAATTTGCTATCTATTTATAGACATGTTATGTCTAGATATGTTTTCAGAATTTGATATTCATTTTTTTATGTTTTTCAAACAACCTCGGATGGGAAAACTATATAAACTAAACTTTAGTCTCCAAGATATTTTTACTTCTTCGAAATCAGGGCCCAAATACTCTGCCAAAGCTGTAGTACTCGAAGAGATTTGAACTTTTTGTCCAAATTTTTTATTTGAATTCGTTTAGGGTCTCAACTATGAATTACAATATTTGTTAAAATGTATACAAAATGATAGCAAGTGACTTTTTGATTGGAGTTGTAACAAATTAAAGGGACGTATGAGGCATGAGTTGTGTGTCTTTTGCGCAAAAATCATCTAACTTGTGACTAGCGACGTGGTTATGTGAAAAGTTGTCTGGTGGGCTTATCCCAAGTTTTATAAGTTATTGCTATTTTTAATTTGGTATAATTTGCAAATCCCATATATTTTAACCCACCTCTAGAAATCGATCTTTTCGGAGCCACATTTCGACCCACCGCTAGAAATTAATTTCTAAGAGCGGCTAGATATTCGCTGTGATTTCTAGAGACACCTAGGTAGAGATAAGCTAAGCAGAAGCATTCACTTCTAAATCTGTTTCAATCGCCTCTAAAAAGGGTTTTCATGGTAAGCCACAAGGAGAAAAATTCCAATACGTACGTTACACTAACATTTGAAGATCCGTCCAATACGTACGTTACACTAACATTTGAAGATCCTTGGTGGTAGCAAGAGGCAGGGCTAGCCGTGTGGCTAACGAGATCGCTTGCACGTGACATCTAAGATTTTTTTTAGACCCACACTCACACACACCATGTATTCAAACAAACCTACAACTATATCTAGATCATGAGCATAGCTGAGAGGTACTCAAAAAACAAACCTACAACTATATCTAGATCATAAACGCAGCTGAGAGGTACTCAAAGATCACCAGCGTAGTAGGCAAGTCACTTGACCATTGTGGCACATCACGGACCTAGCCATCCGAGCAGAGCTCGGCTCTCAACATCTAAGATTGTTTATTGGAAGCAATGCACTCTTCTAGAAGATCGACCTGAATGTATTAAACCAAGGTCCAGCTAGCTCGCTGGTTGAAAACCATTCTATGGTGGTTGCGGTTGCGGCGGCGTTGCGCAGATCCTTCCAAATGTCTAGAGCGATGCGTGATTTGAGATCTGATCCAGTGTTCAGATCAAGCATGCAACTTCGCCGCTGCAAAGCCGGCGATGTCAACACACATGCACATACAAAAATGGGAAAGGACAAATGACAACTTTTTTAAAAGAAAAAATAATTAAAGAACTACAATAAAAAAGGAGCCAATGAGAACTCAATGTCACCGACAACAGTTGACGATAAACCGAAGTATCGTCAATTCGTCATCACTGCTAGAACTGAACTTCCGCTAGAATTTGTAATGCAATTGAGCTAAGAACGCAGTGCCTAGCGAGCTACTTATTACTTACTGGTTGGGTCGACTGAGATGATCCAACGTACGTACGCAGCGCGTTCGACGGCGGCGGCGAATTGAAGGCCGATCAGTAGTGGTGGCCTCGCTCGCCTGTGTCCATCCAACGGCATCTGAACGAAGACGAGGTCGTCGTCACCAATCAGTAGGGGCACTGGCCTTTGGCGGCGGGGGCGTAGAAGAGGACGCTGGTGGGGGTGTAGATGCCCTGCAGCCCCGCCGGCGGGACCGTCCTTGTCTCCCTGACCAGGGAGAGCCCGATCCACTGGCTGGGCGGGTAGTAGGGCTTGCTGCACTGCGGCGTGGGCGACGACAGCAGGTACATCTTGCACGTCCTGGCGTTGAAGTTCTTCATGTCGTACCACATGATGAGATAATAGCCGTTGGCGTCCGTCACCGTCCCCGTCGCGTTCACCACCTTCCGACCGTAGCACACCATCATCGCCGTCGCCCCTGCAATGCAATGGAATGCGTGCTCAACGATGTCATCCATATACTCGGAGATCAACAGCGTTTAATTAATTTTTCGCACGCAATGTAGCTATGCATAATAATGCGAACGTACCTTGCAGAGGCGACGCATCGATGCCGGTGTTGTAGCCCTTCCCCTTGCAGCTCTTGCAGTAGATGGTGCCCTCCACGATGACGAAGGGAAGCGGCGGTGGCGGCGGAACGAGGGGCAACGTGTCGTTGCTGTAGGCCGAAGGCGGCACGGCAGTGTCGCCGGGCGACGACGGCGGCGGTGACGCGCCGTTGTTGACGGGCGGCAGGGCGGTGTCGTAGGCTGATGTTGGTGCCCTGGCCTTGTCGTCGGCGTGGGCGGGGACCAGCAGCGCCGCAGCGACGAGCGACGTCGCTACGGCCAGAAAGGCCCGGCGGCTACTCAGTGAAGCGGAGGCCATTTGGGTTCTTGGCTTGGCACGCTCTTTGACTAACAATTACAAGCTCTTAGTTAACTGAAGAGCTGGAGTTGGAATGATGAAGTGGGTGAGTTGAGTGCTCTCGGACACGAGCCAATTTATAGGGCGATCGATTGGGGTCCCTGGGTCTCCTCCGTCCACATGGCAGCTTGTTGCCGTTTGACCATACGAATAGCGCGCAAGTTGAGCTCAAATCAGATTCCTTCCACATTTTCGAGAGCAGGCTGCATTAATGAATGTTGGACTAGGAGTAGAGACAAGTGCTCTGATCTGGAAAAGCAGCTTTACCCATTGTCATTTCGGCTGTCTAGAGCAGATTAGTGGTAAACTGGGAACAGTAAAAAAGTGCCGTTCGATGGGAGGTTTTACGCGGCCATGCGGGCATCAGGCAGCAACGTTCTTCTCCGCCTCGTTCTGCCCTCAGAAATGCTCGTTTTGCGGGTTGAATGCATCGTAGAACTGAAAGAAATCATCGTTCTCGTGCACTGAATAATCTGAATGCGCAAGCCGGATCGGTTTGCGCGGAGAAGCAGAGAGACTTGGTTTGACCTCACCGTAACGATCATTGCGCCTCTCCCAGCTCCGCGTGCCGGCCGGTTGTTTAAGCGCCCCGGCAATAAATGCATCGCTAGTTTGTTTATCTGCAATTTGCTCCATCACACGCTGGTTTAGTGCGTGTCAGGTGCTTAGCTGGTGCAAGTAACTTCATCGATCGCGGCGCTGACCGTTTCACCAGTAGAAACACTTGCACTAGCATTCTGAGTTACTGACGCCGACGAGGAGCAGGAGGTATTTGGTGTGTGTAGTAGCAGGGAAACTGTCGCGTAACACCACCTTTACAGTAGCTCTGCAATGTAGGAGCAGCAAGAGACATCTGCAAGACGTTCACAGGATGTCAATTTACAGGAGGTCAATTTTCTCGTCGACGACGCGAGATAGTCGCTGAAGCTGCACAAAGAAGATCACCCACAAGGCACAGGTAGAACTCGGCGCCATTGGTCCATACGACCATTCTTATCAGAAATTGAACAACGCTCTAGAGCTTCATCACAAAGTAATCTTTAAGAATTTATTTTCGCGAGCGGGTTGTACCCGCATTTCTTTAAAAGGAGAAAAGTAATCAAGATCAAAACGGAGTTAAACAAAGTCGCACTAGATCATTGTCCCTATTTTTTTATTGTGTCAAGCTTAAAGTACAAGTTATAGTATCTGAACTCACACACTTAATACACCACACGCACGCAGACAACCCACACACACTCCTAAGTGCACAAGCTAGATCTACAACCTATAAACCACGGCTGAGAGATCTGACAATCCATGAGAGGCAACTGAGATGAAATGGAAAATTACTGTTCCCGGTGGGAAAATTCTACGTCGAGTGAGACTCGAACACAGGATCGATGGCCTCCACAGCTGAAGCTTCCACCAACCAAGCTACGGCTCGTTCCCGATCATTGTCCCTATTGCCGACCTTGAATGGGGCAATTTTTAGTTTTTAGGAAACGGAACTGGCAGGACAATTGTTTATTATATTAAAAAATGAAGTAAACCTAGACAGGAACTATATAAGACTTCAAAAATGTGTACATGATTTCATAAAAGAAGAGAGAAGAAATTGAGCATGTAAAAAAACCTAGGTTCAAGAGTAACATTTGAGTGTAGATAAATGATTTGCTCAATTGCTCCCGCGCATTGCCCAAAGTATTGCTGGCGCGCATTGCCCAAAGTTTTGCCTCCTAATCAATATTGTGCAAGATTGGGTGATTTGGAATCTCTTTGTGCTCGAAGATTCTTGAGTTTCTTTCTTTTCACACTTCCCAACACACCAAAACGATAATCGAGCATACTCCATGTCTATGGATTATTGGGGTGTGCTCCATGTTTTCTAACATCCTTGTCGTCCACCCAGGCAGTCAAAGTTGTGCATTGGCAACTAAATTGCAACCAACCAAGTATATGGATGGTGATGACAGGAAAAAGGCGTAACGGGATCATTTTTGTCCCAGTCCCCTACCATGCATGATGGGTGAAGTCAGAACCCCATGGAGCAAAATATGAGATGGTAGGCAACCCAATGTTTCCAAAAAAATGACTGAAAAGTAAAACAAAAATTGGAAAAAAATTATTGAAAACTGAAAATGAAAACATCAAAAACATAAATTATTTAATTAAAACTGAAAAGAATGAAATAATAAAATTGAAGGTAGAAAACATTGAAAAAAACATACCTCATTTAACTAAAACTAAAAAAATGAAATAACAAAACTTAAAAAATACACAATGAAAAAACTTGTAACTAAAATTGACAAACAAAAAATGCAAGAATACTAAAGCAAAAAAATGCCGCACAAAAAGGGAAAAGAGAAAAAAAAAAACACGCCTTGGCCGGCCGCATGTCAGTGATCGCTTCGCCAGGAGCAACAGCCTTTCCTGATCCACAAAACGGGCTGAGCCCACAAAAAAATCAGCCTTCCGGAATTGTGCTCAACCGGGGCCCAAGTAAATAAGAAAAAGAAAAAAAAACAAAGCTAGCTAATTCCTAGTTATTGGATTGCATCCTATACGTCTAGATTTGACATGGTCCACTTCCATGGTACCAGGGCTTTGCACCAGAATTTTCAGACAGGCCCATAACAGCGAACGTTGTCGGATCTTCACCAACATTGTTGGGCTTGGCCCAGTTGCGGAGTCCTTGCCAGCAATAAAATCCTGCCCATCGACTCATGATCAGACGGTTGCCGTTTCACACACCCTTAGGGTTTCCTCTCCGCTCACAGCACAGCCGCCATTAAAAGGCCAGCAGGGGGGCTCCCTGTTGCCGCCGGCTGAGGCGTTGGGCGGCGGACTCGTTGAGATACCCAGATCCGTCTACGTTGTGTTATGTTTCTTCTTTCGTTTGATTTGATTTTTGTTTTCTCGTTTCTCGTTGCTATTCGTCTTCTTCCTTGCTTCTCGTTGCTTAATTGAACTTGGGAGCAGTGATGAGATCATTTCAGTATGATGAGACGTGATTATCTATCTCTATATATTGCTACGTTCTTGCTGAGCTCCCAGCACCATGCCCGCATATTTTGGTTCTATACTATTTGGATTCAGGATTTAATCTGTTTTTGGCAAATAACAAGGATATATTTGGATCGAAGAAAGAGTTCAGTGTCTAGGCAATTTCTCCCATCTGATTAAATAACAACACATTAACACCAAAGCTGAGACTTGTTTGATCTACTAGGACAACTGTGGACACTGGGCAACCGCTCAGCCATAACATACAAGAGTACAGAGGCATCGATCGCAGAACCGATTAGCCTGGCAGGACGTGGCTCTGGATCTCAAAAGTAGTTTCAAGAAACAGGAGCATAATGTTCGATCCATCCCTGAGCTTCCAGCCAGCGCTAGTTGAAACCTGCACTTGTTTGCAGAAAGATCCAGATTAAGTACTGAAAATAGTTGGGTCTGAATCGAAATTGATAAGGCCGAATAAGGATTGCATCCTACCCAGTTTGAGTTCCAGGCCGCTGCTTGGTGGCGCCGACCCTCCTTCCCCGCCGTTGTTCGAGGCCTGAGAATGAGCAAGCTGCAGGCAAGATTACACAGATTAGACTCCAGATGCAGGAACACACGAAAATAGACTCAAGAGGCAAGAATGTACGAAAATAGAGACTCTAGATGCAAGAACAAACGAAAATAGAAATTTCGATTGACAAATGCACAAGCAAGTCAAAATTGATAAAGCAAGCAAAATTTGCAAGAATTCTGCACTAGATGCTGAACATGCGAAAATAGAAAATCTCTAGAAAATGCACAAAGTCAGAATCAACAAAGGGAGCAAAATTGATTGATGTGCTCACAAAGCCAAGAATAGCTGTTGGTTCACTTTAATTACCTAGGCTGCATCAGCTGCCGGTACTGTACATGTACATAGCATGATGCAGCTGCTTGTAGCACTGTACAGTCTTGTGTAGTAAAGCGAAAGCTATTCCACCTTGAGCTTGAAGGTAGTGCGTCCATGGACGGGTCTAGTCTACAATGTTAGCCTGGTGACCGTTGCGTCACTTTGGGGCCTGATGAAGCAGTGCTGCACATTCACGGTTCACGGTTCATGCCATTTCTCTTTGCCAATTTTCGTAGGGATTCATTGAGTTTGAGTGTCTATTTTCGCAGGGATTCATCGGGTTTGAGTGTCTATTCTCGTAGGGAACCACCATCCTAGAATTTCATTGCATTTTGTGTGCAAGCCTGAGAGAAATGCCAATCCTTGATAGACTAGTAGTAGTTGCTACAATCTGTATAAACTATCAAGTTGTACTCTCCATCTCAAAAGGAAAGATGTGAGAAGTCCCACTGTCACCAAAATGATGAAAGCTGAGCTCAAGAGTTCCCAAATAAGCTGAGCTCAGATAGATTGTTTATCTGCTATAAGCGGCTGAGGCATGTAGGTAGGAAGATTCTTTTTCCTGTTATGAACTATCTCTTTGGTTGCTTGGACGGCGCAATGCATCAAGAAATGTTCTTAGACAACCAAATGTACCTACGGCTTAGGAGATCTAACTCAAATGCTACCTCTTTATACTAGAATTGTTAGTTGTACCATACTGCTCCCTCTGTTAAGAAGATGCAATTATCATTTTCCAAAGAGTCAAATGATTTAAAGTTGATCAAAGTTATAAAAAATATTAATATTCATGAAACCAGTGTCATTAAATCAATTATTATTGTTACTAAATATGATCTCGTAGCAAAGAAGGTCGAAAACATAAATGTTTATACTATTTTTTCTACTACAAAATTCATAAAATTTAAGCAAGTTTAACTGGCACAAATCTAGTTATATTCTTGGGTAAAAGGAGGGAGTAATGTATTTGGCAGCCACACATTTACTCAAGTAGCAGTAATAACACGTGGTTTCCAAGTTTTTTTTTTAAAAAAAAGACTACGGACATGAACAGGGCATGTAGAATGGCCTATTTGTACAGCAATGTGCGGTATCGGGGTTCAGATCCTTTGGCTAAAAAAAAAAACAGTATCAATAAAAATGGCCTATTTGTACAGAGACACTCGTGCGTCGTGTTACTATCAATTGCGAATATTGAAACTGGAGCAGGGAACAGCAAGATTTCCAAAAGATCATTTGCTCACCTTTTCGCACAACCCATAGCGCTCCTCGTGGCGTCCTCTGATCTGCAACCAGCAGAATGGAGAAGCTATCAACCATGTAATGTAGCAGAAGACCACCCATTGCAGTCACAGGCGTGATAGGATACGTACAATGTTCTCGAGGTAGTTGATCTCGCCGCCGATCTTGCGGTCCTTCTCGGAGCGCACCTTGTGCACGGCCGCCTCCAGGTTGTGCTCCAGCAGCTCCAGCGACGGCACCGTGTACTGCTCCCCGTCGTCCACCCTCATGAACCGCAGCTCCTTCTCCATCAGCTCGCACATCTGCTCCGCCTTCTCCAGCTCCGCCTGCCGCTCCTGCCATCGCCGCCGCCGCCGCCGTCGTCGTGCAAGCAGAGCATCACCATTACATTACTGCTAAGAACATTCATGGATGCTTTGCCATGTGCACTACACTTAATGATAAACAAATTACCTGGCGAATGTCGCTCCAGACCTTGGTCTGCGTCGCGGCCTCGTACCTCTCGACGAGGTCCTTAACAGAGGGGACGGTGGGCGAGAGGTAGTGGTAGAGCTTGCCGGAGGTGGAGAAGAGGAGCAACAGCAGGTCGACGTCGCACAGCACGGAGAGCTCCCTGGCCTTCTTGAACAGGCCGTCCCGGCGCTTGTAGAAGGTGGATTGCCGCTGCGTCGGGTTCTCGATCCGCTTTATCTCGCTGCGGCTCCGACCCATGTCGCCGGTACCGGTCGTCGCTCCCCGGCGCGCCGCCACGGCCCACGGCACTATTGCAAGGATATGGAAACCGAGCCAGCTAGCTACCTCGCTGAGCTCGGCACCGGGAGCAGCTCGCTGGAATGGTGGATGTAACAGTCGATAGAGCTTTGCCCGTTGCTTGCTTTAAAGAGGATGATGAGCCGGTGAGGGCGCTCGTGGTGGCAAAGGCAAGTGCTCGTAGTAGCGAGACATGATAGTCTAGTCTCTAGTCTTGCTGCTTCACGCACGCTGTGTCTAGGGCTCTAGGTAGCGTTGTCTTTGTGTCAGGGTGGTGCGTGGCCGCCGGCAGTTGGTTGGTCTCGTTGGCACTTGCAAGAGTGTATTGCAGGCCTTGCAGCTTTGCAGGGGAAGGAGGGAGCACCGTGCCACGACTGGCATTGCGACGTGCATGAAGGCTGAAGCGACAGAGACGTGTCGAGGGCTGCTGAGCACAGTGGATCCATTGATCATCACCTACAGTGCTCCTACGTTTCCTAGCTGGCTGCGACCGGACAATGTAGCAAGTGTAGGCTTGTATGGTGGTGGCTTCTGTATTACTACACTGTATTACTACAAGTACGCACACGCACATACAGAGTAGGGTACAGCAATAGACGTACATGGCCCATGTGCTTTGTGTTTTCTTTCCATTGCTTTTTCTATGGGGATAACACGGGAAAAAAAGTGCATTTAAGCAATAAATACTACTACTGAAATATAGTGTACACGCCTTAATTAGCCATTATATGTAGTTTTTTCTGAGACTTAACACATATACGTCGTAGTGGTATACGAGGAAACTACATACGTAAACTCACACCTAAAGTTGATCGAGATGATAAATCATATTTCAAAAGGATTCAGATGAAAATAACAAAATTCACGTGCATGTATACGAGGAAACAAGAATATAGAATTTTTGTTGATCTTGTAGTGCACATACAAGCCAAAATTATGAAAACAATGTCACCTTTAGGAATGTTTTTTTCATAATGTTGATCTTGTTATGTGTCAAGTCTCAAATAATTTGAAGTTACAAAAGTTTTTTTGTAATTAGTTTTTCCATGTTTCCACCTAGTAGGGATATTTCCACTACAATATATTTCCTCATCAACATAGGAAATATGTTTGTGCATTGTATTGAGACATACAAGTTGTGTTGTTACCTAGCTTGAGATGCCCTTACCCAAATTATAATGAGTTAATCTTTGTTTGGTTCATTTGTGCTTGGCTCAATCTTATTTTAATTAAATCAAACTTCCAACGCCCATAATAAATACTTACTAGGTAGGTGGTATCTACGGCTGATAAGCCGGCTTACGTTGTTTTGTTGAGAGAGAAAAAAAAACATTCCTAAAGGTGACATGGGATATAGGTTTGAAATTTGAAAGGATTTGTGCCTTGAAAGGTGTTTGCACGGCCGATATCTCTTTTCTACTACGACTATAGCTTACATCCATCATAGTAAATACAATATGATCACTTCACAGCTCAAAAACAAGAGCCCGATACTATAGAATGAGTGGGTTCCCTGCCTCTCTGGTCCACGGCCACCCGCATGCGCCCATCCGATTCGACTCGAGATCCACATGAGCTCTGCAGCCTGGTCGAGCCAACTATTGCTAATCTTATTAGTGTTTTTTAGTTGAATTTATAGATGTTTAGTTTTGTGACTTCAAGAAACTTTTGTCCCGGGACCCTTTTTCTAGTCGTAGTACATTTTCGTTTGTTTGGTTAATCTTGCGCAAGCGCTAGCTACACTACACGTCGACCGTGGAAGCCGCTGCAGTTTCTGGTTTGAGCTAGGAAAAAGTAGGAATCGCGCCCAGCTCCACACGATCAGTTTTGCCGTGAATCGGACATGAGTGGCAATTGCCGAAGAGTCAAAAACGCCGTCCCGGAACGGTAAAACGTAGAGCCTTTTGTTGGCAAAGAGCAGTATTTGTTGGCAAAGAGCAGTAGGTACAGTAGGACACTAGGACGCGTAGGACGGTAGGAGTGGCCGAGTGGGCGGGAAGTGAATTGAAGCACCTGGCGGCCGTAGGATTTTGTAGGATTCGGGGCGGACTGGTGGATAGCGGACGTGGGTGAGGCGATCGGCAAAAACTCCACCTCGCGCTTTGCTATGTCACCTTAGTACAAACCTTCGCAAGCGGCACTTGGTCATGGCCTACAAGCGTTGGAGCTCGCCTAATAGCTTGCTAGGTCACCGATGCCAAATGAATATGATCGGCAAATGGCAGCGCAGTTGTATACAAACCTTAAGTAGTGTACTGCTCGCCTAGCCACACAGGGTATACTTAGAAGCCACACAGGGAAGAGAGAGACCACTCCCTCGGTCCTCACCGGCACAGTGACAGCTCAAGCAAGCAGTACGCGTGCTCATGTGACTGATGCGACACGAGGACAGCAGCTAATGTGACCAATCGTCTCCCTCTGTTTTTCCCCTCAGTCCTAAAATAAGTGTCATTCTAGATTCTCGAAAAATTACTACCGGAATTATATATTAAAATATATAAATATTTATATTAAATAATTAGTATCATCGAAAAAATCTTTACATCTAGTTTTTTAACAAATTTATTTGAAAATATAAATATGGAACTTGCTAAAATGCAGTCGCCTGGGTTTTTGTTTAAAACCCAGGCGACATCCTAGAGCGTTGGATCAAGATGCAACGGCCAGATCTGCTTCTGGTGCATGTCTGTCCCTGTTTCTGTGGCTGTGGATAAACGGGTCCGCGAAATACACCCGCAAACCAAGCAAGCCACCTACCGGGCCCGCCAAGCCTTAACGGGCACATGATCCGATACCCGCTAACTGAGGTTGGTGCTCATTTGGGCCAAAATGAAGCTATCGGCCCATTAAACATATGTACAAGCTCACACACAAAAAATTACATCTTTGCTACTACACCCTTAAAATTACGAACACAAATATAAAAATTGCACATTTCAAAATAGTGCAAATAGTACTTGTTCTTAATGCAATTACAGTGTATATGTATATAAACACAAATCTAGCTCATGCACGTGGAGCCTCCTAATAATGTGGTTAACTTCTGCTATTGAACAAGCCTTTTGCACACAGATGGGAAGCATTGGTGATAGCAAACAGAAATTAGAAGTCTTCTGCAGAAAATTCAGCAAATGGGAATTAAGGGGGCCACCTATACAAAACCAAAGTATTAATAGGAAATTCAGCAAATGCCCTGATACGATACCTGAAAAAATCAAGGACATCAAGAACATGATCTGCAAAGGTCATCAATAGATGGAAGAGGCACATCAGTTGAAATTGAAGCTCCTCTAACTGCAATATTAACATACACTATAAAATAAAATCATGTAAGAGAGACAGATTAGTTGAGTGGCTGGGTGGGTGGGGAATAAGAGAACAAGACAGTGATCTAGGTCCACGAAATGGCAAAAATAACAAAGAACAGAAACAACGCTAAGAATGTGGTCTATATCGGAACAAAGACAAATATACTAAGCTCATCCAGTAGTCAAGAATGTTCACCATGGAACTTAAGCAAACAAATATACAGAGCTCATTCAGTAGTCAAGATGAAAGTGGATTTAAAAGTGCATTGATCACCAGATCAATTAGAAAAATAGAAACGAGGAATGCAGAATGCCACAACAACATTCGTAATATTTAATCTTACCACTTGGAGCCAGCAGCTTCAAAATGATTCACTTTTCATTTCTCTCTTCTTCTCCTTTGAAAAGCTTATCTGATATCACAAACCTGAAAACAACAAGAGCTTAAAACAACAAGAGCTTGTGTCAGTAACATAAATTAGATAAGCTTGACGTTAGATAAATAGCTAACATGTCTCAATACAAGTTTCACCTCAGATAAATAGCTAACATGACCTCAGATAAATAGATAAATAAAGAGACAAACCTATAGTATCCTTAAACAGATATGACAATTTAAAGACAATTTACACAAATTTTTCCCAATGCAACAAAATATAAGGAGTGTGCTTGCACAAGTCACAAGTTTCAAGCACCAGCCTCTGCACATTTATGTGGGAAAGGTTGTTTGCTATTTTTCCTTCCCCCGGACCCGCGGTGCGGAAGCCTACTTACCGAGTATGCTCACACAAGTCACAATAAACAATTTTTTGAGATGTGTTAGCGAAAATACAAAAAACAATTTTTTCTATGGAAAGACAAGGACAAAATATGATGTGTGTGCTAGCATAAGTCACAATAAACAAAAGTTTGGGATGTGTTAGCAAATATGACAATTAACAAAATGACAATCACAAACTACAAGTGACAATTTTTCACTATGGATAAACAAGAACAAAAAAAGAGGTTTGTGGTTGCACATTTCCTCTCTAGATCGACGAAGTACAATGAGAGAAGACAAAAAATTTCTATAGAATGACAATAGCCAATGATTTCTCACTAAATCGAAACAAGCACAATAACAGAGAGACAATCACAATGACAGAGGGACAATCTTCTTTCTATGGAAAGACAATAGACAAAAAATTCTCCCTAGATCACAACAAGCACAATGGACAATTTTTGGTTATTTTGATAGAAAAAAATTCTATGGAATGACAAGGCCAAAGAAGACACGAGAGATGAGAGGAAAATGTGGTCTAAATTGGCACAAAGTGCAAATCACTATAAATGGTTGATATTGCATATGTTAAACACCATAATTGCAGCAGTTCAAGTATGCAATTTACTGCTTATAAATATGCAATCAAGAAATGGATGCTACACATATATATTGTACAATATATGCAACACATAGTTAAAAGTGAGCTCCTACTATTCTACTAAGACAATCACAAGACAATGTCCTAGAAAAGGTATTCCATTTCTAGATTTTACCAAAAATTAACAGTGGTCTTACCAGCCCAAAGTTTGCATATTGAGCTAGGGCCAACAACAACCTGGGGTTGCCCAGTTGCTACAAAAGTGCTCTGTAGTGAAAACACCAGACGTTGGATCTAATGCGTGCTCATAACGTGTGGCAACTAGCATTATTATTATATGAAGATCTGGGACCCCAAAAAGGTTACGTAAGTGAGAAGGAAGAATAAATCAAAAACAAAAGATTCAACTTGGAATCCTAGTTGTTGACACACTAGACAACAAACAAATCAGAAATGAACAACTAGACAAAGATTAAGGCTTTATGCATTCCATAGCTAACCACTACAGTATGAAGCCCAAGCACACCATCAGTAGGCAAAAAAACCTCAGGCAGCTTGATCTTGCAGGTGCGTGACCGCGTGTAAGTGTAAGTGTAAGTGTGAAAGTAATAAACATATGGAAGGAGAAAATTTTGACAACATACATACATATGGAAGGGGCTGATCCATGAAGATGGACGCCTCACTTTGCGCAAATGCTTCCCTAAACAAGAACAATGAGAGAATTACAGATGGACAATAAACAAGCACAATGATAGCTGGACAATAGACAAAAATTTTCACCTAGATCGAAACAAGAACGATTACAGAGTGACAATCTTTTTTCTATGGAAGGACAATAGACAAAAAAATTCACCTAGATCGAAACAAGAACAATAACAGAGGGACAATCTTTTTTCTATGGAAGAACAATAGACAAAAAGTTTCACCTATATCGGAACAAGCACAATAACAGATGGACAATAGCTGTCGGTGTTTCGTACCCCGGGGGGTATAACACCAACGAGTAAATTTCTATGCGTGCTCCCTAATCCGGATGGTGATGCAAGAAGGACACAAATGTTTATCCTGGTTCGGGCAAAGAATGCCCTACGTCCGGCGGTGGGGGTGACTTGTATTATCTTGCACCGAAGTGCTTGTACAGGGGTGAGTACAAGGCAGTCTTGAGACTTTGCGAGTGAGAGAATGTGTGTGTGTTTTTGGGGAACCTAGGAACCTCTCCCTAAACTATGCCCTGGCGCCCCTTTTATAGACCAAGGGGAGGCACATGGTTACATGATCGCTAGGGCGGTCGTAAGAGTGACGTCAAGGTATGGGCGTCATGTCGAGTCGTCGAGACTGTGGACGCTCCCTTTGGTCCGGTTCGAGCCTGTGGATCCATGCTTTGGACCGGTTCGAGCACGTAGCAGGTGTGGGCAATGATGGCCTGCTCGTCCTTCTCGGTCGTGGGCCGATGTAGTTGAGGTACGGTGCCGCGTAGACGAGCACGTGCGTCCGGGAACCCCGCCGTATGGCCGCCGAGGTGGGAAAGACATGACATCGCGCGCGCCCCACGCTCGGTCGCGTCCGTCATCACTCCTCGAGTGGTTAATGTCCGTTTCGAGGGTAGATGGTCCGAACGACGGACGAGCGGCGGGTTTGGTGGTGCGCGAGTTGACAATCGCGTTCCAAGGGGGTGTCGTACACGGCATAGTGTTCGGCGTGGTGTAATAGTGATGCCTGTCATGCTCGAATCCCGGGTATGGGCGGTGGAATAGGAGAAGTGACCGGCGTACTTCTCACTATTTCACGCACTGTAGCCATGGGGTTAGGCGGAGCAGGCGTACTTCCCACAGTTTCACGCACTGTAGCCATGTGTGTGCCTTGGATAGGCAATTATTGCAGGCGGACTCGAGCGGGTGCTCGTTCGAGCGGTCTCCGTCTCTATCTCGAGCGGTCGCTTGCTCGAGCAGTTACCGTCTCGAGCGGTCACTCGCTCGAGCGGTTTCCGTAATGTTTTCTCGAGCGGGTGAGCGGCTGCGCTCGAGTAGGCGGGCTTTGTGGGCCTCGATCGGGGCTTTGTGGGCACGATCGTGGGCCGATCGCGGGCCGGCCTAGCTCGAGGGGAGATTGGGATTTTCTCTGGTCAGTTAGCTTTTGGGATTTTTAGAGAGGGATGAGGCCGATTTGCTCATCTCTAATTCACCCAATTTAGGACCCCCTAATCTAGGTATCCGACAGTAGCCCCCGAGCCCTTGCTTGATTGTGAAAAACTTCAAGCAAGGGATCATGAAGTGGAGTTGAAGTACCTAGACTTTGGGTCATGTTGTCTCGAGGAGTTATTTCGTCCTTTCTCCGTGGGGGCGCGCGAGCGTCCCCGCGGGGTAGCCCCGAGGCCCTAGAGGAATGAGGCATTCCTCCGGGGGCTTTGAGATGAACGGTTTTGAGTAAGAGTATTATTAACTGGAGTTGTAGCGGCTCGAGGCGGGAGATTCAATTACTCTTTGAGCCCCCGAGCACCTCCCCGCTTTTCCCGTCGATGGGGGCCGTTTAGGTGACTCGAGCCCCGAGCCTCGAATGGCGGGGCCGGAGTCGCGATCCGGTTCCTCGCCGGATCTCTTGGATCGATCCAAGTGGTGAGAGGTCGACACTACTCGCGACCGAGCGAGCGCCACATCTCCCTGTGAGCTGATGGCGGGTAGTCCAAGTGAGAGCTCGCCTCCTTTCGAGGGGAGACGGCTTCGTGGGTGGTGGTCGTTGGTTTTGGTTGGTTGGGCCGTTGGAGCCCGTTCGTGGGCCAGCCCTGTACGGCTCGAGGTGGGTGCTGAATTGGTTTTTAAATAGGACTCAGGGGAAGACAATGATGGTTCTGTTCATCTCGTCACCCAGGTTAATGACCCCCCTAATTATAGTCCCCGACAATAGCCCCCGAGCCCTTGTTTGAGTGTAAGGACTCATGCAAGGGGTCAATATCAGAGTTTTCGTGGGGGTTCATTAACATGAAGTGGAGTTGAAGTACCTGAGTTTCCAGGTGATTTTGTTTCGAGGGGTTTTGGTTTTTACTTCTCCGTGGGGGACGCGCGAGCGTCCCCCGCGGGGGTAGCCCCCGAGGCCCTAGGGGAGTGAGTGGGACTCCTCTAGGGGCTAAATGCTTGTGTTTATCGAGGGTTTAGTTTAACTGGAGTTGTAGCGCCCCGTCGAGGGGTTGGCTCCGAGCCTCTGGTCTTTGATCGTTTTCGATCCTCTTCTGTCGAGGAGTGCCGTATGTAGTCGAGCCCCCGAGCCTCGCGTGACTGGTGCTTTGCTACTTCATGGCGTTCTTCCCACGAGCCCTTGCGCTCGGACCGTGGGGTGAAGAGTGCCGTGCTATCCGCGATCGGATGAGCCTCGACGTCTTCGGTGAGCTGGTAACGGGAAAATCCAAGTGAGAGTTCGTTCCCTTTCGAGGGGAGACGACTTCGAGGCTCGGAAGCACTCTCATAGAAGCACTATTCATAGCGACCAGGGTACCGGCCTCATTCGACGGAGGCCGGCGGCTTGACTGCCTCCCATCGAGGGATCCCTTGGTTGCATTGTATTTGGCCTTGGATACGTCGATGGGGGCCTCGAGAGTTCGTTCTCGAGCGTGGCCTCGTATTGGCTCCCCACTAGGTCTCCCCTGACTCGGGTGCTCGAGGGCGGCTGTTCGAACCCGTTCGTGGGTCAGCCTTCGCTCCCTTGAGACTGTACGGTGAGACAGAGCCGTCCTCGTTACCTTATAGCGGAAGGAAGCGCATGTTCGATGGGTCGTGTCGTTTCGCTTACCGAGGAGCATCCGTCCGTTGGGGCGCTCCTTTTTAGGCAGAGAGTGGAGCGACGTGATAGTGGTGGTCCCGCGGCGGTTCGGCGTCTGCTTACGCCGCGTGTACCTGCAGCGGGGATCGAGGAGGCGGTTGGAGGGCGTAGTAAATGTAGTTTTTTACCTTGCCGTTGGGGAATCCATCAGTCGCCTCGTGCTGTCCGATTTGCCCGCCGCAGGCGTCGTCGTCGCCGTCCGGCCCCCGTGCCACAGGCTGCCTATCTCGACGAGCCGTGCACACAGGTCCGTCTTGGCGCGGTCAATATGCTGGAGCACGTGGTGGTGTCCGGGAAGTCGCCTCCGACGAGGCGGCACAGGGACCCGCCGAGGCGGGGACGAGCCCGTGGCCGCAGAGGTAGAGGAGCCGCTGAACCCCGCCGCGGAAGGCTCGCCTGCTCCTTGCTCTGTTTCCAGAGGTGACGAGGCTGGCGGAGCACCGGTGGCCAGGGATGCAGCGGCAGTGGAACGCCTTAGTCCGCCCAGAGCAGGGGCCTCCGCACCCAACCATATGCCTCGAGCCGCTCGACTCCACCTCGGGGGACGCAATGCTTCGATCGAGGGTTGCAGACGTCCCGACCTTAGGACGAGGGGTGACGGGCGAGGAACGGACGGCCTCGACCGCGGGGAGCGGCGGCCCCAACCTGCGAGGCAACGGGTCTTGACCGGGGAGGTGCGCCGACCGCAGGACGGCGGCATCGAGCGAGGCGCAGGTCGCGACCCCGTCGGGACGGAGGCCTCGACCGCGTAGGCGAGTCGGGAGGCCTCGACCGCGTAGCGGTCGGTCTCAACCGCGAGTGCGTGGGCGGACTCGAAGGTCGGCTGGCCCTCGCGCACGGGCCGGGATGGCCTCGAGGGTCGCGAAATCGCGAGTCCGCGCTCGAAGCTCGTGGGGTTTCGATCCCGACCACGACGCCGAAGGCATCGAGCACGGTACCAAAGGAATTTCTATCTAACACTTGGCTGTTTTTATTATTATATATATATTCTTTTTTCATTGTGTGGTCGTGAGCGTACGGCGTTCAGTTCTCGTGTCTGGTGTCGCTCGGCCGCATGTATGCCATGTAGTCATCCTTTGGTAAATAATCGACTAAGCTAAAAATAGAATCCAGCCAATTATTAGGAGTCACTTCCGGTGCCAATGGACTCGATCCGACCATAAATCTCGGGCGGCCTCGAGCCCGGCCTTGGATCGGGCGAATTTTAACCACGGACCGGAGGCTTGATTGCGCCGGCGGCCTCGAGCCAAATTACGCGAGGAGGATCTCGATCCCGGCCCGGGGGTCGAGCGGGGGACCGGGCCGATCACGCGACGCGGGTCTCGTCCGTGTGGGAGGCCCCGACTTATAGTTCACCTGGCCCTGCGCGTCGAGCGGCCTCGACCGTGCGTTGGGAGGCCACGGACGCGGGACCAGCGCCCTCGAGCGCTGCGGGCCGCGTAGCCTCGACCGCGGGAGGGACCTCGAGTGACAAAACTTTTCCGCCGCGAACAACCCTGCCTCGAGGAACTCCGACGGAGGAGCTGGCCGCGCTTGTAGTCGTGGAGTGTGACACGGAGCGGCGGAGGGCGATGCGGGAGGAGTACGCCTTGTACACCCGACGACGGGAGAAGAAACCGGGCATCGTCGGGGTGTACAACGATGCTGGAGTGCGGGCGGTAGACATTGCCGCGTTCGAGCGCGAGATGACAGCTCGATTCGATACGAGCGATCTCAACACGCTTTCCTGCTATCTCGATATTGAGGTGGACCAGGGTAGCGATTTCATCACGTCCATACCGACGACGATAGAGGAGCGGTTCAGGTCGGCGGAGAAGAGGCTGACGGCGTTCGGCGAGGTGCTCGGGGCGAGGCTGGCGTAGAAGTTCGAGGACGACGTCCTCCCTGCAAGAGCCCGGTGATGATGAGGTGGCGTGCGAGCCAAATCTCATAGTTACGAATCGGGAATAGAGATGAAATAAAATGCATCCGGATGCTTCTTAGTCGCTTTTATTTCTCGAGCCGCCATTACTTCTACTGGCCTGACTGTTCTGCTTTTTGACGTGAGTGTTGGACGCACGCTTGAGTCCCTCGAGGGGTGGAGCAAGTGGGAGTACCTAGCCCGGGGGCGTAGGAGAGGTCCCGGCTTGGCAGCCCTCGACCCTTGAAAGCCTCGAGCGCGTTTCCTACTCTGTCGCCAAGCGTACTTCGAGGAGTAGAAGGTAGGGAGGCGTCGAGAGGCAGAATCGAATCTGCCTTAAGTTACGAGTGAAAAAAAAAGTACTAGGGCCGCAGACTTTTTATTCATTCGTAATGCGATAATTGTACATAAATACGAAAATGTATGAGGCCTCGAGGCCTAGAGATAAGAGTGACGTAGCTGCTTTTGACGCTTCATGTGTTGGCGAGGGTAGGGCCCCTGCGTCCGCCCGGCCGTGCGTTCCGGCTTCACAATATGTCGTAGTGGTCGAGGTCGAAGTCGAAGATGCCGGAGTAGAAGGTGTGCGGCTCCGGCGTGGCTTCTCCTCGAGCTACCGTCGCATGGTGTCGTGGGTGTAGTGCCTCGGGCCAGGGCGCACAGGGAGAGCCCCCGAGCCGTCCCCGTGCGCGCCCATGGTGGCGTGTATCGCCACAGAGTACGTTGTGGCAGCGTTGGTGAGGCCGAACAGAAGCTGTCGACGGGCTCCGTTGATCCCGTGCGGCAGCAGGTTAGGTGCTGATGGTGGCGCGCGTGCCGAGGGGGCCTCGTCGGGCTCCCTTGACGTGCGCATAGTGAAGGGGAAGTCGGCGTCCTAGTCCAGGCCCGCCAGCGCGTTCCCCGACCCCGGGCGTGAGCCAGGCGGGTCCCTTGCGGGGAGACCCGCGATCAACGCCGAGTACGGGGGAAACGCAGACGACGCCGGCCTGGGTGCGGGCTGGCGCTGATGGTGGCACCGGCGACGCCTCCTCCTGGGAGGAGAGCGCGGTGGCGCGCCGGCGCGCGCCGCCCCTCCCCGATCGTGGGGGCGTGTTGCGGCCTCCGCTCGAGTCAACGACCGAGAGCAGAGTCATGTCGTGGCCCAAGCCGAGCGACACGAACTCCGAACTCCTGAACCAGATGATCGTGGCACGCGGAAGCGAGGAAGTGGAATCTGCCACCCGGAAGAAAAGCGGGAAATCGTTAGTAACACGCGCTCCCCTACCTGGCGCGCCAACTGTCGGTGTTTCGTACCCCGGGGGGAATAACACCAACGAGTAAATTTCTATGCGTGCTCCCTAATCCGGATGGTGATGCAAGAATGACACAAATGTTTATCCTGGTTCGGGCAAAGAATGCCCTACGTCCAGCAGTGGGGGGTGACTTGTATTATCTTGCACCGAAGTGCTTGTACAGGGGTGAGTACAAGGCAGTCTTGAGACTTTGCGAGTGAGAGAGTGTGTGTGTGTTTTTGGGGAACCTAGGAACCTCTCCCTAAACTATGCCCTGGCGCCCCTTTTATAGACCAAGGGGAGGCACAGGGTTACATGATCGCTAGGGCGGTCGTAGGAGTGACGTCAAGGTATGGGCGTCATGTCGAGTCGTCGAGACTGTGGACGCTCCCTTTGGTCCGGTTCGAGCCTGTGGATCCATGCTTTGGACTGGTTCGAGCCTGTAGCAGTGTGGGCAATGATGGCCTGCTCGTCCTTCTCGGTCGTGGGCTGATGTAGTCGAGGTACGGTGCCGGCGTAGACGAGCACGTGCATCCGGGAACCCCGCCGTATGGCCGCCGAGGTGGGAAAGACATGACACTGCGCGCCCCACGCTCGGTCGCGTCCGTCATCACTCCTCGAGTGGTTAATGTCTTTTCGAGGGGTAGATGGTCGAACGACGGATCGAGCGGCGGGTTTGGTGGTGCGCGAGAGTTGACAATCGCGTTCCAAGGGGGTGTCGTACACGGCATAGTGTTCGGCGTGGTGTAATAGTGATGCCTTTCATGCTCGAATCCCGGGTATGGGCGGTGGAATAGGAGAAGTGACCGGCGTACTTCTCACTATTTCACGCACTGTAGCCATGGGGTTAGGCGGAGCAGGCGTACTTCCCACTGTTTCACGCACTGTAGCCATGTGCGTGCCTTGGATAGGCAATTATTGCGGGCGGACTCGAGCGGGTGCTCGTTCGAGCGGTCTCCGTCTCTCGTCTCGAGCGGTCGCTTGCTCGAGCGATTCTACCGTCTCGAGCGGTCACTCGCTCGAGTGGTTTCCGTAATGTTTTCTCGAGCGGGTGAGCGGCCGCCGCCTCGAGTAGGCGGGCTTTGTGGGCTCCGATCGGGGCTTTGTGGGCCGATCATGGGCGGGCCGGCCTAGCTCGAGGGGGAGATTGGGATTTTCTCGGTCGGTTAGCTTTTGGGATTTTTAGAGAGGGATGAGGCCGATTTGCTCATCTCTAATTCACCCAATTTAGGACCCCCTAATCTAGGTATCCGACAGTAGCCCCCGAGCCCTTGCTTGATTGTGAAAAACTTCAAGCAAGGGATCATGAAGTGGAGTTGAAGTACCTAGACTTTGGGTCATGTTGTCTCGAGGAGTTATTTCGTCCTTTCTCCGTGGGGGGCGCGCGAGCGTCCCCCGCGGGGGTAGCCCCCGAGGCCCTAGAGGAATGAGGCATTCCTCTGGGGGCTTTGAGATGAACGATTTTGAGTAAGAGTATTATTAACTGGAGTTGTAGCAGCTCGAGGCAGGAGATTCAATTACTCTTTGAGCCCCCGAGCACCTCCTGCTTTCCCCCGTCGATGGGGGCCGTTTAGGTGACTCGAGCCCCCGAGCCTCGAATGGCAGGGCTGGAGTCGCGATCCAGTTCCTCGCTGGATCTCTTGGATCAGATCCAAGTGGTGAGAGGTCTGACACTACTCGCGACCGAGCGAGCGCCACATCTCCCTGTGAGCTGATGGCGGGTAGTCCAAGTGAGAGCTCGCCTCCTTTCGAGGGGAGACGGCTTCGTGGGTGGTGGTCGTTGGTTTTGGTTGGCTTGGGCCGTTGGAGCCCGTTCGTGGGCCAGCCCTGTACGGCTCGAGGTGGGTGCTGAATTGGTTTTTAAATAGGACTCAGGGGAAGACAATGATGGTTCTGTTCATCTCGTCACCCAAGTTAATGACCCCCCTAATTATAGTCCCCGACAATAGCCATGTTTTAAATAGCGAGCTAAGGCCAAGGTGTTTAGCGTTTTATAAACCGTAATTAGCGGACTTTAGCAGCAAAATAGTGGCAAAATTGTGCATGAACGCAAATAGTGGCACAATTACAGAGAGACACTTTCTAATCCTCAACCACTAGAAATTACATATTACACATGTAGGAATTACACCTAATGTAAACTGCAATTTTAACATAAAATATGTGCAATAAAATTCAAATTGTGTACCACTACAGTAAAAAGTCTGATGCGTTTCTAAATATCCCATCACATGCACAAAACATGTCAGTAGATACTTACACCAATGTCCTTCAGATTGAACAGCTTGTCCTTGTTAATCTCAACCTTGTGCTAGCCTAATTGTGGAACATTGGCCTGAAAAGAGAAACATCCTGAAAAAATCAGAGCTAATATCACTCTTAAAAAACTGCAATAGCAACCTCGAGAAATATCAGTCAAGCATTGTGAAAAGGGGGACAAAGAAACTTTAAAACTGAGCTGGCCATACTGAAACAATATGCTGCTACCTGCTGTTTTAAGAATCGACACAAAACAATGAAAAGAAAACCAATATCCTACTACCAACTCATCGTCAGCACAATATGCTACTACCAACTCATCGTCAGTCATGGCTATATAACAAAAAAGTAATCAACTAGTGTTTAATCCATGAGAAATCTATCCACAATGTAATTGTGTTTAAAAAGAAGGTGACCACCACGGAATGACAAGTTCCAATAGAACTAAGAACAAGAGAAGTACAAAAAGAAAACCTGAACTAGCATAGGTTTCAGCTTCTAATTAAGAACACAACATCGGCATGTTACCAACAATGTTTTCTATCTCACAGCCAAAATGGCTAAACAAAGATGCAGCCACGACAACAATAAGTCGAACAATTACACAATGAGGCACTATCGGAAGTCGAACAATAATGTTTTCTCTTGCTAGAAATGTGTTGTTGCACATTTCATAAAGAATGCCTTTCCAAAATAGGCAAAAACAAACTGAATCCATCAGACATGACCTCGAACAAGATATACTAAGAATAGACATTGCCATGCATAGACATACTACACTACCACTCATCCTCTCTTCCCTTCCCCTCCACAACAACCACCACCGCCTCGGTCCTTATCCCCTCTTCACTTTCCCCTCCCCATAGCATGATCCAACAAAGCAAAAGACCCAACCAGTTCGAGACAACAACATGCGAGGGATAACTTCAAGTGGTTTGGAATCACAATTGATCTCATTTGCATAAATCACTCGGAAATACACAGTTCTAACTTCTAACATATAGGAAACTCCTACATTTTGTTGGACAAAACACAAGAACCATAGAGCATTTTACCACATATAGGGAATGAACAACCGAGTGCTCTGTAATCATCTCAGGTTGAGAGGCCTCAAGAAAGCCTAAAATAGAGTATGCATCACACAGTTCCCCATTTCTCAAAATCACCCACTCCCAGCGCCACAACTACCATGCATGCCGTCTCAGCAAGCAGAATAGGCGTCCAGTCCTCATCCCCTCTTCACTTTCCCCTCCCCATAACATGAAACAAGAAAGAAAACCCTTACTGCATGAATTTCATCTACATGACAAAGCAAACCACTAGTCACTTTCCCCTCTATACCAACGATAGCAGAAAATTCTCATAGTTCTTTCAAACCAAATGCTACACAACAATCATTACCATCACAAAGTAGGACAGCATCAAACGAAACCCACATCCACTACTACCACCAGTATCATCCCCTCTTCCCTTTCCCCTGCACATAGCATTAATCAACAAGCAAACCCACAAACCTGTCCTCAAACCTCTCTTCCGATTCCCCTTCCAATAGCCTGAATCAACAAACAACCGACAACATCCCAGAAGTTGAGGGCCATACAGAATTGCTCCAACCACATACAATGCAATTTGTTCAATTACATCTACCTAGATAAGATCACGGGAGGGTGACACAAAATTATTGTAAAATTAGGCTAGATGTTACGACTTAAGTAGTAAGCTTGTTTAATTTAGACACGGGTGCTCCCATTATATCTTAAAAATAGCACATGCTTTAGGTTTAACGAAGTGAAAAAACTCGGGGAGAATAACTGACTTCATTTCAATCAACTCCACATAAACTGAATCATGGCTGCATGTGCCAAGGTAAGAGAAATTTGCACATAGATTTTTGTATTTCCCAAGTAAATCTGCAATAAATTGGATGTGTTCTCCCTCATAATACAGGCATAAATCATACAAGCACTCTTTGACATCTTCCCCAACAGCTAGACCCAGACAAACCGACCTCAAAGGCAACAACAAGACTCACATCCCTAAACTTCAAGACGGGAATTAATTTCAAACACATACATCCCTTCTATCTCGTTAATCTCATTTGTTCCTTTCACGAAATCACAAGCACGGAAGGACGAGGAGGTCCACACCACAACTCGACATGAGATCTACCGAAAGCGCCAAAAATAGAACAAACAAACCGTGCAAAAAATGCATGGTGAATCTGTCCGTGGCTCCAGCGGCCGCATCCACACAAATCCATGGCGCGACGGCAAGATCCACGCACATCCCCGTCAAAAATAGCCATCACTAGTCAAGTACATGCACAGCGCCGGCGGAGTGGTGGCGGCGGCGGCATCCACACACATGCACAACAGGCAGATCACCCCGCGCACACGGCCACCAAAGTACATGCACAGCGCTGCAGAACCCCCATTCCGGCAAATCCCCCAACAAATCACCATGAAATCCGGCGAGACAACACCCAATATAGCTAACTAAACCATGCAGTCGAATCGCATATACATGCACACCATAAATCGAACCACATACATCCGAGATCTAGAGAGGAGAATGGAGAGGGGCCGGAGAACAACATCCAAAGTAAACGGCGGAGAGGGAGCTGCATGAGAACATACCTGCAAACGACGACGAGGAAGCACCTCCGCCTGCGGCGCGCCTCCAAAGCGACGAGGGAGGACCGGCGGCGGGCCTCGACGAAGACCAGCGCCAAGAGGAACGGCGGAAATATTGCAGGAGTCTAAACCCTAAACCCTAAACCCTAAACCCTAAACCCATCCGCCTGGATAACCTTTCCCCAAATCGAGTTCCAAAAGGCTTAACGGGAGTCACTCACATTTTTGGATGGACCCGCAAACCACCGGACCCGACAAGAAATGAGCCGGCCCCGTGACGCGTCGCGCCGCGCCGCGCGTTGCGTCCGCCTCCGCGCGCGCCGCGTGTCGCCTGGGCAGAGGGACAGATGCCAGGCGACGGTAGGATAGGAAAATTGTATAAATATTGCATGTATTTTTTAAAATCGAGTCAAACTTATCACACGAAAACCCAAAACGACACTTTGAAAGTCCCTAGTTTGGTTTTGGCTAATTGATGAAACCTAGGACTAACCTTGTTTATCTAAGTGGTTGATTTAGAGAAAGGTTGTCCACATGATGAGCTTAAAGCATATGAAGCATGACACGTGTCATGTGATCAAAGATGAAGATCAAGACGATGCTTGGCTCCATGGACCGGTGTTGAAGGTGAAGGGCTAGTCGAGGCTTCGGAGTGAAGGACCATGCGATGGTGAAGCTCGGGCAAGACTAGGCGCCGATGGACCGATGCACGGTGAAGGGCAAGTGAAGTCAAGATCGATGGATCGAGACGGTCACATGATGGTGTGAAGTGTTCATATCATTTGGAGGAACAAAATGGGCTCAAGGCAAAGGTATAACCGATAGGGCCATTTTGTTTTGCACTCAAGACACCATAGAGGGTGTGAGTGGTTTAGGATCGATAGCCGCACTATTAAGAGGGGAAGTCTTATCGGCTATTCGACGCATGGGTGCCACTAGGTGAATTCATGAAGTGCATTGCATGTAGGACCTAGTGAGCTAACCTAACCTTTGGGAAATGGTTGTGAAAAGCTAACACACAAGCACATGGAGATGTACACTTGGTGGTGTTGGCACATTTACAAAGGTGGCGTTTGGGCGCGCTGTGGTTTGCAGGGTAGAGATGGGTTTAGGTCCCTCTCTTCCTCCCGCCGAGCCTGGCTCGGCGGGATTCGGCGCTTTTGGGAAAAATGGATGCATATTTTCTATTGCGCCGGATGCAAAATTTGGTTGAAATCATGCTATCTCGGTTGATCAAGTTGGTATACTTGTTGGATAGCATGTTGGAGAAGTTGGTGTCACGACACGGCGAAAGGCCTTCGCGGGGAGGCGCCGGGCGCTGTGCGCGGACGCGCCTTGGCGGCGTCCGGCGCATTGTGACTTGGCTGTGCTAGTGGCGACATGGTCGGAGCGGCGGACGCGCGGCGGACGCAGGCGGCGGACTCGGCGTGATCATCGTCCGGGGTCCGGCGCTCAATGAACGACGGCGTGGTGCCGGGACGGGCGAAAGGCGGCGGACGCGCGGTGTCGCGTCCGCGCGCGCCGGACGCCGAACCGAAAGTTCCGGGCGCGGCTCGGGAACCGGGCGCGAGCGCGGGACGCGATGGCGCGCGGGGACGCGCCGGACGCACACGTGGCGGGACGAGATTGAACGCGGAGCCAACGGTCGACTTGGCTCGCGCGCGGAAGAAGCGCCGGACGCGTCCGGCGGTTTGCGGCGACGCGTCCGGCGCATGCTGCTCGGCTTCCCGAGGGGGTAACGGTCACATTTGTTTGAGGGGTTATAAATAGAAGGTGGCCGGCCCTTGGGGAGCTCTCTTGGCCATTTCTCATCCCTTGTGCATTCTATGAGCTAAGAGACTCTCTCCCACTCTTCTCCCTTGCTTGGTTGTTCATCCTAAGAGAGATTGAGTGAATCACCTAGTGCATTGCATTGCTTGAGGGCATCTAGTGGCACTTGTGGGTGGTTTAGCCGGTGGATTTCTTGTTACTCTTGGAGAGTACCGCTCCTAGCCGGCTTGGAGATTGTTGGAGGCGTTGGCAAGAGAAGGTGATTGTTCTTGGCCACCTCCGGTTGCTTGTGAGAGGTTTGAGCTCACCTCGTGGGGATCACGAAGAGCATCCTAGTGGATTGCGCGTGTCGTTGAGTACCTCGCTTGAGAGTGGTGTCTTGCGGTGCCTTGCGGGGCGAGCCTTGAGGGGCTAGTGACTTGAGGGTCACACCGAGGAACCATCTAGGTGTTGGTCGACACAACGGGTGACGTAGCTTGGCGGTGCCCAAGTGAACATCCGGGGATAAATCATTGTGTTCATCTTGTCTCCCGGTGATTGGTCATCATCCTTTGTGTGTTGCCGATTGTGATTGATTGTTCATCTCCTTGGTGATTGGCAACCTCGACTCGACACGTCGGTATAACAAGCTCCTACCCTCTCTTGTATTACTTTGATTATATTCTTGCAAAGTAGAATTGCTTGCGTGGTCGGTCGGGAACCACATCTTGTGTAGACTAAATCCCGTGGGTAGAATTGCTTGTGTGGTCGGTCGGGAACCACTTCTTGTGTAGACTAAATCCCGTGGGTAGAACTCTTGATCACTAGTGGTAGCTTTTGTGTGTACTAGTGATCACCTACTAGAATTGCTTGGATAGGAGGCTTGCAACATCTAGTAGGCTAAGCATAACTTGCTTTCCGCCGTTTGTGTATCTAACGAAGTTTGCTTAGTGAGTTTGTAGAAATTTTTATAGGCTATTCACCCCCCTCTAGCCATCTAGGACCTTACAAGTGGTATCGGAGCCGAGGTCACCGTTTTAGTGCAAGGCTTAACATCCTACGGTGTCAAGATGGCTCAAATCGTGTTCAACCATGTTGGGGGCAAACCACCTATGTTTGATGGAGTTAGTTCTTTTGATCATTGGAAGAGAAAGATGATCATGTATCTTGGTTCAATACAAGAGAGGGTCTTGCAAGTTACATTGCATGACTATGCTATTCTTGATAATGATCATCTCACCGATGAAGATAGAGCAAACATCACTTGCAATAGAATGGCTCTCAACACCCTATACAATGGCATTGATACAAAGGTGTTTGAGGGGATCAAGGATTTGGAACTTGCAAGTGAAGTGTGGACTAGGTTGGGTGAGACCTATGAGGGCACCAAGGTTGTGAAGAGTGCCAAGCTATATGGACTCAAGAGTGAGTTCGAGAACTTCAAGAAGAAAGAGGATGAAACAATCATTGAAATGTTTCATCGCTTACAAGTCATTGTAAATGATCTCAAGAGTTTGGGGCACAAGACAAAAGATGAAGATTTTTGTCACAAGTTCTTGATTTGCTTGCCGAGGAGCTTCAAGATGTTGAAGCTTATGCTACAAAGAGATGGGCTTGAAGCTAAGAAGCCAAATGATTTGCTTGGTGAAGTCTTGACATATGACAAATTTGATCAAGATGATGAGAAGGTAGAAGAGGAAAGAAGAAGAAGACCGTGGCATTCCAAGCCACATCCTCCAAGGGCAAAGCACCAATCTTTGAAGAAGAAGAAAACAATGAGGAAGATGGTGACTTTGAGATTGATGATGAGGCACTTGCTCTTGTGGTGAAGAAGATGGGACACATGTTCATCAAGAGAAGAGGCTTCAAGAGAAACAACTTCAAGAAGCAAGAGCAACCAAGAAAGTGCTTCAATTGTGATAGCACCGAGCATCTACAAGCCGAATGCCCATATGAGAAGAAGAAGAACTACAACAAGGGCAAGTTTGAGAAGAAGAAGCATGAGGCCAAGATGACACTCAAGAAGGGCAAGAATGGTGCATTTGTGGTCACTTGGGAGAGTGACATTGATGATGAAGATGAAGATACAAGCAACAAGGCTATGGCTTCCATCGCCATCAACAAGAAGCCTTCATTATTCTCTTCATCACCATCGTGCTTCATGGCCAAGGAAACCAAGGTACAATATGATGATAGTGATGATGATAGTGAGATGGAATATGCTCACGATGTTGATAATATTGATGATGATGATGAACCTTCTAAGGATCAATTATATGACTTGATGCAAGAAACTAGAGATATAGCTATTGCCAAGGAAAAGGAGTGCAAGAAGCTTTCAATGAAAGTAGCAATACTTGAGAAAGCCCTAGGTGAGCTTATGACCACTCATGAGTGTCTAGTGGAAGACCATGAGAAACTTGGTGATGCTCATTCTAAGCTTGAAAAAGCTCACTCACTTCTACTTGAGCAACAAGCAAAGAAAGTGGTGGTTGCATCATGTGATATAGGCCTTACTTGTGACATCATTGATGAGTCCTTTTATCAACCTATCATCATGACAAATGCTAACCCTTCTTGTAGCTCAACATCCACCACCACCACCGACTCTATCTCTACTACTAGTGATGGCTTCACTTGTGATGCTACACTTATGGTTGAGAATGAGACTCTCAAGAAGGAGGTGGATGAGCTCACTCATGCCTTAGGCAAAGCCTATGGTGGTGAGGCCCGCTTGCTAAAGTGCTTGGGTAGCCAAAGGTTCTCTCTTAACAAAGAGGGATTGGGCTATACCCCAAGAAGGGCAAGTCGGCCTTTGCAACTCCAAAGCCTAGCTTTGTGAAGAGCAATGGTCGGTTTTGCTATAGATGCAAGCAAGTTGGGCACCTAGAGCAAAATTGCAACAAGAAGCAACAAAACAAGAAACTTGACAATGCTATACCTTTTGATTCTTGTTATGTGCTTACCAAGGGTGTGAAAGGTGTACAAGCTAAGTTTGTTGGTACACCCATTGTTGGCCCAAAGAAGAAGGCAATTTGGGTACCAAAGAGCTTAGTCACTAACCTACAAGGACCCAAGCAAAAATGGGTACCTAAGCTTCATTGATTTGCTTGTAGGTGAATTATAAAGCCGGAGGAAGGCATTGGATTATTGATAGTGGATGTTCTCAACACATGACCGGCACATCAAGAATGTTTGATTCAATTGAGAAGAATGATAGTGGCATTGAGTCAATTACTTTTGGCAATAACAAGAAAGGCAAGGTTGTTGGTTTGGGCAAGATTGCAATATCAAATGACATGAGTATCTCCAATGTGATGCTAGTTGAAAGCTTGGATTTCAATCTTCTCTCCGTGGCACAAATTTGTGATCGAGGCTACAAGTGCATTTTTGGAGCAAATGATGTTGAGGTAGTTTCTCTTGATGGCTCAAACTTGGTGTTCAAAGGCTTTAGATATGAGAATCTCTATCTTGTTGATTTCAACACTAGTGAAGCTTCTTTGACAACATGTTTGATATCAAAATCAAGTTTGGGTTGGCTTTGGCATAGAAGGCTTGGGCATGTTGGCATGAAACAATTGAAGAAGCTCACACAACACAATCTTGTTGAAGGCTTGAAAGATGTTGTATTTGAGAAGGACAAGTTGTGTAGTGCATGTCAAGCCGGAAGCAAGTTGGAAGCTCACATCCAAAGAAGAGCATAATGAGCACATGCAAGGCATTTGAGTTGTTGCACATGGATCTATTTGGCCCAACTACATACACAAGTATTGGTGGCAACAAGTATGGATTTGTCATAGTGGATGACTTCACAAGATTCACATGGGTATTCTTTCTTAGTGACAAGAGTGAAGTGTATGACACCTTCAAGACCTTTCTCACTAGAGTTCACAATGAGTTTGACATGAGAATCAAGAAAGTGAGAAGTGACAATGGGAGTGAGTTCAAGAATACAAGAATGGAAGAATTGTGTGATCACTATGGCATTGGTCATCAATTCTCGGCCAAGTACACTCCACAATCAAATGGCCTAGTTGAGAGGAAAAATAGAACATTGCTTGATATGGCTAGATCAATGCTTCATGAGTACAATGTTAGTCAATCATTTTGGGATGAAGCAATCAACACGGCATGCTACTATATTAATAGGCTCTATTGTCATACTTTGCTTGAGAAGACCCCATATGAGTTACTTCATGGAAGGAAGCCCAACATTGGCTATTTTAGAGTGTTTGGTTGCAAATGCTACATCTTGAGAAAGGGCACTAGATTGGGGAAGTTTGAAAAGAGATGTGATGAAGGGTTCCTACTCGGTTATTCAACTACAAGCAAGGCTTATAGAGTTTGGAACAACTCAAGTGGCACTCTAGAGGAAGTCCATGATGTGCAATTTGATGAAACCAATGGGTCACAAGATGAAGATGATAATCTAGAAGATGTTGGTGGAACTCAATTGGTTGAAGCTATGAAGGACATGGACATTGGTGACACAAGAGCAAAGCAAGTGGTTGATGTGCAAGATGATAAAGATGAAGTGCTCAATTCTCCATTGAAGCAAGCTAGCAATGCTCAAGTGCAAGATTATGGTGCTAGTTCATCAAATGAAGACAAGTCAAGTGATCAACCAAATTCAAGCAATCAAGTGCAAGTGCTACAACCACAACATGTTGCAAGAGATCACCCAATTGATAGTGTCATAGGTGATATTAGAAGAGGTGTGCAAACAAGATCAAGAGTGGCAATGATTTGTGAGTATGCATCATTTGTGTCAACCAAAGAGCCAAAGAAAGTTGAGGAAGCCTTGGATGATGCCGATTGGATCATGGCAATGCAAGAAGAGCTCAATAACTTCACAAGAAATGATGTGTGGGAGTTAGTTGAGAGGCGGAGGATCACAATGTCATTGGAACTAAATGGGTTTTCAAGAACAAGCAAGATCAAGATGGTGTTGTGATTAGAAACAAAGCAAGACTAGTTGCACAAGGCTATACTCAAGTTGAAGGTCTTGACTATGATGAAACATATGCTCCCGTGGCAAGATTGGAGGCAATAAGGATACTATTGGCTTATGCATGTACCCACAACATCAAGTTATATCAAATGGATGTCAAGAGTGCATTTCTCAATGGGATCATCAATGAGCTAGTATATGTTGAGCAACCTCCCGGTTTTGAAGATAAGAAGAAGCCCAACCATGTGTATAAGTTGAAGAAAGCTTTGTATGGCTTGAAGCAAGCACCTAGAGCATGGTATGAGAGATTGAAGACTTTTCTTCACTCCAAGGGGTTTATTATGGGCAAGGTTGATACTACTCTATTCAACAAGAAGATTGGTAATGATCTCTTCATTGTGCAAATCTATGTTGATGATATCATCTTTGGATCAACCAATCAAGCATATTGTGAAGAATTTGGTGAAATGATGGCAAAAGAGTTTGAGATGTCCATGATTGGTGAACTTAGCTATTTCCTTGGTCTTCAAGTCAAGCAATTGAAGAATGGGACATTTGTGAGTCAAGGGAAATACATAAGGGACATGTTGAAAAGTTTGGAATGCAAGATGCAAAGCCAATCTCAACTCCAATGGGCACAAATGGGAATCTTGATAGTGATCATGATGGCAATATGGTGAATCAAAAGGATTATCGGTCATTGATTGGAAGCCTACTCTATGTCACCGCATCAAGGCCGGATGTCATGTTTAGTGTTTGCATGTGTGCTAGATATCAAGCCTCACCAAGAGAGAGTCATCTCACGGCCGCAAAGAGAATATTGAGGTACTTGAAGCAAACAAGAGATGTTGGACTATGGTATCCCAAGGGGTCAAAGTTTGAATTGATTGGATATTCGGACTCCGACTATGGTGGTTGCAAGATCAATAGAAAGAGCACAAGTGGTACATGTCAACTTCTTGGAAGATCACTTGTGTCATGGTCCTCAAAGAAACAAAACAAAGGTGGCAATCTCTACCGCCGAAGCCGAATATGTTAGTGCGGGGAGTTGTTATGCACAATTGCTTTGGATGAAGTCAACTTTGAAGGATTATGGCATCAATTTCAAGAATGTGCCATTATTTTGTGATAATGAAAGTGCAATCAAGATGACACAAAACCCGGTTCAACATGGAAGAACAAAGCACATTGACATAAGGCATCACTTCATTAGAGATCATCAAAAAAGGGTGACATTTCCATTGAAAGTGTGGGTACCGATGATCAACTTGCCGATATACTCACCAAGCCACTTGATGAAAGAAGGTTTTGCAAGCTAAGGAATGAATTGAACATTCTTGATTTCTCAAACATGTGTTGAATGCACCCCACCACTACTTGACATGCCTCTCCTTCGACAAAGCAAGGTACCACTGGTTGACATGTCATTCATTCTTAGGATTATACTTGTGGTAGCACATGTAGACATACAAGGTGCATTTGGAGCATTCATGATAAATCAAATGTGTTTGATGTATATATGTTTACCACTATTGCTTCTTTGTTTTGCTTGATCTAGTGGTGACATATGACATGTTTATGGGCTTGCAATCCTAGTGTTGAATCTAGAATATTTGCTACAAGTGTTTAATTCAACATAGGCAAGATAACCCTTGTCATGAGGTGTGAAGAAGCTTGTCTTTGGTTCAAACCGAATTAAATATCTTTGGCAAGTGGTCTAGATTGAACCAAATTTGACTAAAGTTTTGTTTACTCCATCAAAGTCCTTTTCTCTCCACAATTTGATCCCATTTTTGGGCAATTGTTGACAAAGGGGAGAGAAAAAGATGATTGAACATGATAAAGGGGTAAATAAAATTTTGATGCATGATAAAGGGGTAAATAAAATTTTGATGCACACAAGTAGGGGAGCAAGCCCATGAACAAGTTGTTGCATTTGTTTGTGCATTTTCATATGACTTGCTCATGGCACCTAGTTTTAAAGTTTTATACAAGTGGTGTCTCCTTGCTTGTGTGGTGCAATGCTAGTATAGGACTTGTATGATGAAATGATCTACTAGCATGCATAGGTTGTAACTAGACTCCCCTTGCCTTTACAAGTGGTTCAAGAACTTTGCTTATAATGTTGATCTCACGGGGTTCTTGAGTTTTTGATGGATGTCTAGTTACTATATGGTGCTAAGGATGGTGTAAAAGGCAACTCCGATTGGTATCACGCTTCAAAGGTCCATTTCTTACACCTTAGCATCATTTTGGTAGAATTACTCTCCCCACACTTCTATCCATGCATATGTGCAAAGCTTCAAATCCAAACTCTATGCACATATGTAGGGGGGAGCAATACTACCAAAACCGAACTTGCTATAATTGTCCAAATTTCTCTTGTGAGCATAATGATTGGACAAGTATGACAAGTTCAAAATCTTTATTATAAAATCATCTTTGTTGAGGTTGTCATCAATTACCAAAAAGGGGGAGATTGAAAGTCCCTAGTTTGGTTTTGGCTAATTGATGAAACCTAGGACTAACCTTGTTTATCTAAGTGGTTGATTTAGAGAAAGGTTGTCCACATGATGAGCTTAAAGCATATGAAGCATGACACGTGTCATGTGATCAAAGATGAAGATCAAGACGATGCTTGGCTCCATGGACCGGTGTTGAAGTTGAAGGGCTAGTCGAGGCTTCGGAGTGAAGGACCATGCGATGGTGAAGCTCGGGCAAGACTAGGCGCCGATGGACCGATGCACGGTGAAGGGCAAGTGAAGTCAAGATCGATGGATCGAGACGGTCACATGATGGTGTGAAGTGTTCATATCATTTGGAGGAACAAAATGGGCTCAAGGCAAAGGTATAACCGATAGGGCCATTTTGTTTTGCACTCAAGACACCATAGAGGGTGTGAGTGGTTTAGGATCGATAGCCGCACTATTAAGAGGGGAAGTCTTATCGGCTATTCGACGCATGGGTGCCACTAGGTGAATTCATGAAGTGCATTGCATGTAGGACCTAGTGAGCTAACCTAACCTTTGGGAAATGGTTGTGAAAAGCTAACACACAAGCACATGGAGATGTACACTTGGTGGTGTTGGCACATTTACAAAGGTGGCGTTTGGGCGCGCTGTGGTTTGCAGGGTAGAGATGGGTTTAGGTCCCTCTCTTCCTCCCGCCGAGCCTGGCTCGGCGGGATTCGGCGCTTTTGGGAAAAATGGATGCATATTTTCTATTGCGCCGGATGCAAAATTTGGTTGAAATCATGCTATCTCTGTTGATCAAGTTGGTATACTTGTTGGATAGCATGTTGGAGAAGTTGGTGTCACGACACGGCGAAAGGCAGCTTCTGCAGGAGGCGCCGGACGCGCCTTGGGCAGGCGTCCGGCGCATTGTGACTTGGCCTGTGCTAGTGGCTGACATGGTCGGAGCGGCGGACGCAGGCGGCGGACTCGGCGTGATCACTGTGCAGGGTCCGGCGCTCAATGAACGACGGCGTGGTGCTGCAGGACGGGCAGAAGGCGGCGGACGCGCAGGTGTCGCGTCCGGCGCGCGGCCGGGACGCCGAACGAAAGTTCCGGGCGCGGCTCCGGAACCGGACGCGAGCGCCGGACGCGCGATGGCGTGCGCCGGACGCCGCGCCGACGCACACGTGGCGGGACGAGATTGAACGCGGAGCCAACGGTCGACTTGGCTCGCGCGGGAAGAAGCGCCGGACGCGTCCGGCGGTTTGCGGCGACGCTGCGTCCGGCGCATGTTGCTCGGCTTCCCGAGGGGGTAACGGTCACATTTGTTTGAGGGGTTATAAATAGAAGGTGGCCGGCCCTTGGGGAGCTCTCTTGGCCATTTCTCATCCCTTGTGCATTCTATGAGCTAAGAGACTCTCTCCCACTCTTCTCCCTTGCTTGGTTGTTCATCCTAAGAGAGATTGAGTGAATCACCTAGTGCATTGCATTGCTTGAGGGCATCTAGTGGCACTTGTGGGTGGTTTAGCCGGTGGATTTCTTGTTACTCTTGGAGAGTACCGCTCCTAGCCGGCTTGGAGATTGTTGGAGGCGTTGGCAAGAGAAGGTGATTGTTCTTGGCCACCTCCGGTTGCTTGTGAGAGGTTTGAGCTCACCTCGTGGGGATCACGAAGAGCATCCTAGTGGATTGCGCGTGTCGTTGAGTACCTCGCTTGAGAGTGGTGTCTTGCGGTGCCTTGCGGGCGAGCCTTGAGGGCTAGTGACTTGAGGGTCACACCGAGGAACCATCTAGGTGTTGGTCGACACAACGGGTGACGTAGCTTGGCGGTGCCCAAGTGAACATCCGGGGATAAATCATTGTGTTCATCTTGTCTCCCGGTGATTGGTCATCATCCTTTGTGTGTTGCCGATTGTGATTGATTGTTCATCTCCTTGGTGATTGGCAACCTCGACTCGACACGTCGGTATAACAAGCTCCTACCCTCTCTTGTATTACTTTGATTACATTCTTGCAAAGTAGAATTGCTTGCGTGGTCGGTCGGGAACCACATCTTGTGTAGACTAAATCCCGTGGGTAGAATTGCTTGTGTGGTCGGTCGGGAACCACTTCTTGTGTAGACTAAATCCCGTGGGTAGAACTCTTGATCACTAGTGGTAGCTTTTGTGTGTACTAGTGATCACCTACTAGAATTGCTTGGATAGGAGGCTTGCAACATCTAGTAGGCTAAGCATAACTTGCTTTCCGCCGTTTGTGTATCTAACGAAGTTTGCTTAGTGAGTTTGTAGAAATTTTTATAGGCTATTCACCCCCCCTCTAGCCATCTAGGACCTTACACACTTATTTTGGGACCACCTATGGTTCAAAGACAAGGAACACATTTAATTCTCTTTCTAGCACTGCATCGATGTATGTGACTCTAGAGAGGACGCCTTATATTGTGACTCTAGAGTACACCTTTGTTTTAGTTTTCTCCATACGAGATTATTTGGAAAAAAATAAAAAATAATTTCTAAATCTAAAAACTTTACATTTGTGCATTAAATGAATTAAAAATACAAAAGTTGTCAATTACATAGTTATACTAAACTTGTTTTGTATTGATCCAACTTGATTTGCGGATTTTATTGTGCTCCATCTGTTTTTAGAGGGCACCAAATTGTCAGCTCCGTCTAGAAATGCTTGTATTGTTAGAGGCGACTACCAAGCCAAACTGACTCTAAGGCGTCTCAGCTTGCTACCTGCTTCTTAAAATGCAGTCGCCTCTAGAAATCGATTTAATGAGACATGCCGGCTCAAAACTACTTTGAGGCATGGATTTAAGTGATCTTTGCCCAAAGATGCCAATGTTGCTAATTAACATTTGCTATTATGCCTAGTGTATTTTGAATTGTTCATGTAGTAGCCATGAGATATTCCATAATGTATTCTTGATTGTTCTCTTAGTATTCATTGGTCGCTCTATGATGTATTTATAATGCCCATGCAAAGTTTCATGGTGTATTTTGAATTTGTTTCACCATATTTTTCACTTATCCATGATACATTCTATGATGCAATTTGGATTATTTTATTTTTTTCATTCCTTAGTCATTTTAACTTGAACTAATTCTTCTATAGTACACTGAGTTTTTCACATATTACCGAGATAGTTATATACTTCAGTATGCCCTAGCAAAATCTACTCATTCTTATTCAAATGAAGAAACTTTAGTTATGTATATAATCAATATACATGCATATACGGAGTACATATACTCCCTCTATTTCAAATTAATTGTCGTTTTTGTTTCTGTACTATGAGTTTGACAAAATTTGTAGAAAATACATCTAACATTTGTATCTTCAAATAAATTTATTGTGATTCAATAGTTTATCTAATGATGTTAATTTGTGTAGCATAAATATTATTATTTATTATATAAAATTGGTCAAAGTTATTTCTCAGGAAGCTAAAAGGGCGGTTATTTTGGGATAGAGGGAGTATGATGCGAAACACTGTGTACCTTCAAATATATGGATGTTGTCGTTCTGCCATAACCACTAATGAAGAAAGAACTAAGAGATCACAAAACAATATTAAAATAATTTATTATGTGATTGAATGGACAATAAGAAAATTATAAATCTAACTTGTTATCTACTAAATACATGTAAATGTTAGAACCATAGCTAGTAGAGTGGATACTAGTACTGACATGCTTGTATGCATTGATGATGCTGACACATGATAACCATGTGATGGTCCTGGTGCTATAGTTGGTGCTAAAAAGGGTGGTAATTGTTGATCTGGTGATAGTGAGATAGGTGAATATGGTTGGACCAAAAGTATATGGTTGTTTGGTGCTTTCAGGGGGTGGTGCTATAGATGGCTGTGGAGAAGGCGAGTGTGAAAGCACCATTGAAGGAGACAACGAAGGTGGATGATAGAGGTGCATTGGGGATTGAGAAGGCATTTGCTTAGGATATGTCTTAAAGATTGATGATGATGATGGCGAAGGGGATATATGGGATAGAGATGGTGGATGAGCATAAATAGATCGTGGTGGGTCCTTAGATCTATGAGGAGACAGTGAAGGTGAAACATGAGATGAAGGCGAAGATGATGGAAAAGTAGGGCTAGATATTGGTGGGACTTTAGAGTTTGAGTGAGATGGCAAAGATGTATGTGATGGTTCTAGCTGTGATTTTGGAGATGATGATGGTGGGATGGTATGTGGCATTATAGTTGCTGGAGCTATTCTTGGAATTTGCGGTTCTGGATCCGGTGATAGAGGGTGGGAGAAGGGTGAATGAGTTGTTGGAACCTTAGGTTGTTGTGGCTTCGTATGTGGTGCTAATGGATGGGAATAGGACAATGATTTTGTTGGTGCTACCATAGGGGATTGTGATTTTGGAGGTGGTAATGATGATGGAGGGTGGATATGTGACAATGAAGGTGCTAGAGCTATGCTAGGATGTTGTGGTTTTGGAGGTGTTGATGGAGGGACAGGGGAAGATGGTGAATGCATTGGTGCCAATGTTGGGGAATTCTGTTTTGGGAGAGCTTGTGGAGAGTGGATATGTGGTGATGGTGGTACTATAGTTATCTTATGGTTTTGTGGTTTAGGAGTCGATGATGGAAGGATGGAGGATAATGGTGAATGTGTTGGCGCCTCAATAGGAGTATGTGGTTTTGGATCCAATGGTGGTAGGTGGGTACGTGATGGTGTGGGTGCTAGAGCTACACTAGGTGTTTATGGCTTGTGTGTTGGTATTGTTGGAGGAATAGAGGAGGGTGATGAATGTGTTGGAGCTACTATGGGAAACTTTTGTTTTGGAGTTATTGATGGTGTGTTTGTGATTGATGGTGCTGACGCTGGAGATATAATGGGGTTTGGTGGTTTCACATATGGCATTAGAGGCACAAAGGAGGAGGGTGAATGTTTTGGTGCTATATTATTAGTGTTCGGCTTTGTATGTGCTGATGGTGGTTGAGTGGGGGGAAATGAAGGTGTTGGTTCTACTGTATGGGGGTGTGGTTTTGAAGGTGTTGATAGTGGATGGGTACTTGATGGTGTAGGCGCTAGCGTAGGGATTTGTGGCTTTAGAGTTAGTGGTGCCCTGGGAGGTTGTGGTTTTGGAGGTAGGGATGGTGGTTGAGAATGCGACGAGGAACGTATTGGTGATGTTGTAGATGATACTTATTCTGGAGATAGTAATGGTTGATGGATGTGTGATGGTGCAGGTGTTGGAGATACCCAAGGGATTTGTGGTTTTGGAGATGGTGATAGAACATGGGTGTAGGTTGGTGAATGTGTTGATGTTGTTTCAGTTTTATTTGGAGATGGTGATGGAGGTTGGAAGTTGGATGATGAATGTGTTGGTGGTACAATATAGAGTGGTGATATAGGATGGTCACTGGGTGATGGATGTGGTGATGCTACTCTAGGAGTTTTTTGTGTTGATGGTGATGTTGGAGGGTGTGATGCTGAATGGTTTCGTGTTAGACTAGGGTGTTGCTCTCTAGGAGATGGTGCTATAGAAGAAAATGAGTCGGTTGGGGAAATGGTAGGAGGTGGACTATGTGGTTGGGGATTGGGAGATAGGGACAAAGATGGGGACGGGGAATCTTTTGTTCCAGATCTTGATGTCGAGGAAGATATCATTGATGTAGATGGTGATGGCACAAGAGGATAAGAAGCCACATATTCGAGCCCTAGAATTGGAGATGGTGCATGTGAAAGTGGAAGGGGAGGAAATGACGGTGATGGCTTGGGCGATGAGGTTGGCCCTTCAAAAGTTGGGGAAGATATCAAAGGTGCTTGTGTTGTGGAATAGTCTGGAGACATTGCAATGGATGTGAATGGTGAGATGAATGGTGACAAGGACGGAGCTTGCGATCCTCCAGGCGACTCCGCCATCTTCGCCGTCACGACCACCATGAGCTTCTGGCCTTTCTTGCATCGGTCAGCATCACCGCTGATGAAGTAGAACGACCCAGTTCTGCCCACCACGTAGGTCGAGTCGCCGTCGCGCAGCTCGTCTATGGGGTCCGTCCCATCGCACGCGTCGTAGTGGCGCTTGTCGACGACCAGCAAAGAGTCCACGCCCTTCTTGTACTTGAACACTAAAGAAGCACAAAGCACTATTCAAATTCCTGCGATCAAATACTTGCCGGAGTGTTCTCTCAAAAAAAATACTTGCCGGAGTTGCAGCTCAAAACAAAAACTGAAGCTTCTCTAATTTGTACCAAGGGTGTCGGTGACCGTGAAGCGGTGGCGGGCGGCCCAGCGATCGTAGCTCTCGGCCGGCTTGCTGACCCAGCCGTCCTTGTCGCCGACGTAGAAGAGGTTGCCGTGGGAAGTGGCCACCGAGGCCGCTACGAACGCCGCAAAACCAATGGCTAGAACAAACCTCACACTATGAATACTACCGCAAGGCCCCATTTTCTTGGACACATCGATTTGAGGTGTGACCTTGTGAGCACGCTGCATATGTGCTCGCCAAAAGTGGCAAGGGACTCGATCAAAGCCGTGCACCACCGGCCCACCGTGCATAGAGGTGGCAGCTAGCCGGCAAGTGTGGAACGAGCTAACAGGCAGCCCACCAGCCAAAATGCATGACCACTTTGCGTCGGACGGAGGCCGGCCAGGTTGAAGGGAGCGAGGCTGCCGCGGATGCACCTTTGCGTGCTAGGTAGTCTGCCGCTCCTTGGTTGCGTGCTAGGTAGTCTGCCGCTCCTTGGATCGGGATGCATGATGTAGACAACACCGTGGAACTCGCGCGGAAAAGGCATGGATGTTGCGTTGCCCTGTCAGTTTCGATTTGAGTTACATTACGCTCGGATGGCTCAGAGACCGAAACTGTGTAAACAGTGAGATGATTGCGGCTCAAATTGTTTCCATTTTCTGATGAAACCTCAGTTTGAAGCGAAGTCACACACTTGTGCTGTAGTCGAAAAATCAAGCCTGGACGTATAAAGGAATTTAATTAACTGAGGAACACTAGCTCATTTTAACTTCAGAAATGGGCTCATTTTAACTCCTCAAAACATCCTACGGGCCTGACTGCTGGGCCTTCCGGCTACCGCTTTAAGAAGAACAACAGAGGCCTCGTTTCAGTTTGGCACATACCACAATCTTTCTTCCTTCTCTTGAAACCGTTTAGAGTTCTAGAATTTTATTTTAGTTTATCAGAATTCAAAATTTTAATTTAGAACTTTTGACTTGTTTCTGATGTTGATATGGTCTACACGAAAGTTTTAGTTCTCAATGCGATTTATAATTTCATAGTTTGCAATATTTCGTTTTCATTTAGAGATTTCCATATATATTTAGATCTTAAAGTTTAAAATTTCAAACAACCTCTTGCCCACGTCCTAAACATGCATGCAGCATGCTCCTTCCATTTTGGTTGCATCCTAGGCATTTTGATCTGATCCATTGGCACAGCCACTGTGTCTGTGCCACATGCTCACACAGCTGGCTCCAAGTACCCAAGTACACGTCTGTAGTACTCTGTACTACTAGAAGGACTTCGTGAAGTGATCGAGTTTCCTTTGGATCAGGTGGATGGTTGAAGTCCATGCCCATCCACAAGCAGTTCAAGCAACAACCTCTGGCTCACGCCATTGATTTCTCCCTCTGAAGCCAGTCAAGCTCGTACAGCGGTACAGGGTGATCGATCAATGACAAGTGCCATGTCCGTGTCGCTCTTCCACGCCGACGCGCACGCGTCGTCACAGATGGCTAGCTCTGCATCTGTTGCCGCCCTGATGCCACGCCGATCAATCAACTGCGCGCTAGTACTGCACTGCATGCCCCACGCATATGGAGAGCCACAACGATGGTAGCTGAGAGTAAATTCCTGAACCATCGCAGTAGCTAGCCTGCATTCAAGGAGGAGACTGCAAACTGACCGGGCACCGGCCATTACCGCCACACCTGCGCGTGCTTCAGACAGGGCGAGAGCGAGGCACGCATGCATGTACGTATGCCCCATCACCGTGCCCCCCTGCTGAAGTACTGACCGAGAACGCTCGTCGCGCCGCGTGCGCGCCCTCGGCGCGGCGACGACGACACGACGGCAACACCTGCACATGGCCGTCGGCCATGGCGCATACTCATGGCGAAGCTGGTGGTAGATTTGCGCAGCGGTGAATGGCGTTCGTTCGTGGCGCGTCGGTGCGTGCAAGTCTGAACTGGGTCATCACGATAGTGAAAGGATGTTACGATGGTACAGGCCCATTAAGATGTGGCATTACGGCCCATTTCCATTTCGGTGAACTGCGCGGTGTTCACCAGCTACCTCGGCCGGACTCTTTTCCCCTCTCGGAGTGTCAGTCTGTCAATGCATTCATTTCCTGCAACAGGCTGCACGATCCTTTGCCTGTGCACAATGCATATTTTTTCATATGCGGTCTCGAAGGCGCGAGCTGTTATATAGACCAGTAGCGACTCAGGACTCAGGACTCACTACACCTGGAAAGCTCCAGCTAGCTCATTGCCTCCCTGCAAGGAGTGTGGAGACATTGCCTCCCTGCAAGGAGTGTGGAGATGGCTAGGCCGTCCCTTGTGCTCGTGAGCTGCTGCCTCCTGCTGCTGGCGTACGCCGCGGCAGCGCGCATTCTCGGCGAGGGCGAGCGTTTTGACGGTGGCCTGAAGAATGCAGCGCGCCGTCTCGGCGAGGGCGAGCCTTTCGGCGGCCGGAAGAACCCCGCCGACCCATACCATTCTCCCGGTTCGTTCCAGGCCTACGACTTCCAGTTCCTTCGGTCTTTTTTTTTTTTTTTTTAATCTCAGTTCCTTCGGTCTTATCTTTATGGTACTCTCAAGTCTCAACTGACACGACGTAAAACCTGTCCTGTTGTGTGTTCTGTTCGTTCCTTGCAGGCTCACAGGGGACTCCGAACTGCTCGCCGTCCATCGGTACCTCGCCGACCACGCCAACCACACCCGGCGGTGGCGGCGGCGGCTACTACCCGCCTTCGCCAGACATCGGCACTTCCCCCACCACACCGACAACTCCAGGCGGTGGAGGTGGGTACAATGCTCCGCCGTCACCGTCCAGTGACACCTCCCCAACCACGCCTGGTGGTGGTAGTGGCGGCTGCTACGGTCCACCCTCGCCGTCCTCTGACACCTCCCCGACGACGCCTGGTGGTGGCGGCGGTGGATACGGTGCTCCCCCTTCGCCATCGAGTGACACCTCCCCATCGACGCCTGGAGGTGGTGGCGGTGGATACGGTGCTCCCCCTTCGCCGTCGAGTGACACCCCTCCCTCGACGCCCGGAGGTGGTGGTGGCTACTACGGTCCGCCCTCGCCGTCATCTGAAACATCCCCGTCGACACCGCCTGGCGGTGGTGGTGGCGGATACGGTGCTCCCCCTTCACCGTCCAGTGGCACCTCCCCATCGACGCCTGGAGGTGGCGGTGGGTACTACGGCCCTCCTTCGCCATCCTCTGACACCTCTCCGACGACGCCCGGCGGTGGTGGCGGAGGGTACGGTGCTCCCCCTTCTCCGTCCAGTGACACCTCTCCATCGACGCCTGGAGGTGGCGGTGGGTACAGTACTCCCCCTTCACCGTCCAGTGACACATCCCCGACGACGCCCGGTGGCGGTGGTGGGTACGGTGCTCCCCCTTCACCGAACAGTGACACCTCCCCGACCACGCCCGGTGGCGGCGGCTACTACGGGCCCCCTTCGCCGTCCTCTGGCACCTCTCCGACCACACCATCGGCACCTAGTGGCGGCGGCTACTACGGTCCTCCATCGCCGTCAAGTGACACTTCACCGACCGCCCCCGGCGGCGGCGGCGGCTACTACGGCCCTCCCACGCCGTCCAGTGACACATCGCCGACCACTCCTGGCGGCGGCGGCGGCTACTACGGCCCTCCCTCGCCGTCCAGTGACACTTCGCCGACCAATCCTGGCAGCGGCGGCGGCTACTACGGTCCTCCCTCGCCGTCCTCTGACACCTCCCCGACCACTCCAGACTTACCGCCTATCGGCACATCGCCGCCGTTCTCCCCGCTGACGCCAACACCGACTACCCCGACGCCCTACGACCCCAACACGCCGCCCTTCTCGGGCCCGTGCACGTACGTAATTAAATAAACCCCCAAAACCCTCGCACACACAATACTGATTGGCGCTGGCACACTAACGTTTGCGACGTCGCTCGTGTGTTTCTGGCTCTGCAGGTACTGGATCATGCACCCGGGCTTGGTCTGGGGACTGTTCGGCTTCTGGTGCCCGCTGGCGCGGCTGTTCGGCCCGAGCGCGGCAGTGCCGTTCGGGCACGACCTGACGGTGCCGGAGGCGCTGGCGAACACGCGCGACGACGGCGTGGGCGCGCTCTTCCGCGAGGGCACGGCGTCGCTGCTCAACTCCATGGTGAACAGCGGGTTCCCCTTCACGACGCAGGAGGTGAAGGACGCGTTCGGCGCCGCGCTCAGCTCCGGCGACAACGATGCCGCCGCGGCGCAGGCGCAGCTCTTCAAGAAAGCAAACGAGGGACGTGTCAGGCACAACTAGGCGGTGGCCGCCGTATGTTATGTATGTTCCGTAGGCATGCAAACTGCAGTGCAGTTGCAGCTATGTGCGTCGTGACTCGCGAGCATGGAAGGGTTGATTAGGATCTGATCGTACGTGTTTGATGATGGAAGTTATCAGTACCCCTTTGTTCTTTGGCTCTATCTTGTATTAGGTGTGCATGTGGTCTAAAGTTGATGGGAGTAGGATCTGTTGCTAAAGTTGCAATCTTTCAATTTGTCTGCGCTCTGCAGAATGAGAGCATGCAGCTTCGTTTAGTCTTTCAGACTTTCAGTTTCACGGTTCCACCTGCCCCTTAATTTTCTGATGTAACACCTAAACCAGTACTGCAGACGTAATCAATTGGATACTGTAACCGTGGTTATGTTTGTTAAAGGAACTGGCCTACAGCATAAATAAAAATAAATAAAGGTTCAGGTTAGAAAACAGAGAAGCTAGAAGGGAGAGAGAAGTCTAAGAAACAAAAATGGAGACAAGAAAAAAACAGTATAGCTAGGCTAGATTGACAATCAATTCAATTCATGCCTTCTAGATAGTCCAGCACATCAGTATAATGATCTCCATGAAGAATGGGTCTCTCAGTTTGCAGAGTCTGAAAAGGATCCAAATTCTGATTCACCTGTATGTTCAGCGGTGCCCAGCACTGAATGGCGAAGGGCCAATTCAGAAAGAGATGAGTACAATGAACACATTTGCAATATACTCGGAGCAGCCCTCCAATTAAGCCAACCCAAGAACTTAGCATCCAAATTTGCAACCCACCAAAGGTCAAGTTTTTTATGTGGGTCGCGCTTCATCGGAGACTTTGGACCGCGGATAGGCGGCATCGTCATGGATTACAGGCAGATGACGCTTGCAACCTCTGTGGCCAAGCAGCAGCAGAAACTGTTGATCACTTGCTCGTTGGCTATGTCGTCGCCAGGCAGCTTTGTTTTGCCTTGTTGTCGCCGTTGGGGTTTCAGGACTTGGTGCCGGTCGCGGCAGATCGCCTTGGAGATTGGTGGATTACGGCGGGGCAGTCAGTGCTCAGCGAGGGTAGGCCGTCGTTCGACACGCTCGTCATGCTTGTGGCATGGACGCTGTGGAAAGAGCGTAACAGCAGGGTTTTCAACGGGCGTTCCGCGAGTCACTTGGAGTTGGCACGGACAGCGCGCCGGGAGGCCGAAGACTGGTTGGAGGAGCACGTTGACACAGATCGTGGGTCTTTGGTCGCACCATGGTGTCATTTTGTAATCACAAACTATTTGTAATCCAGTAGTTTAGGGTGCGATGTTGGCTTCTCGCCTTCATAAACTGTTTCTCTTGTATTGTTGTAGGTCTTACGACCATCCCTTCTTTCTTAATGAAATACAGGCATATACCTCTGCTTGCGAAAGAAAAAATTGCAACCCATGATGGCAGTGGCAGCTATTTGGGCTGCATTCTCCCAACCCTACCACGCCGTGAATCTTTGCTGTATATCTAAATAAGCCTATTATCCTAGGCCCAAATATTTCGTGGTTAGGGTGGTTTCAGCCCGTTGGGCCTCACCTCTCTGTCTCTCATTCCCTACAAGGATTTTATCTGAAACAAATAAGAAGACAGTTACAAAGCTAAGAGTTTTGCTGGAAAGAAAACCAACGCAATGAATTGCTACTTCAATGCATGGAGGATCAATTAGCCATCCTTTCTGCTACAAATTTCATGGGTGAAACCCTGAAAGAATATGTCACGGGCCAAGATTTTGGCCGGCTTCTGCTACCGCTACACCATACAACGGCACACTTTTTCCCCTGTTCCATGGAGAGCTCTGCGCCTTTGTCTTCTTGTCTAGCACATCCAGAGACGAAGAGAAAAAAAAAAAGGGTTCTCGTTGGCCATCCACTAACCCCTGATAACCACCTTTGGGACTTGCAGCTTCCCAAAGAATTGACCAAGCAAACATCTTCGTCATTGCAGATAATCATGCAGATCAACATCTTCAGATTACGGGTACGCGGCGATTTAAGTTGCCTCACATCACCAAAAGCTAGCCAAATTTGATCCATAACTCCATATCCATCTCGCTATGCGAAAGCTGCTGGGCAGCTCCAGGCATGTGCCACTTCGCGTTTGACATTCCGTAGAACTTTGCTATCAAATGCCAAAATGGGTGCACCATAGTAGTACCCTTCCTTTTGCAGATCATTGCCTGCATGTGTTCCCATCAGCTTTTACATAAAAAAGTTCCGCTGTTGACTCCTGAGTCATCAAGACAGTAACATACACAGACCTGCAGCTATCCTGTCTTTAGAATTCAGACCTGAAATGGGAGGCCATTCTCACCATGGTTCCGACAAATCGATTTGCACTAACACGTCAAAAAGGATTTCTTCTGATGTTTTCCATCTGTGCTCCATTCCATGCACTTTTTACCTCCCCTTTTATGTGCCATAGATGGATGGAAAATTGAACCAGGTTGTGGAGCAGGTAGATAATGCGAGTGCTCTGAGATAACACACCACTAAGCGAAAACAGGCACCGAATTTAGTGCTGAAAGGAACAATTCAACAATAAGCCAGCTGATCAGATTAGTTCTCTACTTCTCCTTTCTTGACCAAAGAATGAATTTAGGGGATCCCCAGGCAGATATTACCGGAATCTCCGGTAAAACAAAGGACGCCTGAATGGGCCGGTGATGCTGTGTTTGCCGGTTTGGTCGGCATGCCCATGCCCATATGAATCTTGCTATTAGGTAGACCAATTGAATGCAGTCTACAGCGAGCACGTACGCACCCTGTCTTCTTGGCTTCCTGCTTACCATCCTGACAAGAAACAAAACCAACCTATGTACAGCACAGTTAGACACGATCACTGTTAGGCACTCACTCGTGATCACTGTTAGGCACGATCGGAGTACGAAACTCTGTTCGGAGAAGTTATCACTAACACCGTTCAGGCAGTCAAGCCAGTAGACACGATTGCCCTCCCGTCTTTTGTTTGCTTTGTCCATACTCGATTGCCCCTGAGCACCGATGGCGATGACGTCCTCAGGTCGTCACGACGTCACCGTTATCTTGGTGAGATCGGTCAGGTGGTACCTAGGTGGGGATCGGTAAAAGCGTGCGCCAGCGCACTGCAGATTGCCGGGGCATGCGTATGAACGATATGGTCCCCGGTAAAATATCTATCGGGATCCAGCATTCCAGCCTGAAGTGAAGGTTGCAACTCGGAACAATGATTCGGCAGGACCTTCAGTCGTGGTATCCATCTTTTTTGTCTACAAATTGGTCGTTGATTGCATCAGTTGTCATTCTCGGCGAGTTGAATCTACTCATGCTTCTCGTTTAGCTAAGCAGTCAGACTGGGGAATCTACTCTATTACTATCACACGTCCGACCGAACTGAATTCAGGTTGGAAGGAAATAAACCAAGAGTAGCAGTAACTTGAGGCTTGGAGATATGACGCATGAAGTACGCATCTAAATAAACCTCAAAGGCACTGCACAGGACGGGACCAACCGTGACCACCAACGGGCACGCGACAAAGTTCCAGTAGGTCAAGGACAAGGACCGGCCCCGGCAGCCGGTACCGATAGATCTCGCACGTACTACGGCTGCACTGAAATGGCGTTTACTGCCACTACAGTCTACTTGGCGGTGTCGTTCGTCCTTCTGTGTATGTGCGTCCTGTGTCGCACCAATTTCAGTTTTTTGCACCGATTTGTAGGTTGTGTTGTGTTTACCCTTTGTCAAGAGGTTAACCAGAGACAGCATTCAGGAACCAGTATCGGCACCAGCAGCATCTGGTTCGTTGTTTCAACTTTCAATGCCTGGTGACGCTGTGAATGGCGAGAAGTCCTAACTCCATGCCATATCTGTTGGTACCGGCCCAAGTGCCTCCCGGGTCTCTGCCTATGCAATGTGCATGTAATAACTGATGATAAACTCTGCTCGTCCAGTCACTCTCTCCGTGCCGGCATCATTAACTCCGGCTGGCCGGCGTGGCCACCATCGCCATGCTGGCAATGCCTGTAGCAGTGTAGCTAGCGTAGCGTTCAAACAAGCGAGCCGGAGCAGGCCACAAGCGAACCCGTCTCAGTCGAGACACCGTCGTCACAGTGTCACATGGCGATTTCGTACGTTGAGCCAGACAAGGAAGCTAATGCGAAAGCTATACCTATCGATCTCGTCTCGTGGAATCGATCTCGTCTCGTGGCCGTGGGAGCGAGGCGCGGCGCGGCAGGGAACTGCACCACCGGATAAGAGCCATGACACGGCCGGCGATGTGATGCATCTGTCCCACGAGGCAGCGGCGTCGTCAACTTGGGGTGGAGGCCCGCCGCGCCGCGCATCGGCGTACATCGCCCTCGGGTTTCTGTCGGTGGTCTGCTCGGGAGCGGGAGCTCGCGCAGTCGATCAAGAGGTCGCTTTCTGGGCGGTCAAATCCGGCAAACCCGATCGCCCATTCGCCCCGGCCCCCTGCTCTGATCAGCAGAATTCCAGATTCGCAAACAGCAACTGCGGGCCGGCGGCCTTCCCCTTCGCCTCGCCACTCTCTCTTGTTTTTCCACCTCGATCCCCCAGTGGGCCAGTGCCCACTCCCAACTTGCGCTCACTACAACTCAAGCTCAACGCAGCTGGTCCTTTCCTTATGACTCCACGCCCCGCGCGCCAACCCGCACCGCCCTGTTTTCCTTTCAACCCTGCCTCGCGTCCGTTCCCACTCCGCATCCGCGCGCTCACTTCCATCCTGGCCAGCGCGTCGTTACTTGAGCGGGAGCTCGCGCTGAGCTCAGTTGGTTGATGAGCGGCGGCGGCGACGAATAGCAGTAGCCACGCGTAGAGCGAGCCGTCTCAACGCCGCCGGCAATGAGGGTGTACATCACGGCGACGGCGACCGCGGGCGCTGACGACTCGGCGAAGCCCAAGGCGACGCAGCCGCAGACACAGCAGCAGCAAGCGGCGCGGCGCGGGTGGCGCTCGGCTGCCGTCATGGGGCTCCTCGCTGGCCTGCTGCTCTTCCGCGCCGGGCTCCTCGCCATCGAGGCCGGTGCCTCCCTCTGCCCTTCCACTACCGGTAAGTGGTTGCCGCCTCTCGCTTTCGTTCACACAGTAACTGCGCTGTACTTACACAGCGTGCGTACGTGCCGTTTTCTTGACGGTGCGTCCGTAGTCCTGCCATGGGACTCTCTCACTCTCATCATGCTTCAGGGTGCCTGGACTGGCGGGCGGGGCTGGGGCGCTGGCTGTACGGCGACGGCGACGACGGCGACGCAACGGAGGTGAGTGAGTCCGACTCCGACATTGCCTCCTGGTTGCGTGAGGCTCGCGCAGCACCAAATTTGCGTTAGGCTGGCGCTGACGCGCAGCACCAAATTCGCGTTAGGCGCCGGTTTCTTGACCATTTTTTACTTGTTGCGCCGCGGCGGGGGGAGGGCAAAAGCAGAGCGTGGGCGACGCCGCACACGCTCACGCGGTTTTCATCTGGTTCGGCTCGTTGGCAGGGAGCGCCTAGCCATTCACGGGAACGGGAATGTCAGGGCGGGGCGGCCAACACGTCGCGTCATTGGCGACCACGTGGCCGCCCGCGCCGTCCTGCTGACAGGTAGGCCGTGTCGGCCCCGTTCGGTCCGGTGTCTGGTCCGGCCGCCGTACTTGCAGTTGCTGTCCTGACGGTTGGCCACGCACTGACCAAGTGAGACTGTCCTTCCATTTTTTTTTTTCACTTTTGCCGTTCCAGGCGCCGGTAAGCTCAGGGACATGGTGACCAAAGACATTTGCAACCCAAAGTCCCGGGATTCAGCCGTTTATACGATGCTCAATGCAAAAGTAGGCCTCAAAAGAAGAAAAACGCGCACTATTCTTCCCGTTTGTGTAGCTAATTAGGCATGCGAAAAATATTCAAAAGAACTGGTCCTAGTACTTCTTAGTCAAGTAGTCAAGCGATGCCCAAAAAACTGGGTAATTTGACGAGGTCCGGGCGCGATTCATGCGGATCGGACTAGCAGTAGATAGATTCGTGTGACCTACACTGCCTCATCGCATTATTCTGCGCGGACCCTACGAGTTGGTTGCTTGGATCGGGCGTTGTGTCTTTTGTGTTGCCAACCGCTGCGGAAACCGAAGGCAGGCAGCCCCAGAGTGATACTGAGACCTGTGACTTGCTCGCTAGGATTCCCCTGCTCTCCAGGACGCGCTGTGCGATCCAGCTTGGATGATGGGGCCTTGCGTTTGGAGCTTCCTACGTGGTGGATCTTGCAAGCGGACGTGGAGTCGTGGGTTCGTGGTCCGTGAGCCATCCATGCAACCTTGTGATTTTTCTTTCTGGCACTCTATGTCGTGCCGAATAACGTTTGTTTTCATGTACACATATAAAGCTGCTAGTACTGGTACCTAATACTTATTGGCTTTTCTATTGTTTTCTCTTCATTCATCCAAAGAATTTTCTTTGATTTTATATGCGTACTGCCCGTGTACTGCATGGACATGGATGGGATACTCACGTGTATTTGTCCGTCTGTACCTGAACCGACTCGATGGAATGGCCAGGAATTTATGAAGGAATGGAGGCGTCACAGGAAGGAAGCCACCCTGCTGGACCCTGTGGTGGTGGAGGCGGCGCCGGACTCCCTGGACGCGCTCATGGCGGAGATGGCCACCATGCTGGCGTCCTACGACGACCGGATTGACATGGAAGCCGTGGCGATCAAGATGATGGCCATGGTACGCGGTATATAAATAACCTTATCAGTTCATTCATGTTCCGTTCTACCGCGGCATTCTTTGTTATGGCCTTTACCAATCTTCGCTCTTTCATAAAAAAATACAATCTTTACTCAGCTTTGGTAACTTGGCATCATGCTAGCATGTTACCTTAGCTCAAGTAAGTGCTTTCAGCTTTCCACGGCGAAAGGCCGCATTATGCATGGTCTGCCTTTTTGCGCATTCCTAGTCTAGACTAGACTGAAACGTATGGTGTACCGGTGTTGGCGGTGTACATTATTTACCGTCATTATAATTACCGAATTGTCAAACATACAAACCGGCAATTGTTCAGACATGCCAGCCTTTTTCCCCAGCTGTTGAAGATGGATCAGAAGGTAAAGTCATCAAGGATCCGGGCTCTGTTCAACCGGCACCTGGCCTCGCTGGGCGTTCCCAAGAGCGTGCACTGCCTGACCCTGCGGCTCGCCGAGGAGTTCGCGGTGAACTCCGCGGCGCGCTCCCCGGTGCCGCCGCCGGAGCACGCGCCGCGCCTGACCGACCCCTCGCGCCTCCACGTCGCGCTCGTGACCGACAACGTGCTCGCGGCCGCCGTCGCGGTGCGCTCCGCCGCGCGGAGCGCCGCCGACCCCGCCAGGCTGGTGTTCCACGTGGTCACGGACAAGAAGAGCTACGTGCCCATGCACTCGTGGTTCGCGCTGCACCCGACGTCGCCCGCCGTCGTCGAGGTCAGGGGCCTCCACCAGTTCGACTGGCGCGACGCCGGCGTCGTCGCCTCCGTCATGAGGACGGTCGAGGAGGTCCAGAGGAGCTCGCTGGAGTATCACCAGTGTGATGGGTGTGGATCGGCGGAGAGGGAGCGCAGACGGCTCGAGGCATCCAGACCGAGCACGTTCTCGCTCCTCAACTATCTCAAGATCCATCTCCCGGAGGTAAAATGGACGGACGTATATCGCATTATGGCACAACGTTTGATGAGTGAAGATGTGCATGTGTGCGTTTGAGCTAACATTGGTCTCTGGCTTGTTTGCTCGTCGGCAGCTCTTCCCCGAGCTTGGTAGGGTGATGCTTCTGGACGACGACGTCGTGGTACGCAAGGACTTGGCCGGGCTGTGGGAGCAGGACCTTGACGGGAACATCATCGGCGCGGTCGGCGCTCATGACGGCAGCGGCGTCTGCGTCGACAAGACCTTCGGCGACCATCTGAATTTCTCGGACCCCGACGTGTCCGGCCTACATAGCTCGCGATGCGCGTGGTCGTGGGGCGTCAACATCGTCGACCTCGACGCGTGGCGACGAACAAACGTTACCGAGACATACCAGTTCTGGCTACAAAAGGCAAGTTCCTTGTCCTGGTTCCTAAAAATGCAGATCATTTATCGTGCCAGGAGAAAGCAGTTCGTGGCAGATGATGGCCTCGCTGCCGGCGGCTGACTCTGACATCTCGTTGTGTCATGTGCAGAACCGGGAGTCGGGCTTCAGGCTGTGGCAGATGGCCTCGCTGCCGCCGGCCCTGATCGCGTTCGACGGCCGCGTCCAGGCGATCGAGCCGCTGTGGGATCTGCCGGGCCTCGGCTGGCGCGTGCCGCACCCCGACCTTGTGCGGTTCTCCGCCGTTCTGCACTTCAGTGGGCCACGGAAACCATGGCTGGAGGTCGCGTTCCCGGAGCTGCGGCAGCTGTGGCTCGCCCACTTGAACGCGTCAGACAGTTTCTTACAGGGATGTGGTGTGGTCGAATGATTGGCAGTAAAGGAGAGAACAGCAGAGGCAGAGCATCGAGTTGGGAGGACAAGTACAGTAATTTGGTTCGGGTCCTCAGGGTCAAGGATTTACCGGGACAGAGCTGGGGTTTTGGGAGAGGGAAGTAGGTGTTGCCTGCAGTCTCTCCTGGCCTTCAGGCTCTACACACAATCGACATGTTCATATTCTAGTAAAATTCAGTGTGACACTAGAAATGCTAGTGATGTTTCTTAGATATATAGGGGAATATAACATTCCCACTTCCAATGTTCACAAATGAATGAGTATAGCTATTTAGACCAGACTCATGGTGTTTAAACCACATTACACCATACAATGATACAAACTTATGCCCTGTTTGGTTTCAATAGGACTAGGGACTAATTATTAGTCCCCTTGTAGTTTCTAAATTACCAAAACATAGAGACTAAAAGAGCGACTAATAGTCCCTAGTCCACTGATCTCTCTTAAGGTACTAATAGGAACCGACTAAAAGAGCGACTAATAGTCCCTAGTCCACTGATCTCTCTTAAGGTACTAATAGGAACCAGTGTTGTGTAGTCCATAGTCCCTAGTTCATCAGTCCCTCTTAAAGTACAAAATAGATGAATGAGAATCCGACTTCGCCACCCAAACTCAGTGCAGAAACAATCATGGCCTCCCGTAAGTGACTGCCTCAAAACACCATATATCTCGCGCAATTTGAACATCAACCTCCCAAAAGGTTGGGGTTGCATAAACCCTCCGGTTGACATTACATTATGTGAGGATGAACCTACGAGGCAAAATTTGAGGCAAGATTTTCACCTGCAGATTAGTGGGGTCATATGAAGTGCCGTCACAACATCTTCAGGAAGGCAAAAAGCACCCCACAACCTCGTCAGATACGGATTTCATTTACACAATTTTTCTTAATGATATTATTAACATGTGATTACTAATATATTATTAAGTGATATAAATATATTTTAAAGTAGATCAAGCAAGTAGAGACTATTAGAGTCTACACAAGTTGAATATTATAAGGGTACTTATTTATTTATTCTTATTTTATATACTGCACTACATGTAGATATAGCTTTTTTTTTTTTTTGAGAAAACCGGGTTTATATTTCACATAAGGATTTTGGTGATTACAACCCAAATCTTACAAGAACACTCTTGAATAGAAAGAAAATTACAACTCGGTCCTTGTAAACTCCTCCCGGTCTGCCTCGCCGCCGGCGACCAGAGCACACTGCTCAAAGCCGACCCCCACTCCGGCGAAGAAACACAGTTATTTGTTGCCGTCTTGTGCAACATGTCGACTCCGACCTGCTTTGTAACCGTTGAACGTCCCGGCTTGAAGAGATGGCCGTCGGCCATCACATCGTCGGACACCAAGGAATCTGACACCTCGAGGACCAGAGCCCCCAGCACACCGGACGACGGCGAACCCCGAAGGGGAATTGAACCACCAGAAACGAAAAACCAACCCGGTTTCTCCTCGAGTTGGTAGCCATACCTTCCAAATCTCCTGTCAACGATGACGAAGACGAGGAAGGGACAAAAGCTGATGCTGCTACTGCTCGCGAAGTCGGGGAAGCCGCCGGAGATGTTGTAGATGCCCACGGCCGACATGGCATCCTCATCACATCCTCGTCGTCGCTCGTTGGAGCCCCAGCAGCGCCAGTACAAGCATCCACGCCACACCAGCATGGATAACCCTAACCTACATAAACCTAACCTAATAGTAGTGGGTATACCATCCTCTAGCACCGGCTAGGCCGCCAGAGGCAAGGGGGAAAGCTCGATTCGGTCGCCGGGAAGAGGATCGCTTGCGGTTCGCCCTGGCAGAACTGTAGCGAGAGGATAGGAGAAGGAACGAGAAGACGACTCCCTTGCTACATGTAGATATAGCTAACCAAACAAAACGTCTTCTTGTGCAAAACCCCCGAACCATACAGGCTCATAACAAAAAAAAAAATGTCGTTACACCTTTCAAAAAAAAAAAAAAACTGTTTACAGGCCGGGTTGATCCACGGGGGTTGGGCCAGCCCTCCGGCCGTTTCCGGTCCGACGGAACAAGGCCTCGCTCAGTCCGACACCTCTCTCTCGCGATTCGGGACTCCGGAGTTCGTCATCGACGCAGTCGAAGGGAGCTCGTTGGGTTCTTGCTGGCCGAGAGCTTGTCCGGCGGCGGCGCCCTTGGAGGCAGAGGCCAGCGGGCAAAGAGGGGATCTCGTTGGGGGAGATAGGCACTGAGGCGGCACTAGTATTTAGTCGCCTACTCAGATTCTTCCTGGATTCCACCAAAGCCCTGTCTCCCCTCTACTGGTTCTCAAAGTGGAGTTCCATCCGCGCGTCGATTGATTTATTCTTTTTACTGGTAAGGAAGCCTTGGCTTTCTTCGGCCGTGTAGTTCTAAGAATTAGATTCCTTCCATTTCTTGCGGCATCACGAGAAATTGTTCTTTCTCTGCAACATGCCCAATTTGTTGCCACTCATGTCTCATTTGCTGCGTGCCATGTATACATAGTTGGCCTCCATTTCCTCCATGTCGAGGCTGCGAGCTCTGTGGCAGGCTTCCTTCAACGCCACAAAGAGAGGTAGGTTCTTCGAAGTCAGATATTTTTTGCTGTGCCCGCTATCAAAGTCTGGTTCATTTCCTCGATGGAACACTTGTAGATGCCCCTTGCATAATCTTGGTGCTGTTGATAACCATATAAGGTGTAGTCAAGGTCATGAATCTCTCATTGTCTCCTGAGCATTGAGGATTTGACTTTCTTGTGTAGGAATGTAAAGCAAAGAGTACATCGTTGCCAGGGTGCAGAACAAGAATTTTCCTAGTGATACTTTGTAATACGCTGAGTATTATACATGATATGAAATTTGCAAGCATATCAGATTGTCAGCTAGATATTAATGCCAGTTTGATTCCATATGTACCAGTAATATGCTGAGTATTATACATGATATGAAATTTGCAAGCATATCAGATTGGCTAGCTGCTACTGATGCATTGCAGATCTGAAACAGATGTATGGTGTGTGGGATTCAAGGTGTCCCTGTAGGAATAGCATGTTTTGCTAATCTGTAAACAAGGAACTCATGGAAATTCTGCTTTTAAGAGTACAGCGTTGCCAGGGTGCAGACTAAGAATTTTCCTAGTGATACTTTGTAATACGCTGAGTATTATACATGATATGAAATTTGCAAGCATATCAGATTGTCAGCTAGATATTAATGCCAGTTTGATTCCATATATACCAGTAATATGCTGAGTATTATACATGATATCAAATTTGAAATAGATGTGTGGTGTGTGGGATTCAAAGGAATAGCATGTTTTGCTAATCTGTAAACAAGGAACTTATGGAAATTATGCTTTTAAGTTGCAGAATAAACTCTTCTGGAAAATACATAACCTCTTTTACTATCTTGGCCTGTATTAATTCTTTGTTCTATATGCTTAATTGTCAGCTCTTGTATGGAGTTCAGATGATCTAATTCCTCCAAGTGAAAAATGTATCTTCAATTTCAACTCAAAAGATGAGCTGAAAAGGTGGCATTTGTACTCAGATTCAGAGTATGGAGGTACTGCCTCACTTTCGAATTGTACTTTTATAAAATTTGTTAATTGCTCAAGTTTCTCTAAATACTGATCTGATACTATAGTATAATTTGTCCTTGTGCTTTGTGACTGACTGGCTGGGAGATACTTATGGATGATTAACCTGTGTTGAAAATGCTCCGTTGGTTTTGTTTTCAGACTATGTTAATAAGATGCTCTTCTGAGTTTCTGATGGTTCACGGTGGAAAAATGTATTGCAATTCAATCGTGTCCTGGTTGTCCTCAGTATAATACTTCTAGAATCATCCTACCCCTGAGTCTTCCTAATGCAAAATCCTTTTAAAGGAAACATATTACAAACTAGTATAATACATGGAGATATAGCTGAACATACTCCATTAATGCATCGGTTCTCCCTTTGCTGCCTGCATTTTCTCCTTTCTTTGACATCATCATGAATTATATGTAGGGTTTATATATAACACCATTATAGCTTGCTTTCGAGATAGTGATCCAAATGTGAGTCGACCACCCTTGTGTTTATCACCACAGTATACTTGACGCTGCATAAACTGGTGCACTATTGTATTATCTGCTGCTAGTTTCGAAACCAATGGATCAGATAGCTAATGAAGTGACAGTATATATTATACGGGTGATCCTTTTCTGCAGGAACAGGAAAAACATTTAGACTTCAGTTTGTTGTGCACTCATACAGTTGTGCCTTAGAGTAATATGAGTGGACTTGCGAATTCGATAGACTATATTTCCCTACAAGGGATAATACCTTACATGCACAGTAAATTCTTATATTCTATAAGGACATTTTCAGCTTTGCTGCAAATACCTACCTTTTTATTTACATCTATGATAGAATATAATTGGACAAAGTTGTTATCCAGGTTTGTCTTCTGCATCCTTGGAAATAACTGGTGGCGCTTCAATTGGAGATACTCCATTAACTGGTAATAAGTGTTCTACGTTCTTAACTTCTCTAGCTTGTGCCAATCTTCTTGAAGTTTAGTTTGAATTGAGTACTTTCTGGTACAAGAGAAAACAAATGATGTATTTGTAGCTTCTTCGTTTAACATAATCAACCTCATTAACCTTGAAATGTTTTAGTGGTTTTCTTGGAAAATGTCAGAGGCGTGTCCAAATTATCAGTGAATACCAGCTGCTGTATTTTATTTAGTAATTGAATTGAAACATGCCATTTTTTTTACTAATTATTCTCTTAGATGTAAGGTAACTTTTTAACATGTATATTCTTGAAGGTGTGTTTTCTGGTAATCTTTCATTGGATATGTCCGAAGACTCAACGTGGAGAATCAGGCGCTATGGATTCTGCGGGATGCGATCAAAGAAGGTACATTTTTCTGTTTCAGGGCAACACTGGGGTACCAACTTGGTTACTTCTGTAAATGCTTATCCCATTTCTGCAATATTGTGCTATCCTTAGATGCACAAATGCTTTCACCAATGATGGTAAAATATTTCTGTGGTAGCTCTTGAAAAGTGGTTGTCAAATACTCCCTCCATTCGAATTGTAAGTTGTTTTGGCTTTTCAAGGTACATAACTTTTGCTGTACAACAAGGAAAACATATTTTCTAAATACGTAGCAAAAATCCAGAAGAACTTACAATTTGAAACAGAGGGAGTACTAACCAAATATAACAGAGTAGAAGTTCTTTGAAATACCACTGCAAATACTAAGCATACCCTCTTCTAGGCTCAAGAGGGTTGAACATCCATGGGCTAGATCAAACTGTTTTGTTCTCTCGTGGTCCATGAAGTCATATTGTCTTAGGAATCAGTAAATAATGCTTACTTAAGACTACCTTCTAACTCTACGAAATAAGAAGTATAGATGCTTAAGTAATGCTAACTAAATGTCAGCAGAAATTTATTCTGTGTAGTGCTGATTAAGAAAAAAAAAAATCCTTTCTGCTGTTTCAGTTTGATGGTTTCATTGACCTTGATGCATATGATACAATAGCAATGAAGATCAAAGGGGATGGAAGATGCTACATATCTACTGTATGTTTTCTGACACAAGAGTCACTTTTGAATATCTGATGTCCAGTCAGTATTTGTTCTGAATTTCAAGTACAGATATACACAGAGAATTGGGTGAATTCACCCGGACAACAAGAAGACAACTCATGGCAGGCTTTTGTGTACATACCCCAGGACAGATGGCAAATCTTGAAGGTAAATTAGCATTTGCTATCGTTCAAATTTTGAATATGCGTCTTTTTATGAAGAATCTGTTCCCATTCCATACAGATCCCTCTTGATCGATATTTACCCACATGGAGAGGAAATGTGATTGAGGCCAAGTTGGAAATGAACCCTGCTCGAATTGTGGGGATGTCTCTCTCTGTAAACGCGGAAGGCGGTGTTCCTGGTGCCAAGACTGGCCCTGGTGATTTTAGGCTTGAGGTTGATTGGATCAAGGCGTTGAGAACACTGTGACCTCCAGAAGTCCTAGTCTTATTGCACCGCTTGAGTTTCACATCGGCTTTTTCCTTCTCTTCTGTTTCATCCTGCTCTGGCTCCGCTGAATTTTTATCAGCCGACCAAAACCATAGGAGTAACCGTAGCACAGATTGCCAACTCTTGTATGGCTGTATGCAACATTTGTTTTTGTACTAGTAGCGCGGCTTCTGCAGTTCGGCACCAATTAATGGATTTTGCTTTACTTTTGAGGTTTGTATGAATAAAAAGTGACAAAAAAATGGAGCATTAGTTAGAAGGTGTTCCGTTTGGACAGATGTTACTTTTCTTGCTAGTACTGATCAGCCGATCTCTAATGATGTGCATTCCACCTTGACGGAAATGCCAGAGTAGGATTCAATTTAATTATTATTTGACATTTCAGAGCACTACACTAGTAGTACTGTTTATCATTTGAATTAAACATGTTCACTTATGATTTCAGGGAAACAACTTAGAAATGCATGCTAGAAGCCAGCACTGTTGCAGGATCCAGAATTGTCAGCCTGCTTAGATTACAGGTTTTGCTCGAGTTCAAACTGTCAGTTTAAACCTCTTTGGTCAACTAACATTTTTCTTGCTAAAAGCCTTGTTTGGCTGCACTCTAATCTACATCATCCCGTGCTGATTGGGAGCCAAATTCCTTGGTGCCAAATGTGTATGCGGAATAAGGTGAATTAGAAATGTGTATGCGGAATAAACTGAATTAGAGGGCAACTTAAACAAGTCTGCTTTAAAACCCGTGACAGTAAGCAATAGAAACTTCTACACACGCCTCATGGAGAGGAATTGAGTTACATTCAGAACCAGGATGCTGATTTGCACGTTTTTCTCGGGTTTAACCCATCAGACATTCAGACTGGATTTGTTTGAACGAACAACACATGTTTTCCACCAAAAAGTTCTTTAATCCTCTGACATTAGGCGATGGAAAGTTTCCCCACATGGATGGAGAAAAGGAAACAAAAGTAACTAGAATTCAGAGCGCTCTCTCTTTACAAATGGAGATGCAACGTGATCATGGACCACCAGGAAAACAAACGAACGAATTAGGCAATGCCGCCGACTTCAAATTAAACTAAATGGTGACGACTAGTCTTCGCTTGAATGCGCAAAACAATGGACGGGTCAGCCTTGTCATCCTTCGATGAAGCCGGTCATCCGCAGCACGTTGTTGCGCAGGTGGCTGAGCTCGCGCGCGCGGCCAGGCCCGACCGCAGCGCGAACGCCGCGTTCCCCTCCGGCCGCCGCCGCGAGACCAGCACGTGAGGCGGCACCATCGTGCCGCTGCCGATGCCGCTCCAGCCACCGTCCTCGTCCTCGTGGCCTCGGCGTCGGGCCGCCGAGGGCTTGGGGATGTCCACCGGCCGCGAGCCCGCCGTATGGATCGGCCTCGCACTCTCAGGGACGCCACGCACAGCCGGCGTCGTCCTGGACGACCGCGGCGCCACCGCCACAGAGGACGAGCTGCAGCTGGGCGTCGCGTCGCCGTCGTCGTCGTGGGGCGCCAACTCCGGCCACAGCACCTCGGACTCGCACAGCTCCTCGGCGCTTGCCATTGCGGTCGATGGATTCGCTCGCTCGTCTGATGATGAGCTCCCGCTGGGCAGCGGTTCGGGGTCGCTCTGGAAGTTGGAATGGATGCTTCGGGCTTTGGGATGATAAAGCTGAATTCGCTTGGCTTGCGGTGGGTGAAAAAGGTTTCTCGTGCGGCGAACTGGAGCGGGGAGGGGCGCGTATATATAGGCGCAGCGTGTTCATTCCCGGCTGCGCGAAGCTTCCCACGTATGGCAGCCGCGTCGTGCCCGTGGGAGGCAGGGATTTCTTTAAAAAAATGGACGGGAAAATTCGCCGTAAATTCTGCCAGGTTTGAATCAGATAATATTCAGATGAGATGAGACGCAGACTCACGGGCCGGGGTCAATGGTCGAAACGGTTGCACAAAAGAAGAGGTGACGCGTCAGACCAACGGAGGACCAGAATGTTTAACATCAGTACTTTTCTTCTTTCTTTTTTAAGAGAGAAAACTACAGTCATTTTTGGTGTGGGGAATTCAGTATTCCCTTTATTTATCGCTGGACAAGATAGTGGTAGCGTTTGTTTGGCGGTAAAGATTAGGTAGATTTGGCTGAAGATGGATCCTCTCAGCGGCTCTGCCATCCATCATCCCTGATGAAAACTCCACATGATATAAATATGTAAATTGTTCTATCTCAGATCTCCTAATCACTACACGTCGGCATACTTCCAGGTAGTTCTATCGTAATCCCAGGTGTCGATGCGTTGCTCTGTCGCGCCGAAGGCACACACACAGCCGTTGGTCTTCAGCTAGGAAGCATACGGAATCTAGGCTGCGTGCTGGTCTCAGCCTACCTTATTATTTTTTCTCCATACCTTGCGATATACGTACGGAATGCTGTAGAATATTATTATGCGCAATTATTATAAGTACTATAATGTGCTGTACGATCCCAACTAATTTTGGCAATTATATACTGTATGACTTGGGGGAGCTGTCTACGAATGTGGTGGCGTCATCGTCATCTCCGTGCTGAGAGTAGTAGAGTGGAGCCCAAGCAATTACAGGATGATAATGGTCCACGTACGCACCGGCTAGACGCGTGTTTGAATTTGAACCAGCAAAATGCTTGCTGAAAACCGAAACCTGCATCTGCATGCAGCTACCGTACGAACGGACAGAATATATGACTTGCATTTTTTTTTTTTTTTTGAAAAAAGAAAGAAGAGGTGATGTTGTAGAGTCGTTTACTCGTTTACAAGCGACACTTGGCAACCGGCATGATCTTCGTCGCCGTTGGCTTTTCGACACCGTGGACACCGCGATGATTGGAAGGAGAAGGAGCGCGTACGTACGTGAGGCTGGGAGAGGGAGCAGGTGGCGATGGAATGGGATGGGCACACGCCTCATGCCCACATAACTTTCTTTATTTATGATGAATGAAGAGTTCTTTGAAAAAAAAAATAAAACCTTTTCTTACAAGGTTAACACTCTCAGTTGGAGAATTATTAGAACATGACCGTGCCAGTATCGTTCTTCGGTTGCCTAGCGGTGCCAGGGCCAGAACTAATAAAGAAATATAAATAAATGGCTGAAACCACATACTTAGAGTAGCTAGAAATTAAAACAAGGACATCTATCCACATCTCGATTGTATGCTGCTGCTAATACTCTGATGTGTCCTATCTGTGGACGTGCAACACGTATGCTTGGTTGTTGCGTTTTGAGAAGAAGAAACAATGGACGCTTCTGGGAAGTCAATGATTATTTTTTCATTAGTTTAGCATAGCAACAAACATGAGGCAAGGAGAATGAACAGGTGGAGGCGTGCCACATGACCTGAGATCTTAAGAAATACTATTACTGTACATTACAACTTTTTATTAAGTGTGCATGTAGATTAGTTTCACATCATCCTTGCCATTGTGGGCAAGGAACCCAAACCAGCGTGCTCACGTCCTGATAGGGTGGTTGGACCAGCCAATTGGGAGGATCCCCAGTCCCAGTTCCATTCATTTCGTGTAGACACCTGTGCTAGTGTACACCTGGACAAGGGTTACTTGCGGAGGTAAATTTCAACGTACCAACTTGGTAGGAGAAGATAAGATTTTATATATGTATGGGATAGTTGTGTTGAGGCGTGAGTCACCTCATAGGTGTAGATCTTATCAACATAAGGTTTATAACTTCAATTTAAAATTCTTTCTGAAGATATATATAGGTTATTATCTTTCTTTAAGGATAATTCTTTTGAGATTTTTTACAATACTTGTGGAGAATTTCAACGGCTCACAACAACCGATCCGACGACCAGAAAGGCCAAAGGCGATGGGAGGGAGGCGATTGATGTGTCTATGACCGGTGGGCCATATGCGCTAAATCGCTTCCCATCGCCTCCAAAACTGAGGTGGGAGGCGATGCCAAATAAAGGATGGCTAATTGTGTTTTTGTAGTTACTTTATAAATGCAATTAGTCTTGTTTGTTTTTAATCTGTGGCTAAAATTGGTGATGAACACTAATTTCTCTTTTTAATTCATGGCTAAAATTTGTAACTAGTTTCTCTCTCATACTAACTCGAAATGTGATGGTTTTTTCCCTAAGGTTTTCTAAAATCATGGTCTATCAAGATGCTATGTTCTTATTGCTATTATTTTGGTCATATTTTCGTGTAAACATTTCAAAATTTGAATTTAAAAAATAACAACTTTAAATACCATTTTGAAACATCAAATGATTTTGGCTAAAGAAGTCATAAACATAAAAGTTGTAGAACTTCTCAAGATGTATAATCGTCATTTTTGTAATTTTTTGATACGATAAAGTGAAAGTAACATTGTTCACAAAATTTCACATCTATAGTTTATGGATATGTAAAATTTGTAAACAATGGCACTATTGTTTTATCGGATGAATAAATAACTTAAATAATAGTTGTAGATATTGAAAAGTTATGAAACTTTATAGTTGGCAACTTTATGATTTGAAATCATCCTGTTATGAAAACATATGTTTGAATTTCCTAAAATTTAAAATTCAAATGTTTCTAATGATATCGGATGGAAAAACAACCAAAATAAGAGATGTGGATCTTAAAAAGTTATAAAACTTTGTAGTTGACAAATTATTGATTTGAAATCATCTTATCAAGGAAAAGTACGTTTGAACTTTCTAAATTTGAATTAATTTGATAGAGAAAATAAAGAGTATCTTACATATAGAATTAACTAAAGACATCTAACCATATACAAAAATATGACTGCAAATCATCTCTGAAACTTGTAAATAGTATTGTGCTTTAAAATTTGACAACCAGGTATACTAGGAGTTGGATCTCTTCTCAGAAAGACTTTATCTTAGCCCATATTTAGGGAGAGATCTTTCCATTCGATTTCGAGTGAAACAATGATGCTCTAATTATATAAACGTCTTTAAAGTTGAAATGGAAATATATTCGCGAGCTCCTTGTTTCTTCACACATAACTTCAGAACAACTGAACCTAATTCTGTATTCCACTGCATTTCACTATCGCCGTATCACGCACCGGCATCCAGCGTCCATTCCTACTACACGACAACCTTTAGAACAAAATAAACGTGACCGTCTATCCATGCATACATGCATTTTATTCCAAGATGTAGCTCTCGGATCGTTCACAGAAACAAAAAAAAAAAAAAAAAAGAGGACCTAGCTCGTCTTTCTTTCACTTTCTGTCACGTTAATTCACACCTGCAAAAACCTACGAACTCAACACACTGCTTTGTGTTTTGTTAATAAAGCCACTAGGGGCGCTTTGCCCCTCCTGTTCCCCTCAAAAAAAACACACTGCTTCGTTCTCCGAGTGAATTGAAACGGAGATCATTTCCCACAAATTTCGTAGTTCTACTCGAGCATCTTCCTCGCCCTGGCCCTCCCGCCGCTGGGCACCATGAGCATCATCATCGCCTTGTCCCTCTTGGCCCTCCGGTTGATGATGACATGCGGCGGCACGAAGACGTGGCTGCCGACGACGGCGCTGCCGGCACCGATGCCGCCGGTGTGGCTCGCGCCAAATTTGCTCGATCCGGCCGGTGCTCCATCGGTGCCTCTCGCGGCAGTGGCACCGACGACCTTCTTCCGGCCGGGGATGTCGATGGGGGAATAAGCAGCTTTGGGTCGGACATGCAGCTTCAACGGCGCCGGTTGCTCGCTGCGGCTGTCGTCGTCGTCGATGCCGATTTGAGAGAAATACAACCGGGGTGACTCCTGGAAATCTGCTTCCTCTGGCCAAAGGATGTCCGCTTCTTGAAACTCTTCCTCCTCCTGCAGCTCGATGCGCAGCATCTTCTTGCTGCTTGACCTTGACTTGCTCGGGATGTTTTAAGGAGGGGATAAGAACGTACGCACGTATTAGTACTAGCTAGTGGTGGTATATAGGTACGTATTCGTGTATGTCTTGAACTATCTAATCGATCGATCCAGTCATTTTCCCTGTATCGATTATATAATCATATCATCATATCGGTTGGCGATTGCCAGCAAGTTACCGCATCTGTTGCGGTCTATATGTACTGCTGTTTGAGCGAGTCAAGAACCCAATAGGGGCAGGTCAGGAGTCAGGACCGCTGAATCAGTAGCAACGCGTAAATCAAATTCTAGCTTGCATTGTTTCAAACCAGATGCACGAGCGAATGCAATGATGCACATGGCTGCTGTTCTACATCATCAACACACTGCACACGTATAAGACTGAATGAAATCCACCTCACATTTCGGATGAATTTACAAAGGAATACAAAATGCCTTGCCATCAACCAATTCTTTTTCTTCCTAACCTCAATCTCACAAAAGGAAACCAACCAATCGGGGACTGACGACTCAAACAGTGTGACATTTTCGACCGTTTGTATCAAGGGATGGACACGGGGACGCTTGTGCATTGCTTGCTGGTTCGTTGTCGCTGCATTATTGATGCTAAGCTACCCAGCGAGGTGGACAGCCACAGCCAGGGACCGACGACGGACACGTGCCGCCGCCGCCGCTGGCCGAGGCGATCGGCTAGCTCTCGATGAAGCCGGTCATCCGCAGGACGGAGTCGCGCACGCGGCGCAGGTCCCGGCCCTTGAGCGTGCGGCCCTGCCCGGAGCACACCGACGACGCCGCCCGGCGCCGCGCCAGCAGCACGTGCGGGGGCACCGCCGCCGCCTCGCCGTCGTCGTCGTCTCTATGATCCTCCTCCCGCCGCGGCCCCGACGAGGTGGTGCCCGGGATCTCGATCGGGTCCGTGAACGCCCGGCGCTCCCGCTCCGCCTGCTGCTGCGCCCACGTCACCGCCGCGTTCTGCGACATGCTTGTTTTCTCAATGATCAGATCAACCGCAACTTAACTTGCAATGACCGAGCAAGGAAATGTGATGGTGCTCTAATGGTTTTTGCCCAAACCTCTCCGTCTGCCGCTCGGCGTGTGGCGAGATATATAGGGCGCGGCGAGGCTGGGACGGACGACTTCGCCCGGCGGCATAGGCCTGCTCGCTTGCTTGTTCGCTGGCAGGCTAGGTGCCCGTCCGTCCACCTATAGGTAGCGACCGTGGTCGCTAGCCAGGTTCCGTGTGGCGCTGCGCCGCTTTGAGCTTTGTGTGACAGATAAGTATGCGATGCGATGCGATGCGATGCGGCGATGGGCCTTGACGTACGAAACGGGAAGGAATAATTCGGCGGTTGAGGTCGATCTGCGAACTGCGGTGCGCGCGCCGCGCGCGGGGGCAGTCCGGCCGGCCGGCCGCGGCCGGTGCCGTGGGGGAGGCATCGAGGGCAAAGCCATATTCCAACGTGTTCCTTGGCCTTTTCCTTCCCTTGCGGTTCAGGTTCTCACAGTGCGGCGGCGCAAATCTGGCGAACTTCGCGTGCCAACAAAACTCGGGATGCTTTTCCGATGCGCTTTTGGACGACATCGTACGCATGCGTATGTTGTCATCCCTGACACCTGTTCGTGTTCTCTGTTCTGTCAAGAAAGCTGATCGGGTCGCTTCCCGTTCCTGGTCCTCAGTTTGGTCGTGACGGAGAATATGCCCGTGTTCCTCCCCGCACGTGTGCGCATCTGCGTGCGTACGCACGTTTGCGAACGACACCGACGTCCGGAGGGAGAAAAGGTTGCACGCGTTGCACAAAGGCAAACAGGGCCATTTTGCACTTGCCTATTTGAATTGGTTTGCCAGCGATTCAGTTCACCAGTCGGCTTGGTAAGTTAGTAACACGAACATCATTGCATATGCTGATATGCATCATCTCTGATCTAGTTGCACGGAACGCGTATCGGCGTATATGCAAGGAGGCTTCAGGTCAGGGACTCACACGCATGGACATTTTTTTTAGGGAGAAAAAATGTCAACCGTGCGGCTAACTCTAATTCACCGAGCAATTACCAAGATCGGAGTTGCGTTGATTAGGTTTAGGTAGCTTGGTTAATTGCTGAAAAGGAACGCATGGATTAGGCAGTAACATGAACATCATTGCATATGCATTATTCTAGCCAACGCTAGCATACCAAACACGCAACTTTTGCAATGAACGTATGGATTAGGACAGGAGCCGTTGTGCCCGCCTGTGCGGCTTTGACATGGCTCTGGCTGTGCTCAGTGTGTAATGAGCTTAACGTGCATCACCCGGTATCTCAAGGGAATCGAGCACGTCGGTTTCCCAAGCTGAAAAGCAAAAGCAGCAGAAGAGCAGGGCATGGTGCATTGCTTTTGCTTGACTCGAGTTAGATGCCTATCCGAACTGCCAGCTACTGTACTGCAAGTAAGCTTATCTGCCGGAAAGGTTCATGGTTGGACGTAAGCAAACACGTGTCCGATGCATGACCAATTTAGATTAGGCCTCCTGTACATTTGGTGGTGCATCGTTACCTTTTACAAGCCGGCCTGCTGACGGTTTCAGACTTTCAGGATTATTCAGTTTCAGACCGTGGCAAAAGACCACAGATCGTTAACTCTGCATCTTTTTTCAGAAAGCCCTTGAACTGAACAACCAAATGGTTGCCCATATATGCGGCTAGCAGTAGGGTCAAACGCTTTCAGTTTTGACGAAGACGCTGCTGGTTACTGCAGTTTCAGATAAGCCTGTTGCGAAACCATTTTGCCCGGTAACGCAAGCGTGCAGTGCCGTCATTGTCGTCGAACTAAATTTACAACTACTCCTACACTTAGCAGCCGCTGAATTTTCAGAGCTTACGTCCCGGAAACGGACAATCTGGCCGTGGTCCGTACCGACGAACTGGACAGAATATCCATCCGTTCTGGACTCTAGCCACGAGTCCCGTGCCAGTAGCTTTCTATCTGAGTATATATAATTGCTGTGGTGTGGCAGCTAGCGTTTGAACGCACAAAAAAAGTTCCGTGTTGGCATGCGCCACGGATGCGGGTCATACACCTGTAACGCCGAGCGGGTTGGACAAGGGACAGCCCGAGGTCGCGCATTGGAGCATTGAGTTGAGCATGCACGCAGCACAGCGAGCCAGTGGTGTTCGTTCTAGTGCTCTGCACGCCACGGGCACTTGTCGAGACTGCAGATGGAACGGTTTCGATAAGGATACGGGGCAGTCGGAGATTGTTTATAATAACATCAGGACATCAGGCAAGTAATATGGTTTATAACGTCAGGCCAGAGAAATTCGTGGTAATTTTTCTCCTTGTTTCAAATGTTGATGTGATTACTCTTCAACAACATAGCCGAAGGTTTCATTGCCTTCCACTTCTTGAAAGATCAAACTAAACGTATGGCTAAACCTATCGTTCAATTGTCGGTCCGTGCGAGCCACTAGCAGCCACCAAACGACGATCACGCGACAAGAACAACAATGGGGCTCCTGACGACATGGGCGCCGTCGCTCCACGCATACGAACCCGCCACGAACTGCCCTCTTACTACGCGTCTCCCCTTCTTCACCTCCAGCGTTATCCTGAACGCCTTCTTCTCGCCGGCCCGCACAAACCTGAGCCGTCTCGGCGAGACCTTCACGGAGACGCCGGCGGGCTCGGCCACTGCGACGGTGTACCGCGCCTGGCCGGAGCCGACGTTGGTGACCGTCCGGCGCACGGTCACCGAGCCGTTGAGCCCGTGCACGGCCACCGAGGGGTGGTTCAGCTGGTACGGCGGCGGCGGGCTCGCCGGGCACGGCACCGCGCGGTCCAGCTGGGAGCCGCCGGCGCTGGCGCACGCGAAGAGGAGGTAGTCCTGGTACGACGCGTCGTACACCAGGCCCGGGTCCAGCGCGTGCTTGGGCCGGATGTGGCCCGAGCCGTAGTCCATGGGCCCCGCCACCGAGCCGTCCCCGTTCAGTAGTGGGCCGCCTTCCGCGTTGTTGGTCGTGGCTGCAACACAGCGCGAGTTTGGTTCATGTTTCAGTTCAGAAAAATCAGAACTGAATCAATGATGGCCTGAGGCGTTTACCGGTGGTCATGATGGCCGATCGGATTGCGGCGGAGCTCCAGTCGGGGTGCGCGGCCTTGACGAGGACGGCGGCGGCGGAAACGTGCGGGCACGACATGGACGTCCCCGACATGATGTTGTACTGCACCACGCGGTGATCGCCGTCAAGTTTCGTCGGGGACGACGCCTCGCTCCACGCCGCCAGGATGTTCAGCCCCGGCGCCGTAATGTCCGGCTGCATCGAGGCCAAACGGCAAAATCAGCGCGTACTTACTTTGTGCTCTATTGTTATTGTATCTAAAACGCTGCACGAACGAACGGTACCTTGAGAATGCTGGGCTCCAGGGCGTTGGGCCCACGCGACGAGAACTGCGCCATCACCGGCGACGGCCGGACGTTCACGACGGTCCTGGAGGGGTCCAGCACAGCGGTCGGCCTGGAGCTAGAGTTGATGTAGCTGAGGATGGTGTTGGCATCGGCCGCGGCGACCGCGGTGCCCGGGAGGACGTGCGCGTCGACGGGGACCTCGGAGCCGGACGCCGCGGGGTTGCCGAGCAGAATGGCCGCGCCGCCCGCAAGCTTCACCTCCAGACCCTTCTCCACCCGCAGCCCAGCGCCACGCAGGCACACGACGATCTTGCCTCGCACCTTGTCGCTCGACAGGGAGTTCGGCAAGCACTGGCTGCATGCGTCGTGGAAGCATGTTAAAACACTTGGTAACATTCATCATCATCGTTATAATAAGAGAGCTTAGTTTGGTGCTGTTGATTGCTTACTTGGTAACATTAGCGGGAGTCCCGGGAACGACTGCGTCTGCTGCATAAACCAAAGGATAGGGCTTGTCGCCGGGTAGCTGGTATGGTGTTACAGTTTGACCCTGACTCATCAACAGAACTAAGTCACATTGCCTGTCCAATTGCAATTGATGCAAGCTGTTCAATTCGTGTGCAGTGCTTACCATGACCATGACACCATTGCCAAGCTTGATCGGGGAGTGGAAGGCGCGGTCAATGCTGCTAGCAGCGACGGTGAGCATCCACGGCGCGAGGTTGGACACGGTGGCCGGCTTGGGCCCGGAGTTCCCTCCGCTGCACGAGACCACCACTCCCCGCCTGACGGCGTGCAGCGCGCCGAGCGCGATGCCGTCGTCCGCGAACCGCAGCGGGGTCCCCGTGGAGCCGATGGAGACGCTCACGACGTCGACGCCGTCGCCGACCGCGTCGTCCATGGCGGCCAGCATGTCGGCCTCGAAGCAGGTGTTCTCGATGTTGGGGTTGGGCCCCGGGATGGGCCAGCACACCTTGTACACGGCCAGCCGCGCCCGCGGCGCCCCGCCCGAGGCCGTGCCGTTCGCGAACCCGCCCAGCGCGGACACCCCGGCCACGGTGCGGCCGGCGACCGTGGACGCCGTGTGGGTGCCGTGCCCGTCGTGGTCGCGCGGCGACCGGAAGGCGCACGTCGTGTTCAGGCCGCCGTAGTGCGCCTCGTAGGCCTTGAGGTAGTATCGCGCCCCTATGATCTTCCTGCGTGTGCTCCAGTTGACTCCAGTCAAAACCTTTTTTTTAGATGGGTACGTAGTATACTTTAGCAGAAAGCGAGAGTGAGATCGTGGTGGGTATATAGTGTTGACTCGAATCTCAGTTACAGTCAGAGAGCACTGGTGACAGTACTGCCACGATCATTTGGATGGACCAACAACCATCACGGGGACGGCGTGGTACCAACTCGGTTTGCAGGCAGGATTAGGAACGACAAGGCTGGTCACATGAAAACAAAAGAAAAACAGATAATCGAGGAAGGATCCTCTGACAAACAGAGATCTCTGTTGTGTTGGAACCCATCTCGAGAATGGTATCAGTATCACGAGGGTAACTACTTGATCTGCAGCGCAGTATATCTCCTCTCTTCAGAGAGAAAATATCTAATCCGATGGAGAGTTTGTACGCATGCGAGGTCACGTCTCGATAGTTGGCAACGGTTTGTCCTGTCCGTCTCCGTGCATCATGATGCATGGTGTTGGTGCAAGGCTGATGCATGGTGTTGGTGCAAGGCTGCCTGCAACTGCAAGCAATGGGCAATGGTACAAGGGAGACGGCGAGATTTCGTTAGAAAACGCCAAGCTGAGCCTGGATCATTGCTATGATTGGCCAAACTGAGTCTGATTTGTCTGGACGTACGCAGAGCCTGCGCCACGTTCCCGACGCAAGAGCGCATAGGGATAGCTAGCGGCGCCGGTAGCATCTCCTGTGATCATATCGACAACAAGAGCGCATCGCGATTATATCGACGAATCTTTTATATTGACTTCGGGCCGCTGCCGCCTGCCGGCGGACGTTATCAATACACGGAGTCGCCGGTAAAAGATGTCATCAGCTGGTAGACGACGGGCCACCGGGAGAAAGAAAATGAAGTGGTGACAGCACTCGTGTGCATGATTGCTGACCTGTTACACGACGAGGAGCTGAAGGAATCTCCGCCCTGGCACGTCCCTTTCCACCGTGCCGGCACCGGCCCGAGCCCTTGGTCGCTGAAGCTCCTCGACTCCGGCCAAATCCCTGGCCAGTGCCAGTGCAAGCAAGCGAATCAAAACATTGATTGAAACGACGAACGCGCAATGCGTGGCTGGAGCGCTGTCTAGCTAGCTCACCGGAGTCGAGGATGCCAACAATGATATCCTCGCTGGATTTGTCGAGGGACGGCAGCCATTCCCTACCGCCGGGACGATTGACGAGTCCTTCCTCGAAGCCCAGAAACTGCCAAGACCTCGTGGTGTGCGGCGCCCACCTCCCCTCGCTCCGGAAGGCAGACACCACCTCGCTCCTCTCTGCAGGGCCAGCGTAGTGTGCAGAAAAGTCACGGATCAGCCAAACACAAGCTTACAAATCAAGAACTGCACTAGGCAAGAAAAAGTATATAATGCAAAATCTTCTCATTGGCACTGTTTTACCTGATAATTTCGTGGCCTGTTGCTGGGAGAGCAACGCAGCGAAGCCATTGAGGGTGTGCTTGTAGCTGTACAGCAGCGACGCCCGTGCCTCTTCCTCACTGGTTCAACAATTTCATAGAGCCTGCGTCAGTGATTGGTTATATACTGTATGGCTTAGAAGGAGTGCATGCCATTTGCCATCATGTCGTTGCTGCTGGCTGCACGGTAGTTTACCTGCTCTTGACGGAGAGTAGCAGCGTGTGATGATCCTCCAGGATTGCTTCCTCCGCCTTGGCTCCGGCGTGCTCGCCCAGGTACACTATGTAGACCTGTTCATAATGGCAATAAAAGCTTTATTTGCCAGCATAATCCTTCCATGTATATCCCTCCATGACTCTTCTCCACTTGCTGCTGTGCAGTGCAGTCTGCAGAACAGGCACTAGACAAAAACCAGTCTGGCTTTGCCAGCATAATCGATCGAAAATTTGGAGGAATCAAGAGGAAAGAAGAAACACAGGGTGCACTGAATGAAGATGACCTGGTCTTGCTTTGTGGAGGCAGAAGCATTGCAAAGGGAAGAGAGGGTCAGGACGAGGAGAAGGCTCGGCAAAGCCGAAGCTCCTCTCATCTTCTTCCTCTGAATGCCTCGCGTGCCGATGCGTAAATTGGCGGCTCGGGAGCTGTTTATATATACAATACAATCAGAGGTGCGGCCGGGCCTTCGAGGCGATGGATAGGGGTGCGGAGAAGCGGACGAACATGAGCTGCCGCGAGTCTGAATGTCTGCGGGTTCTCGGCTTCTCCCTAAGATGATGGCAATCAGCTTATCTTTTTTTATCCATTATAATAACTTCGCTAGATTTTTTTCCATAGCTTGTCAGTTGTCCCTCGCTCCCGGCCCTCTCTGCACTTGGAACTACACGAATCTTTTCCTCGAGATAAGGAGAATCTTGGCTTGCAGCTCCAAGTTGCGGCGAACATGGGAATCTTAGTACCGTGGTAGTAGTTCAGGTCATGTAAATGTTCAGAACTCGCTCCTCTTTTAGGCAAATGGTTCTGAGGCAAATCTCCCCGTGCATTAGCTGTAAGTCAGTGACTCTCGAATTCTAGCAAGTTGCCTGTCACGCTAGCAGTGTAATCTCAACATTCACATCTACGCGTGTAGCTATCGCCCTTTCTTTGTCCTGCATCGAGCACGCACGATGATTAGATTCCGAGATATGGTTTGACCGTGGAAACGAGAAACCGACCTGTGTGCGTCGAAATCGAAACTGGGCCGTCGTCTCCATGCGTGCTCTAGCTGCGTGCGAACGGTATATGGCTTGAATACACACACAAGGGGTGCCCATTGCTTTCATGTACAATGGTGATGATGAGATGCTTCCAAATACAACGCGCCACTAACATTTTGGACCGCTCGTCACATATCAGTATCATGTTTTGACTCGGGCCGATTTCTCGTGCAAATCTAGATGGAGTTCTGAAACGCACAAGCATCACTTCATATGCCGATTTTTTTTTTTCGCCAACGTGCTTATGAGCGTATTTCATCATCACTGCATGCTGTATACAGAGCTTATGTGTTTTCCGCTCATTTTCAGCAGTTCTTTGTCAAAGATGATCACGAATCTACGATGCAAAATGTACAGATGTAAAGCAGTCGTTTACACTTTCTACATGAAACAGTAGTAATTTAATGTAGCTTATTAATTTATGGCATACATCAAACCCAAGACTCGCTTTCGCTACGGCTCCGCTGGGTTCCATTCCCTTAAGCAAGGCACTACCTATGCGGTCATATATCACTTTCCCCTCTCACTTTTTGGAGCTCAAAACGGTTTCATATTCTATTTCACTACTTATTGTGGCCTTGTGGGTTCTTTTCACCTTTCCCTCACGGTACTACTTCGCTATCTGTCACTTAGGAGTATTTCGCCTTGTAAGGTGGTCCTTGCTGATTCACACGGGATTAGAGCGTAAGCTATTGATGCTTATCAAAAAAAGATATAGTCAATTCCTTGTAAGGTGTCAAACTACGAATGTGTGCTGCTAGTGCTACCTAGTTATGTTTATATATTGTCCATTGGGCAGCACTAAGCCAAGACCCGGCTTCGCCATGTCTCCCTCTTACTGGTCTTCTTCTTCTTCGCGTCCGCGTGCCCTACTTGCCCCACCCTTGCAGCCCCGCCCTTGCCCTCATCCTCGCTGCTGACCACTGCCGTATCACGGCACGCTAGGGTTCGCCGGAGCAATGCGACCACCTTATTCCACTCCCCTCCCTCGTTGGCGAGCTCCGATTGCGGCGACGTTCCTCCGACCATGGCACCCCCGCACTCTCTGGCCTGACCGCCTCTGCGCCGCTAGGGCCCTGAACCGCCCGACCTCCTCCCCCACCGCTTAGGCAAGCTGGCTCCCCCTGGCTGGCCCCTTCTAAACCCGGTGGAGTCGGAATCGGAGGGGGAGATCGTTGGAACCGTTTCACCGCCGTCTTCTTCATCTTTGGATAGCGAGAGCACGAGCATTGGTGCGGATGCCACGCGAAGAGGGTCACACCGTTGATCGTATAACTTTTGCATTATCTATTCCATTTGAAGATAGTAATAAATTACACCCTCCATTTACAAAGAGTGTCGTTCCCGCTTAGCACGAGTCAACTATTTAAAGTTTAATAACCAAATAAGTATAAGAAAATTTTAATATTTATGATGCATAATTAATATAATTAGATGAATCGCTGAATATATTTTTAAAATAAACTTGTTTTAAGATGTAAATATTCTTTACAAATCTAGTAAAATTAAAGAAAATTTGACCAACACTCTTTTTGCGATCTGCACTTTGCCAAGCGAAATGCCGGTGGTGGGGTTTGGGCCCCGATGCACGCCGTTCCAAGGCCTCACGTTTCAAGGCCTGTCAAATGAGCCCAAAAGTATCGGGGCCGATAAAACCAATTGAATGAGCAGACGAGGCCTCTCTAATCTGACTTCAGAAATCAAATCATATATATATATCCCAAAATTTGCTTCTCCAGTTCTCCATCTACCTCTTCCGATGACCCTAACCGGAGCCTGTCGCCGCCGGCGAGCACCGCGACCCCAACTCATTCTCCCTCTCTTCCTCCTCGTCCTCCTAATCTTCTCCACTCCAACCCCACGCGCTTCGGCGCTCCGCGTCCCGCTGCGCCAGGCAGCCACGCTCGTCTCGCTCTCCCACTCGCTCCTCTCCCGCGTCGCCGCCACACGCGCCGCCCGCGGGGACGCCGCGGCGGCCACGCGCGCCCGGCGAATCGCCTCCCTGCTGTCGCCCCGCGGCGCGTGGGGGCTCGGCTGGGACTACCTCCGCCACTACGCCTTCTCGTCGGCCTCCGGGTGCGGCCTCTCCTGCGCGGCCGCCGCCTCTCGTCTCATCGCCGCCGCCGCGGAGGCCTCGCGCCTGCGCTCCGCCACTGATGCTGCGCAGTGGATGCGCCGCCACTACGGCGACATCCGCGACGCCGCCGCGCAGTTACTCAACGGCGTTCTCCTCGCCTTCTCCGAAGAGGTAACTAACCTATCCACTCGTGGTGCCTCTGAATCTCCCACACATTGCTGTGTCGATTAGTAACATTTGCTGCGGTTTGTTTAGGGCCCATTGAGAGAGTTGGTCATGGATGTTAAGTGGGAGGTGGAGGAAGGGGAATTGCTGAAGGATTGCCTGGAAGTGGGAGCCAAGGACTTGCAGGGTTTGCTTGTCATTGCCAAAGATCTCTTAGCTGGTGTTTCAAGGACTTCTTCAGGGCATACCGAACTCTGAGGTTTGGTGACTTTAAGTTGCCTTTTCTGATCTTTTCGTGAACTCCCGCATGCTTGTGTAACTAAATCCTTGTGATACGAGTATTTGACTGTCCGCTACAATTGGACACATTGAGCTATGCTTAATTGCTGGTCTGAATGCATAACTTTGCCTCTTATTCTAACAATGTGCATGCTATTTTATGGTTTAGTGGGAAATGTTGGTAGATTCAAATAAAGGCTGCAGATATTATATATGCTCCAGTTAGGGATATGCCTTTTTGGTGAGAGGAGCTCAGACTTTTGTATGGCTATTAAACAGTAAAATAAAACCATCTAGAAAGGGATGGTTCAGTTGCCAAGAATTTAATATATCAAAAAGATGAACCACTCATGCGGCCCTAAATATGTCCAATACCCACCTGTTCGATTTATGTTTGCTCCTTTTGCTCCAAAAAAGAGATACTAAAAGCTAAGACTAGTACTAAAAGAAAGCCAACATGTTTTAAAAAATAATTATGTATTTACATTTGCATTTATATGCCGTGGACTTTTCATACATTGAAGTTTTCTCATAAACGGAAACTTTTGAACTTGATTTGTATAGGCTAATATGAAACATCTTTTATCTTTTAAAGGAAAACAAGCCTTGAGATGCATGCTTATCAACTAAAGGTTCAGTCTAAGTAAAAAATCCGACTTATGATTAAATTAGGCCACGATGGTATAGAAATTCCTGTTACTTGTCAAAAGTGAATCAAAGAAAGAGATAATTTTTTTATATATAATATAGCAACAGTTGAATTATATAGCCATGAGAAGCTCATCCACTCCTCTTTATGAAATGTTCTGCCAGAAGAAAAAGGTCTTCTCAAACCAACTATAATTGTAAAGTTCTGTTGCAGCATGTTTTATTTCAGTCTTGGAGAAGAATATATATTTTTTTTTTGTGAATGATCTTATATTGTTTTATGATCCTGCACCATATGAGTAATCACAATTCACAGCATGCTGACTGAAGCATAGAAAAAGAAAATACATAATTCTTGGTTGTGTCCTGCAATGTTCATGAATGTATCAGATCCCACTGTCTCATTGGACCCATTCCCAAATCATCGAAGCTTTGCTTGGTGATACTGCCTGCTGCATAGCTGTTTGTACGTTGATATATCTTATGATTTACTCATCAAGTTTTCTTTTAAAGATTGGAGAGAGAACATTTATTCTTATTTAGACTTATGAAAATAACTCCAGAGTTAATAGCATGAGTAGCCCCTGAACATGTTAAAGCATGTCAAGTCCATGCTTTGAAAATGCATTTCTAGATCATTCAACTTGTTAAGTTGTGCACCATATTGCTTGGCATGGTCCAAAAATAAACCTGTGCTGCACCATTTAAGAAGTTTAGGGACATGTGGTGCACCACCTAACAAGTTTAAGGATCTAGAAATACATTTTCAAAGTTTGTGGATCAAGTGGCACCCCTTGACAAGTTCAGGGGTCACTCATGCATTTAACTCATAAATCAATCTTTGTTGACAATGATTTTGGGCCAGAGACAAGATACCCGGCAGACCTTGCTTGAATTTTGGCTATGCCAGATCTACTATTTCCCGGCTGAAAATAGACTAGGCAGGGTTTGCCCAGTCTGAATCGAAATGTAGGAAATATGTGAATTATCAGAGGTCCACTGCCGATTGAGGTATCCAATCGATAAGAAAACAAGTCTACCTTACTTTTTTTAATGCCTCTAAACCCTAGTATTTTCCAAACTCCATATCCTACTTCTCAATGATATTCATGGACAATCTAGGTGGCCTTGCCTAGGTCAACCCTAGGTGTGCCTCCCCGATGGGTGGCGTTTGTGGGTCCTTGTGATGTTCTCTATCAAAATCGCTAGGCCAGGTTACAAACCTGACTAGACCAGGTTTTGCAGGATTTGTTGGCAGCTGCTGCGTTGCGCGAACAACTTGCATTAGGTACCTCTGTAGATGGACCCAGCTGGTTGAATTATGTTACCTATGCCATTTTTTACACTGAAACCCAGAAGACAATTGGATGGGGTTTGTGAAGCAATTGTAGTTTGATGGTCTACTGGATTAGTCATTTCAATTGACAAAAAGCTTGAAATTGCAGTTGGTTTTGTTTTCTTTGAAGCTGAAAACAGAGATTGCATGAAACATCTCTATGGCAATTTCATGAAGCGGTATCAAGGGGATGTGTTCACTACACACCTGTATTTGCTGCCAGAAGCAACACTGAAGCTCTTTTCAAGTGGCACACGCAAAAGGTAGTTGAGTTTGCTCCTGATTTTACAAAGTACCTTCAATATTATCATAATAGAATCTGGTATAGTTGTGGGTTTGGAGAGCTGAGTAAATGTGATTGCTTGACAAATAATGTGTATAAACTAGCTGGTGTGTAGGAACTTTAATTAAGCTGTCAAGTAGGTATTTGCACTCGGAATTTGCTATGTGAACATGTTATGTAATGAAGATGTTATCAACTAGGGAATTTGTGTAAGAACCTCGTGATGTTGTCGGTTATGACATGTAATGGACATGGGATCCATGTCAAGTATTTTGTACATGTCAAATTGGTACTGCAGTGCACAATATTTACATGTCAAGCTTATAATTCATTGCAAAAGATATTTCATTACATAACCAAGGTTTCATTACACAACTAGGCATAACATTCATTGCATATGGTGCTTCAGTGCCTTGAATTACATACACAAAATTGCACTGGCAGATAGACCAAAACTATCGTATTATCAGATCTTAGTAATGTACCTAAAGATATATTAGTACATTGCCTACAAATATATTAACATGGAGGAATTATCTTAGGCAATGATACTATCGCCTGAGTACTATTGCCTGAAGATATATTAACATGGAGGAAATGTATTAGTTCTTTCCTCCAAAATTGCTGACATATCTTTAGGCAACAGTGCGTTTTAGAATAGAGGAAGTATCTTACTTGATGACATATCTTTGTGTTGAGTAGAGTGCTCTTGTCTATTGACTTCTTTATTAACATAGTACTGGAATCAGTTAAACATTTATCAACCACTCCCGTATACATAAATGTTGCTTCCGGTGCACTTGTAGGGTAGTGCTATATAGTTCATCATTTCCTCATGTCACTTCCCTAGCAAGTTAGTGACATCATGAATGGGCTAGGATTTATTTGTGATAGGAGTCAAGTTGCCTCTGTTCCAACCGTCCCTCGTAGTTCTGCTGATAAGAACCTCACCAAAGTCGCAACTATAGCCACATGGGGTCCTGCAACCTGTGTCATGTTAAGCACACGTGTGAATTCTGGAATTTCTTAAGTTAATTTTAATCCAGCTAGCATAATCATAAGTATTCAGCTTTGAAATATTTTGAACTGTATATCATTAGTTGAATATCAGTCTACATCAGATGCGTGAGCATGTGCTGGTAATGTACCTACAGGAAACTTGAGTGTTCACTTGTACAGTTATGGGCTTATGGCCACTCCAAACTTTCTGTCTTGATTCGGCTATAATGAAGCATCATCACTTCAAATTTACTGGCATTTGAATTTGATAGGCAACAATTGGTTATTGGTGCTCCACTCATCATCTTATTCTATAACTTCCTCCTGCCCTGATACTATACCTGGCTAGCCTGTCTGTGTTCTGTGGTTGATCTGGTTCCTTGTTTGGTGAGATGACCGCAAATGACAGCGGTTGCTTTGCTGAAGCTTACACCCTACTAGCAAAATCATGAAGTTTGGCTCAAGGTTTCGTGAATGTGGGTCAAACCCCTTCTGTTTCATCTAAAAAAGGTTTCGTGAATGAATGCATGCATGTAGTATATGTATATCTGAAACTACTTCAGATTGAATCTAAATGTTTGAAATCACTTTAAATTTATTTGTAGTGTATTATATGCGCTGTGCTTATGATGAAATGTTTTCTGGCTAAGCTCTCTGTTCTCTGATTGTGGGGAACTGGGGTTTGATCTAGACAAACGTGGAGGTCAAGGCAAAACAGCACCCAACCCATGTTCCATGTTTCATGCGCCTGTACATACATTAATGTAACTTGGTTCGGCGTTAAAAACGAATGAAGGGTACTTGCCGTATGTCATTTTTCCCATAGACTGGGAGCTGGGCTGGTCGTCTTCATGCATCTTTTACCTACATTTGAGGCTAATGTGCTGACCAGCTCGATGTATTTATTGACGGATTTGGTTCCCTCTAGATCTGCTTCTAGAGAGAATTCTTTTCGTTGCATTTGTAAAATTTCTTCCTCAAGCTCCAGCTAGGCAATTGAAGGTAGCTAGCTGCGAAGTATTCGTTGAGCAAGGTTTGCAAATGCTGAATGGGTCGAATTATTAGGGTCTAATCATGTTGGCCGCCGAGAAAACCGATGGAAGAGTTACTCTGACAGCACGAACGGTACCCTGAACCGTTGGAACAGTACGCCTTTTCTGTTACAGTACGGTTTTAGAGAAAATCAGCAATAATGTCGCAAGCTTTATAAAACGTACTTTATTTATACCAGTCAACTGACAGTATCTTTTGTGTTTGTTTGGTTGGTAAAGGTAAAACTGGACCATTTTCGTGGGATGCTCACCGAATTGGTGCACATTGGCATCTCTTCTCACTGACTGGTGCCTGTGTAGGCACTCAATCCATCTGTTCACTGTATAATTATTTGTCGGTATGTTCCACAAAATGCCCAACCGATGCAGCCGGAGTACATGGTGCATTGGCTTATAGCATTTTGTTTTATATATTTGAAGGAAAAATAGGATGCAGTATCTACGGTGTGGTGTGGCCCTGGTGTCTGCTAGAGTGCTAGTACATCGATTGTGCTCGTATTCTGAGAAATCAATGCCACGAGACGTCGCCGAGATTGCCGAGTCGGGCAAGGGGACCAGCGGCGGCTGTGTAGTGCGCTCCAGATTTTTGCCCGTGGTCACGGTCAACCAGTGCCTGGGCTGACACGGTCATACTTCCGTGGCCCAAACCGAATCACACCTGGCTGGCTGCACTGCACCTAGGCCCGGCCGCATGCAGGTCGTCGGCCGGTCGTCCCCCCGGTGCATTCTTGCGGAATTCGTTCACGATACTATAGTCATTGTTCACAATTACACACGTCCTTGTATCACCGAAATGGCCATATCACCATGTTCTCGAGAAAAGGCCAAAAGGGGCGTGCGTCTGCTGGTTTGAAAGCGTGCATGTAGAGCAAGAGGGGTCCTCCGTCGGTCCCCGCGGTTGGGGGAAGTAGTAAAGCGCCGCCGCGGTAGGTTCCCCCCCGCCCGCGTTCGTCATGTGCGCCTGCCTGCAGCGGGCAGCCTGTAGCTCGCTCCGTCGCTCTGGGCGGCGCGGAATGCCGGCCAGCTCACTGGATCATGCATGGGAGGCGGCGTCGAGCACACAGCACAGCACAGGAAAATGATTTCGGGGGGCTGCTACAGCACTGTACCGTACCGTCGGCGTTTCGAGCTGGTGGAGCTCCCTCGCGTTACCTGCTTCCTACCGCCATTAATGGATCGGAGATGATGCCTTGCCGTGCCTCTCTCGATGATGCCTTGCCGTGCCTCTCTCGACGCACTGTATGGTACATGCCGAGATGAACTGCTTTCTGTCGGTAGAAAGCCTTTTCGTTTCTTTTCCTAGGAAGGCGGCCGGAAGAAACGGCACGGTAAACACTGTTCAAGTACAGTGTTAAGGTACTGTTGCCGCTGCACGCTAGGGGAAGGATCCATGCACCCCACAGACGACACCATGACACCACCGCACCAGATCGTAGGAGCGAATTGTTGCAACTCGCTTCACACAGCACGCTAGCGAATCCCAGTCTTGTTGCTACCATCACGAATCCGCGCACGCACCACGCTCAGCGCAGTGATAATGACAAGATGTACTACTACTACAGTACACTTTTCAGTCTTTTACTGGGATCATCAGCCTTGCACTGCATTGGGCGTGGCGTTCTATGGGGAATTCAATGAAGTGACGAGATCCGTACGCCGGGGTTAACCCCCGGCTGATGCTGCTGCTGTAGAACTGGGCAGGTAGTTGTGTGAGTAGTAATTTCAGTTCAGTTCCGTCAGTTATCAGGTCCTTCGGACCAGGGCACGCAGATGAGGGAGATCGTAGCGCGCGCAACCGCGGAATGACAAGGCCACGTTGCCGCGATTCAATGCGCGCGCGGCGGCTCCCAATTCTGCTTCCGTTTCCAACTCCGCTTCATCGATGGAGCGCCCGGCCCACACTGGACAGTGGACACTGTGCTGCATGCGGCCTTGCCATATGCAGGCGAGCGTGCACTCCATCCCTACACTGCACTGCACCGCGCTGTGCCGTTCTCGCCCAGCTGCCTGGCCTGTCTATATAAACCGCCGCGTGACTCGCGTGCCGTTCAGAGACGACGGAGCATCGGTAGGCCGCCATTGGTCCACGGATTTTCTTTTCCTCATCTTTTAGATTTCTTCTTCAATTCCCGAGCAGCCAGCGAGCGAGCGAGCTACCGACAGGGTCGGCGGCGGCCAGCACGCTCGCTCGCTCTTTCGATCTAGTAGCTGTAGCCATAGCATTGGCGCCATGGAGGTGAGGCGGCTGCTGTGCGTGGTGGCGGCCGTGAGCTGGGCGCTGGCGTCGGTGGCGCGGTGCGACCCGCAGGTGCCGTGCTACTTCATCTTCGGGGACTCGCTGGTGGACAACGGCAACAACAACTACATCGTGTCGCTGGCGCGCGCCAACTACCCTCCCTACGGCATCGACTTCGCCGGCGGCTCGTCGGGGCGCTTCACCAACGGGCTCACCACCGTCGATGTCATCGGTAAGCTAGCTAGCAAGCTGCTAGCACGGCTCACGTACGCACAAAACACGGCCGCTTTGGGCAACGGTTTTGATCGAGCAACCGAGCAGGGTAGGCAGGCAGCTGTTGTTGTCTCTATACTGACGTGGTCGATGTTTTTATGGTCGTCATGCACGGATGGGAGTTTTCTACAGTCTACACTAGCTAGTCAGCCAACTGCAACTTGCCAATGTAGAGAGAAGGTGCTCGATCGATGACTGTTACCATACCTGGAAGGCTGGAATTAATACGCGGATAGATCTGTACTGTACATAGGATTCAATAGGAAGAGGATGGACGGTACACCGCCTACGTTCAATTATGTTTGCTACTAGCAGTAGAAAACTTTGCACGATGCACTCGTGCTAGAACTCCTGAATAAGCAGACTGCTCCCATTCACGCAATGTGTTTTTAACTGGAGCATGTGCTTAATTAAATTCTTTGCAATTTGCACAGCTCAACTTCTGGGTTTCGACAACTTTATCCCGCCGTTCGCCGCGATGAGCGGGGACCAGCTCCTCGGCGGCGCCAACTTCGCCTCCGCCGCCGCCGGCATCCGCGCCGAGACCGGCCAGCAGCTGGTATGTATTCCATAATCACTGGCGATGCAACTAAGATGACTACCTCAGCAACCACCACTGACTACCTAGTGTATGTATTGCACGCATTCTGCATGCAGGGCGGTCGGATCCCGTTCGCGGGTCAGGTGCAGAACTACCAGACGGCGGTGGAGACGCTGGTGAACATCCTGGGCGACCAGGACACGGCGTCGAACCACCTGAGCCAGTGCATCTTCAGCATCGGCATGGGCAGCAACGACTACCTCAACAACTACTTCATGCCGGCCTTCTACAACACGGGCAGCCGCTACACGCCCGAGCAGTTCGCCGACTCGCTCATCGCCGACTACCGCGCCCACCTGCAGACGCTCTACAACTACGGCGCGCGCAAGGTGGTCATGATCGGCGTGGGGCAGGTCGGGTGCGCACCCAACGAGCTGGCGCGCTACAGCGCCGACGGCGTCACCTGCGTCGACCGCATCGACGACGCCATCCAGATGTTCAACCGCCGCCTCGTCGGCCTCGTCGACGAGTTCAACGCGCTCCCCGGTGCCCACTTCACCTTCATCAACGCGTACAACATCTTCGCTGACATCCTCACCAACGCCGCCTCCTACGGTAATTAACAATTACTCTAGTAGCCTGTGAAATTGGTTGGACATCGACGACGATCATGCCGATCACCGTGCGTGCGTGCGTGCAGGGTTCACGGTGACCAACGCGGGGTGCTGCGGGGTGGGCAGGAACAACGGGCAGGTGACGTGCTTGCCGTACCAGGCGCCGTGCGCCAACAGGGACCAGCACATCTTCTGGGACGCGTTCCACCCGTCGGAGGCGGCCAACATCATCGTGGGACGCCGGTCGTACCGCGCCGAGTCGCCCAACGACGTCTACCCGATGGACATCAGCACGCTCGCCTCCATCTGATTCTGATCTGATCCGGCCGGCTGTGCAATTCGATTCTTTCCTGTACATTGCAATGCAATGCAAGCTCGTATATCTCTGTAACTTTTGCGAAGCGACACTTTGGTACATTTGATTGCATCGGATACTTATTAGAAAAATAATTGACTCACAATTTTTTTCGTTTTTAATTAATGCACATGCAGTCATGCGTGCCTGAATAAATCGGCAAAAGATGAAAACTAGACAAGCAACAATCGCATGTTGACAGGTAAATTTGTTGTGTGGTTGCATTTGGACAGGTCGTATTCAGCTGATACAAGGATTTCACAAGTACACCAAATTTGCACCTTCATTCAAACCATGCACAAGTAATAATTACACAAGGCAATCAATAGAAATACAGCAATCCACGCCAGGCATCAGACTGCTCCGCTTCACCCCGAAACAATTCAGATTGCTTCGCCTTCACCCCATCTGAATTCTGAAACTACGAATCGAATTCCTTCAGTTCCGGGCACGCCTAAGCTAGGTCCTCTTGGCTTCCTCTTCAGCCTGCACACAGTTTCAGGTGCTTCTCCGTCAGAAAGAAAAAAAAAACGAAATGAACCCTGGATGACGGACGATGAAAGACCAAGAACTCACAGCTCGGATGATCTTGTCGAGCGCGTCGGGCCCGTGCGTCTCGATGAAGCGCTCGACGGACTTGCGCGCGTCGAGGCTCATCATCTGCAGCACCCGGCGCTGGCGCTCGTTGTAGTTGGGGCTCACGTAGTTGCCGATCTTGAAGTAACGCCGGACGTGCGCTTCGTAGATGTAGGCCGCTCCGTTGAAGATGGGCAGCACCAGCCAGCAGCAGAAGAGCAGCTTCATGTACGGCCACAGGGGAAACCTGGCAAAAGAACAAGAACCGCCGCGCGTGCGCTGAAGATGAATACTTATTCTTGGGGCCTCAGAAGCTCAGCATGTGGCCACCGGTCACCGGAAGAATTGAACTTACCACTGCAGGACTTTCCAGAATGAGAGCTCGAAGAGGGTGATCAGGGAGTACAGGACCCAGTAGGTGAGCCATTGCTGATCGTCCAGGGAAGAAGGGCTCTCTATGGCGCGCATGGACGCGTAGCTGTTAATTTTGAACTCTATTAGCATTCAGCACACGGCACTGTAGTGATTGTGTCTCAACTGAAGGAGTGGTTTGTTACTTACAGAGGATAAAGCAGCATGATCCCTGGCCTGTCCGGTTCAAAAAACAAAAAGGAAATGTCAGAGTTCATATGAATCTGAGAACAGAACAAGGCCAAAAGGATTTGGGACAGCCATTGTTTTGAAACATAAACACTCCAGGCATGTAGTAGAGCTTACCCAACCAGGGCATCCAGATTTCTAGCAAGGGTACCAAGAACACCCATGATCTGTTGTCGTGACTTGCGACCAGATTGCTGCTCTAAGGTTTCTTGATCTCCTCGTTTTGAGATTCTTACTTGCGAGAAGCTTGGCCTGACGATCTTGATCTCCCTTCCTGTTTTGCGACGGTGTAGATGACAAGGGATGCGCAGATGGATTTATACTTCTGTGAAGGTTGTTTAATATTATGGGGGTTAAAGGAGAGGAGGAAGAAAGGCATCCGTGCTGATACCATGCAAAGTCTTCTTTACTCTTGGTTCAAGGAAAGTAAGAACAATGCAGTTGGAAAGGTCTGAAGCAACTGCGTGCATCAGCAGTAACCTTTTTCCTAGGTTGTAGGATCAGAGGGCTCCCAACACCAACAGTGAACCTGCAGAAAGTGGGAATCAAGGAGGCAGCAGCTATCATTTGCACCAGCTGATTACCATAAAGGCCAAGACTGATGTTTTTTTTTTTTTTTGGGTTTTTTCTGACGAAACAAGGACCATTTCATTCTGAATGTTCATTCGACTATTATCTTTCAAATGTAAGAAAGCCAAAAAGGTGAAACATGCAGCTTTGTAACAGCAGTGACTAATAATTGCAAATCAATCAAGTGCGGAAGTTTGCATGATAGTTTACAGAAGATGACTGAAAGTATTTTTTTTATGCTTTACTTTCAAGCTTAAATAATACAGTACACCGTCTGCGAAATTTGAAATGCTGCCCATCAAGTGGGTTCATAGCAGATACTGCTGAGCCTTAGAAATTGAATGCCCACAAAACACTCAGGTAGTTACAATATGTACAGTTGAACTGGCTTTTGTCAGACATAGCATCACATGTAATCAAACAATCAAATAACCTTGCACATTTGACGGGGAAAATTACAAGAATAAACAATCCATCAATTGCTAAACTAACATGTTCAGAAATGTAGAGCTCTTACAAGTTTCCTGTGCCTGACTGTTTGAATACTGCAAAAACTCCAGAGCAATCTTCAACGAGAATGCCTTATTATTATTTTTTTCTTGCTTTCCACTATGATACAACGGAATTGATACCACTATCAACTGAAAATTTAGAGTATAGCAGTTTGGAATGATCATTCAGGTTTTGACCTGGCTTCAACATGGTATTAGCCCCTGCAACCACCACAGGACTAGACCATGTTTCAATAGGTGGAACTGAACCAGAACTGGCCCTTGGATTGTTGCTTTCATTTCTTGACGTTTGAACAGCATCTCTTGCTATTCTTTTACTAAAATCAAGTACCTGAGGACCAACTGCATCACTAAGTGACCAGCCAGGTGAATGGTTCACAATGTTTGGGCCCAGAGATATAAAATCCTGTGTATCTGTAACAAGTTGTCTCTTTGCAGGATGTTGAGAAATATTATCTGTTGCATAAGCTGTTTGGTTGCTTATTGGCTTTGCAGGTTGCTGTGAAACATTATCTGCATAAGCTGATCTATTGCTTATTGGTTCGGCAAAGCTAGCAGCCTTCCTACCATCTGCATTTGTAAGACTGCCCGCACAAGCTGTTCTGCCTGTGGAAACAGACTCATTAGCCAAACCAGTTGCAAGAGAAAGACTCAGTCCAGGAGAAGAGCTTCTGGACAAAGAATTATTTGCACCATGCTCAAAAATGGGCATGACAGATGCAGAAGATGACTCTGCGCCACGTATCTGGTAGGGTTGGCGAATAGGCATAGAACTAGGATCATGGTAAGACAACAAAGTGGATTTCTGATACTTTTCCTTCATGCTTCCATTTAGCAACGATTTTGGAACCGGGGGAGATTGGTTTGCTGCTGGACCCACAAAACATTGATCTTTCCTACTCATTTGTGCTGCAGGAGTCCACAAATGAGACTGTTGATTCTGAGGAATGCTTATCAAATGAGGTGGTTGATGTAGCTCTACATGCCTGGTCTGAGAGCTGGTGCTGGCTATAGCTGCCTTATTGAGTTCAGCCTGATGAACAAACTGATTACCAAAATTCCAAGTGCAATCTTTCATTGTTGGAGCACTATTTATTGGTTGTGGCCTTTGGTTATGGAGGCCATCTTTCATTGTTGGAGCACTATTTATTGGTTGTGGCCTTTGGTTATGGAGGCCACTGAAAGTAGTATTTTGCCCTGGCACGCTACTGTGGGGAATCCTTGGCAAAAAATCAGAAGACTTGTTTAGATGCACTCTTGGTATCACAGAATCCTGACTAGGGAATGATCTCTTTTGGGGTAACTGACATGAGATTGTGGATAGGCGGCTTGTTTCAATGGCAACATTGTCAGGACTCACTTGATCCATGGTCGATACATTATGGTTCTTGCTATGAGACCAAACTGAGACAGTCTTACCCATCAAACGAACCGTGGGTTGCTGCAGATGATGATCACTTTGGCCCCCATAACCATCCAGAGCTGGTTTCCCAACTTGAGAGATGCTTAGACCAATCTGTTTCTGACCTTGCATTCCATATGTCATGCCATTCAACAACTGTTGTTTCTGATATCTTACAGCGTTCATTGACTCTGCATTACTAAACCTGTTCTGACCTATCTTTACATTGCAGTTTGAGATCTCCATTCTTTCAAGGCCTGGTAGCTTCATAAAAGCCATACCAATGTTAGCAGGACTGCAAATTGGGTGACGTTTTGAAGACGAGCTACCCTGGTTATCTGTAGACGGTGCCGCACATGGATCCACATGTTTGCTACTTCCATCGCACACATTAGTTCTGAAGTTACCAGGTCGGCTAGTTGGGACGCATTCTTTGGGAGGCATACTTCTGAATGAAGACATGTCATTTGAATCAACTCTTGTGCTGAGAACTGTCTGGGATACTGCAGAGGGCAATGGTGCCGCACATGGATCCACATGTTTGCTACTTCCATCGCACACATTAGTTCTGAAGTTACCAGGTCTGGTAGTTGGGACGCATTCCTTGGGAGGCATACTTCTGAATGAAGTCATGTCATTTGAATCAACTCTTGTGCTGAAAACTATCTGTGATACTGTAGAGGGCAATGGTGCTGCACATGGATCCACATGTTGTTTGCTACTTCCATCGCACACATTGGTTCTGAAGTTACCAGGTCTGGTAGTTGGGACGCATTCCTTGGGAGGCATACTTCCGAATGAAGACATGTCATTTGAATCAACTCTTGTGCTGAAAACTGTCTGTGATATTGCAGAGGGCAATGGTGCCGCACTTAGATCCACATGTTTCCTACTTCCATCGCATACATTAGTTCTGAAGTTACCGGGTCTGGTAGTTGGGACGCATTCTTTGGGAGGCATACTTCTGAATGAAGACATGTCATTTGAATCAACTCTTGTGCAGAAAACTGTCTGTGATACTGCAGAGGGCAACACCCTAGATTGATATGAAACTTGGTTGGCAGGCACAGGTAGTGCAATCACTGCACTAGGGACCTCAGTACTCTTCTTGCCCTTAACCGGTGCATCTTTATATTTAGTTTCTTCAGTTCTGGTTCTCATGGCAGGTGGGCTGCTAGTAGAATTTGTACCATGCTTTTTTATTTCCTGATAGCAGCTTTTTGTTCACATCAAAACAACCCTGCAGAGGGTTACCAGAACCACATTTTGACCTCAGAACAGAATGAGAATCTAAAGCAGACACATCAGTAAATTTCAACTGCATATCACCAAGACCTGGGTTCACCATACTGATGTTCCTATGATTTGGTAGATCATCAATTCCAACAGTGGAAGGGTGACTCCCTGCCACATCATTGTGGGAGATGGATGCTGACTCAGTGTCTTCACTTTTCACCAAGTCTTCAAGAGGAGATGGCGTCTGAGCAGTGATGTCAGATACATCAATCAGCTCCAAGGGTACAGCTTCTGGTATAGAATCTGCTTCGGTTTGATTTGTTATAAATGATTCTTCTTCTATAACAGTTGGAAGTTCATGAACACCAGTCCGGAACATAACCTTGGAGCTTTCTAATTCAAGGAGAGGGAGATCGCCAAAGATATCATCTTTGGGCCCTGTGGAAGTTTTCACCATTTCGCAGCCAGTATTTGTAGGATTATTAGTTGAACCATTGACTTCTACGCCTTGTATATTTCAGAGGAGGTCACTTCCTTTATCACAAAGAGGTCACTATTCATTTCACTAGAAGGGTCTGTTCTTTCTCTGTTTCGCTTATTCATGCTGTTTTCATGAGCTGGCATGCGATCACTTGCCTCTTCCGGTTTCTTCCTTGGTTCAATTTCTTTACTTGTATGGACAGTAGATCTTTTATGCTTTCTCAGCAATGCCATCTTGTGTTCATGCAAACGAGATGTTGACTGAGGCTTAGCAGTTCTCTCCTGTTAATGAACATGCATTACTTACTATGAGTAGAAAAGGAGCGAAGCTTCATAGACGAAAATGAATATTTATGCATTTTGGTTGTTGATCGTTCAAAAACAGTTCTGCAAGTACTATCGTGAATGCATCTCCAATATATTTTGTTGCACTATCTTCTAGCACAAAAGAATGAGAACATGATTTCTTCCAGGGAAGGCCTCCTGGTGAGAGTAGTTTAGTTTAGATAATTGAATTATGGCTTACAACTAAAAAAACTTGATTTGGTTGATTGCACTACTGTCCTTGTGTAGGGGGGGGGGGTCGATATTTGTTAAGAGGATCAGTGTTTAATGATGGTTGATGGTAGTACTCCACTAGCATCAATTGATACAGAACAAAATCCTACAGCACGAAATTCAAAATTTTTCAATCCACTGCGTTGCACTATCTCTAGCGCAGAAGAATGAGAACATGATTTCTTCCAGGGAAGGCCTACCTGGTGAGAGTAGTTCAGTTTAGATAATTCGAATTATGGCTTACAACTAAAACTTGATTTGGTTGATTGCACAACTGCGTGTGGGTGGGGGGGGGGGGGGGGGGATCGTTAGGAGTGTTTAATGATGGTAACAGTTCTCCACTAGCATTAATCGATCAAGAACAAAATCCTACAGCAAGAAGTTCACAATTTTTCAATCCACCGCGTTGCACTATGCCACTATCTGCGCATCGTTCAATACATTGCATACAGCTTTGATGTTAATAGGCTCAGTGTTTAAAGATGGTAACACTCCTCCACTAGCATTAATTGTTCAACACCAAAATCCTACAGCAGGAAATTCACAATTTTTCCAACCCGCTGCGTCGCACTATGCCACTACCTGGGCATCTGTCAGTACACTGCATACAACGTCGATGCCTACGACATCGCTGATTGTTCAGTACAATGTGCTTGTGGCTCACTCGCCCTAATGGCCTAGACCTAGAAGCTCTAGCTAAAACCTACCAGCCCACCAAGCCAGAGCACATGCACCCATGAGGCAAAGCCATACCTTGTTCGCCATCAAGGACCTAAACCGAAGCACACGCCGGCGCTTCCTGGCCCTCTCGCCCGCGGAGCTCGCGCGAGATCCCTTCCTCTTGGTGCCCCCCTTCCGCAGCGCGCCGCCGCCGGGTGCCGCGGCAGCGGCCTCTCCGCCCTTGGCGCCAGCCAAGAGCCGGCCTGCCCCGCCGCGAGCTCGTGCTTCCACCACCGCGACCGCGGCTTCGGGTCCATCGGCGGGAACCGCGGCGGCGGTTCCCCCTCCCCTTCGCTGCAGCACCCGCCGCCGACGACGAACGGGTAGCACTCGGCCGCGTCCACGGCCCGCATCCGCATCGCGTAGCCCCTGCGCCATCCAGGTAGTCCAACAGGTCAGCCGCGTACCAACGCTCGGGAACACCCGCCAAGCAAACGGTCAGAAGACCAAGAAGCGGAAGCTGGAGCGAGCCGAGAAGACGGCGGAGAAGGACGGACGCGCGCGCGTGCTTACCGTATGGAGAATGGCTCTGCGGCGGCGGGCTTCGCCATCCTGGCTTCCTCTCACTCGCCCGGGGGAGCACGCGCTCTCCGCCGGCGAGAGATGGGAATGGGGAGAGCAGAGCAGCACGAGCTTCTTTGGTTGGGGCAGAGGGGAGTTGAGGGGAAGAAAGGCGGAGAAGACTAGAGTAGGCGTCGAATAGAAAAACAAAAGAGCGGGGCGTGGGGTGGGGCAGAGGTGCAGCCAGTGAGGGACGAGGCGCTGGTGGGTCCCGGCGCGTGACGGATTGGACGTCAGGCCTTCACCCGGCCGGGTTCACCGGGTCGCCTGGCTTTCAATTCACTGCCCTGCCTCGTGAACCGCGCGTGCTCTTCTCTGGTGGGGCTGGCCGTGCGGTGGTGCTGGTGCCGCGGCGGCGGCGGTGGCGCTGGTGGACCGGGGAGGGCACGCACCCAGGGGACCCCGACCGACCGGGTGCGCACGCGGGCTTGACCGGGATTTCGGCTGCCCGATCCAGCGACCGAGTCGTGTCAACCGTCAACCTGCTCCGGCATGATGTGTGCAGTGAAGTGTAAATAATGGCGGGTTCCACGCTTCCACGGCGAGGGCCGAGGAGGGGAGCGCGGCGGCTGGCTGGCTTCTCCCTACTCCCAGCCAGCAGGCAAGTCGAGACATGGAGTACAACGTCCTGATGTTTGTTTGGTTGCATACACCTTACTTTGGGGGGTTTTTGGAGGCAAACTTACTTTGGGTATGTGCTGACGATCACACGATACGCGCCCACGCAGAAGCCGGGTTCCAAAGAAACGGACGGATCCGGCCATGTTCACCACGAGCAGACTCGGCGGGGCGATTCGAATATCGGCGGTTAGGACCTGGCATCCCTGCAAGAAACGGCTGGATCGTGCGCGCCACCGGCCAGGCCAGGCTGGGTGCAGCCGCGCAGGGCACCAAACACGCTCTTTTTTTTTAAGATAAAGACCAAACACGCTCTTAGGGTGCACCACCATAGAATTTTGGTTTAGTAGCTCGGACGGCGTCGTCTAGTGTTTAAACAATCAACTTGACCAAGTGCCCTGTTCTAAATGTGGTAAAGCATACGAACTTCTAATATAAAGATAAAACCCAAAGAAGAAGGATGATCACATTTATAACCAATATTATCTTATATAGATAAACCCCACTAAGACCATGACGGCGATGTGGTCATCTCTGGCCTCTTCATCCATATTTAGTTATCTACAAAGATGGTTTAGATATTTTATTCAATCATTTTTTAAAAATTGAATCCAATGCAAGCTGATCAGCTGATGTGGTCATCTCTCGCCAATCACTTATTGAATCCAATGCAGATGGCGGTGAATCAAGAATTTGCCGGTTGATTGTGGAAACTGATGCCCAAGAGGTGGTTAAAGCAATTACATCCGATGCATATGACGGTTCAGAAGTTGGTTTTCTAGTTGATGGAGTTAAGTTCTTGTTAGAATCAAATTTTCTTGATTTTGAGTGTGTGTTTATAAAGGGGAGTTGTAATATGGCTGCTCATGAATTAGCGGTGTTGGGTCATTTATGTAATGAGGGGGAAGGGGAGTTCACAATCTCCTTGCCCCAAACTACAGTTATCGTTGCTGACGATTTGTCAGCCGAGTAATGAAGTTTCACAGTTTCAAAAAAAATCATTTAGTCCTAATCTATCTATACGTGAGCTCTTATGAAACTCTTGGATTTTAACAGACTATATATGTGTGTCTCTTATAGATCTTAACAAGATTTTATATATGGGGGAGTTATATCATTTCATTTATCAATATTTAAAGACTAGAGAATAGTCCTTCCCACTATTTTGTGTATGTCCTTCTACTTTCATCTATTTTATTAATAGTAAGAGACAGAGAGAGAAATGAGTTGCTCTAAGGTATATATGAAAATGTTACTACCTCCATAACTATTCGGCTAGCTTTTTTTAAAGGAACTATTCAGCTAGCTGGTAAAGAATATTCTATTCCCATAAACTACTTGGTTACCACATTGTGGTTGCTCTAAGGTACATATGAAAATGTTACCAAGCCATAAAAAAACTGATGTAGCTGGACCATGGATGATAAATGCAAGTGATTTGATAGGAGGAAATCAAATATTCATGTTATCATGGTTTTGAAGTACCACTGAAAAATTAGGTTCTAGCTAAGTTTCATATGGAAACAACATACTATGGTGATAGTTTAACAATAAAATTTAGACCACTTCTTGATTTCTAGAGGGCTTAGAAAGAGCTTGAGGAGGAAGGACGGTCCAGTGGTAGGGATGGGAAAGACAACGGTAAGGTGGAGGCAGTGCCGGGCACGGTTATGGTGGGGACAACCATGGCCCGACGCAAGTGAGGGAAGGAGGGCCGTGAGTTAAAAATGAAAAGATAAATATCTTGCAATGGGTGAATATAAATAAGGCAACTTTGCTAATAATTGTTATAAGACAAAGCAAAATATATTTCATAAACTAGGAAGAAGTTTGATGGACCTTAGTCCGTGCTTGCTACTATTCACGTGGAGGTACCATAATCCACTAATTACAAAATTATTTCATAAACTGGAAAATAGTTGGATGGACCACAGTCCATGCTCAGTAGTTGCTATTGCTAGTACGAACTTATTATTCAGGTGGAAGTGGTTAAGACAAAGGTATTCACGGGCTACCACTAATCTAATCTCTGACAAAGGCATACTCTTTCTTCACAACACGGTGTTCGTCCACAGGAGAAGACATTTTTTTCCAGCCACAGGATATGCATCAAGATTCGTGCATTAAATATGCTGAAAAAATATCCTATGTATTTGAAATAAGAAATAGCCCCATCTCCACTCGTCTCCCTCTCTTCCGCTCGATCATCTCCCTGCTCCCTCTGATGTCCAATCTTGCGAGCCGCACCAGTTAGAGAGGTTGCGACCCTCCCCGACCCAGGTGGCTCCCCTACTTGGTTTGGCGCCTCTCCGCCCCTTTTCCCAGCGACGGCCCCTCCCTTGTTGGCAATGACCTTCCCGACGGAACGATGATCTCCACCAGTAGCAGTGGCAGCGCGAGGCAGGCCAGTTCCTCCTCGATCTGAACTCATCGGAGACGAAAATGACGATAGCGTGACTAGGGGTTTTGGCGAGAAGGAAATCACCGGAAAGGGAGAAGAAGACATCTCTATCGGGTTGTATAAGCGCACGGCCGACCGGGGCAGAAATGACGGCCGACAATGGAGAAGGAGGATGGCGTTTTAGGGCCCCTGGCGGTGCTCGCGGCAGCCAAGCCAGGGAGGGCGGGGGTGCCATTGCCAGAAGGGGAAGGAAGAAGGCGACCACCACAGGAGCTAAGGTTCGACGGAGCTTCGGTGAACCTTAGCACTCGTGGCGGGGCGATGGACGACGATGAGGGAGAGAAAGAGCAGGAGCGATGAGGAGAGAAAGAGCAGGAGCTCCGGTGAACTGTAGCGTCCATGGTGGGGCGATGGCCGATGACGAGGGAGAGAAAGAGCAGGAATGACGACAAGGTTGAAGTCGAGGACGACGAGGAGAGAGGGCTCAACAACGAGGGAGTTGACAGCAGAGGAGTCGGCACCAGTCGAAAACTCGCTCCCCATCGTGTGTCAGCAGCCTCTTATTCTGCACAAGCAGTCAATACCCACTTTGTGCACCAATCTTGATGTACCAGCATGGACAGTCACAAAACAGCCTTCTCCGGAAGTAGCATGTGGAAAAACTGCACTGGTTAGTCAGCAGATGCCCGCACCATCGATCCATGCTGACAATGGCACCACAACACCTCATCCCAGCATCATTCAAACAGAAATTAAAGTGGCATTTTTAATACTTACAACTCCGTGCTCTCCCAAATCTCAAGATATCACATCGATCAACATTTTGTTACCCGTTTCCCAGCTAGAAGGAAGTATTTTTTTTAAGCTACAACAGCATCGATCCTTTCTCCTAACAAACGTGTCACAACGACAGCAGCTGTTCACGGGAAGGGCGCATGGCGCTTCATCTCGGCCGGGACGACGTCGACCGCGAACCCTTTGCGGTGCAGCCGCCAGTAGTCGGCGTTCGGGTTGATCCACTCCGGCTCGTCCATCTCCACCCTGGCCGCCTTGAGCCCGCCCGCCGAACTGTCGATCCCATACCTCTCGTCGCGGCGGCGCACCAGCTCTGCGCGCGCGCGGCCAGGCTCGGCGGCCTGCGGCGACACCATGAGCGCCGGCGTGCCGAGGGCAGCGCGTCGCCGCGGTCCACCTGCCAGGTGCACCAGAACTTGCCGTACGTCCTCGCGAGGCTCGCCATCTCCGAGCTCTGCAGGGACTCCGGCACGCCGACGTCGGTCCACAGCCCGGCCTTCACCTCGTACGCGTGCGAGTGCCACAGCCTCTGCTCGTCCGGCGGCAGGCCCTCGAAGATGGTGTCCGACACCATGTACTCCACACCGATGAGGCGGGCCGAGGGCTTGTCAGAGTCGTAGACGGCGCACTGGAGGACGTCCTGGTTGAGCCGGGAGACGAAGTGGTGGACCTCCATCTGCCGGTGCAGGTCGTGCGCATATAGCGCGAAGCTGCACGCGTGCTGCTTCATCTGCCGCACCGGCTCCAGCGTCTGCACCAGCTGCGCGCCCATGTCGAGGGCCTGCGAGGACACTGCCGTTGGCCTGCCCGGTGGCGGCGCGGGCTCGTCGGCGGGGTTCGACGCGGGTGTGGCGGCTGGATTTTGATCGCTAGAGGACATTTTTGCTTCGTCCCGAACCGACTTCAGATCGTACGATACACTGCGTAGTGTGTGACGGACTGACAGGGCTTGCGTGAATGAATGTGGTTTTATCAAGTCGGGCTCGCGGATCATGTGCCAGCCGTCCGACACGTGCCGCGTAGATGAAGAACGTGGCATCTCGCAACCTCCCAGGTGGCCAGCAGCGCACAGATCACACAGCTCACAGGAGACGAGGCTAGAAGTATGCATCGGTGGAGGGAAGTATGCATCGGTGGAGGCAGGCATCATTCTAGTTCTTCTAGAATCTGGAGCTCACGGAAGACGGCTTATTGTAAGAGAAAATAACTTTACCGTGGCTGATAATTACGCTCTTTCGGTGGAATGCTCTTCCTGTCTCAAAATAGATAATTTATTTTTATTTTAAAATGCTTAATTTTCTTAGTTCTTATACATTTTAATTTAATAATACTCTACTCCTGCACCCTAAAATAGCTATTATTCTTATTTATTAATACCTTTTCTTACTTTTTTCTTAATAATACATCTTTCTCTTTTTTCAACACACTTCTATTTCCTTGTTTTTTATGCACGATATCTTTTCACTCATCATAATTTTCTGTATCTAAATGTAAACATCAAATATTCTCACGTTCAAATCTAAAGCCTCAAATACTTACCGACACTCTGAGGCTTATTTGGAAATTGGAATCCCAGGCCTTGTTTAGTTTCCACCAAAATTTTAAATTTTTTCACTCTTTTCATCACATTAATTTTTAGAACTATACATAAAATATTAAATATAGGTAAAAAATAACTAATTACACAGTTTGACTATAATTTACGAGATGAATCTTTTAAGTCTAGTTAGTCTATAATTAGACACTAATGATCAAATACAAACAAAAACAGTACAGTAGCAAAATTAAAAAAATCGTGATCTAGACGAGGCCCAGTGAAGCACACACGGTGCAATTCGAGGCTGACCGCAGCCTACAAACCGCGACACGAAAAACGCAAGCGGTAGTCATTCTTTACGGTGTCTGTGACTCTGCTTAGCCAAAATCTGGACTGGGTATTAGTTCATATATAAGCTAATATTTAGCCAAAATCTCAACTAGTTGTTCGTTTAAACCCATCTAACAGGAGCTAAAAGGTGCTACAAGCATCAAAAAGTCACATGTGTCTTCAATTCTCTCCCCTTCTCTCCCTATGTTATCCGGCTATTTTTAACCAGGGAACGGATCATATGCAAACCAAGCCTTCCGTGTAAACTTGCAAACTAACGTCGTGGATCCTAGGATCGTCATCTGATGGCTGTAAAGAGAGGTGGAGAACTTTTACATTTTAACTCCCGCCTGAGAAACACTAATCGCTCAAAATTTTCCCGTAACCCCCTCCTCCGTCAACTGATCGGTCTTCCGTCACGCCGTCGTATCTCCCGTATCGCTCGACCTCCCGTATCCTCCCGTATCGCGATCGATACCTCCGGATCGCGACCTCGCGCTAGGGCTCGCGACGCCGCCGGCGTGGGCTCGCGCTAGGGCTCGCCAGGAGTGCAGTGCTGCAGCAAACGAAGCATGGCAAACACTCGCTTCCTGGCTTTCGCCATTCTCAGCAGCTTCCTCTCTGTCGTTGCCGGCCAGCTCCGGCCATTGCCTGCCGCTGGCCTCCCGGCCGATCTTTTCAGCCTGGGCATCGCGTCGAAGATCCGCACAGATCACAACTCGACAGCAAAAGCATCGACAGACTTCGGCCAGATGGTGAAGGCCGCGCCGGAGGCCGTGTTCCATCCTGCCACGCCCGCCGACATCGCCGAGCTCATCCGGTTCTCTGCCTCGTCGGCGACGCCGTTCCCCGTGGCGCCGCGCGGGGAGGGCCACTCCTGGCGAGGACAGTCGCGCGACGGAGAGAAGTCCAGGCGGGCGGCGGCGGCCAGACCTATCGCGATCCCTAGCGCGAGCCTCGCGATCGGCTGACGGAACGGAGAGGGAACGAACGGATCGGTTGACGCAGGAGGGGGTTACGGGAAAAATTTGAGCGATTAGTGTTTCTCAGGCGGGAGTTAAAATGTAAAAGTTCCCCACCTCTCTCTACAGCCATCGGATGACGATCCTAGGATCCACGTCGTTAGTTTGCAAGTTTACACGGGAGGCTTAGTTTGCATACGATCCGTTCCCTTTTAACCATGGCTAACAATTAACCATCTCTACTCAACATACCCTCAGGCCAGTATGCCATTATGTCAGGAGTTTTCTCCCCCGAATGCCATCACTCCAGTTCACGCAGTAAAAGTTTACCGTAACAATGCACATGCCAAAAAAAAAAAAAAAAACCAAGCACAACACACAAACTTCATATCTGAGAAGCACGTGGCAGCAGAACACAGTTGCAAACACAGGATAAACACAAGAATATTACAGAAACTTCCAGGACATCTCGGGCGCCAACTGTGCCTGGAGATTCAAATCTCAACTCCGCGCCATTACCCCCACTACAAAAGACTTCACATGCTCGTGAGGCATCCGCTTGCTCCAAACTGACCAACTCCTCAGCATGCAATCCACTCCATCTGCCTCATTCTACAATCCATTCCATCTTCAACCATGGTCATAGATCTAAATAAAGTAGCAGATGAAGCAAGTGGACAGCTCTTACCTGACCTGAATGAAGAACCTCCTGATGAGCAGGGTGATGAAATCCATCATCTTCAGAGAGATCAAGTTCGTCTCAAAGAAAATGAAGTCCATCGACTCCAAGAAGGTCAAGCCCACTATCTCTATGAAGGGGAACACAGAGCTGCGCATAGCATAGATCTCAATGTTGCTGCTTGTGAGGAACAACAAGAACCTGATGCAGGTAATGTTTGTCTTGATTACATTGTTACAGCAAGTAAATGACTTGTAAACACAAGTTCAAACATTAAATTACCTATCTTGTCCCACCGTATTGCAGTCCTTGCTGTTGAGGAAGACCATCAGGTACATGGAGATATCAACTTTGATGGTCCACATGAACACGATGTATTTAAACTCAACTTAGAAGCTTCAAATCACCAACAAGATGGAGATATTATCAACTTTGATGGTCCACATGGCTACAGTGTATTTGACCTCAAGTTAGAAGCTTCAGATCACCAACAAGATGGAGACAGCAACTTTGATGGTCCCCATGATTATGGTGTATGTGACCTCAACCTAAAAGCCTCAGATCATCAACAAGAGATGCAACAAATGACCAGTAAGCCTCAAATCAGCAACCCATTTTACTTATTTTTTTTAATGAGTACACTGACTAGGTTCAGAGAGTTTTCCTAAATGACTTGAGTTGTTGTGTTTAGCTTATTTCTACGCTTCATCTGAAACATAGCTGTCAAATACTTCACACCATATTTTGCAAACCAGATTATTTTTTAGTGAAAACTGTCATCCATATCTGCATATCCAGTAAGGATGGATTGTTTTTCTTTGCCAAGAGTCTTGACAACATCTTTGTACTGCTGCCTTGATTTTTTTTGGGGTTCTTTTTTTTTTTTTTTTTTTTGTAGACATGATCGAGGATATGCATGACTATGGTGTGTACACTGATGCTTTGGACATAACCTTTGACGAAGAGAAGTTGGAGGACTCCAATGTCGAAGATGAACATGCAAATGAAAAAACTGCACGTAAGTTTAGAAATTTGACAGAAGTTGAAAGACAAGAAATATATGCAGCATTGCTTGAGATTGAGAGAAGTAATCATGGAAGATTAAAAAGGAACGCCACGAATATAGTAGCTCAAATGTTCCATGTCAGTATATATCAAGTACGAAGTGTTTGGCGGAGAGTGAAGCAGTGCCGTGCACAAGGAATACCAGTGGATGTTAGATCAAGGAAGAAAAATTGTGGCCGCAAAAAGATACAAATAGACCTATCAGATATCCTTAGTGTTCCCATGGATAGGTGGAGCAGTATACGATCTCTAGCTGATGCTATTGGTGTAAATAAGAGCACTCTGCATAGAAGGTTTCAGGAAGGGCTACTACGACCCTACTGCGGGAAGAAAAAAGAAAGAGCGGTAGCGATGGTGTGTTTCCATGTTAGATCACCGAACATTGCCAAACGAATGTTAGCTATCTGTACAATACTAACCCAGTAAAAGAATGTTAACTATGTTATCCAGATTGTGTCCAGAAGTTCATGAATTTCTTGAGAAACATAGAATTGCTAGGAAAAGAATAGTCCAAAGCTTCATGAGCCTTTTGGATTCAGCCTGCCTACCAAACGCCACCCACACCATCTGCTTATCTGAACAAGCTGCGAGTACTTAAGAGAGTTTGGCATTATGCCTGAATGTTACTGACATGAGAATAACATTTCAAAACGAATTTGCAAAAGCTTATTTCTAAAGCTGCTGATCAAGCAACAGCCAACAGGCAAAGCGTACTTAGAGAATCGGTTAGGGTAGCACAAGCGCTAGGACGTCCTATCTTAGGACGCTCCTCCTGCGCGGCCCAGCTCGGCCCACCACACAATGACACACACCCGCCAACAGAAAAAACGAACCCCCTCCAGCCCCGCTCACGATCCCCGCACAGTCCAAATTCCCTCCCCACACATCGCACAGGCCCCGCCTCGCCCAGCATGCACCCGCCGGCGACCCCAGATGACCTTGTCTCGCCTCCAACCATCACCCCCCACTAAAAAAACAAGGAAAAAACAAAATAAAAGTACAGAAAATTGAACTGAAAACACATGAACTAGGCGAGCATTTTTAATCAAGCATTTTTAAATAATAAAAGTATTGAAATTGAAAACAAGAAACAACCCCAGATCTGCTTGTGTAACAACACTAGAAAAACCGATGAAACAACTTCGTATAGTCCAATGAAACAACTTCAAGATCACTAATGAAAGAACAAAAAACCATGAAACAGCCCCAGATCTTCTCGAGCAACAACACTAGAAAAACCGATGAAACAATTTCGTATAGTCCAAAGAAACAACTTCGAGATCACTAATGAAACAACAAAAAACAAGAACAAAAAGTAGATAAAAGCCCTAATGCAAACAACAAATCGGAAACTAATGCAACAACAATTGGCACCCTATTGAAGCAACAAGTAAACACCTTAGTGAAACAATAACTAAGACTACTCAAACAACAACTTTTGACAATTGAAACAACGTGACAATACTAATGGAAACAAGATAAATGAACTATTGAAAACATCTAATAAACAGGTGTTTTGCAACAAAACCAAAAAAAAAACACACCATTGCAACAACCCAGATCTGCCATTGCAAACAACCAGAGAATACAAAATGCAACAACCAGAGAAAAAAGGTTGGGGGAGAAAAGGGGACAGCAGGTAGCGGAAAGCGCATCATCTCGCCGCCGGCGTGCGGTTGCTCGTCGCCGTAGGCACCTCCACCCGCCGCTAATAAGGACCCGACGCGCGCGGCAGGTAGTCAGGCCCTTGCGCTGCCGAGCCACGAGCACGCCTGCGTCCACCACTCCGGTGGTGGAGATGCACCGCTGGGGGTGGCCTTTGTCGCCCCCAAACTGGCCAAGGGAGTGAAGGCCCCCTTGCAAGCATGGGCAGAAGAAAGAGGAACGCGAGGGCGTCGGCGAAGGAGTTCGGGCCAGGTTGCAGCGCGGGCCCACCTCCGGCCTCGTGGACCTCGCCATGGCCGACGGATTTCCAGACCTGGCCACCGGTATGTGGAGCCACTGGCTCGTCGGGGTGAGAGGACGTCGTCGGCATGGCCACAGCGCAGGTCATCTCCATGGGTCTCGCCGGAGGCGAGTGGATTTCACCGGGGAAGAGTAGAAGGCCGTCAGATCTGGAGGATTTTTGGGGGTGGAGGAGGGCACGCACAGGTGGAGCGCCGGTGGGATAGCAACCATGGCCATGCTTAGGTGTGTGAAGAAGGAACACTGATGGGGGAGCTCGCCCGCCGCCGGCCATGGAGGCGTCCGCGGCTGCATTGAGCAGAGAGGGAAGGGGAAGGAAACTAGGGAGTGGATGCATGCGCGGGCGGAGAGTGGGAAGAGCAGAGGAAACGAGTGGATGCATGCCAGTCTGGGGAGGCACTCAGGCGGACGGGAGCGGGCGGTCGAGTGGTGCTCGGCCACGCGTACCCGGCGGATGCACCGAGGCGCGTTGTGGGCGGCGGCCCACTGGGCCGTCTCCACGTCCTATGATTAGGACGTAAGAAAGAGAGCATTACCGAATCGGTTATGTACCTATAAGTAGTTGATTTCTTAACCATAACAAAATTTGCCATCAGAAGGGATGTCATGTATTCATATCACCGCGTGTTGGGCCACAAATGCCCACGAACTGCTCATAGCCCTTGCGCAATAATCCCAGCATCACATGGCAATGAAAAGGGACGTGAATAGATCCTACAGTATATTTCAGGGAAAAAATACCAAGGAGAATCGGCAAGGTAACTTGCACAACACCTCACAAAGCCACAAAGCAAATGAAGTTCCCTCTCTTTCTGGAAAGAGAAAGAAAGAGATAGTGCAAAAGGATGCAGATCCAGGTCCGAAAACTGCTGCCATCAGAAGGGATAATACATATGTTGTGATCTCATCGCATCAGGCAAACACAAGCCATGAATTGCTCAAAGCCCTTGCGCAATATTCCCAGCATCACTTGGCAGCAGAAAAAGAAAACACGTAGATTCGGGGCTAAAGGAAATGAACTAACGAAGGAAGGCACATCCGAGACGAGGAGCCGGCAGCGGCTCACGGCTGTGCTGGAGGCGGCAAGAAGCAACAAATCCCCCATGGTTGCTGCTTTGCTGGTTGGCGGCGGCTGTGTTCCGGGCACAGCGGTAGGGTTTAGGGTGGCTCAACGAGTGCGTTCTCATGGAGTCATGGGCTAAATTGGGCTAACACTGGGCTTGGCGTCGCAATGGGCTCACGGGGCAAAAGGGGAATTTTGGCTTAAAAAAGACGACAGGGAGTCTGTCCTGTACTTGTCTGTTTCCCGAGTTCAGACTCCACAAGCATCAGCCATCTCTGGCCTTCCCTCTCTAGTCTGCCAATGGCGTGCTCACTCTCGCTCCACGCCGCCCTCTCCTCGTCGCCTCGTGTCCTCTCCTACCTTCCCACGCCGAGAACCCTCCCACTGCTCCGGCGAAGGCCTAGGGTTCCCTCGTCCCCGCCTCGCGCGCTGCCGGACGTGGCTGCGGGGGCCGTGGCGGGCATTCGGGAAGCGCTCGCCGACGCCTTCCTGACGTCGCCGCCGACGTGGCGGTCCGCCGCTGCCACCAACCTCGCCGTATTCGTCGCCGGATCGCCCGTGCTCTTCTCGGGCCTCTCCGCCTCCGGCTTCGCCGCTGCTTATCTCCTGGGCACCCTGACGTGGCGCGCGTTCGGGGCCCCGGGTTTCCTCCTCGTCGTTGCCTACTTCGTTGTGGTGAGTAGATGTCGATCACATCGGTTCTCTTTACCCGGTATGGACTAGTTTAGTTTAGATTTAATTGGATTGTCCTGCTGAGGTGTCCATGCTACTGTCATTCTACAGCAGCTTAGTAGTTGTATTAGATGTGTCATGTTCATGTTTGTAGTTTGTAAGTGCTAGATTGAACCTAGCTACGAGGGCTTATTGTAATCTGCAAGTACATTTTGCTTGAAAAAAACTAGTTCTATTGTAGTTTCACCCCTTAGAAAAGCGTGTATGGCCTGCGATTTGGGATGCTAATTACATAGTGTAGTTGTGATGGTAGTGATGTACCCAATTGGAGACCAGAGGATTGGAGGCTTTTCCTCTTGAATTTCTGGGTTGAGTTAAAATGAACAAGTTCTGTTTGGATACGGATGTGTTTGCTTTTGCTCTTGGCTGCTCATACTTAGCAACCTCATGATAATTTCATAATTAATTGAAGTGCATTGGTGGTCCTTGAACTTCTCACGTGGTGTCATCTAGGCAAACTCTTAAAATGCTCAATGTCCAAATCTCCTTTATCCAAATGTACCAACTGATGTGGCATCAAGGTGACATGCGGCCATGCTAGGTTGCTGACTATGCTTCTCTTCCTCCTCCAGCCCACCAGATCTATGGGTAACTCGTCCTATGTATCTTCTCATCAGTCTATAATCCAACCTTCCTACACCCTTCCTTTGTTTCATCTTGCTTGCCCTCAAGCCATGGACTGCAGCTGAATCATTGGCCAGGGCAACCATTCTATGATTTCCATGTGATGGGGAGAGTGGAGATGTCCGGCAAGCAAGTCTCACTGGTGGGGTGCCGCAGAATATACACCTAAGTTTTGGAGAAGATTTGAAGATGGAGCTTAGTCGAGAATAAGTTGAATGGCAAATTGGGATTTAACTGAGCTCCTTTTGGCTATGGCTGCCATCAACAATACCTCCTTGAGAGTTGGAAACCACTTGTGTGCACAACAATCCTTACCATATTTTTATATGCTTATTGCATTATGAAACTTTATTGCTGTGGACTTTAAGCGCTTGCACCAGTACAGTTAACTATGACCTGTCTAGAACACTCCAATAATAAGCATCAGCTTCAGTATTCTTCATTGTGCCTATTGTTCATCTTCTCGTAGGACAATGGCCACACCGCACATGTGACACTAGCAACTGAGTACTAGCATGAGCTCATGCTGCTCCCTGCCTTGTTCCTCCTCGCCACTGCGCTCATGTGGTGGCTAGAGGGAGATTACAAGTATGCAAATGCAACTCTATCTATATACATGCTGTCCTATGCGATTGTACTTTCTTCAAAGTATAACACCCATGATGTGTGGCTCCATTTTACATATGAAAAGAATAACTCTGCACATGTTGATTAGTGATTGACACTACCGGACAAGTTTGAGGACTGTTCATGCATTTTACTTTTTTTTATCATCTGTGCAGTCTATGATTTTTTTCACATCGATACTAGCATACAGAGTATTCATGATTTTGGTTGCTTGCTGTAGTTGACAAATTCAGCTAATTTACCTTTTCTGATGTGTTATCTATCATTTTAGTCCTTTTAGGCTATCATCCACGTTATTTATTTAGTATTTGATATGCAGGGCACTGCGGTTACTAAGTTGAGGATAAGGCAGAAGGAAGCTCTGGGAGTAGCAGAGAAAAGAGGAGGAAGAAGAGGGCCTGGAAGTGTTATTGGTTCTAGCGCTGCTGGTTGTGTTTGTGCCCTACTATCAATATATCATGCTGGTGGTACAGCGTCCTCTGAGCTCTGGAGACTGGGCTTTGTTGCTAGTTTCTGTACTAAACTAAGTGATACAGTTTCAAGTGAAATAGGGAAGGCTTTTGGAAGAACAACGTAATTTTATTTTTCTTAACACATCATTATGCAGCCTTCATAAGATTTCGTCATGTAAACTTCCATTCTTTTGTAGAATGGAAGTCTATATGGAATTATGATAGGTTCTCAATACTGAATGCTCAAATCTTGGTTCTTATGTAGAATAGGTACCTGGTGACAACATTAAAGGTTGTTCCTAGAGGTACCGAAGGTGCAATCAGTCTTGAGGGTACTATTGCTGGAATTCTAGCGGCTGGGTTTCTTGCAGGTTTTGGTTATCTTCTTGGACAGGTACATATTTTTTGTTTGAAATTGAGCACCATCAGAATCGTCGTTGATCTTGTCTTTAGTTTATAAGTGTTTCTGTATTATGACAGTCAATCTAGGAATTGCAATTTTTGTGAATTTTATACTTCTTACACTGGACTGTAAAATTAGTTGTCCCTCCTCTTTTTGTAGGGCACACTAGGATTTGAAAAAATCTTCAAAAGTATATTTGACTAATAGTTTATCTTACAAAAAATCATCAATTGCCACAAAATCAATTTCATATTAAAGATCTCTGAAAAAACGTTTATTGGTGCAAGTTTTGTAAATATTAGACATGCATATAATTTGACTAATTGTTGTTGGAATTTTACGAAAATTAACGTTTTCAAATCCTAATACACCAATAAGAAAAGGACGAAGTCCATGATTACTGAGGAAAGAATCCGGCGTTATGCTGCAGGTAGATGGATCACAAGTTGCGGTATGCGTTCTTGCTTCTCAGATTGCGAATTATGTTGAGAGCTATATTGGGGCGACTTTACAAGACAAGGAAGGTTTTGAATGGGTGAGTTTGCACTTTTACCTGACCAAATACTGAGGCTTCATCTACAAAGCTTGGTGAACTTTTCCCAGTTAATCGATTTCTTTATTCGGCATTTTTTTGGGTGCTAACTGTTATAGTTATACTGTTTGCAATTTTGCATCACCAAATTGGCTTACATGAAGTATTGTTGGAGTACCAGTGGTGTATTAATACGGCCATTTTCGTTTATGTGTGCCATAAATACATCCGCTACCCAGTGGACAACCATCTTATTTACTGCATGACCTCCTAGATCAATTTCAGCATAATGAGCTGAGGACATCTCAGCATGTGGCTTAATGCAACCAAGTATTTAACCCAGATCATTTTGGTATAACCCAATATTGATTTGGCATAATGCAACAAACATTATATAATTTTATTTTCTGGTATTTATATAGCTTTCATATGTTTAGTGACAAGTGGTGCATACTCTTATTGAGAGTTCGAGAATAAAGTAGCTGCTACCACACATGACGTCTGTTTTTAGGCATGTAAACTAATTATATGATGCATCACATATACATAGTGCAGAATTCCATTTGTCAATATTATTTTTGGTATCTCTTTGCTACCTGGAAGCTTCTGTTCACAATGATCAACTTGAATCCGTGACATCACTTGAGGTTTTCTTCTGGATGAATTTTTTTGTTGCAGGAAGACCATTTATATTGAGCCTCACTGTTTCTTATTCTTTGTGTACCACGCTTAAGCTTGTATACTTCATGGAATTTTGAAACTGATGGTGAATATTGTTCTATGCAGCTGAATAACGATATTGTCAATGTACTGAATATCTCCATTGGTGCCATATTTGCTGTTCTAACGCAGCAGCTGCTCGTGAGTTGGACATCTTAGTTGTTTCCTTCTGACTTAGCTCTGCCTCCAGTACTCGAATTTTTTTCTTGTAGTAGCTGCTATATTTTGCCCATCTGAAATGTAATCATAGATTCACATTTGGGCCGTCCTAACTTTCTCTAGGTTCCAGTCTTTGTTATGCCTATTGTGAAAATACAAAACTGTCTTTCAGGTACATTGAGAAGTTTTCTAATTGTGCTGCTAACTTAGTGTTTAAGGCAGTTGTTAATTAGGATCTGTTTGATATAGCTCTCAAAGTGGCTTCTGGGCTTAATCTAGAAGCTCTGCTAAACTTTTTTTTTAAGATCCTTGGCCCTGTACCAGCTGGTGCGGCAGTTGTTAATTAGGAGCTGTTTGATAGAGCTCTCAAAGTGGCTTCTGGGCTTAATCTATAAGCTCTGCTAAACTTTTTTTTTAAGATCCTCGCTGGTGCCTGGACGACATCCAGCCACCCGACCCGCGTCGTCTCCCTCCCGGGGGAGGCGACCCGGGGCCCCGCCGCGCCCCTCCCCTTAGCCACCGCCGCTCGGGCCGCCGCCGCTCTCCTTGCCGGCGGTGGCGGCCTGAAGGGGGGAGGTGCTCAAAAAGGCACCTCCCCCGTCTCCCTCGCGCCCGTCTCCACTCCCCCTACCCCCATCTCCGTCTTTGCGGCGCCGGCGGTCGCCGGGCCGTGCCGGTGACGCCCGGGCCGGATCTGCCGTCCTCTCGGCTGGATCCGCCCCCGTGGGGGTCCCCGTGCCGAGCTGCGCCGCTTCCACGCCCGGCGCCGCCTAGGGTCTTCCCGGGCCGCGGCGACGGCGCCCTGGCTGCCTCCCGCGGGGGCGCGCGGACGGCGCCCTGGCATCCAGCGACGGCGGCTGCCCCTTCCGAGGCCGTGGCAGCTGCGCGGCGGCCCCCCTTCTCCTCCACGGCGACTGGCGGCGGTCGCGGGGGCCGGGAAGGCTCGGCCGGGGCCGGATCCGCCCCCTTGGACGCGACGCCGGGCCAGCACGACGGCGGCCCCTCCCTCCCCCCACTCTTTCTTCTCCGACGCAGGCGGTGGCCTGCGGTCGGGAGGGACGGGGCCGGCCGGCAGGAGCCTGCGCAGCCTCCACGACGCGGAGGCGACCGGGGCCCTCTCCCCTCCCTCTTCCTATCCACGACGCCGGCGGCCGGCGGTCCGAGGGGGCAGGGCCCCACCACGCGCACCCCCGGCCATCTCCCCTTGCCCCGACGCCCATCAGCAGTGGGTTGAGATGGCCGGGCGGCTGCCACCGCCGTGCTTGGCGGCCCCGGCCGGTTGACGCGGGGCGTCTCGGCCGGGGCGGCGCTGGTGCCGCTCCTCCCCCACCTCCTCCACCTCCCCGCTCTCCCGTGCCCCCGGCGGTGCCTGTGGGCCTGTGCGGGTTCGACCCGGCTCCGGTGGCCCCATGCTGCCTAGGCTGGGGGGAGGGCGGAGCGTGCGCGGTCCGTCTCCGAGCCTCCTGCCTTGCTGCGCCCCGCGCCCGCTGCACCCCCGGCCTCGAGGCAGGGGCTTCGGCTAGGGTCGCTGCGGCGGGGAGGCCACCAACACCAACTCCGGCGTTAGCAAGGCAGTTCTTGGCGACGGGAGGGCCCTCGCGTGCGCCGCCACCTCTTCTCCTGCCAGCGGCGGTGACGGGATCGTCGGCTCGCTTTGGTCTACACGCACTGTGGCGCCAGCCCCACCGTGCTTAACTCCAGTTCACCGGCGCACCTCTCCGACCCGGCCTTGAGGTCAGGGGACTTCGGCCGGGGGCGGGGAGGGTGCATGCCGAGGATAGGGGCTGGGCGGCCGGGCGGGCCAGCGCGCGCCAACTTCTTCTACGGGGCTCGTCCTCCCCACCGGGTGGTGGGTCGATGGCAAGGCCGCCCCGCGACGCGCTGCCCCAACTACCCAGCGACGACTCCCATGGCTTCTCTTCGGGCGGCGGATCGCTCAGACGACGGCAATGGTGAAAACCAGTTCTCCTCGGGTTCGCCCGGGGGCGGCGACGGTGGCGTTCTCGTCATTCCCTTCCTGAAGGCGTCGTCGACTCTCCGCCCATCTGCGGCGAATGGCGGGCTCGGAACGAAGGTTCCGGCGGGGCACCACTGGAGATGGCGTCTGAGGACGTCATTCCCTTCTTGAAGGCTCCGATGAGGCCGCCACGAGCTCCCATCTTGTCTGCCGCCCCGGTGTTTGTGTTTTGTCGCCGTCGGCCAGCTCGGTTGCTTGGGTAGTGTCTTCGCGTGAGCTTCGCTCCGTAGGATGTTGTTGGGCCGGGAGGTGGACCTTTCTTTCTTTCTTTTCCTTTACCGGAGGTGGCTCGGCTCGGTTAAAATCGGCCAAATCTTGTTCCACCCCGGTTTATTTGTATTGTATTGCATTGCATTGCATTCTCTTCTTCTTAATGAAAAAGATGCGCAAGTCTTTTGCGTATTCGAGAAAAAAAAAAATCCTCGCTGGTGCTTGTCCGTTAAGCTGTGTTTACTGTGGTACTTTAGCGCCACAATCTCTTAACAGTAAACAGTGCTTCCTCCCTTTATTTGAAGACATGACATGGTGCGTCGCGAGGTGACGCGCGGCGCTCACCCGACGCTCATCGTTCTGCGGCGTCACATGGTGCTGCTTTTGTAGAGAATCCGCTGTTGATCGGTCATCTCTGCTACTTGCTGCACCCAACACCATGCCTTGGGTACCACTAATGCCTGAGTCAGACAGCTTTTGTCACGTCGGTTCTCCAGTCCCGACCAACAGGCCAGGCCACACCTGGTTCGGGATTTGGGAACTTGGGACTTGGGGTCTTTGAGGAGTTGCATGATTCGTCAATTCCACCGTGCACGGTGGCAAATGGGCTCGTGCCGCCGTGCAGCTGTGGGTGTGGGTTGTGAGTTGTGACACTGCCGCGGCGTGCGACCAGCGATTTTTTTACCGCTCGGTTACCGGCCGGTAACCGCGGTTACCAGACTTACCGGGCCGGACCGGTTCCGGTCCGGTCCGGTTCGGTAAGTCCCAAATTCAAAATTAAAATTTGAAAAAAATGCTGAAAAAATTTCTAAAAATAGCTCATGATTTATACGTTTAGAAGTTCGTTTAATATTTATTTAGACGTTTAGAAGTTTGAAAAAAAAAAAAAAAGAAAAAAATACACAAATGGCCCGTGAAGGCCCATTAAATCATGAAGGTCGAAAAACATACTAAACACACTCAAATTTGAGTAATTTTGACATCATTGGATTCTACAAATCATGAAGTATTTTTAGGAATTTTTTTAGCATTTTTTTTAAAAAAATAAATTTGAATTTTGAAAAACCGCTCAAACCGCTCAAACCGGCGGTAAACCGGACAAACCGGCGGTAAACCGGACAAATCGGGCGGTTTACCGACCGGAAACCGAACCACAGCGCGTTCAAATTCAAATTTGAATTTCTCCGGTTTCCGGCCGGTAACCGGACTTACCGGCCGGTAAACCGTTTCCGGCCGCCTCCGGTCGGTTCGATCGGAACGGTAAAAAAAACGCAGCGTGCGACTAGCCGCATCTGTTTCACACTTTCACCTGAATCCTAACTGGTCACGGGCCCGCATCTATCTTACCCTTCGATTTACGTGTACTCTTGCTAATCCTTTCGGAGGATGGTGGTCTATACTCTATTCAGCTACGTATCTTTTAATGAGTTCTGATATCCGGGTAATGCTATGTAGACTGCTTCGTGCCTTCGTGCAGCGATGACTTATACCTGCTGCTAAACGAAATACTAGGCCTGTCGAGCTCGGAGGTACTCTCTCCGTGACGAATATAATGAATTTTGGTATTAGTAAATATTAGCATTGTTTTGATTTCCTATAAATCAAATTTAAAATGGTTTCATTTTGGACGGAGGAAGGAGGTGCGCCAGAATCTTTCCAAAGTTGTGATTGACATGTTGCAGAGGTGACATGCTGCAATGCAGGCATCGCAGGTTACACGCTTGGGTTGTGAAATTATGGAGCTCAGACAACCGGGCCCCCTCTCTTGTTAACCCATCCAGCGATCTCAGTGACAGTGTGCGATCTCATACTGAACTCATGTCAGGGACGTAGCTAGCGCCTGACCAGTCAAACTACAGTACTGTACGTACTAGCCTTGTTACATTATTATATGTACTAGTAGAGTCCTTACTACAGTATACAGCAGGCATGTATATCAAGCGTGTGGTACCTTTACCTTGTGATGTACTATATCAAGCGTGTGGTACCTTTACCTTGTGATGTACTATATCAAGCGTGTGGTACCTTTACCTTGTGAATGGCCAGCCTATTAGCACTGCTGCATACTACAGATGGACTGATATTGCCTGCCTGATGCGGACCTCCGACTTCCGTTTGTGGAATTATTACGGGCGATCCGTTTCGAACGCAAGTTCTGCCCGGACGGGGGACCCTGTGCTCCTGTTCTGCTTGTACTGCCCCTCGCGCGCTTTCTCTCTCGTCGTCGCGTCAATCGGGTCGCTCACGCGAGTCACGAGCCCCCTGTTTTATTGCTGCAACTGCAAAGCTTCCTGACGAGAGAGACTCCCCGCCCAAACCCCACAGGCCACAGAGCCGCACGCGCGAGCGCGAGCGCGACCGGCGACCACCATGGTGCCAGCGTCCATCGCCCTGCTGCTGTCCCTGCTCCCCGTGGCCGCCGACGCAGCGGCAGCGGCAGCGGCAGCCGGAATGGATCCAGCAGAGAGGGAGACGCTGTTCCGCGTCATGGAGGCCGTGTCCTCCGACCGGGACTGGCGCGTCGAGAGCCCCGACCCCTGCGGCGCGCCGTGGCCGGGGCTCGAGTGCAAGCCGGCCACCGACGACGCGGACGCCGCTGCGGCGGCGCGCATGCACGTCACGCGGCTGGACTTCGGCGTGGAGCCCAACCCGACGTGCAAGGACGCGGCGTCCTTCCCTCCCGAGGTGTTCTCGCTGCCGCGCCTCCAGTCCCTCTTCTTCGTCGAGTGCTTCACCAACCCGGCCGCCGCCACGGCGCTAACGCTGCCGGCGCCCGCCAACCTCTCGGCGGCGTCCGGCCTGCAGCAGCTCAGCATCAGGGCGAACCCGGCGCTGTCCGGCACGATGCCGCCGGCGCTGGCCAGCCTCCGGGCCCTCCAGGTGCTCACCATCTCCCAGAACGGCCTGGTCCGCGGCGGGATCCCGCCGGGCATCGGGGACCTCACCTCGCTGGTGCGCCTTGACCTCAGCTACAACTCGCTCTCGGGGCCCGTGCCGGCCCAGATTGGCCAGCTCAAGAGCTTGGTCGGTCTGGACCTGAGCTACAACTCGCTGACCGGTGCCATCCCGAGCCGGATCGGCGAGCTGCGGCAGCTGCAGAAGCTCGACCTCAGCTCCAACAACCTCACCGGCGGCATCCCGGACACCGTCGCCAACCTGACCTCGCTCACCTTCTTGGCGCTCAGCAACAATGGCCTGACCGGCCGTTTCCTTCCAGGCATCTCCGGGCTGCAAAACCTCCAGTACCTGATCATGGACAACAACCCGATGGGCGTCCCACTGCCTTCGGAGCTCGGCAGCCTCCCCCGCCTGCAGGAACTCCGGCTGGCCGGCTCCGGCTACTCGGGCCCGATACCGGAGGCGTTCGGCCAGCTGGCGAGCCTGACGACGCTCTCGCTGCAGGACAATAACCTGACGGGGCCCATCCCCGCGGCGCTCAGCCGGCTGGGCAGGATGTACCACCTGAACCTCAGCAACAACGCGCTCGGCGGGGCCGTGCCGTTCGACGGCGCGTTCCTGCGCCGGCTCGGCGGGAACCTCGACCTCAGCGGCAACTCCGGGCTGTGCCTGGACGACCGGAGCGTCCTGCGGGGCGTCGGGATCGGCGTCGGCGCCTGCCGAGGCAGCGGCGACGGTGACACCCAGTCGTCGGCGGCGCGTACAAGCTCGGGGAGCAGAGCTCCGGGAGAGGTGTGATTACGACGAGAGGTTCCCTGTTAGGCCTGCTTGGCCCTGCGTGCGTGGCCGTGTGCTGCCTTTTTGCCTTAAACGAGCACGCTCTGTATTGACTGGACTTTCGTGCTCGTACTACCATGGAGTGATGTACCATTATTGTACGTAGGTATAGTGCATTGCAATGTTAGGCCCCGTCGTGTGGCTCCTTTCGTGTCCCGTCCTCCGTGTGCACTGAAGCGAAGATTCCGTTCTTTTCTCTCAAAATGATAAAATCGACAAGGAACAGGTGTATAGACTTTGGTCTCAAACTAAGTTTGGCTAAAATTATAGGAGAAAATAACACTATCAATAACATAAAATGAGCACGCTATAAATATATATATTCTATGTTATATCTAATAAGGATATTAATTTGATATCATAAATCTTAATTCTTTTCTTCTAGAAATTCAATAAAAGTTTAAAATTTTTTGACTTAAGACAACATTAAAAATCCATGTATATAGAGACAAAGAGTACATTTTTTATTTGGCTCCACCCGTTTCGGCACACAATAGCAAAGAGCTGTCCATAAGCTTAGTTAGCTCAAGTTGTCAACCGTTTTGTTTCATGCTTTTAGTGAAGAGCACCAACACTTTTAGAAGGAGCCAAGGAGCAAGGTGCGCGACAAGTATAACACATGTATGCTTTTCTTTTCTTTTCTTTTCTTTTTTGATAACCACCTTTTTTTGAGCAACGGCAGGGAAGGTCCCTACCTATTTTTTTCTTTTATTGCTATAAAAAATGAAATTACAACAGAGCTAGTACAAGCCTTCAAGGCCAAAAGGGAAAAAACAAGATATACTAAAGCCTATTCTCACACCACTGTTTGAGGGGTTCTGCAATCCTTTGCTTAGCCTTGATACAAACTGGATCTAAGTTCATCTTTGAAATTCAACTTCCATTGCATCAAAGAGGTTGCTTTGTTATCAAAAATGATTCCATTTCGTTGCTTCCGCTGCATGATCCAACAAGCATGATAAAAATATCTCCCTCCGCGTGACGCCAAACATTGTTCTAGGCTGTAATAACCATGTCGATATCAAGTTATGATTCCTGGAAAGTGTCAATCGGGCGCACGGTGCGTGCGTACACTCAAAGAAGAGATGGAAGCTTGTTTCTTCTGTTCCATTGTTGCAAAGGACACAAGAATAATCATCTAAGTGCATTCTCTTCTCCAGTGTTTGCTTGTGCTTAAACGATCTTTATAAGAAGCCAAGCAAAAAACTTATGTTTTCCTAGATTTCCCCTTCCAGTTGAACAAAGGTGTAGCTTGGACAGTACCTTGAAGTTGTTTGTAAGCCCTTTTAGAGGAATAGGAATTGCCCCAGTTATATTTTCATACATCTTCCATACATCTTGCAGGTCTGGTTCTCTAAAATAAGCCCTTTTAGAGATAACCACCTATGTTGGGTTGATATCTGTGGTGACAGTTATACAACGAAGTCCATAATGCTTATTTTAGGGAGGAAGTGAGATCGTACAAGACGATCACATTTGTATTGTTGTTTAGTTTAGGGATTATAAATTTATAAGGACAAATCATCCTTCTTCATGACATTCCTCATAAACACATATCCTTCATTTATGAAGTTAATCTTTGTTTTGTTTTCCTCCTTCCTCGCCTCACGTGATGTCCTCCTCAACCCTTGGCACATTTTGAGCTCGTTAGCTCTCATGTGTTGTCTCCTTTTTTTTTTTTGAAAGAACCATGTGTTGTCTCCTTACTCGTCGTATATCTCATTGTACCTCATATTATCTCCATACCTACTCTAACATGTCATTGGTACCTTATGGAGGTGTCTCCATACCAAGCTTCAACGACATGGACATTAAGCTCAGACTCGGCTTTGGCAATGTAGATAGCCTGAACAACGTGATTGGGTGGTGTAGCTCGATCAACTCATTGATTTTATGCCTCCATGCCAGTCCCACCATGGTTTGGCTTTTAAACATCATGTCCCAAATTACTCATGTTGTAACCGAAATCAATGACATGCATGTGTGTCCTTTTAAATTACAATATGTCTTACTATTACTAGAAAATTGATTGAGAGGCATGGTTATTCTTTTGTCAAACTCCTATATCCTAAAATACATGGATACGTTTTTTTTGGATGAAAGGGGTTGTAATTTTCAAAGGAATTAATAGGTGTTCATCTACATTTTAGCCGAGAATGAATCTAAACTTTATACAACTAATAAATTGGCTAGTTTTAAATTTGAACTAGTAGTCAAGTTCAATCCAATCGTACATACCCTTATTTATGTACCTTTGTCGTATCCTCGTACATGCTGGTTCAGTGGTTTGCCCCATCTCACAATCTGGCATCAGCAAGCACAACATTTCTGCATCACGATCGACGAGAAATAGCAGAACGCATTTTCGGTCTTCCGACGGTATCCTGCCGCGGCGCCGGGCAGAACACGGACAATGAAAATAGCCATCAGCCAGCAGTTGCAAAAAGCCGGGGACGTCGCCCCGCTGGCCGGTCGATGCCCAGTGTCACGCTGTCACTCATCGCCGCCTGCCACGCTGTATGTCTGGTCAGCGGCCAGGGCCCGGTGCCCTGCGCACAGTCGCCCAGGGCGCCCATGCCGGCATGCCGTGCCGAGCTGGCGAGCTGTGTTGCTGACAGCGTAGAGAGTAGAGACGCACAGCGCACGGGCATGCCAACGTGAGGGACTGGCAGTTGAAGTGAAGGCGGGTCATGGGTGGCCGGCGGCCGAGCCGGAAGTCAGGTGCCTGCAAACTGTGTGCGTCGTACGCACGTGTCTCCCGCCGGTTGCCGGGGAGCGAGCGCGCCCTGCTGGCAACTTTGCCGTTGCATTGCAGCATCGCGTTTGTGGCTTGTGGGCCTGTGGCGCAGTGCTGGATGCTCGGCTGGCGCCCTCGCCTCCTCTAGTTATTCGCGATCAAAACGGATCGGATATCACTGATACCACATTTGTTTTCATATTTCTGTCCGGATTCGGATCGAATACGGATAAGATCAACCATACCGGATAGGATAAGACTTGTATCGACATCATAAATATGTGATTTAAGTATTCGGATACGGATACGGTATCGGATGTTGAATGTCCGGACTCGCATACGGACGGATTAAAACACCTCTAAACGAATTCGGTCGAACGGACGGACGAATAAATATCTGTACCACTTTCATCGTGACTAGTTATACACTTTGGTATGTTTGGATCCCTCTTTTATACATTCTAAATTATACATTTTAGAACTAAAAGTGAGTTAAAGTGTTAAGTTTTTAGGGCCCTAAGGTTTAGAAGATGGGTCCAAAGTCCAAACACACTATATTATACTAGCTCCAAGTGGGGTTAAAACAGAAGCCACAGGTCAGCAGGTAAAAAAAAGTTCAAATGAGATAGAGTGAGTTAAGTGTGTGAAACAAGAGGCTCAAATGGAACAGATATCCAGATACGTTTGAATCTATATTGGATTCTAGGAATCAAGATTCTCAATACAGATTTTAGAAACCAGATTCTAGATAACAAAAATCCCTCCTATTTGGACATTATATTCTAAGATTAAGGTTATGGATATTTGAGAATGCTTCTTTTGTCTGTCTCAAACATTTTTTTTTTCTTGACATCATGCAATTTGGCAACAATGCGAAGCGAGAATGTTGCTCAGCTTCCCTTTAGGATAATGACTTTCGACATCAGGACTTCCAAGTCAGTGTTCACCTTGCAAATGTTCTTGTGATTTTCATAGCATCAAAAGTACCCGATTACTAGCTAAAATTAAGTGCAGATCTCCAGAGCCAGACTACTCATGCTAGCCTTAGATCACTGGGGATCCAGAGTACATAACGAGGATCAGAACTAACAAAACACTAGTGCGAGACAGAGAAAAGAAAGAGACACTAGCTTAGGTGTGTGTAAAACTGTTGACGAGTGACATAGGTGTGGCCGGCGATATGTACGAGCGGAGATGGTTGCGCTCATGCTTGTGCGAGCTGGAGGAAGCGGCAGCAGTGGAGGCGTGACTGAAGCCAATTTAGTACTAGTTACGTAAAATATGTCTGAGAGGAAGATGGAGCCGTTAGCGCTCCGCCCGTTCCCCTCGGGCGCTCGTCCGCCCCCTACACCGAACCACCCAATCCCACCCAAATCCTCCAAATCCTCCACAAATCCAACCCATTTTCTTCTCCCAAGCGCAGATCCGCTCCTACCTCGCCTTGATCTGCAGTTGGATGTGTCTTCCTGCCCCCGTGTTGGCTGCCGCTCGGGTGGAGCCGCTCCTCCGTTGGGCAGCCAGTGGACTGCGGCGCCGTCGTGCCGTGCTGCTTCTCCGCATCCTGCTTCGCCTCCGTGTGCTGGGGCGGACGATGCCGACGCCGTTGTGCGGCCGTCGCTGCCCGCATCGTGCCCGCCGACGGCGACCCCGGCCCTCCACGTTTCGGAGACTCGACGGGCCCGGCGGTCGTAGCCCCAAGTCACCGGCCGTCACCCCGCAACGGCGGCCACCATTGGCAGCGCAGCCGCCGCCGAGTCTGCGGCGAGGCGGCCTCGTGCCGTTGGGGCTCGACGTCTTCCTTGTGCATCCGTCCGCCCCCGCCCCGTCGCCCTCTCCCTTCTCCCCTCGCCTCCCCATCCCCCGGGGTCGGCTTGAGGGGTGCCGCCGCCGCGTCTCCGGCTGCATCCGTTGGAGGTGTAGAGGTTGATTCCCGGGTCGTCGTGGTGGGCGCCTCGGATGTTGAGGACGGGGAGGAGGACACCGGCGGCGCCCGCCACCGGCCCTGCCGGCCTCCTCCAGCCCTTCCCCTCCCCGCCGCCCCCGGTGTGATGCTCTCCCCGCCGCCGCCTTGTCCCGCGCGGGTCCAAAGCACGCGGTGGGAGGAGATCCTCCTTGCCGACGCTCCGACGTTGAAGAGGGCGAGCTATCGCCCGGCGGGCGTTCCTCTCCCGCCCACCGACGCGCCCTTTCAATGCTCGGCCTCTCGCCGGGCCCCGAGGACAGGGTGTCTTCGGCTCTAGTTGTTGGAGGCGGCTCTAGCGCCGCCGGACCTTGGGGACGCTATCCCCGATCTTGAGGCGCTAGGCGCCGGCCGGGGCGGTGCCCGCAAGAATGCCGGCACCCACGCCCACCACCATACGTATGTGCTCGTCGTGGCTCGAGCGCCAAGGGAGGAGGAGGCGCGACGTCCCCGTCGACCGAGGACCGGTGGCGCCGATGGTCTTCCCGTGGCGCACCCTCCGCCGGCTACCGTGGTGCCCGCGCTCCGGCGGCTTGGCACGCAGCCTAACCGCGCGTGTCACCGTGCATCGCCGTCTTGGGCGTCATCGGGCATCACGGCCACGCCGCCGCCGCAGCCGTTGTCGAGACGCAGAGCTCTCCGACGCCGTCGGTGCCCTCCTACCGATGGGATTCCGCGGCACCACGTTCCTCGTGCGATCGCTTGCCCGTTGACGCCGACGGCTTCACGCTTGTCCAAAGCCGTAGGCGTGGCGCCGCGCTGGGCCCGACTTGCCATCGTCGCCGACGGCAAGTGCCGCCTCGCTCGTCGGGCTATGCTTCAATTGTCTTGCCGGGTGATCACATTGCCGCCGGTGCACCTCCCCGTCACGCCGCCTCTTCGCCTCGGCCACGAGGCATCGGCAAGGAACCGTAGCCGGGCCGGGCATGTCGTCCACCTCAAGATCCTTCCTTGCCACCTCCGGGCCGCCACGCCATCGTCAATGGTGGCGTAGCCGAGGGCTTCGGCGCACGGCAGGCTCTTGCAGCTCCGATCCTTGTCGGACAGATTCTCCGTCCGCCCCTTCGACCTCGACCTCGCGGGTGGCTGCCCACGTGGTGGTGACGTGCGCTGCGCCGACGGGGTTCGTCGGCGACGCCGGAGGCATCGCCGCAAGCGGCCAAGGCAGGTCATCAATGACAGCACCGTCGCACACACCGACGCGCTGCCAAGGGAGCCCTTCGTCGACGTCGTGGGCGTCGGTGCAGCGGGCTAGGGAGCTCAACGTCGACCATGCCGTGGCACCCGCCGACCCGCCGGCGTGGAAGCTCACCGGAGGCCGGGTTGACCCGATGTTGGAGGAGCTCGCCGCCTCCTCGTCGTGCACCCGTCTACAACGTCGCCAGAACCGCCTTCACCGCCACGTTTGTTCCGGGCCGCGCTTCGCGGTTCTCGACGACCGGTGGAGGCCGCCGTGGACGCGGCGAGGTCGCCGCTTCACCGCAGCCTACCCCGGGCTCGGTGGCGCTGGAGATGGCCGGCGTCGATGCGGTAATTGCCGCCGACCTCGCAGGCCCGCCGCCGCGCTCCGCGTCCGGGCACCCCGCAACGCCCGTGCTGCGCGCGCCTATCGAAGTCTTGGTGGCCGCGGAGGACCGGTCTCCCCCGAGCTCGGACGAGGGCGGCGGGGACAGCGTGGACCCTTCGACGGGGACGCTGGTGCGCCGTGGGAGTGGTGGCCATTGACGGCACGCCGCGGCACGTCCGACCCGTCGGTCCCCCGGCGTCCTCACTTCCAGCTCACCGGCGCGGCCCTCGACCCGCTCTAGGACCGACCGAGGCGTCGGTGGCCGCGCTTCATCGATGCCTCACCCCGCCTATTGTACCTCCCGTGGTGGCTCCCCACGCCCTCGGACATCCTCCATCGGGCGTGGATGAGTGGCGCTGCGTCGCCGCGCTCGGCGGCCAAAATCGGCCTATCGTGACCCTCACCCGGAGCGTCGGGCTCGCCAGTGCCGCTCAACAAGTGGTCCGACGGTCGGCCAACGCGGCGCCCGAAACCCCGACGCCACCATCGAAGTCCGGTTCCACGAAGCCTTCGGCGGCGACATTTTCTCTTCTCGGCGTGAATGGTTGAGGGAGTTGTTTCCACAGCTCGGACGCGTGCCGCGGTCGACGCCTCGACGGGCTTAGGCTTCCGCCTGGGCCGGTCGCACATTTAGTTTACTAAGTTAAGACAACCTTTTTGCTCCACCGTTGAATAGCCGGTGCCTTCTTTGTTTCTTTGCTTGCTTTCGCCGTGAATCCGCCCCGGGGATGGCAAGTATGTAACAAAAACTCCTTTTTCTCTTAGAGCAATACATGCAAAGTGCATGATTTCGAAAAAAAAAAAAACGTGACCAATTTCAATACCCAATTTAATATTGAACTCATCTCAATTCCATGTCCCTAGATGTCTACTCCCAAGGTATCCTTATATTAGGCAATCTTTTTCTTCAAAAAAATATTAGTCAGTCCATTTATTTTCGCATCCAGCACGCCAGATAAAAGAAACTGTGCCCTCTGTAATGGGCTGTCTTTTGCCCCAAGAAACCGTGAAGTGCGAACCACACTAGCGGAAATGCTTAGCTTACGGTGTTTTTGCTATAGTGTGTGTCCTCATTACGACGCGTGTACACAACCGAAATTGTTCGCTGCTTTGCACCGTGCTTCGTGTTTTGTTACCAGAAAACCAACGGTGCAAAACGGAAAGCAACGACGGAACTGGCCAAAATCACAAGGGAACGTGTTGCCACCGTAACCGTCGTTGCGCGCACAAAGAAAAAGGACACCGACCCGTCACGTCCGACCCCGCAAAACGACAGCACGGTCGATCCCCCGCGCGTCTGCCGTTGCCCGAGCCCGCCTGGCCGCCTGGGCCTGGGGCCCCTCACACCGAGTCACCGCCAGCAGCGAGCCGCACGGGCGCACGCATCTCCGCGCGCCACGGCCAACGCCTGCGGCGGCCTCGCGAATCGCGTCGCGTCGCGGGGGTCGCTTTCGGCCCTGGACCCCGCGGCCGGAATCGAATCTCCCCCTCCTCCCCCTTCCGGCCTCCTCCCCGACCCGTGAACGCCGCATCGCTTCGCTCCCTGCCCCCATCTCGTCTCCGCCGCGCCCCTCCTGACGCGCCGCCGCCGCCACAGCCGCCGCCGCGTCCCCTCCAGCGGCCAGGTAGGGTCTCCGCCTCAGTGCCGCCCTCCCCTTTCTCTACCTCCTCCTCCTCCTCCTCGTCCTCCGTGGTCTGGGATTCGGCGATGCGCCTTTTTTTCCCCCTGAGCAGCGAATCAGTGACGCGCTTGTGTTTCGGGTCATTGGCGCTCGTTTCATTGGTCGGGGAGTGAGCGAGATTCGGTGGCTAGCTGCCATGCAGATCTGTGAGCTCTCGAGCGTGGGATCGCGTCCCGTTTGTTCGGGGGCTATCGGGCTTTTCAGACCTGATGGATCAGGTGGAGGAAAGGTGGAGTCAATTTTGAGAGCGATGTTCATTTTCCCTTCGAATTTAGTGTTTCCGTGCTTTGGCTCGAACTAATTGGGAGTGCGGGGACAATTTCAACTGGCGAATCAGCTGGATCTGACCTGCTCGATAAGCTTTCATAGCCGAGTGTGATATGCATGTGAATTTCGCAGCGGTTGCATTCGCGTTTCGTTAATCATATTTGGGTTTGGCTGGAATTTAGGCAGAAGATGGAGGGAACGGGCAAGGATGGCAATCCCTTGAGGAATTACCGGATTGGTAAGACTCTGGGGATCGGCTCTTTCGGTAAGGTGAAAATCGCGGAGCATATAAGCACTGGACACAAGGTGGCAATTAAGATCCTCAACCGTCGTAAAATCAGAGGCATGGAGATGGAAGAGAAAGGTTGGTGTCCCATGGTCGTTTGCCTTCCCCTGTAAATCTTACTGATCTATAGTCAGTATTACGTATGTGCAAACATCCTCCATGGCAATTCGATTTTCGTCTAATAGACCATAGTTAGTCCCTGAGGACTTGCAATTATCTGGTTTAGTGCTATGTGTTAGGTTCTACACCACTGTTATACCGATTGAACTTCTCATATGTCTTGACACTGTTGTTGCATAATGTACATAATTACAAGTGATATAAGCAACTTGTAAGCACACCACTATTTTATTGCTGTTTCGTTTGGAAGACAACTGTGCATATTTCTTTGTAATGTTGGCTGGGACTAATGATTACCTGCAACCTTTAGCTAGTCACGATTCCAATGAGCATCATTCATCTTCTATGCTAGTCACGGTTCCAATGAGTATCATTCATCTTCTATATTTGATATTACCTATCTAGTTGGCTAGTTGCTAGGCTGTTATGTGAACATTCTGCCTGAACTGCTTGATGTTTTACCTTTTTGCAGTTAAAAGAGAGATTAAGATATTGAGGTTATTTATGCACCCACATATCATCCGCCTCTATGAGGTTATAGACACAGCAGCTGATATTTATGTTGTTATGGAGTATGTTAAGTCTGGGGAATTGTTTGATTACATTGTTGAAAAAGGTAGGCTGCAGGAGGAAGAGGCTCGCCGTTTCTTCCAACAGGTGATGCGTTGTTTACATGTCCTACAATTGCATGATAAATATACAGTGACTAGAAGACATCAGATCAAAACATATGTGTTATTCCTCTTTAAGTGCTCGTATGTGATAGTGTACTCTTTGACCCTCTTGCTACAGATTATATCTGGTGTTGAATATTGCCATAGAAACATGGTGGTGCATCGTGATCTAAAGCCAGAAAATCTCCTTTTGGATTCAAAATGCAATGTTAAGATTGCAGATTTTGGCTTAAGTAATGTTATGCGGGATGGCCATTTCCTCAAGACAAGCTGTGGTAGCCCAAATTATGCGGCTCCTGAGGTAAGCTTTCTCTATTGAGTTGAAGATACGAAGAAACCAATCAATGTGGTGCTGTATTTCCACCCTTACAATATCCTTTTATATTCTGTAGGTTATATCTGGTAAATTGTATGCTGGGCCTGAGGTTGATGTATGGAGCTGTGGGGTTATTCTTTATGCTCTTCTATGTGGTACTTTGCCATTTGATGATGAGAACATTCCAAACCTTTTTAAGAAAATAAAGGTTAGAAAGCATCTGCATTGTTCTATGTTAGAAACGTACATTATTACTTGGTCGTGCTGATTTAGAGCTTATTTATATCTCCCCATCCTCTTGCATTTTAGGGTGGAATATATACACTTCCTAGCCATTTGTCAGGTGCAGCAAGGGATTTGATTCCAAGAATGCTGGTTGTTGACCCAATGAAACGGATCACCATTCGTGAAATTCGTGAACATGATTGGTTCAAAATTCATCTCCCACGCTATTTGACTGTGCCTCCTCCAGATAGTGCACAACAAGTTAAAAAGGTACAGTTTGTTCTACAGTACTTTGCATTGATGTACTGCACACTCAGCTAATATAAGCTACCCATGGTGCTTTGGGTGGCACTTGTGCTAAATATTTCTTCCTGTGATATCTGAACACTAACCCCTAATGTGCCACCACAGCACCAAATGGCACATATGTCAACGTCATTGAATTGGGATAATTAAGTGCCCCTCTGCTCCAAATTATATAGTTCATTTTAGCTTACTCCTAAGTCGAACTTTCAAATTTTGACCAAGTTTATAGAATAATTCATCAACACCTATAATATAAAGATAGTTTCACTAAATTCTCCATGAAATATGTCTTGATACTTCATTTATTTGAACTTGTAGGTGTTAATATTAGTTAGAGAAGTTTGACTTAGAACAGCAAAGCTAAATGGAACTATAGTTGAACTTTGGGAGTATACTACTATCTATTTTCTAGGCAGCACCTCTCTGTATGATGCCATGGTCCTACATTTTCAGATAGCAAGAATATTGAACCAGAAATAACTCAACTCTATGTTTAGACTCTACATATCTGTCCAAAAAAGAATCTCTTCTCTGTTTGACAACAGCTAGGGCTCCCCTGTGTTGTGTTTAACTTGTTGTGATATAGACATCGTTACACACAGTCCCTTTTTATGTTATACTTTTGTGCTGCATTGTTAGTATCTTCTATCTTATTAAAGTATTTCATCTTTCTAATTATGTTTTCTGTAACCTTTTTTTTTCTTTAAACTGTATATAATATCCACAATACCACTTGTGTAATCTTCTTTCTGTCTTGTGTGAATGATCTACTCTAGCAGTATTGGCTCTGCATTGTGGTAGCACGCTTTTTTTTTTCTCTTCTGGCCACATGTTTACATACAATAATGTTTGCTCCCCTTTTGTAGATTGATGAGGAAACTCTCCGTGAGGTTATAGGTATGGGGTATGACAAGAACCTGTTGGTGGAATCAATCCAAAACAGGCTGCAAAATGAGGTATTATTTCTTTTGCACCTTATTGTCTTCATACATCCTTTTGTAATGTAATGATCATGACTGGATCATTGGACTTAAAATGTACAGGCGACTGTTGCTTATTACTTACTGTTGGACAATAGGCTTCGTACAACCAGTGGCTATCTTGGAGCTGAATGTCAAGAAGCTATGGTGAGCAAATGAGTCGTTATATTTTTATCCCTTGATAGTTCGGCTTCCTCTGTTGAGTAATGCATCTTCCACAGTTCCACATCATATATTGTTTGCTGTAGTAATCTAAATTCAGACAATTTTCCTCTATTGTTTGCTGTGGTATTTTAAATCCAGACAAGTTTCCACATATATTGTTTGTTTGCTGTGGTAACTTAAATCCAGACAATTTTTTCTGTTTTCTTTTCTTGGCACATAGGACTCCTCATTTTCAAACATAGCATCATATGAAACACCAAGTTCAGCACGTGGTAATCGTCAGCAAATATTTATGGAGTCTCCTGTTGGCATGAGACAACATTTTCCAGCTGAGAGGAAATGGGCTCTTGGCCTTCAGGTATTCTAGTTTCAAGTTGCCTCTATTGTTTAACTATTGGCTTCTTCCATTCAACATTTCTTTGTTTTGTGTTAGTCGCGAGCACATCCAAGAGAAATAATGACTGAAGTGCTGAAAGCTCTGCAAGAATTGAATGTTTACTGGAAAAAGATTGGTCACTATAACATGAAGTGCAGATGGAGTCCTGGCTTTCCCGGTCAAATTCATAACAATCATAACTTCAGTGCAGAGTCCATTGAAACTGATGGCCAAAGTGAGAAGCTAAATTTAGTTAAGTTTGAAATTCAGGTATGCTTCATGTTTTTTTTCCTGTTTCTGGTATATTCCTTATTTATTAATGTCTCAATAGAATACCTTCTGGTGCGATTTACAATCTCCTACTGTCTTTATACCCTGGTTAAACTTTGGATCTTTATAGATGTTATATAATACTGCTAATCTGGCTCTCCCCCTGAGATCACTTGCGCTGCGATATCACTTTATATATATACGAAAATTTCAGTTATTAACATGTGGTGATTGCCTATTATTTTAAGGATGGGGGCAGCTTCACAAATCTCAAGCAGTACAAATTGCACTTGCTTTCATATCCCCTGCACTCTCCCATCCATATGCTTGCTCCAATAATGATTACTGCTTCCATCTGATGCAGATTTAGTCAAGACTTATTTGGATTGAATTTATCATTATGTATAACACCCTATATATTTTGTTTCCATATAATATGTTTACCACTTACTATGTTGCGCACTAAATTGTTGCGCTGACATACCTGCATTTGATGCAGTCTCGCATGATCAAGAATCCTATACGGCTGGGACCACATTTCTTTATTCGTATTGTCTGCGCTTTATTTTTTTATCTTTGTAATGTGTGGTCTCTTGTTGCAGCTTTATAAAACAAGAGACGAGAAATACCTCCTCGACTTGCAAAGAGTCAGTGGACCACAGCTCCTCTTTCTGGACTTGTGCGCGGCCTTTCTAGCTCAGCTGAGAGTTCTTTGATTCCCTGTGTCTGCTTTCCATCAATTGCATTCCTTGCATTACACTGGAGGAATGTCGAATCGCTCACAAAGCTGTAAATAGTAATCATATCTCCAGTAGTTTGATTTCTGGAGTATGTAGATTGTAGACATGCGAAGCTGTTGTGCCTGGCTATTTTTTGAACCAGACTTTGTGGAGCATAGATGGCTCCTGGTTCTTTAGAGCTGGCCGGCTGCTGGTGAAGGCACTAGGATATGCAGTGAACTAGATCAGTGCTTTTGCTGGCTTTAATGTCTATCTACATGAATAATTTCAGCTCTCATAATGGTTAATTCAAAGCTTAGCAGCGTACAGGTCAAGTGAGATGCATTTTGAAGCATTGTTTACAACCTTTGTGGACTTTTAATCTCTACCTGGTAATCAGTTTAGTATTACTTTTGACTGGAGTTAGATACATTAAGCAACTTCTAGCTTAGACTCGGACAGGTTGCAGCATGATCATGAAACATTCTATTCATGATTTTTGTCGGCGACAGTTTGCTTTTACCGTATGTGCTAAAGTAGAACCCAACTGTACCATGCTGAACCTATTTGCTTGAAGTACTCAGAACCTGCTTGGCCTAGGCAAGGATTCCCAGGCGCTGGATTTTGGTTGCCTGGTTATAGATTCTTGCCTGGCTGCAAACCTAAAACCTGCCTGGCAGCCAGCAAGCAAACACTCCCTCATGAATTTCGGTCTTTGAAAATTGAACTTGTTACAAAAGGGTAAACTGAACTACATTGATAGTTCATACAGTATAGATCAATATTGTTTTCTTTATTATGATAATGTTTTTTGAACGCAAATTATGATAATGTTTTTGACCGTGGAAGTTTTCATTTTGATATTTTAGTACAGTCATTTTTTAACCAAGTTTTTTAGATATTTTGAAAAAAGTTCCCATACCGATTGGTATTGGATTTTGTATTACAGTACCGATTGATATATTGGAAAAAAGAAACAAGAAAAACATCTTTTCTAGACAAACCTAGTTTTTAAAAGACATCAAACATTGAAAATGAATGCTAAAAACATCCTTGAGATCGCAGTTCACACACCCCTTTGTGACCCGATCCATACGTTATCCCACACATGAAGACATGGCCTTGCACTACTGCTGCAACATTGTCTTGGCAAACGTCTTGTGAGCGCTCACATCTTGTACCTCTCCTTATTTTCAGTGAAGTAGGTGACGAGTCGGTCCCTGTCCGGAAGGCAAGGCTTGAGAGCTTCATTGGAACTGTACTCCTTGGCCCACTGGCATAGAGCGGGGAACTCGTCGCCGTCCACCAATATCACTCCAGCCACCTCCTCAAGCACGCCGATCCAGGGACCTAACGCACACGCTGCTATGTCGAGGTAGCCTGGCGTGTCGCCACCAAAGAACCTTTTCCCGTTGAGCTGAGCCTCTAGGAGTGCCAGGTTCTCCTTGGTCTCCTTCACTGCAGCCTTTTGCGCGTCGCCCTCCGCCCAAAACGCCAGCCGGAACGGCTGGGAGAACTGTGTTCAGTAAACCAGCATATGTTCAGATCATTGCATAGGAACAGGCGAAGCCAGCAGGTTTAAGTAACAAATGCAGCAGCATACCTTGATGTCCATGAAGTTCGCCCAGAAACGGGCCATTGCACGATCATAGGGGTCGGCCGGCAGGATACGCGGCCCGTCGAAGACCTCGTCGATGTACTCTACGATGACGAGGGACTCACAGACGGCCAGGTCGCCATGGAGGAGCACGGGCACCTTCTTGTGGACAGGGTTCTTGGCGAGCAGCAGCTCACTCTTGTTGGTCAGGTCTTCCTGGATCAGCTCATAAGGCACGCCCTTGAGCTGCAGCGCGGCCTCGACGCGGTGCGAGTATGGGCTCGCATAATGGCCGATGATCTTAACAGGCGGAGGCATGTTTACCTACTGTTGTTCTTGCTCTGCTGAAAAACTTACAGAACCATTCGTATTTATAGGAGAACCCAGGCTGGGGTGAATAAGTCAGAGAGATCTTAAGCCATGTGCTTGGCATAAGCAGTGACCTCAGCGTATCCATGGTCCATAGGTCATATAAGAGCATCTCCAAGCTTGCAGATTTTCTTTCTTTGTGATTTGTATATTTCACAACTCTTAAAACAAAAACAAAGAAATAAAAGAGGACATCTCCAACCGTTTTGCAATTTTGACTTAGCAATTACCCAAAATAGGCAGCGTGGGTGGAGGGATGTGGTGCGAGATTCGCGGCATGGACGTCGGAGCGGTGCATGCGACAAATGCCAAGCGCGAGGGGCTTGGCATATATGCCAAGTCTCCCCCTCCAAATGCCAAGTTAATGAAAATGCAAAGGCTAAATGCATAACCATTGGAGAGGGTTTTTTTAGGATTTTTATGCAAATTAGTAAATGCCAAGTCCAAATGCATAACCCTTGGAGATGCTCTAAGCGGTCACTTTTCTTCGGTACATTGCTGAACAAGTTTCAGTTCGGGCATGCGAATTTGCTTCAGTTTCAGTCTGCCACGTCGTTGAAAAAGAGTCTTTTCCATACATGCCATTGAAAAAAACACGCCTTCCACTGAAGCCACTAAAAAAATGGCCCGGTCACAGGTGCCATCGAGTTTGAAACTCTTACCACTCACGCCATTCTGTCATGTTTTCACCGTTTGACACCCTTAACTTGTGGGCCCAGCCAGCTAAGAAGTCAAAAATACCCTTCCGTTCAATACCGTATCTCTTTTTCCTCTTCTTCTTCACCCGAACCCGCACGCCGCATCCTCGAGCGTCGTCTCCCTCGCGCCGCCTGTGGCCAGGCGGACCTCCCCACGCTCGCGACGGCGGCGGCCAGGTGGACCTCCCGCGCGTGCGCTCGCGGCGGCCGGGACCTCCATCCTGCGCGCCTCCATCGCACTCCAGGTCGCGGGCGTGCGGTCCTCGCGCTTGTGGGAGCGTGCATACGCGGAGCGGGGAAGGGTCACCGGCCGTGGGGGCCGATGGGCGGGAGTTGCTCCGCTGTCGGCGCCGAGCCGCTACGCCGCCGCGGGGTCCCTGCCGCGGGCGTGGCGGCGGTGCCAGGAGCACCCGCAAGCCCTCGTCCCGTCGGCGCGCGAGCTAGCGGCTGGATCCGCGTCCGCGTCTGCTATGCCGAAGTGCTACGCACGCGGAGCTGCGCATGCCGGGTCTTTGCGCACGCGGAGCCTCGATGCGGCGGAGGCGTGCGTGGACACGACCTCCCGGCCGCCCCCCGAACGTCACGCACCGGCGCCGTCGTCCTGAACTCGACACGCACCGGCGCGGCCACGGGCGCTGCCAGCGCGTAATGGCGCGGCGCGGCGAAAAGCGACGCGGCGGCCGCGGACGAGGAGTTCCCCGCCACGACGAAGCTCTCGAAGACGATGGTGAGGCGGCGCGCGAACGGGGACGGCACTGTGGCAGAACCTCCTAAGTAATGTGGCCCACATACACTAATCTTCGTCTTAACAGACCTCAGATTACTATGCATGTGTTCCACACGACTTATGAAGCTCTGTCGGGTGTCCTTAACGAACCCCGATTGAACCACAATTAAACTCATACCCGGGATCAACAATGGAGTAACTACAACATTACAACATTTGCTACAAAAATATATACATCAGAGTGCGGAAGAATGATAACACTAAAAAGTTTACAAAATATGAATAAGTTAAATTTTTACAAACTTAACTTCATAAGCGGAAGCAGAGTAGAACTACAGAAGACAACTTAAGTAGAGCACCTAAGTTGGGAGAGGGCACCCGCATCACGCCGAGCCCACCGACATAATCTTGGTTCAAACACCGCTTATAACTCCGGCAATGTGGGTTTAACAAACCCCGAGTACGGGAGTACTCAACAAGACCGACCCGACGAAAAGAGGGTGAAGACTCGAAATGCGAGTCGGAGGACAAGGTAAGGCTTGCAAGAATCAATATTTTTGCGTAAAAAGCTTTTGAAAAACCAAATTGTTTCTTAACAAATTTCTTGCTCTAGCTCAAGCCGATCAAACAACACCAATTAATACCTAAACATTAATTAAGTAGTTACTACGATGATGAACACCGATCGAGTCTTCTTCTCCGAGAAGCACGGCGATTCGAATCCATTTTTACCCAGTGGGACCTAGATCACCGATATACCGGAGACTCTAACTCCGCTGCATACCAGATCACATGATATACCGGGACAACAACCACAGCCATATATCAACCACACGATAAGCATATCAATATACATGGGACTCTCAACCCCACCAGTATATCACACCGAAGTGTGTGTGGATTTTCTAGGGTCTCGATATCACCGATTCACCAACGGACGGTCCTTAGGGCATCAACAGACGGAAACACTACAGAGGGACTCCTTTCCCAATGCAAGTTAGCCGTCCGGACTTAAATTAATTACTAACATCGTGATTCCAACAATAAAAGCCATTCTCATCTTTTTCATTCTTGACATAACGAAAACTTAACTATATAAGCAGGTCTAAGCCATTCTACGCATTTTCTTAAACAGGTAATGAGGAATACGAAATAAGACAGGTAATGCATTTGGTGGGTTTTCACTCAACTCCTAGCCTTTAATGCAACAACTTAAAGCCGAGAGATAAAAACTTTATAAAACCAAGGTAAAGATTTAATGCATCCTAGGGCTTGCACGAGTTGCAGCGGTGGTTAGTTCTCATAGAGATCTCCAAAGTTAGACTTGGCACCGACACCATGGATAGATGACACCAACATCGAGGTAAGAATTCCAACATCATTGATCACCGGCACCTTCTCGAACATTCTTGTAGGATGGCATCTTTTCAAATGTTGATCAAGACAATCCACCTCACTCTCGAAACACTACACGTAATTAATGATGCGTGCTTTAGTATGATGAGCTCATGGCATGATGCATTGGTGAAAGCATAACACTTAAATAACTTGAGTACAACTTTCCTTCGCGATAAAGTTGTACTCTAACAACATTAATTAAATAAAAACCTAGGGTTACACAGGTGAAGCCACTATATTTACGACAACCAGCAGATCAAGATAATTCATACAAGAATACATCGACTAAACCCTAATGACTTAAGTAAGAAAGCTCAAATAACTAATCACTGCACCTAAAGTCATTAACGGCTAACAGGGCATAAAATAACGGTAAAATAAAAGTTGTCAAAACACTCCCTAAAATTAAACTCAAACTCCTCGGACCCTAAGAAGGCTACAAAATAATTTTCATGATTTTTGGAATAACAAATAAATAACTAAAAATCAAGGAAGACTTATTTTTCAATTAAAAGAGCTAATTTTTAAACATAGCAGAAATACCCAAAATAAATATTTAAAATTTCCCTGAGCAGAGAATATCCCAAAGAGCGTTCACAAAAATTTTTAGAATTTTTGGAGCTATAAACATTTTCCTATGAAAATAACAAATTGCATCACTATTCATCAAGACAGAAAAGAATAAAACTTGAATAAAAAGAAAAGGGCGACCTGGGCCTAAACCGCCCAACAGGCCCAGCCAGCTCGGCTCGGCCACGCGCACAGAGCACGCTGGCCCGTGCGCGAGCAGGCGGCCCAACTCGGCCGCGCGGAGGCCTGGCGTGGCAATTTTGCAACAAGGCCCTCGCGGTTTTACCAAAACACAAACAGGTCCATTCACTATTCACTGAGTCACGTATTTTTGCATCAAGCACCCCAAGCTTCTACTAATTCTTGAAATGCGGTCCTCGCGAGCTTCAACAGAGAAGCGACGCCCGGACCGGCTCGGTCTCGCCGGCGGCGGGGTCCCCGGCGGCGCTGCTGGGCTCTACGGCCTCGGGAAGGCACGGCGCGCTCACTGGTGGCACTAACACGGTGGCGGACGCGGCGGCGCATGGTCGGCCACGGGCAGAGTGGCACGGCGGCGACGGAAACGCGCGGAAACGGCCACCGAAGCGGTTTTCGGCGAAACTAATGCGAGCAACACGCTCGACACGACGATGCGACCTCGGCGGTCTAGCTAATCGACCAAAGGCAGCTCCTTACGACGACGCGACTCATACGGCGGCGATGGCAAGTCAAAGCTAGTCGGCGGCAACGATGTTCCGGCGGCATCTCGGCTTCTCCGGTTCATCTAACGGCACCTACACAAGCAGGAGACCACGGCGACTCCGATGCGCACGCTAGAAACGACTGGGAGACGGCGGAGCAGAGTGCTCACCGAGCGCGGGGACGGCGGCAGAGATGGCGGCGCGCGCTCCGGTTGGCAAGGTCGGCGTTCCCGACGAACCTGTACACCAACAAGAGAACGAAGGGGAGCACCTTGAGCCGGATTCAAAGGCAAGAACCTTGGTGAAGACTAATTAGAGCGAGAGACAACGGCTGCAACGAATTTGATGATGAATTGACGGCGGCCGAGCTTGCCGACCGTGGAGACGATGACGGCGCGCAGGCTCTCTAGGCGGTGCGAGGCGGAGCTAGAGGGCTCGGCGGGTGCGCAAGAGCTAGACGGAGATAATGGCGGAGGAAAATGGGAGGATTAGCGGCCGGTGGTGGCGAATTTGGTGGCGAAGTGGAGCTCGGGCTCGGCAATGGCGATGGAGCAGAGAGAGGGAAGAAGAGAAGATGAGCACGGCGACCAGCCTTCGGCTATGTAGTACCGTGGAGGGGACGACAGGGCGACACATGGCGACGAACGTTCCAGCGCTGGACGCGAGCTGGCGGTCACGGCGATACGCCGGTATGGGCGACGAGGACACGGCGATGCCGGTGAACAGAGGGAGACGAAGACGATGATGACGTCGCAAAGAAAGACAAGAATAGGGATGATATTTTCAGAATTTTGCAATTATCTTCAAAAATTAAATAGAAACTCGAAAAACTCCAAAAACAAGGTCTACCTAATTTTTCAAGACCTACAACTTTCTCAAAAGGAACATTTTCAAAATCTGAGCAGAAAATTAAATTTTGAATCAAATTTGAAAAGGGGACAAAAACCCTAGAATCTAATTTTTGCAATTACTTTTGATTTTTCAACTAAACTTGAAAATCTCCAAAACTATGAAATACTCCACTTTTCAAACTGAGCATTTTTCCCAAAAACAACATTTCCAAATTTTGAATAGTTTTTGACTTCTAGTTTTAAAACCAAAAGGGGACAGTTGTCGGAAACGGTAATTTCAAAATATTTTGAAATTCTTTTTGGAAACTTGAAAAACTTTGAATAGCAAACTTGTTGCTCTCATCAAGATGCTCAATTGAGCTTTTTGGACCAAACCCTAATTCTTTACGGATTTTGAATTACAGAGAAAGGGGATAAAATAGGGTTTTCTGAAATTAAGATTTTGAAAGAAAATTTGGACTTGACCTAAATTACTTTTTGAATCACATAACAAAGAACTTAAGTAAACTCTAAACATCATCATTTCATGCATAAAACAAGGCATCACATCCAAGACATTAATAAAACATGAATGCATTTATGCCATGATGCTCGAAAATTAGGTTTTAACAAAGTACTAAATCAAGTTTTAGTTGTAATTAACATCTAGGATGTTACAGGCACGACGCGCGGCGGGATGGCGAAGCCCGTGGCGTTGACGCCGTCAACCCAGCACGTCCGCTGCGCACGCGCAGCCGCCCGAGCCCGGATGCCGGCGGCGGGCGGAGAGGTTGGCCGGGAGGGCGGAGTCGACGAGCTGGCTCGTGTTGCCGCGTCCGCGAGCAGCCGGACACGCGCGCGGACCGCGGCTGCGCCCGTGCCGTGCGCGGGGGCCGGAAAGAAGGCAGCGAGGACGACGGCGTGCACGAGCAGCGATGGGAACGGGGACGGGGAGAGGAGCAGGACGGGACGGCCAAGCCACAGAAGCCGCTTCATGGCCACCGCCGTTCGATCTCGGAGACCGAAGGAAGACGCACAGCCGCATTGTCCGCTCTGTTTCCTCGTGGAAAAAAAAAAACTCCACCAAAGTGGGCCCAATTTTTGATGCGGGCCCCCTTCTTTTGCGTTGGGTCTGTTGGTGACCGAAGGCATGGCATTGGCTAGCGAGGCAAAGGACATTTTGACACCGTTAAGACTCAGACGGGACGGAATGGCGTGAGTGGTAAGAGTTTCAAACTGGCACACTCAGAATCGCCATTTTTTAAGGCTTTAGTGGAAGACGTGTTTTTTGCAATGGCATGTATGGAAAAGACTCGTTGAAAAACGCACCTAGGCGTGATGAAAAAAAAGAAGTCTGCAGCGTCGTACGAGCGAACGTCATTCCAGCAAGAGATTTAAGGTGCTGACCTTTCAATTTGGGTTAGTACAAGTGTTGTGATTTTTAGAATTTGCTACGGCACTTGTGTGGGCTTTGAACCCAAGGTCCAAAATATAAAGATATCTGAAGTAAACTGTTATGTGGTCTTGTTGCAATATATAAGACCGGAGCTGAGGCTCTTTTACTCAAAGAAAAAAATATAAAGATGTCTGACAACACTGAATATGAAGAATCCGTTTCAACTTTGAATTTCATTTTTATCATTCACGCAACCTTAAAAAATTTAGTGTAACGAAACCTAACATTTGGAAATGGCCTTTTGTTTCATTTATCATCACGCCTCACTCTGAAAAGTAAGTGATTGCTACGGTAATGCTTGAAAAGAACGACAATATTTGCCACTTTTTGATTGGATTTTGACCTGATTTTACAGTACATAAACCCACGAAAGAATCACATAGCAAAACGGACCACGCTAATTCTAATAAATCTCAGATCCAGCAAAGACAATAGGAGAAACAACGGATGCGTGGCGAAAGCAAAGGTCAGATGGAGCAATCAATCCCGAACAACAAGGCGTGCGCAGCGGCGGCATCACATCACTTCTAGCGGGCGTGCGCGGCGCCGGCGCCGGAGGGCGGGTCGCAGGAGAAGACCTGGCGTGGGAGGCGCCAGGCCTCGGTGGCCCCGAAGCACATGTCGTCGAGCGCCTCGCTGCGGCACCACCGGCACCCAGCTCTCGCTGCGCAGTCGCCTTGCGTCGCCAGATCCTGGCACGGCGGCGGCCCCGCGCGGGCCGATCCGGCCTTGCCCTTGCCCTTGCCCGCCCTCGCGGCCGCAGCGGCCGCGGCCGCCGAGACCGCCGTCGCGCAGACCAGGAGGACCAGCACGGCTGTGGCCGCGGATCTGGTTCTTCTAGCCATCTTCGGATGCAGTAGTCAAGGGTCAGAAGAAGGGAGTCCCGATTCCCGAATGCGGCTGCGCGTGGCACAGCGGGGGTATAATCCGGTGCTGCTTTTCTGTTCCGTCGCTGTGGTTTTGACGAAAGGTGGGCCGGCCCAGTTTTACATCAGCGAACAATGCTTTTTTTTTTTAACCTTCAACAGCACTTGCTACAGCACTGAAGTAAATTTCCTTTGCTTAAAAAAAGAAGAAATAGATTTCCATTTCCCACACTTTTGGGTTCAGAACTTCAGATATTGATTGAACCTCGGGCTTTCCGACTCATGGCACCAGTTAAGGGAGATGCGTGCACGGAGTCAGGATAAGTCTCACTCTGATGATCTGGTGAAGACGAGCCTGATCTTTACATGTATGTTCTTCCGATCACCTCATGTACAATGAAATTGTCCCCTAGTAGTTCTAACCGTACTCAGATATTCAATAGGGCCCTCCGGTAGTTCTATTATCGTATCGATCAGATGTTCAATAGGATGGAATAGTATAGCCCGTAGCCCCTGGTCTGAAACAGAGCCTAAAGAAAGCTATGCACAATGGATGACTCACACGAGGAAATAGACCAACTGTTGGTCGACGCTCTTGGGAATACGTCTAGCACGAGTGCTACCGAGCCCACTGCAAGTGGTAGTAGCCAAGGACTCCGCCAGGCAGTGCGCGAATGCCATGTAGCTCTGGTAGCCGTTCTCGGCTTTGACTCCACTGCGATGGGCGACGTTGTTTGGCACGAGTCCACGGGCGCAGCTGTGGTCGTAGCGCCAGTCTCCGGTTTTCCAGTCGAAGGTGTATAGCGGCAGGAACCGGTGGCCGAACTTGGCAACGAAGGCAACGGCGTCCAGCACGAACTCAGCCTCCCGCATCGACGTGTAGTAGGCCAGGCTGACGCGCGTCCACCCGGGTCGCACCCCGTCGTAGCCCTGCTCCACGGCTGATCTGATGGCTTTGGCGCGCGCCGGGCCGATGCCGAGGAGCCGGTGGGCGTAGGGCCCCGCGCACGCGCACCCCGCGCGCGCCTGCACGCCGAACAGGTCGTTCAGAAGCTTGGTCACGAACCGGCAGTGCAGCTGCAGCCTACCGCTGCCCCATCCGCCCTCGGCCTCGGGCTCGGTCGTCGCTTCTCGGTCTCGCGGGGCATACACCACGAAGGAGAGCACCGGGAGCCGGGGCGCGCTCGCGGCCGCGGCATCGTCAGCGCCGAACAACAAGCACAGGTTCGGGTTGGCCTCCGCGCGGACTCGGCGGAGAGCCAGCGTCAGCATGCGGGTCTCCTGCGCCTCGATGCACGCCTCCCCGACCCACTCCTTCGCCCGGAACGCCAGCGCCGCCCGGACCTTCTGTATGATCGCCGGCGTCCCGGCGTCCTCGCGCTCCTCGGCGTCGTCGCAGTACACCGTGTCGCCGTAGGCGCTGACGTAGCGCACGGTGCCCCCGCCGCAGGTGGACGGCGCGGTGCTGCGGAGGCGGTACAGCCGCGACGCCATGGCCAGCACGCCGGGGCTCCCCGGCCCGCCCAGGAACTTGTGCGGGCTCAGGAACACGGCGTCGTAGCCGTCGTCGTCCGTGTGGCCTGATGACGGCCGCATGTCGACGCGCACGTAGGGCGCGCTGCACGCGAAGTCGAAGCAGGCGTAGGCGCCGTGGCGGTGCAGGAGCGCCGCCACGGCGCGGGTGTCGGTGCGCAGCCCCGTGACGTTGCTGCACGCGGAGAAGGCGCCCAGCATGGGCCGCCCCGACGGCGCGCGCGCCGCCAGCTCCACCTCCAGCGCGGCCAGGTCCAGTTGGCCGTCCTGGGCTCGCAGCCCGACCTCCACCGCCTCCGCGAGGCTCTCCCGCCAGCTGAGCAGGTTGGAGTGGTGCTCGTAGGGCCCCACGAAGACCACCCACCGGTCCGACGGCGGCAGCGCGGCCAGCACCGCGGCGCGCAGCGTGGGCGCGACGGCCATGCCCGTCACCTCCTGCAGGCGCTTGATGGCCGCGGTGCAGCCCGTGCCGCAGAACAGTAGGATGTCGTGCGGCCCGGCGCCCAGGCTGCGCTTCACGTACCGCGCCGCGTCCCCGGCCAGCTTGCTCGTGTGCAGGCCCACGTAGCTGTCCGTCGTGTGGGTGTTTCCTGCGCTCCAGCAACCAATGAGATGAGCTCGCCGCCGTACGTCCACATACGTATAAGCACCGAGTCGTATATTCACGGTACGTGTGCTACTCACCATAGAAAGGCAGAACGTTCCGAGTGATGAACTCCTCGACGAACCGCAGGCAGCGGCCGGACGCCGTGTGGTCCGCGTACGTGATGCGGCGAGTGCCGAACGGCGACGAGAACTCTGCCTCCGCACCGATGATCTGCGACCTCAGCCACTCCAGTTTCTCGGCCGGCGCGTCGTCGCTGTCCGCCTCGGCCTCCTTATTGTTGACGTCGTCACCGTGGCCCAGAACAAGATCATCGAACAGGAGGCCATCGGAATGCTCTGCTGCTGCTAATGCTGGTACTGCTACAGGAGATGCAGCGCCAGTAGATACATTATCGGTTGAGACGAGCGGCGGTACGCTCAGAACGAGAAGCGGCATGTCGAATTGGTAAACTGAATGGTAGCTTAAGCTGCTGATGGTAGCCTGATCCGATTGAGTGGGAAGACAAGACACAAGAGGATGTTGCTAAACGATGGATCGTTTGGGCAGGCATATATAGGGAGGAGCTAGTTGCTCTTTGGGCCTTCACGTACAATGGTAGAAGTAGAACCAACACAAGCATTTTCCTGTGTTCCGTGATCTGTGTGGGTGCCTGCCGTGCCGTGGGAGACGGGACGAGCAAACCAAGGACTGATCACATACCAAGGGGCCGGCCAGGCAATACCGCAGACGGCCAAATGCAAGTGCAGAAGTGAACCTACACTTGTGATCGGCTCATCGGCATGGCCACCTGGGTCGCGGTTGCCGGCGAACGAAATTAGGCAAACGGCGCCGTAGCCCGTAGGCGAGCGCGCGAAACGTTGGGGGCGTATCGTTTCGTTTCGGTGGATGGCCCCTGGGTCTGTCTGATTATTGCCTCACACGTGGATGCACTCCATCAAGCGAGCAGATAATTTCGGCAGGTGTGGGGATGGCCGGTGGTTTTGTGTTTTGCAGTTGGAACCGGCCCATTGGAAGGCTTCTCTGCTCCGCCGAAGAGAGGGATGGCGTAGCGCGGCAGCAGGCAGCATGAGCTCGGCCTGCCCAACGAAAACATGGAGCTAAAGGCCCATCAGGAAGCATGAGCTTAGCCCGTCCGAAGAAACTATTTGGGCCGTCTTATACGCAAGGACCTGTCCAAACAAAGAGTTGTCACATAACCGGAAGTCCTATGTGAGTTTGTGTGCGTGTGTGGTGGTGTGAGTTATTGCGTGAGTTATACTACAACTTGACTAGCTTGAAAGAGTTGAGTAATAAAAAGAAATGTTCCCTCTCTCAAGAAAAACATACACACAGCCGCTGCCCACTGGCAATGCAATATCTCTGTGGTCTATCACGTCGATTGACATTTTCGGATCTTTTGGTACTTGGTATGGTTGTCTGCAAAGTGCAAACATCCCCAATTTGAAAGATAGATACAACGTGCTTCATTTCATTCTACCTACAGGATAATTTCTGTTCATGGTTCATTTTCACATATCACTTTCTTTCTCCACAGGCCACACCGCCACACGACCTGCTATCCTCTATTCTACCAACATGTTGGCCATGTTCCCACATATATCCTCGATCTCCACGCATGGAGTCGATTCTTGACAGGAGCTAGATATCTGCATGTTGCAACACAGCTGCAACTTGCAAAAGCAGGAATAATGCGCTAAGATATCAGTGTACATATTTGGTGCGTCCTTGTACCGGCAAAATCCAGACCCATTGAAAATTTGAATGCATTAATATGTGTGATCTGAATCTGAATATGTCTAAATCAATCATCTATCAATGCACGCGTATATAAGTGTAATATCCGAGAAGGTGGCTATACCAGTAGTCCAGTACATTACAAACCATGCGTCGCCCTGACTTCTCAGATACTTCGCGGGCGTACACGTGGGTACACCCGACAAATCTGAATACCGTGTGGCTACGGTCAATTCTTTGTTTCCCCTGTAAATGATTCACAGAAGACGTTTTGTCCACACTTGAGCCGATCACAACTAAATTCACTGAATTCGCAACCCGACTTTTGTATAGTATCCAGAGCGACATGGATCGTGAAAGTGAGAGCATATTTCGACTGCTAGCAGCCTATACACGCGTATAGCAAGAGCATCTTTTGACTGTTAGAAGTTTATACAAATCTTTTAAAAAATAAATATATTAATATCTCAATCTCCGCATCGAATATTTCGACTGCTAGCAGCCTATACACCTGTTCTTTTGAACAGGTGTTCTCTATTTTTATTGCCTCACACGTGGATGCACCATAATGGTCAGGATAACGTGCCCGTCATGTCGGATCTCTCAGCCACGTGCAAGTGTCTTCGTATAGGTGTAGATCTAGCTTGCACACTAGAGGGTATGTGAGTTTGTGTGCGTGTGTGGTGGTGTGAGTTATTGCGTGAGTTATACTACAACTTGTACTGAAAGAGTTGAGTAATAAAAAGAAATGTTCCCTCTCTCAAGAAAAACATACACACAGCCACTGCCCACTGGCAATGCAATATCTCTGTGGTCTATCACGTCGATTGACATTTTCGGATCTTTTGGTACTGGTATGGTTGTCTGCAAAGTGCAAACATCCCCAATTTGAAAGATAGATACAACGTGCTTCATTTCATTCTACCTACAGGATAATTTCTGTTCATGGTTCATTTTCACATATCACTTTCTTTCTCCACAGGCCACACCGCCACACGACCTGCTATCCTCTATTCTACCAACATGTTGGCCATGTTCCCACATATATCCTCAGATCTCCACGCATGGAGTCGATTCTTGACAGGAGCTAGATATCTGCATGTTGCAACACAGCTGCAACTTGCAAAAGCAGGAATAATGCGCTAAGATATCAGTGTACATATTTGGTGCGTCCTTGTACCGGCAAAATCCAGACCCATTGAAAATTTGAATGCATTAATATGTGTGATCTGAATCTGAATATGTCTAAATCAATCATCTATCAATGCACGCGTATATAAGTGTAATATCCGAGAAGGTGGCTATACCAGTAGTCCAGTACATTACAAACCATGCGTCGCCCTGACTTCTCAGATACTTCGCGGGCGTACACGTGGGTACACCCGACAAATCTGAATACCGTGTGGCTACGGTCAATTCTTTGTTTCCCCTGTAAATGATTCACAGAAGACGTTTTGTCCACACTTGAGCCGATCACAACTAAATTCACTGAATTCGCAACCCGACTTTTGTATAGTATCCAGAGCGACATGGATCGTGAAAGTGAGAGCATATTTCGACTGCTAGCAGCCTATACACGCGTATAGCAAGAGCATCTTTTGACTGTTAGAAGTTTATACAAATCTTTTAAAAAATAAATATATTAATATCTCAATCTCCGCATCGAATAATGCATATAGCCGTTCTTTATTACAAGTTTATAAGCATTGGCTAAACTCTTTTTTTTCGAAAGATCACATTGGCTAAACTCCATGCTGATAATTTTAGCCCGATGATGATTTAAGGCATCTTGCTCATAATTAAGCTACCTATTTACGTTGACAACAATGCAAAAATTTCCTGGATTGAATACTATGTACAGATGCTAAACTGATGGTGGATACAAAAAAGCATCTTGCTTTTCCATTAATCCATCGGCTCCTAGAGCTATTACTTGTCCTGCTTGTTGCCACTGCGTCTCTAGAGGTGGTTTTCGGCGATGAAAATTGTGAAGACGATATTAGGTAACCAGATTGGTAACAAGTTTACGAATGATTGCGTCATTTGATTTGTTGAGCCAAGTTTCTAGCAACAATCCTAGGCCATGTTATAATAGACCGTTTTCAAAAGATGGAAATAGCACTCATAAAATGCTTATTTAAGAGGTAAGTACTTATTTCTCCTCTGTCCTAGAAAAAAAATGTCCTTGCAAAAGTAATTTACATTTGGCCAAAATTCTAGTGAACATTATCCACATCTTTGACTCCAAATTAACTAATTATGGAAATATATTTTATGTTAATCTAATAGTATTTATTTGACCAAATTAATATTGATAATATTTTTATCTACAATTCATCAAATTTAAGATACTCAACCATGACATTGTGCTAGAATTGCATGCTTTCTAGACGGAGTGAGTAGCAACCTCCACCGTGGCCAAGCGTCCTTTTCTTCTTGCGTTTTTATTTCTTTTTCTTGAAGTATATGAATCTCAAGCTACCGGATAAGGTCAGGCCACTTGGTGGTGTTAGGCTGCAGATGCCGCGTGATAACATAAAAAATAGCGATGCGTATTTTCTTTTCATTCCTTTGTCAGATTTGCATATGGCACGGAAGGGAAGGTATGGAACACCGTCTCCTAACGAAGTAACGAGTAACGACTAACAAAACAGCTAGTATACGCTTCAAATATCTACCTGTAATCTTTTCAGGTTTTCGGGCCATATTTTAGGCGCGCACTGTAGCTGACTGGAGTTCTACACGTCCTGTGCCTACTAAACTAACCACTCCCGGGTACGTGGACGCGACGTTAGACCCGCTGAATATTGTGTTCTTCAATCATCGTCAGTAGTCGACTCGACACACATAATTTTCTCAACATGTCACTTTCTTCTCCTAATTTGGTAGGGCCGAAGAATTGAACACGATGTTGCTTAGTGCCCTGTGTTGCAGCGAGAGGATTAGAGATTTTTTTAGTGCCCTTTATGTGTTAGGAGCCGGGGTTCCATCAGCAAGTTCGTCATTTGGCTCTACAACAAGCCAGTAGCCACCAAAAACCTGTCGTCGTCGTCCATGAAAGTTTAGCTTTCTTTCCAGGGGCAACAGCTGCGCTCGCTCGTACAGATTAAAACTAAGGCCTTGTTTAGTTCTCCCAAATTATTACTTGTTAATTTAGACAGAAAAGATTCCCCATCACATCAAAACGCCGACGCATTTGTCGTAGATCTAAATTTAGATGAAATTAAAAACTAATCGCGACGCTTTAGATCTTTTTCAGGCGAATCTTTTCGGCTGGTTACCAATATTTGGATAATATTTCACAAATACAAACGAAATCTTCTGCTTATTTATAGTAGCGATTGCCAAATTGGCAACCACCAATTTGGGGAACTAAACAAGGCCTGATTTTCCTTGGCCTTATCCAGAATTCCAGACGGTTTCGATCGTACGGCTGCCGCTGCCTTAATTAAGCTGTATTTCGACGACATCGCAAAATAAGCCGCTACCACAAACGCACCAACGCATCAATTTCAGATCTGGCTCGTGCCGCGTCAACCGGTTTCTCACTGCCGATCAACTGTTCAACTTCCATACAACTGTTCAACCGGTTTCTGCGCAAATCATGATCAATGTTTTTTTTTTCAGTCCACGTTCACGCTGTTTCGGCTAACACGAATATATATGCGCTTTTGAGCCAGTCTTGCCGTTGGCCACACAAGAGTAGTACGAAACAGCAAATTGGGAAAAAGGAATTGACAACGATAGAAAACGGGAGCTGTGAGAGCACACACCACACACTCATCACTCCTTAATCTTGAAAAGGAGCATCATGCCATGCAACTTTTTGTCTGATGAAGCACCGGAAATCGCCATGCTGGGGTTGCCAAACCGCGCACGCCACTGCCATTTTACGCGAGACATCTCATCGGCACTGGGAGCACGAACAGTGAAGAAAACACACGTCCCACGTGCGTGCGTGCGCCCGAGAGGAAACAGACAAACCGGCAGGAAAAAGCAGACAGACAAGGGTACGCGCTACGCGGCGAGAGCAACCGGAGTACCGGACGGATAGGCACGGGCGCACGGCCACCGTCTCGCCTACAGTACGTTCTCAGCGCTCACTCGGCGGCACACCAGACACCACAGATGCGAGCTGAGCCGCCGCGGTTGTCGCGCAGGTCAGCAGGTGCAGCCGTTCTTATCCACTCCGGCTCCGTCCGGCGTGGCGCGGGGAGCCGAAGCGGCGCGGGGCCGGCCAGCCGGGTCAGGCCACGCGGCGGAAGCGGTGCGGGCGATCTTCTTTATCCACGTCGACACGACACGGTCAAGGCTTCCTTCTTCTTTATCCCTGATCCGTCCCCGACCGCACCCGGCGCGACCATCCCCGGCCACTATTATTATCATCATCAAATCATCACACACCACCTACCGGCTGCCTCCCTTCTCCTTTCCCCTTTCCCATCCCCGATTCCCCGCTTCCTCCTCCTCGCCGCGATTCGCCCGAACCCTAGCGACGCCGCGTTGCCGCGACGCGCATGGAGATCTCCTTCGAGGCGTGGGAGGGCGTGCAGCGGCATGGCCAGGACCTCGCGGACCGCCTGGCGCAGGGCTTCACGGGCCTGCTCCAGGCGGCCCCGCCGCAGTTCCCGTGGCCGCCGCCGGCGGCCCCGCATCACAAGCGGATGATCCCCTTCGACATCGACCTCCCCGTCGTCCCCTTCGGCGGCCCCCGTGGCACCCGCCCCCGCATCCCCGGGAAGGACTTCCCCTTCCCGTTCCCCGCGGCCGCCGTCTCCTCGGTCATCGACATCGGCGGCAGGCTGGGCCAGGCGGGCGCCGAGCTCGGGGCATCCGTGGGCGGGGCCGTGCAGCACGCCGTGAGCCACCTGCCCGTGCCCTTCCGGAACGGCCAGATCCGCCGCCGCAAGATGCCGCCCCCGCCCCCGCCCCCGCCCTCTCCTAACGCGCCTCTGCCCCCCGCGGCCTCGGTGGGCGAGGGGGCGGCGGTCGGGCTCTCCGTCGAAAGGGCTGCCGTCGATAGGTGCCCCCTCGAGGCGGCGGCCGCCGCCGCCGCTGCGGCGACTGGGAGCGCGGCCGCGTCGAGCGTCTGCGGTCATGTTGGCGGAGACGATTTGGACGAGGAGGACGAAGGGTTCGGCTGCGATATTGGGACTCTTGGCAACTTCAAGAAGTCCAACGTACGATCTAACTCGTGCTTGCAGTTTTATGGATTTTGGCATGTTGTGAAGTTTGCATCTCGTATTAGGCGCACGATTGTAGTTTAAGGTGCACTTAGAATCGAAAGTGTCCGGCCTAGCAACTTATTACACGTCTCTGCATCTGATTTATTGCGATCCTCTTCCTCACAGTTAATCATAGCCATTTGGAAGGATCTGACATTTTAATTCATCACAGATTTAAGCTATGATATTGAATCATCTGCTGAATTATCCTTTTTGTGATTATTGCTTGCAACCCTTAACTCACTGACAAGGTACAACCTAGACAGCAGAGGCAAACTGAACCTGTACCAGCCGTGCACACATGGATGCTATATCAAAAGTTGTACAAAATTACTTAAGCTAAAACTAACCTAGAATCAACCAAATATTTTTTATTTTGGAATTGTGGATTTGTTGTACAGTTTCTAATTTCTTTGATGTTACATTGGCGTGTCGCAACATAGTACTTATCTCCTCGCTTGATGATTATATAGGGTACTGTAAATATGTCGGCAACATACAGTACCAGGACTCAAGACATCGAGAGTTCTGTTGTTGCACGTGGAGACCTCTGGAGGCTAGAGGCATCGCGGAGTGGATCAACTTCTGGAAATGATACTTCGCCCCTGTACCTGATTCAGTTGGGGCCTCTACTATTTGTTCGGGACTCTACGCTTCTCTTGCCTGTTCATCTATCAAAGCAACACCTGCTTTGGTATGGTTATGACCGCAAGGTACTCAACCTTTCTATTTTTTGTTATGAGCATGGACTTTTACAAACATCTTTATTTTTATACCACAGACAAACAAAATTCCATTACTCAAAAGCAACTAAATTACAAAAGTTTTATGATCCATAGTTTGATACTCCACGTTAACGACCTGCCAGATTGAACTGAACAAGCAGGGTTCAGCCAACTGGCAGGCAAACACTTCTGTAATGATTTATCAACTAGTTTGAATTACACCTGTGTTTGGTACTTTATATTGTTATTTAACTATCATTAAATATAGTGCTCCTTTATATGGGCAATGTTATGGTCTTTATTATTTATTAAACTATAGGCCAGGTCTACCTTGATTTGCAAATTTATTTAAGTTATTATTTGCTAATGTACATGATGTACAAAGATGCTACTGCTAGGTTTTCTATGTATGAGCTAATGTGGGATTGTTGGTCATTTTTTTTTCTATTGCATGTCCCTGACATCATATACTTCAGATATTATCTTCTTACTTTATATTTAAAATAATGCTCTGTTTTAAAAAGGCTTGAAAGCCACCCTTTTTTCCCCAAAATAATCACCATTCTCATACCCGAAAGCTATCCAATTAACTATGGCATTGTCTTAACCTACAAACTGCAGTCTACAATCACCGAACTAGCTATGTATTAATATGTATCTATGTATTCTAATATTTTGTCCTTTTACATTACTAAACCTGATATTTCATTACAGAATGGAGTCCATTCCCTCTGCCCAGCTATATGGTCAAAACATAGGAGATGGTTGATGATGTCAATGATGTGTCTCAAACCAATAGCTTGTGTAAGTCTCATTCGTCATCCTCTTCATTGATATTAGATCTATTAAGATTAGATCTATTAAGATATTAAGAACTTAAGATTAAAATAGCGGACTTAATGATCTTTCAGGAGAGCTTTTTGTCATATTGCTTTGCAGTGTAGTTATGCAATTATTTATGGATACATTTTGTCAGGGGGGTTTCTCAATTGTAAGGTTACCTTTTACCTGGTAGCCTGAGAGATAAGCACATTCATTTGGCTTTTGAGGCTAACGTACTATTGATCATAATAGTACTCAAAATTAATTAGCATTATTAGCTTCTTTTCTGTATTTGGCAATGAGTACAGTAGCCGATCTGTTTTCTGAAAATTGTGTTCATTTATAATGCTGCAGCAAAGCATTCAAAAATATCAACAAGCATAGTCCCAGTGATTCTAGTTAAATTTGCTTGGTAGTCCTTGCATTTTCCTTGTGCGTGTGAAGCTGAGTATTAATAATACTACCTGTCTACCTTTATTGCAGTCGTTTATGGATCTGCAATTCCCTAATGGGCAACTGACATATGTTGCTGGTGAGGGGATATCAGCCAGTGGTTTTCTTCCATTATTTGGCGGGTTGCTTCAAGCTCATGGAAAATATCCTGGAGAAACAAGAGTGAGCTTTTCTTGCAAGGTTAGTATTTTCAGTTTATGTTTCCTATATTAATTAGCTGTCATGTAAAACTTAATTTACGTGCTCTTTAAGTAAGTCTATATCAACAGTATATTTGCCTGCCAGGCCTGGTATTTCTTAACAAATGCTAGCACATAGTGAGGCGTGAAAGAATGGTGATATGTATTAGATGTGTGACCAGTAATTGCTATATAATAATATGTCTTCTCATCAATTTTTAGATGTTTACTGTGTTCCAATAGCATATGAGTTCAATCTGACACTTGTTCCCTTGTTTCTTTGAAGAATAAGCGTGGCACAAGGTTCACTCCTACGTTTCAATGGCCCGACAAGTCTGTTTCATTAGGAGTTACTCAAGCTTTGGCATGGAAAAGATCTGGTCTTATGGTGAGGCCCAGCATACAAGTCAGGTAGTTTTCTGAAAACATATGGATGATAATGCAACATTTATGTTTGGCAGATATTAGGTTTTGATATCAGTACTATCTATCCAGTAAAGATGTGTTTCGATTACAGAAACATCAAATTACATGACAACTTGACAAGTATCTTACTGGATTGCAAAATAGTTATTTGTAGTATAGGGACCTATAAACAGATTTCTATTTAGTAACTTGTCTTGAGATCATTTCTTCTTCCCATCCTTGGTCATGTTGTTTAAAATGGCAATGCTTGATAAATACTGTATGCTAGGGAACTGTTGGCAGATGCAAATTTCATTGTTCATGAGCAGTCTTGTTCTTTATTGTTGGTTTCTTTGAATCATTGCCTCTGTGTTGTAACACCCTTGTTCTTGGTGCTGAATTCGCAGTTTGTGCCCTACGTTTGGAGGAAGTGATCCTGGGGTACGTGCAGAAGTTGCCCATTCGTTGAAAGAGGAATTGAATCTGATGTGTGGCCTCTCTTGCTCACAGCATCCATCAGCTTACACTGCTCTCTCTGTAAGCTCTAGTTAACATTTCTGATTGGTTCTTTCTTGGATTATAGTTTGGATGTAACATAATCTCTACATGGCAGATTGGACGATCGAAGTGGAATGGTCAAGTGGGTAGTTCTGGAGTGGTAATAACCTTGGAAACACCTCTTAATAACATTGGAAGGCCGTCCTTATCTGTTCAACTGAATGGTGGTTTTGAGTTGTGATCCTTCTAACTCCTGCACAGAAGCTGTACATACCATTGTATATATTGCCATCTCTAATGTTCGTGCTATTCAGCTGATCAACCTAGAAAAGTTTGTTGAAGTGGGCTGCAGGCTTGCAGGTCGTTTTTGTTACTGTAGTCTATAGGTCTCAAGTCTCAACTCAACAAATCAGCTGCTGTAGCACCCATGCGGGCACAGAAGTAAACCTGCTTTGTTCCCCACCCAGAGACTCATCGCAATCATTCAAGAGATTGTGATACTTGCAGCAGTTGAGCTCATATTTTTAGAAGTTCATGAAAGGGGTGAGCCACTGGCTCATGTTGCTATGGGCTGTCTCCTTTTGGGAGCCACGCGGTCATGCAAAGATGTTCATCCAGAAGCTCATTCTTCGGTGCAAAAGACTGTTAATACCTGTCGCAAACTCTGCAATTGAACATTGTTATGCGGACCTTATTAACATAATATCTGGCCACTGTTTATTGATGTTGAGACAAACTAGCTGGTGTATTTTTGGCAGCAATCTTGTCTACATGTATTGATCAATGAATGAAGACTAGCTATCCCTGAAATATACGTAATACAGATCTGTCGCTGGTGTCCATTCTGTACTAGCTTGAATTTGAATTTGGCTCTCTGCGAAAAAGAAATTTGCCGAATTATTTTAACAAATCTGGTAGCGGTGCTGATGTTCCTTTGTAAAAGTAGTAACTGGTAGTTCTGTGAGATTAGGTTTTAACTACAAGTAGTTCCAACGCTTGCATTTATGGATGTTATGAACCAGACGAAATAATTTTGCTATTTGCAATCGAGTACCAACTCAATATAAGGTTGCGATATGTAACTGACTGTAAGCGCAAAGAAGCATTTATGCATGTTATGAACTCACGAAATAAATTTGTTATCTGTAACCGAGTAGCAACTCAATATAAGTGCATACGAAATGCCCTCGTTGAGAAGCCTCTGCGTCAATAACACAAAGCTACTCTACACGCTCTTAGGCCTGGCGTTGCAGTCCCAGTCCATTTCAGCCATGAAGATCGCTCTCACAGCTGTGCTTCCAGTGCTACTGCTCCACATCTTCTCGCCGGTCGCCATGTCCTCGGCTTTGGCTCCTTCCGGCCCCGACGGGCACGGCCCCGGCGTCTACATTGTCTTCGTCAGCCGCGACGACTACGTTGATTCCGTGGACTACGACCTCGGCCTGCTCGCTTCCGTCGTCGGCAGGTCGTAGCGACCACGTCCATGCTCTGCACTAGCTATCCGGGGACCTCACCAAGTCACCAGCACTGACCCATCATCCTTTGGTTTGTTTGCAGCAAGGCAGAGGCGAAGGCCGCGCTGCTCTACCACTACAGCAGCATCGGCTTCGCGGCGCAGCTAGCACCGGAGCACGCCGATCAGCTCTCAAGTGAGTGCAGTTGGTTAATCTAGATTACGTCCGAAGTTTCGAATGTGTTTCAGAGAACGTTTGGGTTTGATGTGTTTCAGAGAAGGCCGGCGTCACGGTCTTCAAGGACAAGACGTTCCGTATCCAGGATGACGGTGGCTTGCCTGCTGGCTTCTTCAAAGAGAATGTCTGAATTATCAAATGTACCTCTGCTCGACTGCAAACCAAGTTTGGACTTCGGAGCACACAACTGTGGCGATCTGAAACGTGTCATACGAGAAGACACCCATTCCCTTCTCACGATCTGAAACATGACCATTGAAGTTTTTGAAGTTTCGAGTACACTTTTGTGTTCTCTTTTGCAGATCTCATGAATGATTAACCTAGCAAATCTCATGGATTTTGAACTTACGGTTTCAGGGAAGAAATATATGATTGATTTGGCTTAGTGTAGATCATAATACCACGGAATCCAATTGGAAACATCAATACACCCGTAGCCTAAAAAGCACCCAAACAACAAAATTAGCATATTCAGGAATTAGTTATGGTTCCCCATTTCAGACTTGTTAAACTCAAGTTTCAACTGACCCTCGAAGAAAGATTTGTGAAACTGAAAACTCAATATAGATTATCACAGTACGTGTACCACCAATGGTAGTGAACACCCTCTGCGTAAGATCCTCACAATTTGAAGGCTTTATCATTGTTTTGTTATGAACTGAAAACAAAACAAGCACTATAATAAAAAAACATTAACAAATATTTTGATATTCCTGATGGAATATCCACCATGCCTAACAGAACAAAACAATAACAGTTAATAACATGAACTACGCCAAACATAAGTGGCAAATAAATACTATGCATCAGAACAAAACAATACTATGCATCTTAACAAGTTTAGGGACGTGCAATGCACCATTTAACAAGTTTGGGGAGATAGAAATATGTTTTCAAAGCTTATGGACATATAAATAACATTCTTTGTTCAAGGTTTGCTCAACTAAATAAATAGTTCCACCGACTTCATTCAGAGGTAAATACTCTTTGCTTTTGCAGGCCTAGATGAATTTACAAACCCATTAGTCAATACATACATGATATTGAAAGACATGCGCACACTCATACATCAACACGGGAACAACCAAAGTGCTAATCTCAGATGTCGGCGTTGTCTCTGATAGAGCAACTCTGTTATTCACTGTTATTCACAAGTACCAGCACCCATATTATTTTACCGCTTAAAATTACTCACAAGTTTCAGCACGTTAAGCTTCAATTCTTATAACAGAGCAACTCTGTTTTCCTTCTGGCATCGCTGAGTGCAGCAATGGCATAGGTAGAGGTCACTGGCCGGCTTATAGATTCCCAAAAATTGGATCTTAGCATCTGGAGAGGATCTATGTTTAGGCTCCACCAGCTCAATCTGGTCACTGTCCCAATCTTTGGCTGTCCAATAGTACAGCTCGACAAGCTTCAGAGCTCTGGCCACCCTAAGCAGAAAGGTCAGAAATCCCAACTGGCACTCTTCCCCTCCAAAATACTCGAACACCACTCTGTTGATCGAATGCTCAATGCACTTAATAGAATTTGCAGTGTCCCATTCTTCAACAGTGACCCGCCGGGAAATGGACTGCTTATTAGGCTGCACGGGTGAAGCGTGGTGAACACAGAATCAGGAACGAGACATAAATCTTTGACACATCAGAGGAGATAAGCAATTAGGCATATAAAGATTATAATATTACCTCGACACGGAGCACCTCCAGACGGGGGAAACATTTGAGCAATTGAGCAACGAAGAAGGTGTATCCCTTCTCGGAGAAAGGCACCTGGATGGCCAAAGTCTTAACACTATGCATCATTGTGCTGAGGTTTACGATCCCTCCCTGGAACATGCAGAAAATAATCAGGATTCAAAAGTCAGAGCCATTTCACAGCGATATGATCCGAAATGATCAGAGCTGCGACTAGCAGTCAGAAGAAAACATTACATCGTACACGGTGTCATAGAGGATCAGAGGGCGGACGGTGATCCCGAGGTACCCCAGCACCTGCAGCTTTGGCGCGGAGACGATCTTCACCCTCGCCTTGCCGCTCGGCAAACCGATCCCCACCAATTCTTTGAGGTTTGGAGCGTCCTCAACAACGAGCTCTTGCAAGTCGCCGAAGTCACCGTACAGGCGTGCTAGGCTCTTGGACCGGAGGCAAATCTTCTCCAGTCCAACGATGTTCTTGAGCTTCACGCACTTCAGGGAGCTGCAGTTGGACAGGATGGCCTGCAGGGAGTCCTGGGATAGGTTCACACTGCACAGGTCGAGTACCTTGAGGGCGGGCAGCCGCGGCGCCGGCGCCGGCCAGGCATCCCAAAACCTGCAGTAGTGCACTCTGAGGGTTTCGAGGGAGGCGAGGTCGAGGAGAGACCAGGGGAGAGTCGGCATGGAGATCGCGTAGAACATGTCGACGTCGACTTCCCGCACGCCGTGACGCGCGAGGGCTCGGAACCAGCCGTCGACGGCGCCCAGGCGGCCGTCGAAGCCCCACCCGTACATGACGAACCGGAAGCTCCGGATGCGGACGCGCGGGCGGGCGGCGAGGATGTCGGTGATCGCGCGGACGAACCAGCCGCCGCCGCGGCCGCCCTCCGGCGGGAACGGCTGGCACGCGTTGAAGTCCAGGAGGGACTGGTCGAACAGGCCGCGCCATCGCGACGAGAGAACCGTCGTGCGCCCGGCGTCGCGGAGCGGGAGCAGGGAGAGGACGGACAGCAGGACGGCGTCTGGGAGGTCGCTGAGTCGATCCCTGCCGTCCCCGGCCGGCCGATCCGCGGTGCAAACCCTAACCCCGCTGCCGGACTCCAGGCGAGCGCATTTAGCCGCCCGTGGCCTGCCGCCGAATTCCTCCGCGCCGGTGTCCACGCTGCGCGGGCCGTCGGAGTGCGGGTTCGAGCAGCTCGACGAACCCGGCGGCGGCCAATCCCAGGCCACGATCTGACCCTGCCGCGAGGAGATCGACGAGGCGGAAGAGGAAGGGTTCACCCATCTTCTCATTGTCTGCCCGCGGCTCCCGTCGGTTTGTTTCGTCGCCTACTTTGTACGAGTCGAAAGGAAAGTTGCTTTGGAGTTTGGAGGAATGCGTGTTTGCGTCGCTCGTGACGCGTCCTCACTGTACATGTACTCCCTTCTTCTCACGAAAAGGTGTCGTCCTTTCAATTTGATCGAATATATAAGAAACCAAATATTAATATATATTTACGGTGTACACTCTCCTTCCTAAAAAAATACAATTTATTAAAACTTGCCGTTAAAACTAATTCAAATTTAATCAAATTTATAGTAAATAATAATATTAAGTATTCACATTTATATCTCCATAAATAAATTTATTATAAAAATATTCTATAAATAATCTAATGGTACATATTTTATTTATGTCCGTGGCGGAGCTGAGAAGAAAAATTAGGTGTGGCAGCCTAACAACATATATTAATGACATCATATGAATGAACATGAATATCTAATATAAGGTAATTTTTTGGTCAAAATGGTAATTTTTGTTAGATGATAGCACAAAAAATCCAACTATCCAAGAGATAAACAAGAGTCTAGGCAAGTTAATAACACGCAGCAAGGCTGGGGATCGAGACTCGAGCGTTTATAGACGGGGCCAGTGAGTCCTGATGTGATGGATTCTTGCAGGCTGGTGTTGGGCTCTCTCCTATTGGGCCTTTGGCCTACCACATTGTATACCTCTATCAAACTTATGTTTCAGAGACGACGCCATCCGGACGCCGCCGCAACGACACTAACGACGCAACCTGTAGACTGCAGAAGGGAGAGGTAGTAGGGGCTTTCCAGCGGCTGTAGGTGTGGCAGCTGCCACACACTGCCAGATGGGGAGCTCCGCCTCTGTTTATGAGTATTAGTATATTTTTATATAACTACAGTTAAGTTTAAACGGTTTGACTCCTCTAAATCATTGAATATGTTTCATAACTAACTTATGTGGAGGTGTTGCTAGTATTTTGTGGTAGTATAGTCGAAAATAAAAGGTTTAACAAGAATTTTATAGCAGACATGTTATGATACGGAATCCTCTATAACCCTAGAAAAATTCATTATCAATTCTCAAGAAGTTAAAGATTTTCAAATTTGGTCAAATATATAATAAAATGTTGACATTTATAATGCATAATTAGTATAATATCATTGGATTAGACTAGTCATGAATATTTTATAATAAACTTATTTAATGATATAAATTTTGCTAATATTTGTACAGACCTAAACAAAATTTAAAAAGATTGTCAAATTTGGCACAAACTCTATTCACTAGTGAAGTTGTTTTTTATTCAGCTCCCACTAGTGGAGAAGTCCTTATCTTTTTTTTTTTTTTTGCGATCACAGAGCTTCATTCATTCAGATGGGGCAAGATTACAATCTCGGATCATCAGGTTCGCCACACCGGCTGGGGCATAAGACCACCACCCAGACCGTGTCGCCAGTGACCTGCTTAGCTATGGTATGTGCTACTTCATTACATGATCGTGGTACATAGCTAGATTTAAACTCCTGAAAACCGGTGCTTAATTCCCTAATCTCCTTTAGAGTTGCCTCGATGCTGGACCTTTGGTTCATGCCCGCTTGCAATAGATGCAATACCTCTTCAGAATCAATTTCCAGCCAAACCTTGGGGTGTTTATATGTCGAGCCATATGCAGGCCATCCCGGCACGCCATCGCCTCCGCAGTAAGAGCATCAAGGCAATGGTCATACCACTTGGCACTAGGCCGAACAAAAGCTCATTTTCATCCCATAGCGCTGCACCTGTTGCACCTTTTCAGAGCCGATCGTAGAAAGCTCCATCAGTGTTACATTTTAGCCAGCCTGTACTCGGTCTCTCCCATCTCGGTGTTGCTTCTTCCCTCACCAACACTTGAGGATGCCGGATCTGTTGTAAGTCAAATGCAAGATCAACTGCCCATTGCACAGCAATCCGAGCGGGTGGGGACAGTTCCCCATGTCGCCTTCCGTTCCGTTGCATCCATAGCACATACATCCCAATATATGACAACTTGACCTTGCCTAGAGATCAATTTGCCCATGATCAGATCATATGCCCAGGTTTCAGGGGAGAAGTCCTTATCGGGGTAGAGTCTATTGCCGCTCTCGCAAGTGCTCGCCACGAGGTTGATAGGGGGAAGAGCGAACTTGCTAGGAGTAGTCCGGAGAGCAACCACATCGATACAGAGTATCGTCGGGATGGAGAAGGAAGCGAATAGGTGTTGTAGGTGGACGGTTGAACATGGTATTGTGAGCAAGGGGGGTGGGAGGGGAGGGGGAGACTACCACTACGGTGGTTTTGTGGGTTTGCCCTAGGGGCCCTAAGAATGAGGGGTACAACCTATGTGGGGGATTTGAGGGCCCTCTCAAATTTGAAATTTGTAGTACTTTTTGTGCAGCCTTCAAAAATAGGATGGTTTCTATGGCTGATAAGCGGGGCGATATTGTTTTGTTGTAAAAGAAAAATTCTTGTACCAGTAATACTAGCAGTTAGGGTCATCCATTGGCTTAGATCGTACTGACACTTAAAAGTCCTCTAGGAATCTTGTAGTTATTTTTTTTTACTTCGTATAAATAACTCTTAAGTAATGTGTAGTGAAAAAAGAAGGCAATTGACAGCTAAGATGACTAACGATCAAAAGTTTGCCATATATCTCTTTCTCATCTCACAGACCAAACAAAGGGCGTCACTATCATCTCATCAATCAACCAAATAAAAACGTAGAGTTATCACATTATATATAGAAAATAAGGTAGAACTATCTCGTTCCACTTGTCCCCCCGAAAACGAACGCGATAACAAACCGGTCAGGGACTCGGGGAATACCGAACGGGGACAGTCCAGTGCCACGGACTTCAAGGACTGAGACGGCTCTTGTCAATCGCCATCCGTTATCATTGTTCTCCTGGTACAAAAGGCATACGCGATCATCAATCAAATACATGTGCCATACGCGATCATCAATCAAATACAAAAGGCAGCACAGGCGTGCAAATTTGGCCAAAAAAAAAGAAAACATGCGCTACGGCCTGATCGAACTAAAACATGTGCTACACTACATGGTTGGACCTACCCGGATTCCTCGTCGCCTCGGTGCCGTCCTGATAATGGCCAAACATTATCATCACCGAATTTCCCCGGCGTACGTATACTTTTGGACCGCTCCTCGATCTGCTACCCGTACCCGCGTCCATAGATGCGACCCAGCGCCGCTCGGCGCCCAGTGCCACTGCCAACTAGAACCAGGCGTAGCCCACCGGCGCAGCGCAGACTGGGGCCGGGGATCCTCGTGTGCGGTTCTGCTTCAACAGCTGGCGCCACAGCAAACACCAGTTTTTTGTCCGCGTCAGGCGCCCGCGTCACGGCCCTGCCAGAGCGGGCAGCGGCGAGCGGGCGAGGGCAACGTGACGAGCGGCCCGAGCGATCCACCGCGCGTCCCCCTGCGGGTGCCTCTATCGTCGACCCGCTTTGGCTTTGGCTTTGGCTCCGCGCCGCCCTTATCCCCGGCACGCGCCGCAGCCCCAGCGTGGGTGGGTGGTGCACTGGTGTGCCGCTTTCCAAATCCAACGCAACCCCCACGCACATCTCGTACTCCCCACATCTACGCGGGGCGCGCACACAGCCGCTAGTCTTTCGCCCCCCACGCCACGACGCACCGCACCTGGTGCGGGTTGCGTTGGCGACTTGGCGTGTAGCCACCCCTCCCTTCCCTCGTTGCGCGGTGGCAAGATCTCCTCTCTCGCGATAAACCAATCCATCGAGCAATCCATCCAGTCGAATCAGGGATCAATCTGGGTCGCGTTTCTCGTCCGATCGCCCGCCATGTTCTCGCGATCCTACACCAATCTCGTTGATCTCGCCAATGGCAACCTCTCCGCCCTCGACTACGGCGGCGGCGGCGGCGGCGGCGGGGGTGAGAGCGGGGCGGAGGCGGGGCCGGTGGCGGGGGTGCCGTTGGAGGCGGGGGCCGCCCGCCGCGGACGAGGCAGATTCCGCGGACGATGACGACGCCCGGGACGCTGGCGGAGCTCGACGAGGACCAAACCGGCAGCGTGGCCTCCGACGCGCCCTCCTCGTTCGCCAGCGACCGCCTCATCGTCGTGGCCAACACGCTGCCCGTGCGCGGCGAGCGCGGGGCGGGGGGCCGCGGCTGGAGCTTCGCGTGGGACGAGGACTCGCTCCTCTTCCACCTCCGCGACGGGCTCCCCGAGGACATGGAGGTGCTCTACGTGGGCTCCCTCCGCGCCGACGTGCCGCCCCACGAGCAGGACGAGGTCGCGCAGGCGCTCCTCGACCGCTTCCGCTGCGTGCCGGCCTTCCTCCCCAGGGACCTCGGCGACCGCTTCTACCACGGCTTCTGCAAGCACACGCTCTGGCCGCTCTTCCACTACATGCTCCCCTTCGCCCCGGACCACGGCGGCCGCTTCGACCGCTCCCACTGGGAGGCCTACGTCCTCGCCAACAAGCTCTTCTCCCAGCGCGTCATCGAGGTGCTCAACCCGGAGGACGACTACGTCTGGATCCACGACTACCACCTCCTCGCCCTCCCGTCCTTCCTGCGCCGCCGCTTCAACCGCCTCCGCATCGGATTCTTCCTGCACAGCCCCTTCCCTTCCTCGGAGCTCTACCGTTCCCTCCCCGTCCGGGACGAGATCCTCAAGTCGCTGCTCAACTGCGATCTCATTGGCTTCCACACCTTCGATTACGCCCGCCATTTCCTGTCCTGCTGCAGCCGCATGCTCGGGATCGAGTACCAATCCAAGAGGGGATACATCGGGCTCGACTACTTTGGACGCACCGTGGGGATAAAGATCATGCCCGTTGGGATCAACATGGTGCAGCTGAAGTCACTGCTGCAGCAGCCTGATCTGGAGCGGCAGGTCGCGGAGCTCCGGAACCAATTCAATCGGAAGACTGTCTTGCTCGGTGTGGATGATATGGACATTTTCAAGGGGATTGACCTGAAGATTCTCGCGTTTGAACAGATGCTCAAGACGCATCCAAAGTGGCAGGGCCGGGCAGTGCTGGTGCAGATCTCAAACCCGAAAGGCGGCAGCGGGAAAGACCTGGAGGGGCTACAGACTGTGATTGAAGACAGCTGCAGGAGGATCAACGAGCAGTTTGGACGGGCTGGATATAGCCCTGTCGTGCTTGTCAACAGGGCACTGTCAAGTGTTGAGAGGATGGCTTACTACACCATTGCAGAGTGTGTCGTTGTCACTGCAGTCAGGGATGGGATGAACCTTACACCATACGAATACATTGTCTGCAGGCAGGGAATTCCAGGTTTGGATGGTTCCGCGGATGGTAGTAGACCGCGGGGGAAAAGTATGCTGGTTGTGTCAGAATTCATTGGCTGCTCGCCATCGTTGAGTGGGGCGATTCGGGTAAACCCGTGGAACCTTGAGTCAACAGCCGAGGCGATGAATGAGTCCATCGCTTTATCGGATAATGAGAAGCAACTGCGACATGAGAAGCACTATCGGTACGTCAGCTCACACGATGTTGCATATTGGTCGAAGAGCTATATTCATGATTTCGAGAGGAGCTGTAGGGACCATTTTAGGAGAAGATGCTGGGGTGTTGGACTAGGATTTGGATTTAGAGTGGTTGCTCTTGACCGTAATTTCAAAAAGCTTACTGTGGATTCCATTGTTGCGGATTACAAGAAGTCAAAGAGCAGGATCATACTACTGGACTACGATGGAACCCTAGTACCACAAACTACAATGAACAAGACTCCAAGTGAAACCGTTGTTAGCATGATGAATACCCTGTGTGCTGATAAGAATAACGTTGTTTTTATTGTAAGTGGAAGAGGAAGGGATAGCCTTGAAAAATGGTTTTACCCTTGCCCAGAACTTGGCATTGCTGCTGAACATGGCTACTTTATGAGGTATTTCATGACTATTTAATTTATTACAGTTCTTTTGTGTCTTTCATATTGAAGTTTAACATCATATGTTGAAAGGTGCTGATTTATTTTAGTGACAATATGTATGGATAGGCTGCCATGCTCACGATAGCTATATGATTAGTACTGATCGGAAGTATTAAAGACTGTAATTATTATTTGGCTGACAGGTGACAGCCATGCACTTATGCATGATGTATGAATACGTTGATCAATGTCCATGTATCAACCCCATGCATAAATACTTTATCTCCGCATCCATACACCACTTTGATAGTTCAATATAACCAAAAAATCTTTATAATTATTTTCGTGACAATATGTGTTTATTGCTCAATCAAGAATGAGTACAGTATAAAGGCTCTGGTTGATAGCTGGGCTATTGGCAACACACCCAGATTCATTTCTCATATGGGTGATAAGATAGGCTGCAAATGGATTAACAGTTCCAACTCTGCATCCTGCATATCGATAGTGCTTCAGTGCTTGCTTGTAATTTGTAAACAGTTGAACAAACCTTGATAATTCTGCGTTCTTTGATTGTTTTGTATGATTCTTTTGAATATTTTTGAGGTCGAAGTGAGATTAAACATTGAGATTTCTTAGGAAGTTTGGGACATATCTCAACAGTTGCTTATGTTTGCAGGTGGACCAGAGATGAACAGTGGCAACTACAACATCAGACATCAGACTTTGGATGGATGGATATGGCTGAACCGGTAATGAAACTGTACACAGAGGCAACTGATGGATCATATATTGAAACTAAAGAGAGTGCTTTGGTCTGGCATCACCAAGATGCTGACCCTGGTTTTGGATCTTCACAAGCGAAAGAAATGCTTGATCATTTGGAAAGTGTCCTGGCGAATGAGCCAGTCTCTGTGAAGAGTGGCCAGCACATTGTAGAGGTTAAGCCTCAGGTATTGAATTTATCCTAAACAACATTCTGTACCCTGCATGGTTGAAATTGACACTTATGTGTGGATGTTCACGTTCCCCACACCATATGCAAAACAGTGTAGCTATTAAGACTATCGTCATAAGTGTTTCTTCTCCTTACCTAGCACTAACTAAAGTTAATTTACTATGAAGTTTGTCATTTAGGCCATAGTACTATCATTCATCTTCCATGCCATGTTACGATGGCAAGGATAAAGAGAAATTTGAGCTTGCATGTGCTTAAAATCCATAAAACTTATCAAGTTGTATTTGCTATGAAACTTGCTAATTAAAGTTCTTAGTCTGATTTCGTGTTGTTCTCTGTTGTCAGCAGAAATTTAGTCACTTGGTACTCGAGTTTAAATCCCTGCTTTTCTTTGATTGCAGGCTGTCAGCAAAGGTTTTGTTGCCGAGAAGATACTTTCAACTCTCATGGAGAAGGGAAGGCAAGCAGATTTCGTTCTGTGCATTGGTGATGATAGATCGGATGAGGATATGTTTGAACAGATTGCTGATAGTATGAGGAAGAGCATGGTTGATCCCGAAACCTCGCTGTATGCCTGCACAGTTGGGCAGAAACCAAGCAAGGCCATTTACTATTTGGATGACGCTAATGAGGTCTTAAACATGCTCGAAGCACTTGCTGATGCATCGGAGGCTGGTTCTGGTTCACCGGAGGCAACCGATGGACCATCTACACCGGAGGAAGCATGATAATGGCATCAGAGATTCAGTGGTGTCATCCTGGGGAGGTGGAAGCGCTTAGGTGCACTGCCACCATGAGACTAAAACTGAAGCCAATTTCGTTCAGCAGGAAGTGAAACATTAGCAATAGCAGGATAGTCAATGTCAATAACCTAGCTGTTTCTCTATTTCTGCTTCTTTTTCCAGTTCACCTTATGGTAGAGTAATTTTCATATTGTATCTAGGTAGGAAAAAGTGCCTGGAGGGAAGAATCCATGGCCGGCATCTTTTTACCGTTTTCACCTTGGTACCAGTTAAGAGAGAATGGAGTATTCCTCTAGTTCGTAGAGCATAAGCTGAAATTAGGGCATGTCTGGATACACATGGCGAGTTATGCTAGGACTAAGTTTTCCCAAAGTAGCTATGGTTGGAGCTAACTACTAGTTAAAAACTTAGCTAAAAAAATAGCAGCCTTCCTATTTGGATACATTAAAGCTAATTTTGATTATTATTATTTTAACTACTAGCTAGCAATGAGCCTTCGTATCTGGACATTGGGATTTTGCCTAGTGGTGCATGCAATTAATCTCGATCGTCTTTTCAGCGACTGATGTGAGCAGAAACCAGTACGATACCTGAAAAGGCTTGCTCTTGCATGTCAAGTAATTCCATTACTTCCAATAAACAGAAGCAACTATAAATGGATTTACAATAGAGTAGGTCATTATGCATGTGCGATTTGATTTCAGGTCTTTAGTTCTGACAGGGGTGGGTATTTAGGAAGTGGACAACTAACGAACTGGACGAAAACGGTGGCTCGTTTTAGTCGACTTTACAGAGTTGCAGTTCAGCTGAGTCGCAACGAACCGAACCGGACTATACCGGAGAGTTGCCAATTGTACAATCTCGAGCACTAGGAAAGTAGGAAGTACATCAAATCGGCTTCAAGTTTTGTCTGGTGTATTGCGATGTTTTTTTCTTTAGTCTTGATTAGACTTTGCATAGTTTGCACGGGAGACTAGTTTGCGTGGAGAGCCAAAATGATGGATATAGTTTAGACAACCAATTGAAGCCTAATTTTTTTTATCTGTTTTCTAAACTTCGTGATAAAAAGTTATGTAGAAAGCCTCTTATTAGACATGCTTGGCTGGTTTCCTCAGTGTTCTGTATTGGAGATCACTGCATCAATCGCTACCTGATGGAAAGAAACATGTCGTTTCAGCTTAAGTTATTCCCTCTTATGATATTATCCATCGTGATCCATGCAATTGAGCATTTTTCATAATCTGCCCTCCAAAAGAACAGAAATGGATTTTCTTTCTGGTTGAAGACAAAAATGTTCTAGTCATTTGTGTGTGGTGTACATCATGTGGCAAAAATCATGAGGGCCCATGCGCTCATCCAAGGATTTTTACATGACAATCGTGGACTCTGCTCTCGAAGATATGACATATGAGGTCATAAAATGCAAAAGTAGAGGCAGTGAGGATGCGAATCACCAACAAATTGAGATTTTATCATCGCTGGGAAATATTATGGATGATCCATTTCTCCGTTGAACTCTTAGCATGCGTATATTGCCTTGTTTGCCCGAACTTATCACCCTTGTTTATCGGCCCTGATACAATAGCAAATAGCATCAGAAAACCATCAGCCGATTGGCATGGTGTGACCGTGTGACTTGTTCCGACATTCTTCATGTTTATTGGGGCATGTCGCTGTTGGATCATTCCGATTTCCGAAGAGAGTTGAAGGAAGCAAACGCAAAATACAATTATCGGCAAGGTAGATATTGGCATATATTGCCAAACCAAACGGCAGAGAAAAATCGCGGGAGAGGAGTGGCGGAGAAAAATCAAACAAACACCGGGCGCCAACCGCCAAGAAAACGGACATGAAAGCAGAGCAGGGCCAGCCCCACCGGGCATCGAATCCCCACCGTCTCCTCCTCCTCCTCCTCCATATCTCTCGCCGGAGCCAGATCAATACACGCTGCAGTCTCTTCCGATGGCTCCTCTCCTTTCCCCGCCGCTGCTCGCGGACACCGGCACCAAGTTCCATGGGGCCTCGACGCCAGTCTCGTGCTCCGGTAGCCCACAACGATATGCCATCGGGACTGGGTTGGCTGGGGCCGGAAGAAGAGACCGGGACTGGCGCCGGAGGACGCTGGGGAGAGCGAACTTGAGGGTGAAGGCGGTGGCGGCGGAGTCGCGCAGCTCGGAAGGGGGAATCGCCGAAGATTATTACGCTGTTCTTGGCGTTGTAGGTGCTTCAGCTTGAAAGCATTCTTTTTTGCAGTTTACCTTTTTTTTGCGTTAAACCCGTTCTTAAGAATTGTCTAGTTTCATAGAAGTTGAAAATAAGCAGTGCGTTTTCTTCTCTCTTACTTTGAAAATATATCTTTGTGGCAGTAATTTTGAATGGTTAGGCAGAAGAAACATACTATGCAGTGAGGCTGTTTGTTGCAACCCTGAAGCTATTGTAGAACACTTAGAATTTTCATTCTTGCATGTTTGCAGATGCCAGATGCAACGCCAAAGCAGATCAAGAAAGCATACTACAACTGCATGAAATCCTGCCATCCTGATCTCAGGGGGAATGACCCTGATATGACAAATTTCTGCATGTTCATCAATGAAGTTTACACAGTACGGTCTTCGGAGATAAAATCCTGCCATTCTCTAAACATGTTTCATGGAGCTATATTATATTATAATTATGTGTGAAGCTAATATGAGCAAGGGAAAGCAGGTGCTTACCGATCCCATCCAACGAGCAGTGTATGATGAGATACATGGGTATGCTGCGACTGCAACCAATCCTTTCTTGGATGACAGCGCTCCCCGGGATCACGTGTTTGTTGATGAGTTTGCCTGCATAGGTATTGATGACTCTGCCCTGAACAGAAATTTTATTTGGATTCCATTCAATGAGCTCTTAATTATGTTCTGCTCACATCTTTATGCAGGATGCAAGAACTGTGCTAACGTGTGTTCTAAGGTGTTTGAAATTGAGGAAGATTTCGGACGGGCAAGAGTTTATGACCAATCAGGCAGCACACAACTGATTCAAGAAGCTATTGACAGTTGGTGAGAATGACAAAAATCTTTATTTCTTTTTTTGCTTTTGTTCATCAATTTATCCATGATCATCCCTACCAAAAATTTGGTGTAAAGTGGGCCAAACAAATATTTCTGTTGGTTTCAAGTCCATTGTTCTGACTACCTGTTCTGATGAACTTTCGTTTTTGTCCAGCCCAGTTGACTGCATTCATTGGACTTCAGCAGCACAGCTTTCGCTCCTTGAGGATGAAATGCGCAGAGTAGAGAGAGTAAATGTACGGTTATGTTTTCTGATTTTCATGTTTTGAGTTTCTAACTCTCATTGCAGCTAGTTAACAATAGAACCAATCTTCTATATTCAAACCAACAATAGATGTTATCCTACCTTGTACTACTATATGAATCTTTTTCAATTTTAACAGGTTGGGTTAATGCTTGCTGGGATGGGAGGCTCAGTTGATGTGTTTCGGATGGTAATATATCATTTCATTGTTTTTGTTTACCTATCCTACCTTATCCTGCTGAAATGGGTCACCTACTTTTCTGCAACAGTTGTTGTGTTGATATTTGATAATGCAATCACTTCCTGAAGTTGATATGTTATATAACATTTCTTCCAAAGTTAAACAAGCCACGGCTTTTTCACATCTTGTAATATGTTTTCTGCCTTCTCAGGCAAGCTCACGCTGGGAGAAAAGACAGGCCAAAGTCCTGGTACAGTTTTCTGCTTGATAGACTTTCATTAGATATACCATGAAGGAATAACATGATGGCACATGGAGTAGTGTTTTTTTTTATTATTTACATATGAACTGCCTGCATTTCTTATAAATTAGTCTGCATCTTGCAGGAAAAGGTCAGAAGGCGGATGAGCCAAGAAGATTCCAGCAAGGGTGGCTCATGGAGTGATATCTGGGGAGCACCAACAAGATACGAGAAGAACGGTAAAACTAGCATATCTAGTCTTTATAAAAGTTTTGCCCGTACTTTGTATGTTTTCTATTCTCCACATGAAAGCCTTGTTAACGTTCTTGCTAACTCAATAAGCAGAAGAGGATAAAAAGGAGAGAGCAAAGCGAGCAGCGGCTGCAGCAAGGAGGTGGCGAGAGTACTCAAGGAAAGGCGCCGACAAGCCTCCTACATTCAAACTTCCAGAGGCAGTGTCCAACAAGGAGTGAGCTGAACACAACAATCAGAGATCTTATCATTAAACATTATAGGGATAGTTAACCCCAATTTACTTCATGTATCTATAGCCTAATCATTTGCAGAGAGCACTGTAAATCCTCTGTATAGTATTTGCTCTCTGATTGCACATGGTGTATAGCTGTAAATCCCCTGTTAGTGATAGCTCGGGTCGATTACCCATAGAGTTCTTCAGATTCCAGATGCAATGCACAACAAGTGTACACAGAAGTGAAACATTGCTACTCTTTCAATCATAATCTATATAAAACACGGACACTTTATCTGAGCCTCAAAGTGACCATACCTGAAAGACGAAGTGCATAATAAACCACAACAATCCACAACTACAAGTGTTACAACCCTAAAGAGACGCCGTTATTCAGAGATGTACCAAAATTTTACCCGCCCTAGGTTCTGAATGGGAGAAGCCTTATCTGACGGAGCAAGCGACCGCGTGAGCCCAGGACCTGAGGTGCGCCTTCATGGCGACGCCTTCACCCGGCGGCGGCATCGTCGCCTGCGAGCACCGGGCTCGGGCCGCCGCAGCAACGCGCGCCCGCCGCCTCTGCTCCTTGTGCCAGGCTACCATGCGCTCGTCCCACTCCCAGCCGCCGCCCCTCGCAGCCGCAATTCGCACCGTCCCGCCCTCTGCTCTTCGCCCCGCTTGCGCCACCGCTGCCGCCTCCTCCTTGACGCATTCGGATTCGGGGGCCTGGCAAGGGCGGCCGCCGCTGGCCGTCTTGTTGGTTTCTGATGCCGAGTCTTGCGGCGGCTCTTCTTCTGGACACTCGCTTTCCTTGTGCTTGGACTTGGAGGACGGCCGGAGGAGGACGCTGGAGTAGAACCACAGCGAATCCATGCTCGAAAGAATCGCGTCGCCTTCCATTTTTGGGGATACGGGTAGAGCAGGGCGCTGTGGTGTGGGTTTGGGCAGCTACAACCTGGAAGGCAGGCTAGAACTGCGGAAAGAATTGTTGGAATCGACGGGGATTTGGCTTGGTGCCTGGTGCCAGCCATGTCCGTTTCAAAATGTTGTTGTGCGGGCAGACTGGCAGTGCCATGCCGCAACGGCTCGGTCCTCGGTGTCACTGCGGTAGGCATGGAGCAGGGCTGGACGTCTACCAAAAAGTTCATCCTTTTACACGACTTTTTAGGAAAGGCCAGGTCAGATTGAGACCCACGGGGAGCTGGCGAACTGGACTGGAGCTGGATACTCCTCCCTCTCGGCAAGGAAGAACGGGACGGTAGGATTGGAACGAGTTATTTTTTAAAAGTTTGATTAAATTTATAGTAAATAATATTCATATTTATAAATAAAATAGGATGAAATATTTTTTATGATTAATCTAATAATAATTATTAGGCAAGCCAATTTCCACACGTTTCTATTTGATGAGATTTTTGCATTTATTTATAAGAGATGCTAATTTACAGGTGCCTGAAAAGTTGTGTTCTCTTAAGTGATGCTTCATTGTTGTTCATTTGATTGAATTTTTACAAGTGTATGATGCGCTAAATAGCTGTGGCTGGTGCACAAGCACCGTCGCCTAGACAGACCCAGACGCCTGGAAGATAGGAACTTTGTTTATTTATCTTGTTTTTGTACGCCTTGAGTGGACTAATGTTTATTTAGCAAAAATTGTGTAAAAAATAGAGAGTTTGTCAATTCAAATAAACAATGAATGATTGTGCCAATTGATGAATTGGTTACAACTTACAAGTATATAAACATACTAAAGGGTGAACTATATATGTTTGCTCGGGGAACTGCTACCCTTTTTTGTACGGTCCTATATGGCATCAGTAATAACTAACTATATATTTATACATATATGCCACTAAAAGTATTTATACATGTACAAACGGCGGATTACATGACTGTTCAGCAAATTATTGGCCATCTCGCTCTCGGTGAAGGGTCCAGATCTCTTCATGAAAGGTCATGCGTGCGGCATCATTAATCACTAACTGATCGTTGTTTATCAAGCTGTGCCAAACCGACAATCTCTCCCATCAGGCTGCTCACTGGCAATCAACAACCATAAATCTTTTTCACTTTCTTCTTCTTCTTCTTCTTCTTCGGCCTTGTTTAGATCGTCAATTTGGCATGCCAAATTCAGTTGTTCACACATCGTAGAAATAAGATCAGAAGAATTTCGTTTGTATTTGTGAAATATTGTCCAAATATTGATTAATTAGACTCAAAAGATTCGTCTCACAAAGTACAATAAAATTGTACAATTAGTTTTTGATTTCATCTATATTTAGTACTCCATGCATGTACCATAGGTTTGATGTGATAGGGAATCTTCTTTTTGTATAGTGCAAAAGTTGGAAGTTTTGAGTGAACAAAACAAGACCCGAATATAAGTAGTACACTTGGCTCAACTGGACAGACACCTATCGTCACCTGCCACAGAACGGCAGAAACTCGCATATATGCGGCACCGGCACGTGTGGCGAATGCATGGGCATAAATCTGCTTGAATTTTAGAAAGTGTCGTGTTGTGGTCAGGCCGAAAGGCGAGAACGCTCGCCTCGCCATCTGCAATTCTGCAAAGACGGAAGATCCGACGGAATGTGCCCCAGCAGCCTCGGCCTCGCCAGCAAAGCCTCCGCGGCCTGCAAATACCATCAGGCATGGCCGAATGGGCACTAGTTCATTTTTTGCGTGGCCATGGCCCGTGCTTGAAAACTGAAAAATGATTCCCACTGTTCGATCGCCACGAAACACGCATACTGCATTCGGCATAGCTTAGCGATTGTGTTGTTGCACAGTTTATACAGAACGCAGAAATGAAGGTCGCCGGGCACGAAACATCTGATCGAGGCAACTGGGGCAGTCACACTCTGGTCCTCGTATCCAGGAGAGAAAGAGGAGCTCGGCTCCCTCGCGCTTTCGGAGGCGATAGCCGATAGAGGCCTGGCACTGGCAGGGGCACGGCGGGGACATCCGGCAGCACATTCGGCAGGAAATATCCGGCGTGAGATCTCCAGATCGCCATCAGGCAAGGAAGCTCCCTCTAGAATAGTCCTCTTGACCTCCGGCATATGCTGTCCCGGATCCATTTCCGGATGCAATGCAACTCCTGCGGCGCGCGGTGCATGTGCATGTATATATATTTGCGTCCGCCGGGGCCAAGCCGGAGATGAGCTCGTCGGCCAGCCAGAACAGCCGCCGCCGACCGAGAGGGGCAGGCAGCACGGCGGTCGAGGTGCCAGTGCCGGCCGGCGAATTACGGGGCAGTTCATCTTTGGCACAAAGGCACGTCCGGAACTCGAGGTTCAGTAGAGCTGAACATGCGTGTGCCAAAGGAGAATTGCCCTGCGATTCGCCCGTGCAGAAGCAGAATCCGTTTGGATGCTGCTGGGTCTTCCTATTCCTTGATGCGGCGTGCATGTGGAGCCTGGAGAATCGCTCCGAACCCCCCGAGATTCAGCTTCAGATGCATTGGCATCATCGCCGGTTATGTACGTTACTGTTGCCTGTGCTGCGTGTGGAGTTGCCTCCTGGGATTAGTTTACTAGTACTCTGCTCGCTTGTGTAGTTTATTTTTGTCGCCAACTCTTGTCACAATTTTGAGCATTATGTTACTCTGACCTACGACACCGATGCATTCAGACGCCATGGCCCATACCCATAGTTGTGTGCTGTGTACTAGCCGTGTATTCTGTACGGCACATAGCATCCTGCATGTGAGATACTACCATACCATACCAGATAATGCGTGCATCTGATCCGTAAATTACTAGCACAAGATAGTAACAAAACAATAGATTAATGCAACGAGACAAAACAAAACGAGGGCGGCAGCTTGATTGGACTTGAGGCTAGCGTTTACTCGGGGGAATTGTTTAACTCCTCGTGACCGCGCGACGCCGCCATACATGATTCACCACGAAGCAACTTGCCGGGGGCACGTCGCGATCCCGGGGCGCTGGGTCAAAGCCGATCTCGGATCAAGTGGCACGCTAGCGACGGGCGGACGGGCGCAAGAGTCGCCGACGTGCGTGCGTGCACATTGGCGGAGAGAGATCGAGTCAACCCTTTGTTTAGTTTAGCATATCGCCGCGTTGCTGTCAGGCATGAGCTCAATCGGCTCCGTCCGTCGACGGCAACACGGCGAACGCGAGATGAGTTCACACCGCCGTGGGCCGTGGCGGCGGCGTCGTCGTCGTGTGCCAGTGCAGCACGGCAGCGAAACGCATGCTCAGCGCAGCTCTGTTGTCGGGACGCCGATCGTTGGTGACACTGACACAGTATTCTTTGAAGACTTGCAGAGAACTTGCCTCTGACACGAAAGTGCTGCGACTAACAAAGTAACAAACCCTTTGCTAATTTCCGCTGTCACGAAGAATTCGGTGTTAGTACTACAGTATTATCCATTGGCGCATGACACGAAAGACAGTGACCTTGCTAGGCTGGCAACGTCGTTGGTTTGAACCGATTGAAGCAATGTTTAATTCTCTCTCGCTCTCGTGATTGAACGTACCCAATCTTGCACAGAAAAACAAAATGATTCAACCAAACCATTGACAAAAAAAGATCTCGTGTCCTTCTCAATATCCTCTCATCCCCACCAAATCAACTCTGTGCAACTGCAAAAATGGTTTAAATTTGTTTTTCCTACTTGTATGTGCTTACCGTGTCTGTGTATAAACAACCAATCAAACAAGGATGAAGGAAAAGCTAGGGGACAACGGGGAAGAGAACAAGCCAAAAGTAGATAGATCAAGAGGAGCTCTACATGAGTTTATCTGGTTCCATTTGAGTCCGTGCCTGGCGTGTCCCACATGTCAGTGACCTAGCTAGGCAACGTTGGTTTGATTGAAACAATGTTTAATTCTCTCTGTCTGGCTCTCGTGTCTTGCACAGAAAACAAAACGCTTCAACCAAACCATTGACAAGAAAGATCTGTAGTGTGTCCTTCTCAAACCCCTCATGCCCACCGAATCAACTTTGTGCAAATGCCTCAAGTTTTTTCTACTAGTAGTATGTGCTACCGTGTCTGTGTCTGTGTATAAACAACCAATCAGAGAAGGGTGAAAGAAAAGCTAGGTGATGACAAGGGGGAACAGAAGAACAAGCCAAAAGTAGATAGATCAAGGAGCTCTACAAGAGTTTATCTGGTTTTTATTGAAGTCCGGCCTGCCTGCCCCACATGTCAGGCATTCAGGCCAGGTCTGCTGTGCTCTCCGCCAGCCGTTCGACCTTCACTTCACCCCGCCGGCCACCGGAAGCCCGTCGCCGGCGTGCCGCCGGAACACCATGGCACACTCGGGCAGCTCGCCGAGGCCCGCGAACATGGCGTCCTCCTCGCCCGCTTCCTTGTAGTCGAACAGCCCGCCGACGTCGCCGAACTCGTCGTTGAAGGGCGCCGCGGGCGGGGCGGTGGCACCAAAGAACATCGCCCCGTACAGCATCTCGTCCGCCGCCTCAACGTCCGAGGGCGACGACGAGGAGGTGACGGACACGCCGTCGTACAGCCACCTGAACTCCTCGTGCACCTCGACGGCCGCCGCCGCGCCGACCTCGGTCTCGATTGTTGCAGCAGCAGCTGGCGCGCCGCCGAAAACCGTGACGGCGACGTCGTGGCTCCCGGATGACGGGGACTCCGCCGCCGGCTCCGGCGGGACTGCTGGCTGCTGGGCCGCCTTTGGCTTCGGGGCGGCCTGGCGATTCTGCGCCCTCGCCACGGCGTCCGAGTGGTTGTGCTCGAACGAGTACGTGACGATCACCTTGTCCGGCTCCACCCGGCTCCTCTCCACCTGCTTCCTCGCCGGGCACCCCTTGGAGCTGCTGCACCTGTAGTAAGCCCTGCCCGCCACACGCCAAACCAAAATCAGATCAGCAAAACTGTTCAAACCAATCTAGAGTGCAGAGTGGTGCATCCACAAGAACTCGAAATCGAAGAACACGGGGCCATTTAACCATGGATGCATGATTGGTTGCTGCTTCTAGAGTTCTAGAACGTGTGGTGTACCTCGGAAAAGGCGAGCCCTTGATGGGCTTCTGGCCGTACTTGCGCCACGCCCACGAGTCCGTCGGCGTGTTGCCCTCCCCGACGCCCTTGGGCCTCGGGCCGCTCACGTCGGCCAGCGGCAGTGTCACCACCCGCTTGTTCGCCGACCGCCTCCTCGCTGTACCGGTTGCAGCAGCAGCCGGCGACGTCGACGATGGTGGCGCAGGCGACACCGGAGGCGACCCAGGGCAATCAGCCGACGACGAGACGCCACCAGCCGCGCCCGTGGCCTTGCTCTCGCCGCCGGACACCGTCGGTGATGACGCCGCCGTGCCGTCGCTCCACTCGCCGTCCATTTGCCCGGCCAGCCCCAGAGACAGCAGACAAGACAACGGCGGGGCCGGGGCGCGGCAGGTCTGCCGGAGCAGTTCGCCTCGGCCTGATCCGAATCCGATATGTCACCTCTCACCAGCTGCCCCGAGGCGGCAGGCGCATCCGCCGCGGGATATAAAAGAAGGCGAGCGGCGGTGCGGTGTGGAAGTGAGCTCGCGAAACTAGTACCACGAGGGGAGGCTACTGCTGGCTACGTACGTCGCGGTGACGGACGGTGTCGCGTCCTCGGTTCGTTCGTGGGTGTGATTGGCGGGGAGGACGTGGGGTTTTGTGGGCGCGCTCGCTGGCTGAGAACTTAAACAAAGAGGAGAGACAGCCAGACAAGCTGCCGGAGACGACGAGCGCGAGCGTGTGACGGCGACGTCTCCCCAACTATTCCCCATGTCCGTCGTCTTGATGATCGATCATCGTCCCTCATCTGTCAGCGGTTGCTTTGCTTAATTATTCCTTGTGTGATGTATCGATGGGGAATTTTAGACGAGAAGTACGTGTTAATTAGTTGTGTTATTATTAATTAATTAACGTACGTACGCGTATTATGCATTGGAGTGGTTGGTGCGTAATACAGTAGCAGACAGCGTGGTTTCGAACCGAGGAAGAAATCAGCAGCGGCTTCGGTTCGCCGTCGTGCCCACGCGCTGCAACAGTGGCTGTAACTGAGACGTGCATGGCGGTGGCAGCTCATTTCAGAGCCGGAGCCCGGCAGATCCCATCCCACGCGTTTCTATCGAGAGCTACATTGACAAGAAGGTCGTTTTAGATAAAGTTTTGGCCAAACATTATTATTAGAAATATAAATCATGAATAAATTTTAAGTTGTTGATTAGTTTGAAAATATGAAAATCATATGAATAAATTTGTCTTGACATATAGTTTCACAAAACTATACACATATCACTTTTTGATAAATACTTTATTAAAAACAAGAAGTTAAAGTTATGTTTGAAGATAGTGTCACTGTCTAAAATAACTTTATTTTTTAGTATGGAGTGTTACACCCGAAGTTCTTTTGCCGCCTACTACCTCCTATAAAAGAATCTAGATTCTAGAGGCGTGGGATATTTCGGCAGATGCGTCAAGCTAAGAGATAGGAGTAAGGTCGTGGTAATTCAGGACAGGACTTGTCGTTATCCCCATTGCTTGGGCAAGAAACAACAACTTCGCTACCTGCCAGTAGTACCATTTCTTTTTGAGAATTTTACAAGTCGATTACTTAGATATGATGTGATATTCTGGCCTGTAGCCTGGGTCAAATTAACCTTTGGAATGCTGGAAACTGAAGGCCGAAACCGAATCCCAATCCCAGGACGGCAGGACGTCATGTCAGACAAATTCCTTAGCAGCTTCGTGTTTGACAGATCCAATAAAGATAAATCCAACCGCAGTCATCATCCAATGGTGAACACACGGCCTTGCGAGCGAAATTCTTGCATGGAAATAGACATCACGCGTTCCATACATCTACTGCAACACGGACGAAGCCATCGTTTTTTTGTTTTGTTGTTTTGGCGAATTCTTCGATCGCGCTCTGACGGGATTATTCAATCGTTAATCTGTTCATCAGTTATGGCATCACAATCCTTCTCGGCTGCTGAATTTCTTTATTCCTCGGATGTTGTCATCAATCCCTGAGAGTCCTGATGACTTGTTCAACCGAGGCCTCAATCATGAGGTGGCAGCGGCATCATCACACCAGAACCAGCTGCATCTCGTCTCGCTCACCGCTATACGTCTGTCTGCTCCCATATAAAACTCCATCCCGTTTGACAAAATTATCAACCACCGGTTAGTTTATCTGGGGATTGGAAGAGAGGGCGTAGTGCAACTTCATTGGCCTGCTCAAACTTCCCTATTACAAGCATCGGATGGGAACGCGGGAACAGCTGGTGTTTTGAAATAGAAAAAAGGAAGCAGAAAATGATTGTGGCATATGTTAAGCTGGTCACCAGCTGAATGCAGCATGCATGTCTGCATACTGCATGAATAATTTTATCTACAGTTCAACACCATCAGCGCAATCTGGGGCTGTTTGATCCATACACTCTCAACTAGAATGGTCTTGTAGTTTATGTCTGAGCTATTTCTTAGATCTATGAACTACTATGAGATTTAGCACATCCAGTATCTAGAATGAGCACACAAGATTGAAGCCTCACCTCAGTCACTGAAACTTGGAAGTTATACAAAATTGAAGCCTCACCTCAGCTAGGAAGCTTTAGTACTTACACGTTGATGGAAAGAATAAATCGTTCACCACGCTTTCACACACAAGTTCATGGAAATATATTTATCATCTTTTTTGAAATGTAATTATAATGATCATCTAATTCAAAGGCCGTCTATTTGTTTTCTTAAAAAAATCAGAAGCAGTGCAGCGGACAAGGGAACAGAAGTCAGAACAGACAGCCAAGCCATTTGTGCCTAAGAGGGCCGCACGGAAAGCCTTTTGGGCGAGGCCGCGGAAATGTAAGCAGCCCATCCAACTTGGGCCGTTAGTAACGAGGTGGTCCAACGGCAGGGACACTGAGACGTCGCGGCCCAACGGCAGGGACACTGACCGTCGGAGGATTCGGAGCCTTTCGACAGTACCGAAGCCTCCCCTCCTCAAGCGCAGCTCCGCGCTCCGCCTTAGGCTTCGATTCGAGCGGCCAGCACTCCGCACTCTCTCCCGCCGCCGCCGCCGCGGCAACATGAAGGCCATAGGGAGCGGCGGGGAGTGGTGGTGGAACCTCCCGTCGCTCCGCCGCAAGTCCGACTCCCGCCGCCGCGGCCGCGGCCGCCGCAACACTGACCCCCGCGGCCGCCGCCGCGGTCCCCCGCGGGAGCCGCTCTCTTCGTCGTCCTCCTCCTCGGAGTCCGTTCAGCAGGGCCGCGGCTGGCCCATCGAATTCCCCTTCAGGCAGGCTGTCACGGCCGCCTCTCTCACCTTCACCGGCGACACCATCGCGCAGGTCCGCAGCCGCATCGTCGAGCGCCGAAAATGCAGTCCCGAGTCCGACACCAAGGTCACCGTTCCCCCTTTGTCATTCACCTTATGCCTTGAATGATTAGCCGAGTTGTTAGTGTTTTTTTAATACATCCGTTCCAAATTATAAGATGCCATTGCTTTTACTACTATAATTTGGAATGGAGTAGAAAGCATGAAAGCAACTTAAATCCATATAGATTTTGGTTTTGTAAATCCATGTAGATTTTGGTTTTGTATGACTGTACCTTGATACCATAACAGATGCCACCTCAACGCTATTCCACTTCAGTATTTTTTACCTTCAAATGCAGATTAAACTGCAATGCAAGTATGTGCATTGTGCAGTGCTCTTGTGATCCAACACTGCCAAATCTAATTTCTGGATAGTACATGTGGTACTGGCATTGTAGCATTGGGCCTTCTAATGAATGCTTGTGCAGCACATCATGTTGTGATTCTGATATCTACCGAGGTGCTCGTTTCAGGAACTCATATCAGACATATTGCTGAACCATGATTGGGTTCGTGCGCTTCGTATGGCTTCCTATGGATTTCTGCTTTATGGTCCAGGTTCATACGCATGGTATCAGCTCCTTGATCGGTGCATGCCCAAGCAGACGTTTGTAAATTTGTCTGCTAAGGTACGCTTTGCTTCTCCATTGTAGCCTAATGCGCTGGGCTATTTAAGTTTTTTTACTGCAAAGCATCCTATTTCTGATAACTATTTGTCATTTCAGGTCATCCTGAACCAGATCGTGCTTGGTCCTTGTGTCATTGCTGTTATTTTTGCTTGGAACAACTTATGGTTGGGGAAACTTTCAGAACTCCCATCAAAATATCAGAATGATGCCCTTCCTACGCTTCTATACGGTAATCCCTCTGCCTCAATGTATTATATCTGAACAACTTTAACACAAATAACTGATGCTATTATATGTTTCACTTTGTTATGGATATCACAGGGTTTAAGTTTTGGATTCCTGTATCGATTGTCAACTTTGGGTATGGATACTTGGCTTGCCATTTTTCATATTCAACTCAGATATTTCTAATGATGTCTATGGTTGAATAAAATGGGTGCTTTTTAATCACTGCTTGATCCATTGGAGCAATGCAACTGGTTTTTATGCTAGTTTTTTCTTTATGTGCATACCAGGGTGATTCCGTTGCCTGCTCGTGTCGCTTTCATGTCCTCTTGTTCCATTTTTTGGAACTTTTATCTGTCGACCACAATGAGCAAATGAAACCTCCAGTTGTCAGGTTGGTCTTTACCTAACTCAATCTTCAACCTATAAGCTTCTGTTGCTTCGGTTTACAATATGATGTGCACTTGTTGATGAATGACACCATCTAAACTAGTTTCTTTGGTTACCTTATGTGGATCATTTGATGCACAGTTGCCTACCTATCTGGAACTTTCTGCTGAACAATCTGACTGGGTTCCTGATACTCTGTAGAGGGTGCAAAATGTATGTATTTTTGATCAGGCTGGTTTGATTCATTAAACAAAGGAGCGTCTGAAGGAGTTAGTTTCAGCAGGCATAACATTGTTGTAAGGTCTGTCTTTGGACAGTCCTTGTGATGTAGTGACATTAAAACTGTGAGGCCTTACTTAGATGTTGCTGAGCATAAAGTCAATGGAGGATGTGCAGTTTTGTCTAATCATGCATGGAGCATTTGTCTCCAATTTGATTTAAGAAAATGGAGTTGAGTTTGTTATGTGGAATGTGTATTGTATTAGCAAACTTATTATCGGTTTCTCTGAGCAAACTTATCTATCATGGAGATCAAAGACATTTGAATTCCTTGCTTGCTTGATTAGAAGTGCATCTGTTTCCATGAGGATCATGATCCCTAATCACAATCATGTAACTTAAGCAACATTGGAGCCCTCCTAATCTTTCTAGCCATGGAAGAGAGGGGGCCAGGAGGGGAACTGGACGTTGAAGATGACATGAACCCCTACTCTTCTGTTCTAGATCCACCTGCCTGCCCCAGCTGGACAGAATGTGTACCAGGGCTGCAAGGATCCATCAGAATTTAGGGTATGGTTGGTTCAAGACACATGACATCGCACTGCAAGTGTGGTGAACAATTTCGGCGCCAGACCTTAGGACGTTGGCTAGGTTTGGCGTGCCGAATATCCCGTCACTAAGCACTAGAAATGACCAACTAAGGATGTTGCTTGCTTTACTGGCTGTTCTCTTTTCCTCCAAAAATCAAAAGTATATTCATCATCTCTCTGTCGCATAAACTAGAACACTATATAATCCAGTTTTTAGATATAGGAAAATAGATAAAAAAATATCTAGAAAATATAGAAAATTCCCAAAACATTCTAACAAGTGTATAAACATGTTTTTTCTTAAAAAAAACACGGTGAAAATATGTGATGCAACTGGCATGAATGCAACATACATTAATGTTAAATGCACTCATGCTATGCATTTGTCTTGGTTGAATATTATGTTTTTTTAATTGTTGATAGATCTTAAAATACGTTTATACATTGATTAGAACGTTTTGATAATTTTCTAGATTTTCTAGGTATTTTTTCATTTCCTATAGCTAAATATATTTTTCAAGCATCTAAAGATATTGTCGTGAGCTCTATGCATTAATATTTTATTTGAATTTGGCGTATCCCAATCTATCTTTAGATATTTTTTTTTGAAAATTTTAAAAGCTTAGATTAGAGATATTTCCTATGGTTTAAAAACCTAAATATTTATCATTTCTTTTACTAAAGATATAAAACCATCTTCAAAAATTATCCAAACCAAGGGAGGTAATTTAAACGGTTTTTAGAGTTCTGGGGAGTAAAATGTCTTAGCGTGAAGTTAGATGAAGAAAATCAAACTACAGAGACAGTTTAGGGAGACATAATAGACTTTTTCCAACTCAGAATTACAGATCCCACATGAACACACAAAAACTGAGGCCCAGGAAAGAATAGAAGATGATAACATACGAGGCACTTTTAAAACAAAACGTTGGTAGCTTGGTCAAACCCTATCCACCTTCAAATTGTTTCAAAGAGGAAAAAATTCTGAGCTATTTTTCCACTTTTTCCAACTATTCAGCTAATAACTGCCGCTGTAGTGGAAAGTCTAATAAAATACTGCCCAATCATGCGACAGTTGGTAGCTTGGTCCATGGAGACCAAAGACATTTATTAGAGATTTCCGAATACAAAGTTTTTATTCTGGTCTGTCTATAAAAAATTTACACAGCATTTTGACAGAAGAATTTGCTATGCCACTTCTATTATCGTTTTTTACATGTCAAGAAATATACAGAATTGAGAGAGAGAAAAGGATCTACAAACTGACACGGCTACAGCCTACAAGGTACAGACAGAATAAATTATGAATGCTAAGTTAACAGGTTGTAAGATCTACGATTCAAATTCTTCTATCTTGGAGATTGGGTTGAAATGCATCTTCCACACAGTATGAGCCTTGATATTGCGCGTGACCTTCGATTCCTGACCTTAATTGAAGAGAGCTGTGGGGAAATAATTGAATTAGTCCGAGAAGGTAAAACCATCAAGGAAAAAAAAACTCTATTTTAAGCCAAGCAGGATTTCAAATGTGGTTGCAATCGGCCAGAAGCTCAGACTCCTCCGGAACATGATTTTGACTATTAATGATATCCTGACCTACCTATAAAAACCTTGTAAGATCATAATCACAAAAGTGTTGCAGGCACACAAAACCGTGTGAGAAATTTGCACACGTAAACGAGTCAGAGTCCCAGAAATGAAAATAGCTGATACAAGCTAAAATGAAAATTTTGATCCAGTAACACTGAATTCATTGGGGTATCCACAGATTATGATATATAATACAAAATGAAAGATTACCTTCCGACGAGTCCTTGAGGTTCTCCAACAAAGTAGGCTCGATTTAGGCTCCAACCTCCTGCGTACAAATACTTTCCCTGTGAGAAACATGCAATACAAATGCACAGCCTCGACTGACAAATGAGTCAAAACATGTCTGGTACAATGGTGTGGAGTATTGATCCCTACATGTTTAATGGTCCTTGTGATTTTAGGAAAATTATTATGAGGCCAATGGGTGTTGGCAGAACTTTTTCATATGAGATTTATTTTATTTCTAATGTGAAAATGCACAGGCATGACTTCTTATATAAAAATCTGACTGAATTGATTACAGGATAACAGCACTTACAAATTTTCTTGCTCTAGCTTTTCAGCAATTGATATAGCTTTTTGTCTAGACCAGCCTCCTCGTTGAGAACAGGCTTCTGCCCTCCCAATAACATGAGCAAGAGATACCTTTCCTTTTACTATGCTGTTCTGCCGACGCTGTATGTTCCCATTTTTTCCTTTTCGATTAGTCATGCGCTCTTGGTTTGGTGATGACAAAGCTTCTTCCTCCCATACTTTCTCCTTTCTTCTTTCATTTATGTCAAGAACACCATTATTTGTTTGAGCATGCCAATGCATGTGAGAAGGTCCAACTTCAATTATTTCACCTTCTGTTAATATGTGGGGATCAGATTGCATCCATCTAGTCTTACTAGAGTTAGCTCCCTTCACAACACTATCCTTTTTAAGCCTCGTAATTAGATTCTCACCTCCAGAAGAGAGTGGACTATGTTTAGTAAAGGTCCTCCTCAGTGTCGCATTGGAGGAGTCGTTCTCAGGGAAAGGAGACATTGATGGAGCATGACCTGCTTTTGCGCCATTCTTTGATTCATATCGGATTTCAAGTATTATAGCAGAGCGAAGAACAGACTCAAATGCCTGCAGAATCTGAGCTCTGTAGTTTTCAGCTTTGGACTTATTGATACGCGAGCTAAATATTAGTTGCACTGTTGGTGCTGTTGGAAGAAAGGAAGCTGATGTTAGAAAATGATCTGCTAGAAAGACAATTTAGCAACACTTTGCATCAAGTACTCAAGTGAAAGAACACATAAAGTTATACGGATTGAGATTGAGAACACCAATTAACCACTATCAGAGGCATTGCAGTTTAGAATATATGTGCAAGCCAACAACAGTAAAAAGTGAAAAAAAGTACAAACAGAATTTGATGAGCTTAGTACATGCTTCTACATTGCTACTTTCTTTCATACACTTCGACTTCAGCAGTAAAGTTCTAGCGTTTGTATTCCTACACTTCAAAGGATGCCATAAACAGTCATAGCTATCCGACATTTTGTTCGGAGCCGAGATAAAAGCAAGAGGACAGCATCTTACTTCAGAAAAAAAATCCAAGAGCTACTAGAGACACCAATACCACAAACAAAACCAATCAAAAACTTGGTTGAAATGTCTTTTTATACTTTTTATACAAAATATTTCTAAAAGAGCTTTTCCTCTCTGTTTTAAGCACTGAACTCCCTTTTTTTGCGAATATTAAGCACTGAATTACAGAAAATTATTCTTAGATAAATTGTGATGATTGCAAAAACTGATATGGATGACAGATTGAGAACCTTACCTGTGCCTAGGCTGACAGAGTAAAGCCTAGCCTCTTTAGCCATCATTTTTCTCAATGTATCTGATTGGATACTCTCAAGCACAGCTTGCCAGATTATTTCATTTTCTGCTTTTCTGTGTTTAGTTCCCTCATTTGCTCTGACAGAACTGGTTGACAACACATGACCATTTTCTGTGTGTTCAACAGTTCTCCTTTCCCCATAAGACGTGCCTGCGAGGTTACCTCTATGATCAACTGCTGAGGCCCTCCCTATACCCCTATCAGGAAAGGAACCAACCAGCACACCATGGTTCAAACTTGTACTAGTTGATGAACTAGGCAACAGGTACTGTTTATCAGGAGCAAGCTGAAGCAAAGCAGCTGTAAGCCAGGTTGTCTTGTCACTAGAAACCCTCAACTGCTTCTCAGCTTCAGATAATGTTTTCAAGGCCTGGCGTAGTTTTTCCATATCTTCCTTTGACACTGGAAATCATGGCAAAAGAAAAGTAACTAAATTATGCCAATGCAGAATTTTACCGTAAGAGAACAGTGATGCTGGAAGACAAGACATATTTTTGAACTATACTGTGGTTAATGAACATTGCTTACAGGTAGGACGTTTGAAGAACTTTCTCCTGGGCCTTTCTCGAGTAAATGCATAGGAACCAGCAAGAATATCAGTAATTATTGTGGCAAGCTGAGACATCAGTGCTAAAGGCTCAACACCGGTTTCTGTGATGTCTCGTAGTGTCTTCACTGTGTTCACCGTATCGGCAGATAGTGCCAAATCAAGCAAATCAACCAGTTTATCATCAGAAACCAAGCCAACCTGTAAAGCAAACGGGGAACTAACATTTTATTGTTGTGTCAGAGTAGACCGGATGATGAAGAGAACTAAATGAAAACAGAGTTATGATCCCTGTCACAGGGATACAAAATTAGTTACTAACTTAGTTCAGCACAGAAATAAGAATACACCAGTAAGATAGTAGTGCTTGCAATTTACATCTGTCTATACTTTAAAGGACGTATGAATTCTAGATATATGGGGAAAGAAATTTGCACACTACTATCTATTTAAGTAAATTATATGACATGTTTCAGCAGCACTAAAGTTATCAAGATGTTGACCCTAAAATCCTCCAGAAATTTATATTCAGCCATAGAAATTATATGATATGTTTCAGCAGCACTAAAGTTAACATAGATGACACTGTAATGTTTGTGAGATATCTTACCAATTCTTGGACAAGAGACAAGGAAATCCTCTGTCCCAGCAAACTGAGTTGATCAAGAGTCATCTCGGCATCCCTCAAAGATCCATCGGAACGGGATGCAATTAGCTTCAGTGCATCTCTATCAACATCTAGACTCTCGCTGGTACAAATCCACTGCAATGTATTGACAATGTCGGACTCCCTCAGCTTTGGGAAAAAGAACTTCTGGCATCTTGACAGGATGATATGAGGAAGTTCAAGGTTTGGACTGACAAGGATGAACACAACACGACGGGGCGCCCGGTCCACAACTTTAGAGATAGCACTCCAAGTGTCAGCTGGCAGAGTATCACAGTCATCAAATATAAACACCCTGTAGTGTGCTGGTGCTGGTGAAAGCATCACATTATCGAGGACGTCCACAATGCCATCCATGTCGATGTTGCCAACAGGCCCAATCTCCATCAGGCTCCTGCTCTTGCCAAGATTGTGAGCGATGCACGACGTGCACGAGTCACAGGGCCTGGGGTGCTCAGAGGAGAGGCAATTGAGCGCCTTGGCAAAGACGCGCGCGCACGAAGTCTTGCCCGTGCCGTTCGGCCCATAGAACACATACACCAACCCAATCTTCCTCCTCAGGATGGCGTTGGACAGTGCCTGCACCACCAAGCTCTGCCCAACAATGTCCTTGAACGTCTTCGGTGCGAACTTCTGCGTCAGGCTACGGTGACGCCCCCGGCCATGCTGCGAGGCCTGTGACTTCTGCCCCGACTGAGACTCAGACAGCAGGTCGGAGTCCATCTCGCTGGTCTGGTTAGAGAAAATCCCAAGCTCTCCAGAGTAGCTCCCAGAGATGGCGCCAATGCGGTTGCGAGCACCGGAGGTGGCAGCCTCCACAAGCAGGGGCAGCGCGTCCGAGTCCGAGCTGGTCGACGAGGCCAGCCTCTCGGACTTGACAGGGAACAGGGGACGCGAGGCAATGTGACGGCCACCCGAGCCGCCGGCGGCGGCGGCGGCGGCTTCGGACTTCCGCCCCGCGGCCGACTTGGAGTCGGAGAGGCCGCACGAGAGGCTGCGGCCGGCCATGTCGAGGATGGACTTGCCGCGGTGGTGCAGACGCGACCAGTTCCACGGGATGCCGCACACGTTGCGCGAGTCCTGCGGCAAATGCTGCTGCAGCTCATCGTCGTCGCCGCCGCCGCCGTGGAAGAGGTACCTGTTGCCGCAGACGGCCTCCTGGGAGCTGGAGTTGACGGAGAGCGCGGCCGCGCGGTCCGGAGGCGGCAGCTTGGCGCGGCGGCCGGCCCGGCGCTTGAACCGGCGGGGCGGCGGGCGTCGGCCGGGTTGTTTCGGGTGGTGGGGGTGGGGGTTCTCGGCGAGCTGGTCCAGCAGCGTCTTGAGCGCCTCGGCGTTGCCGCGGCGGGACTTGGCCGCGCTGGCGGCGGGGAGGGGGAGATCGACGTCATCGTCGTCGTCGGTGTCGGCGTAGGGGTCGGGGTCGGGGTCGGCCGCCACCCTGGACGACGACTCGACGGAGCGGCGCGTGGACGGGTCCCGCAGCGATCGCGAGCGCTGCAGCGCGAGGAGGTCCCGCATCAGCGACGCGGACGCCACCGACGCCGGGCTCCGCCTCCGGCCCGACGACGACGCGCCTCCCGCTCCCGCGTGGCCGTGCCCGTGGTGGTGGCGCAGGTGGATGCAGTTGGTGAGGTGCGCGTGGCCGCGGAGGTGGCCGCCCCCCGCCGCGGCACGGTCGGGCGCCGGCATTGTGGGACGGCACGGCGCGTGTCTTCCCCAGTACCACTACTGAGGCGCGAGGTGGGGGGAGGGAGAGGGGAAGGACGGCCGCCTCCGCCCTCCGCTAGGCCATTTGAGGCCGGTGTGTGATTATGGCGGTGTGGTTCGGAGATTTCGCCTTTTTCGTTGGATCATGGAGGGTTTCACGGGAAGAGCGACGGAGGTAGGGGGAGGGCGAGGGCGGATCAGTTGGGTGTGTGACGAGCGTCGGGCGGGGTGGGTGGCGAGTGGCCTCCGCCTCCCTCGTGCCGGGTGTGGGAGCGAGCGCTGCTTTCGGAGCTCTCGCCCGCGGCGTCGGGGGGGATCAGTTCGGAGTTCAGAAAGGACGCCAGAGCACGGCACGGAGCCACGAGGGAAGGCAATGGGCCCCGGCGGGACCGCGGGAGTGGCGGCACGGCGCTACGGGCACCCGGCCGGCAGAGCCCAGAGCCATGCCCCGTCTCGCGGTCGGCATAGCAAGCAGCTGGGGCCGGGAGGCGGCAGCGTTTCACTGTTCCGCTTGCTGTTTTGAGCACAGTGTGCAGTTGTCGCGTCGCCCGCGGAAGGCGCGGCAGAATGTGCCGTGGCCTTTGGCTGCGCTCGACCGTTCTGCGGACTCCCCAGTGGTACTACGTTCTCCTGTCCGGCGAATCCTCCTATACCGTTCGTTTTCCGCCCATTGTGAATTGTGATTGAGATCTCAACTGTGATTAGCTCCGGCTCCAACCTACTGTACCCGGGTTGCTCGACGTGTTGGATACACGTGAGGCGCGGCACGGTTCGCGTGCTCAAAGCAGGCAATCCGCCTGTAAAAGAAAGTGCGCGTACCGGGCTACCGTACGCCGTCGCCTCCCTGTCCCGTCGGCGCAGTGCTGCTTGTAGCGCGGCCGGCCGGCAGGCCACACGTTCCCCGGTCGTCGAGTGAGGGGATCCGACCCGGCGAGTTAAAAGCGTGCGAGCATATATAGTACTGGTGAGTAATTACGCTGAGTCTGCGTGGGCACGGCACTGTGCACTTTGCCAATGATTTTTGGGGTTGTTTGGGCCGGCAATTTGGCACGGTGGATAAATACGCCTGTGGTAGTAGGGTAGTACGGAGACGGGAGGTCGATTCAGGATTCTTGCCGGCACTGCGCGTGGCAAGGGAGGCGCTGAAAGCGAGGAGGCCCATGCGCCGCCTTCCAGTGCGCTGTCAGAATCTAGTACTAGGCAGGCTCTTGGTCTTGGTTGACAGACAGTTTGAGTGCGGTTTCGCCTCTTTGTTTCGGTGGTTAAACAGGCACACATGACACACCGTCATGCGTGCAGCGAGAAGGCTCCACGAATCTACGGCAGCTAACTCCTAATCTTTAGTACAATGGACAGCCTAGCCTGGAATTGGTGAACCAACACACGGATGAGCGTCGCTGGATCGTTTCTGGCAAGCTAATTTCAAATGCTACTGATTTATTATGAGAAAAAACACTGCTGAATGATTCGACTGGTAAGCTCAAGTGTGATCGTGATGGTACTAATAATGCTTACATTCGTGGCTAGGTTTGGTTTCTTCCCATTGAAAATGCATGCATAGGTGTTATACTACTCATGATGCATAAGTAGCTTAGGTTCATGTGCCGCTGAGCGCTGAACAATTAAGCTTTCCCTGACATATTAGATGATGAATTGAACAAAAGACCGTAGCACGGTGGAACAACCGAATCTAAAGCCTTCTAGGGTCACTCAATCCCCAGGGCACACTATATTTTTCCCGTCAAATCCTAACCACCACCACCACCTCAATTTAGTAGTACTATGCTATAGCGAATCTCCTTTTCTCCAACAAACTTTGCTGGAGGATAGACTCACGACTTGATGTACTTTAGTGCACTAGCTAGCTACAATTTCCATCACTAAACTCGGCACTAGCTGCGATGAAAAGTTACGAATAAACACTTGCATAGCTTCTAGTATATGAACTAGGAGCACTATAGCACTACTCCCATGCTCCCATCAGCATGTGGATAAGTTGTGGGCTAATCTCAGTTGTGTATAGAAGCTAGAGTAGCCATAGCCGTCCGTAGGCAGAATCTTTGCCTAATCCCCGTAGCGGCATAAACTAGCAGTTGAGCCGGCCCGGGACTTGGGAACCAGAGCTCCAATCAAACCAGAGCTCGATTCGGGAATCCGGATTCCGGCATCGTGTGTGCCGCCGCACAAGCGCTTGCTGCGCTTCTGACTTCTCCCATCTCCATGCACATGCATCTGGGCACTGCCTCTTGTCTCTGGCCCGGGCACAAAAGTAGCTTGTCTCTGGCCCGGGCACAAAAGTAGCTTTGCAGCCGCACGCTCGAGTTCGCTGCGACCAGCCGCCAGGCTTTTTGCTCCTCCTGCATCGCTTGTACTACGACTGTACGAGTACTCCATGAACTCGATTTCCTGCAAGGCTGTAGCTGAACCATGAACTGACAAATGCAGCCGGAACAACAAGTGAGCCCTGGGAGGCTGGGACCGAAAGAAAATGCCCGGACAAGGCCACGGGCCACGGGCCACGGGCGGGCACCAAATTTGAAATGGCCATGTCAGGAGTTGCTGGGCATCTTTCCAGTACAGCACGAGCATTATTTTGTGGGGTTTTTTTTGTCGACTTTGTCAATTGTGAATACCAACGTGTTTATAATGTTCGTCATGGAATCTCTTGTTGACAGCAGTGTTAAACAAAAGAATCATCCGTCAGACGTCTGATCTCGCTCAAATTTGTTATTGCTGAACTCCTCCAGATCTTTTGCTGCGGTCTTTGTAAATAAATACTCCTAGAAAACGAAATAAAAGAAGATGAACAACTCAGAGATAGGCCCCGATTTTAACGTGTCGATCAAGAGGCCTGAGCCCGCTGTGCTACGCCAATTGCTCCAAGTTTCACCTGGTGCTCCTACATCTTAATACAACCCACCAGACTACAAAAGCTAAGCTCATGTGATCCAACATGAAAAAAAAAAATAACTCCAGCCGAAGCCGGATCTAGATCCGGAAATCTGGCAAACACGCAAAGGTCCCAGTCGCTCATCATCTGGCCTGTTTCCAGATCAAACCCCGTGAATGAATCCAGCAGCAGCAATCATGAATGCCAGGTCCCAGCCTCCCAGGTGCATCCGTTGTCCTGACGCTGGAACATCTTTGCATTAACAGAGATCGAGAGAGACACGTTAATCTGCCGGTACTCGGTATAAGTCATTCCAATGAGAAGGACCAGATAATTGAGCCTCCCTAAGCATTGCACGGGCAGCAATTTCAGGGTAACAACAGGCATTGAACGACAGTACTGGAGGTCAAGCAAAAGATCTGGGTAGGTGCAACGGATCTATGCAGGTGATGGCTCAACCAAAAACAGCAGAAATTAGCCAGCACCAACTGGCTGTCCTGTGCTCTAAACTGTCAGCGCCCTTTACAAATGCCACACGTGATGCATGCTGCAATGCTAGCTAGCCACTGATGCTTTGACAAAAAGGCCCTGGTGCAGAAATGCTGAGAAACACCACCTGAAGCCTCGAAGGCCAAAGCAAAGAAGATGGCTCTGAAATAAGGTTCAGTGAACGTGATTGATAATAGGCAACAAAACCAGAAACCTTCAAGGTTTGTGATTACTGCTTCTCTAAGTCATGACCATATGAGAGTTCACCGCGCGTCCGCGCTACAATCCAGAACAAGGGACAAGAAGTAGGAAAACAGCTGAAATCAGAATCTACCACATCATATAATATTATTCAAGTTCCGATCAGATCAAGGTTGATGTCAGTGAATAAATGTGATTTACATAATTTACATTGGACCCATTTTTATTTTCTGAATTTAACCGTCCCTGATCAAATTTGTTGGCTCGCTTAGAACATACTTTGGAAGTTCATATTTGGCACCTGCAATATAGCGTACAAGGTGATTAATAATTTGAAAATTCACCAGATCACACCAAACCATGATATGTATACGCAATACCTCTTTCATCATAGCAAAGTGTCATGTCAGAATTTGATACAATGATGCCAGCGCTATCCACTATGGTTTGTGCAAGCACTAAATCAGAATCTGCAGCAGCTCTAAGTGCATCCCAAATCTCTGGAAAAATACAAAGTTAATTTTAGTGAGAGAAAAAAAACACCGTAGAAAACAGTTCTTTAACTATTTGATTGTATTTAATTTTCCGTTATCGCAGTAACAGAAATGGGGTGGAACCTTGTTTCGTCAAAAAAAATTATTGTATCTAGCGTGTTCAGTGTGTGTGTCATCAGCAGAACATAAATATTTATGTAAACAAGACCATACATTTCAGTAAATTCATGACAGTTGCAAAGCATCTACATGTTCTGAACCTTTTCCGCATAATAATAAAGTAAAATTACAAAACAGCGCTCGATGGTGGCATAGCAGATGTCAATTGCTACTCTTGTTACATGACCATCTATGAACTTATGGTACCTCTATATACATATTTCTTTTCCTTTTAAGACAACAGTTGATATGTCAAATTTAACACCAACTAGAGGGTTGAGCTGCCAAGACAGCAAAATCAACATTATTTTGACGTGAATTCAAAGTATTGTGTATTTAGCAAAGCTCAGTCGAATCAGACTGGCCCATCATCTTAGGACCAGAAAAAAGAGTGGTCCAACATGCAGTATAAATGCATCACAGATTCATTAATAAATGCCGATAGCAGAAACAAGCTGCCATCAGTAAATATACAATGTACCTTTCTGTCCACCATAGTGAGGAGCAGTGTCCCAAAATTCATCACGCATCTGTCTGAGTTGTGCCGGTGTTATCGCTTGGGTGTGCTTCCAAGGCTTTGGTTTTTTCAACTTCTTACCATTATCTGCGACAAAGAGAGTGTTGAGCATTAATAAGTGAACATATCAGCACAATGATTTCCATTGTAAATAAGCAATGCCATCAGACCATATTCTACCAAGCTAATGGCATCAAGAAACATACAAGGGATGTGCACAAAAGGAGGCCAGATATCATTCTACCTCCAAGCATGGACATATGATGTCATTTTTTCTCTTTCTAGACAAAGATCTGAGCAAGCTGACAAAATACTTCCTATATCTAGAAAATGTAGACAAAATACTTGAATAGACCTATTTAAAAACAAACCTATTAATTCCTCTAGTAAAAAAGGAAGTGATGATTTGGATGCCAGCACAGTACCTGATTTTCTTAATTCAATTGCAGTATATTTATAGAACATACAAGTTTAGTATTACGCACTTTTTTTGAAAAAAAAAAATCATTATGGCATGCCAAGTCATCTTTTATAATAAAATGGTATCATCATACGACATGCTTTCCAAAACACCACTATTTTTTATTATTATTATTTTGCTTGGGGGAGTAGTCTACAAGCATGTACGTGAAGGCAGGCACTAGGTTTACACTCCAAAAATTCTTCACATGATGGTAGAAGACAAAAAAATTGTCTTCACCTAAACCTGACTCTTTAGATTTAAAAGCGATTTTCTTGAGGCATAATAGAAGTTACAGCTTGATGAACCTTCTAAAGTAGTCTAAACTAGTACAGTAGATGTATCAGATCAGAATAAATACAAAAAATAGTAAAGTCATGTCCCTTGGTTCAACAGCATGACTAGTGTTTATCAAACAAGGGAACTGCACAGGCAACCAATCTGCTATGGTCATCTTGCTCCTATCTGATATGTGTCTGATGGATAATGTAGGTGCAACAAAAATAATTATCTAACACAAAGCATCCTCTTAATCAATCAGAGGCTTTCCTCCTAGAAATAGATTAAGTTATCACTTCAATTTATCTTGCATATCACTGTATCTTTGATATTGTTGCCCTAAGGAAAGCAATTTTGCTTAACCAATGAAATGGCTTCCCCCCAACAAAAAGAATAAACCATGGTCTCAGCTAGCCATTCAGACTGTACTACTGTCTCGTCTATAGTTCTGCTAGGCATGAGCAGAGTGCAGAGCTGCAGAAGGTGCATCTTTCATATGAAGAATAAACCGTCAGTTCCAGTTACTTTCATGACAACCAGTCATATCTTTGTCTCCCCAACAACTGTATGATCTAGCTTTTGGGCTTTTGCCCAAAAGAGAACAGGTCCTCCCTTCAATTGCCTTGTGGCAATAGTTACTAAGATCTTCTCCGTCCATCCGTTGGCCGTGAACTCCATCACAATCCACAAGAAGCTGTGCTAGAGATAAGCCGATCACGGCACTTCCCTGGCACCACCTTGGTGATGGCCCTGGAGCTCCATTAACCATCGATAGCAGGTGTAGCTATTAGCTAATTCAAGTTACCAATCAATACTCAGCTCATACAAGAACCAAGGACGCTAACAAACTAGCTACCCACTGTACTCTAAACACAGTTCCAGAACCGAATTACAGAAGATGCAACGGTCATCTAACACAAGATCCCAATCTGAACCATACAGCAATCAACGGAGAAAGAACAGTAGAGTAGATAGGAGGATAGACCTTCAGTCTTCTTTGGCGTGGATCCAGCGCATCCCATGGCGACGGCCGATCAGACGGTCATGGGCGACCGCCCTCCCCCTTCTGGAAGCTTCTGGACTCGGTGCCGCGGCCGCTGGCGTAGCCGCGTTACCGCGTAGGGATGGGATGACTTGGGGAGCGACGTGCGAGGCAGCCGTGGAGAGCTGGAAAGCGGACGCGGAGCAGGAGTGCGGGGGCGGTGGTGGTGGACGGCACGGACGCATCGGTAGGTGGTCGCGCACGCTGCTACCCAACAAAATCCGGTGCGGTCTCGGCGAATACGCCGACGAACAAGGTGGTTTTCTTCTCTTCGGCCCATTTGGTTTTTATTTTCTGTTGGGTCCGTTCTATGTATGGGCCGGCCTGGCCGAGCGTACACAGTTCAGTTCATAGCCCAGAGTCGGCCTGGTGACACAAATGGGCTTACAATAACTCAAGCCTGTTTCATCCCTGTGTTTTTTTTTTCCTAAAAAGAAGTTCGGTTAATTTTTTAATTCGAAAAAGTCCTTTTAACATTCTATTCGTCGAAGTTCAATTTACCTTTGCAACTGAAAGACGGACCTTTTAGTTCCTTTAGTTAACTTTGGGACCAGTCGAAATTGGTCAGTAGGCGGTTACAGTAGCTGTTTTTGTCTGACTGATGCCACGTTGACCATCCTTTCTAGTTAGCTAAGAAAAATGTAAATCAGACTACATTTAAAATATAAGTGTCAAAATACTTTTATGATAAATTTTAAAGAAATATTTTCCTCTCAAGTTTATCTAAATATCATTTTTTTTAAAAGTTGTGCAATAAAATACTAAAACTTAACCTTCGAAAGACCATAGAAATTTTGTTTGAGTTCAAAAAATATTAAACCAGTTTTTAGTTTTTTTTATCTAAAATCATGGTCTAGATTATGGTTCCTAGCTTTGAGTTATTTTAATCTTATATAATCTCCTTTTGGTGTTAATTTGCTCCCGTTATCTCTTAGAGTTGGTACACATTAGCGATTTATACTACATGGAAGTTACTTGAGCGACAACACAATTATTATGTAACCACATCATCTTGATCCTATCTTAATATTTCAATTGTACAATCTCAAGAAACAAAAAATACATGTGTGAAATAAAGGATAGTTATTTGCAATACTCCCCAAAACAAATACTTTACACTCACTCTTCTCAATGCACCTTTCTATATATTCACCCAATACACCTTTTATTTCTTTTTTTTTCAGTACATCTCTATCTCTCTCCATCTTATTTTCTGTGCACAACACCTTCCCACATCTTCTTACTTCCTGTGTCCAAATCCAAACCAGTGAGTATGCAGTATTATCTATCTAGTAGTGTGTTTGTTCGAGTGAGCACCGATAGGTGGCTACATTTCTTGTTTCCTATCCAAACCAGCAAAGGGTTGCAATCTGTCGTGTTGTCACTTGTGCTCATACTAAATACTAAATAGAATCACGTAGGAACCTCAAGGTAGAACATAGTTTTATGAAGGCAGAAAATCAGAGTTGTTTCATATTTTTCAGAACCAAAACTGATTTTCTATGAGTTTTCATAGATTAAGTCAATTTTTAAGATTTTTATTGCACAACTAGAACAATATTTCGTCAATTTTGAAAAACTACTATTTGTCTTTCCAAAATCTATCTATATCCTTCCTGAATTTGTCACTTGGTCATATAGCATCACATATATATAGGACGACGATATGTCATGGTGTCGGAGGAAACCGAAACTGTCCACAGACCAGGGAGCAATTTTGACCGGTTCAAAAAGAAAACAGTGTAGGTTAAAAGGTTCTTTTGTCAATCTAGGGTAGGTAAATCGAACTTCACCGATCGAAGTTGGGGGAGAAAAGGAGTTTTTTGCTTGTGATGAATTGTACCGGAGTACGAATCGGTGTCCTAATCAATCTTTTGTGTTCTTTTATGTCCTAGCGGTTTTTCCTTTATTATCGCCATGAAGGAAAGGTTAGCAATATTGGAAATGGTCCCATTGGTGGGGTGTTGAATCGTAACAAGCTGAGACATAGTGTCAATCCAAACGTATCGTCGAAGTGGCGACAGATGACTGGTGATTGGTGAACGTTGCTGTCTTGCTGGCACCTTCGATGTAGATTGAATGCATTTCACTTTCCAGACCTTTGAAACTTCATCTTTTCCACAAAGCTAATACTATTATATTTTTTTTTTCAAAAGCTAATACTATTATATTATTTTGATATATTTAAATAAGCCAAGGCGGTTGGGCCTTTTGTTGCAACCAAGAAAGAACCATCATCAAACACTTCCACTACAACATTTTTTTTTCTTGTTGAACGAATATCACACAATTCCACGATCAGCTTCACTACCACTTCAACATCAACTTCTTTTTCCTTGTTGAACTAATATCACACAATTACACAATCAACTTCCTTTTCACATGACTTTTTTCTTCTTCTTCTCGAGATCGACCACCAAATTCTTCTGAGAGTTTTTTCCACGACGGGCGATCGAGCAACAATTTCTTCTGATCACGAAACATCAATTAATAATGTAGTACAAGTACCCATAACCCATGGACTACGGACACGTCTTTGAAGATTTTATTCATTTTCACGAAGCCGCTGTCTCGGGTGTGGGTGCTGGTTGATCACTGTGGCTTGCCGGAGCTGAGAAAGGGACAAGCTTGCGGCGTCGGGACAGCAGCACTGGACTCCGACACGGCAACGGCCTCACTGAGCCTCTCGGCGAGCGCCACCTCGCCGCCGTCCTCCTCGGATGAGGCCGCCACCTTGGGGCCCTTGAGAAGGCCCGCCAAAAGCTCGCCCGGGTCGTAGTACACCTCCACGTCCTCCGCCCGCAGCTGCTCATCCACCTGATCACGCAACAAAGACACAGTAATGAAGTCGGTGACTGAAAGACGACTGATAGCATCATCTTCATATCACAAAATCGTCACTATATCCTTTTCTTTTGTGGGTGCTAAAAAAGAAGAGATAAGGATCAGCTGTATCTTGCTGCACTACATAACTATCGTACGTATCAATTTTATTACTATTAAATCGTACCTTGATAAACATGACAAAATGGTCAATTATTCATACACTAAACTACTAATAGTGCGCCGTTTTTTTTTACCACCACGTGAACCGAACGGTCCATGGCTACGTCTACGATCAACGTAACGTATGCGCATCACTACCGGAGAGCGAGCCTTTTCCGATGGCGGCAGAGTTTGCCGATGGCCAAGGAATAAGCCATCGGCAAACAGTCCGATTTGCCGATGGCAAAGTAACGCCATCGGAAAACCTGTTATTGCCGATGGCTGGACCATCGGCGAAAAAAGCCCATCGGCAACCGGCTAGTTGCCGATGGCCGGCCTTCGGCGAACAAAAGCCATCGGCCACGAATTTTTGCCGATGGCCGGGCCATCGGCATATCATCCCCATCGGCAAAATTTGCCAGAGAGGACGGCGGCAGACGCCGTCACTTTTGCCGATGGCGGCCGCCGTTAGGCCATCGGCAAACCGCCTCGTTTGCCGATGGCCGCGGCCAACGGCACACCATGGCCACGTGGCTGCCCGGGGAGCGCCTGTGCCCACCATAGTTGCCGATGGCCGGCCATCGGCATAGATTATTTGCCGATGGCTTTCCAAGGCCATCGGCAAACAATATTTTTTTTTGGTTTTTCCTTCCCAATTTTTTTCTGGTGTCTTCCAACCTCACATACAACCCGAACGATGATGATTACAACTTTGACCCAAGGGCAGATGAGTTCTATCAACCTGAGGGGCTAGAAGGTAAGTTGGAGATAGACATTGATTCGTTGATGAGTATGGAAGTAAACAACGATATCGATGAGGACGAGGGTGATGAGGTGCACGATGCTGAGGACTTAAGAATCCTAGATGCCTGGCAGACGCGACGCGATGTAGAAGTTGGGGAACATGTAGCGCCTAATGATGAGGACTTAAGAGAGCTCGACAATATTGATAGTGATGACGACGATCGATGACGAGGATGAGCGCGCCGCAATATTGCCGTTTGCGGAGATAGTTTCTAATCCATGTAATATTGATACTGTTATTTATATTATCTTACATTTATGTTTTCTTTACAAGTACTTGCAATCTACTAATACTAACTGTTTTAATCTTTGTCATTGCGGGCACTCGACAAAATGCCGAGGCGGAGGACGGTCGCGCCGACGTAACGTCAGTCCAAGTACATGCACCTCGGGCCCCGCGGGACCACGTGGAGGCCGGCCACCACGAGGAGCACGTGGAGGCCGGCAACCACGAGGAGGAGGACGACGAGGAGCTTGAGGTGGAGCCGTCGACCAGCGGGGGTGGGAGTCGGCGGAGGACCGCCAGATGAGGCCGTTTGAGGACGAGGCCGTTTTGTGCCGGCGGCGGTGGTGACGACGACGACGACGAGGAGGAGGACGGCGGAGGCGGTGGCGGTGGCGAAGACGACGACGAGGAGGACGGCGGCGCGGCGGTGGCGACGACGACGAGGAGGAGGAGGAGGAGGAGACTGCGCAGCACCTCGGCTTCCACAGCACCGCGAAGAAGCCCTTCCAGCCGCGGGCCCGCTAGGCTCCCCGAGCACTTGCCGCGCCGAGGACCGCCCGCGATCGTGATCTCTGGGACGTAAGTATCTATTGTTGATTTCTGTACTTGTTCTTATTTCATTTTCGAATTAAAACTGCATACTAACAATTGTTGTGCTTGTGCAGTGGCTGGAGAAAGGTGTCGGCTAGGAAGTGTTCGCCCCATGTCACTAGCATCCAGGGGCGAGTGATTAAGGCGAACTTCCCTGGCTTGGTCATCATCGAGGGGAGGACGATCGTGCCCGACAAATGGCCATACTACTTCCTAATCAAGGACGCACATGGGAAATCCTCGCCGAGAAGATCAAGAAGCGCTACGGGTGAGTCTTTCAATCGCAACGCATATCTCAATACTACGCATTTGTTGGACTTTTCTCAAACAATGGAATGATGTTTGATGCCTGTGTGCGGTTGTACTATAGGTTGGCGGAGGGCGGGACCCCGATGTGGCGGACCGGCATCGGGACAAGGTGTGCGAGTTGCGGATCAAGGACATGTTCTACGAGGCGCACACCCAGCCGTCATCTCCTACTACGCCAACTTCGGGGGGTGAAGGTGGATAAGACCCGTGCCGGGAGCCGATATGTGAGCCGGAGACCGACCTCACCGAGGAGCAAGACATGCGGGTAAATAAGTAGGAAAACATCCGCCGTGATTCCTTATGTGACACATTCAACTCATTATCCGGAAGATCTAATACTTGAATGTCATGCGATTAACCTCCGGCCGGTGCGGCAAGTACGCCGACCGGCCGGCGTACGATTGTCGAGGGTGGCAAACGCCGGCGGCGTACGTGGAGCACAGAGACGTCGGGCGAAGCGCTTGGAAGAGATGGCGAGGTCCGGGGTCTCACACCACCGGGGAGCGGAACCTCGCCGAGTTCATGGAAACATGGGTATGCTTGTGTTCAACCATTTCTTATAGCGCCGGATTTCATATATCTCTACTTGTAACCATGTTTTCTGTTTTCCTCGCAGAGGAGCACCACCCCGGCAGCCCATCAACGAGTACATGGGGTGGGCCCTTGCTCACAAGGGCCCAGCCGAAAGCGCCCTCCACCACGTATAGCTCTTCGGACGGGCCCGAGAAGTACACCAGCCCGGTCGTGTACGACAAGCTCACCAAGTACGCCGCCGCGGCTCGAGAGGCCCATGGCGACACCTACGACGTCACCGCCGAGCCCATAGACCCTCGGCTCGTGATGAGGTTGGGAGGAGGAAGCGGACGGCCGGTTCTATATGGCCCACGGCGCCATTGACCCGTCCTTCCGTCCCGACGCCGACCGAGATCCGCAAGGAAGACCAGCAGGGCGCACCGCGGGTCCCCATAGCGCCTCGCGGCCGAGCAAAGGCGCGGCCCGACGCGGGTCTTCGTGTAAGTGGAGTTTCATTTGTCGTTCGACCGTTTCACAAATAATGTACCTTGCCTTCAAATACAATCCACCATGCTCGTGTAATATTGCGGGCCACGGTCCAGGAGGTGCTAGCCAACCGTGGCGATGGCGCTTGCCTATCGAGCACGCGGCCTCGGTTGCGCCGCACTACCGCCAGGCGTGGTCGCAGATGTCCCAAAGACATGCGTGCCATGGGAATGAGTGAGCCTCCGGCCGCTTTCTTCGCTCCACCACCGCACTCCACCGCCGCCTTTTCTTGCACCTCGTCCGGTGAGTCCCTACATTGCCTATCGCTTTAGCTTGTGATGCCAAATCCGCGGTACTAATTCCATCACTTGGTCTTTGTGCGGATTACGGAGGGTTCGAACCCAACTCCAGTGTGCTAGCCCTCCAAATGCCGGGTGCTTCTCCACAGGGTCCCGCTCCACAACCCGGTTGGGGTCCTTTCCGAGCCTCCTCACGCAGCCGTTCGTCCCGACACCTCCACCGACGCAGGGTACTCGTGGCCGCCGCAGGGCAGCCCGGCCGTCTCGGTTCCCCACGCAGCCGGGGTACTCGTGGCCACCGCAGCCCGCAGCCCGGCCGTCTCGGTTCCTCGGCTCGGCCGGCCACTCGGCAAGATTGTGGCGCGAAGACGGCCCGGCAGCCCGCGCGGGGAGTTGGCTGCGTGGGAGGATGCTTCGGGGGCTCGGGACCCAAGGGGACGGCGCCACGAGCTAGGTAGCTTCTATTCCTTATTTTGGACCTTGTTGTGCCACGTCGGACATGTTTGGCCGATGTAGGACTTGTATGGATGCATTTGGACTTTTGATATGGATTTGTATGCATGGACATGGATTTGATGCTATATTATGTTTGAAATGGCGTATTATTGCGAATATATGTGATGAATGTTGTATATATTGCTTGTGATATCATGCTCGTGATTAAATATGCTTTGGGAATGGAAGAAAACGGGGAAAAAAAGGGAAACAAAATTCCCCAGTTTGCAAACCCATCGGGAATTTGGCCCAAATAACCCAGTTTTGCCGATGGCCGAGGCCATCGGCTTTGCCGACCATAAGTTTGCCGATGGCCACGCCATCGGCAAAAAATCGGGAAATGATTTTCTTAAAACAAAAAAAAAATAAGCCGACGGCCGTGGCCATCGGAAAAACATAATTGTTTGCCGATGGCCACGCGTGGCGTCGCCATCGGCAAACCCGCCGTCGTCACCGACGGCGGGCGCTGACGTGGCAGGATTGCCGATGGGGCCACGGCCATCGGAAAAGTTTGCCGATGGCTTATACTTTTCCCATCGGCAAAAAAACGTTTTCCGATGGAAAGATTGCTTGATGGGAGGTTCTTGATGGCGCGTCACTTTCGCTTACCCGAATCTATTTTCCGATGGCATAGATGGGTTTGGCAAAAGCTGTGGATCCGGTAGTGCATACACGCATCTTGGATTCTTGGCCAAGTAGTAGCATGCATTAACTGAGGCGGGGGCAAAAAAGGAAGTAGTAGTAACCTTGAGGACGGCGACGCCGCGGAACTCGACCATGTCGCCGGTGGCGGCGTGGCCCTTGTACGGCCCTTCCTTGTGTCCCCAGTGCCGGAACTTGAAGGCGATCACCGGCGGGCCGGAGTACACCTTGAGGACCTCCCACGCGAACCCGCGCGGTAACGCGGTGCGGAACAGGTCGTGCGAGGAGCTGAACGTCTCGGCGGAGGCGTCATACGCGCCGGCGCTCGGCAGGAGCGGGCCGTCCAGCAGCGCGTTGTAGCTACCCATGGCTAGCGTCTCCTCGCCGGTCCGGGGGCGCCCGCCGTTCACGGACAGGGTGAACTTGCCCGGGCTCACGGACTTGAAGTCCGACAGCTGCGCCTTGTGCGACAGCTCCATCTCCCACGTCTTGATCGCGTTCTGCACGATCTCCTCCAGCGACCCCGCCGGCCACTCCTGCGTGCCATGCCATCGTCGTCACTCGTCAACAACCAAGACGCATGAAGCGTGTGAAGAAGAAACCAACGCGTCGTCGAACGAACCTGCGTGCGCTCGGCCTCGAAGAGGGCGTTCACGGCGTCGTACGTGGGCGGCGCGCCGTGCCGCCACACGGTGTCCTTCTCGCCCTCGCCAGCCAGGTGGGACCTGTAGCGGTCGCCGTCGGAGGAGTCCGCCGCCGTCGCCTCCATCTGAACGGTCTGGGCACGCACAGGGCGTTGTGGGTGATGTGGGGGTTGTCTGGTGCGCGATAGCTCGCCGTGGAACGGAACGGATGTGCCGTGCCGGGGGCTTTAAAGGGGTGTGCGTACGTCAGTGCGTTCGATGACATGCGGAGGCGGGGCATTCGGCCGCCTGGCCTCACGGGCTGGACTAACGTGTCGCTGTTGCCTTCTTTGATCATGGGCCAAGTAAACTAAACATCCTAAACTTAAAAAAAAAAAAGTAAACTAAACATCCTAGTACTAGGACTGCATACATATATTGGGAGGGGCACAGCAGTCGTTGGGGCCTGGAGCGGTCGCCCGCCCAGGCCTAGCAGAACAACACTCGTTGCATTTTGGAGGCTGGAGCTAGGATGATTGTCAAGCCTAGATTGAATAATACTACGTCACATACAATGTGGTTTATGAGCTAGTATATTATTCTATATTTTACTAGAAGAAAGAGAAAAAACATATCTTGATCAAGAGCTAGTCTTGTGCTCTTGTTTCAACATCATGTGAGGTAATTATGAGGAGCCATTCATATTATGAGCCGTGTGCTAAAAGTAAATATCATTGGAGATGTTGTAGTTTTACAACTACTCCCTCCATTATCTTTTGTAAGGCGTGAGCATGGAGATCTCAAATACCAATGAGCAAAGAGGAAGCGTTGTGGAGAATTAATTTGACGCTAGATGCAAGTTAATGTGGTCATGCTTTTGCCACTTGGATTAAATTGATTGGATCAGTTTCCATTCTATGCATGTATGCATGTGAAACAATAACCGTGAGCCTATGGCATTCATTCTTTTGGTAACCCGGTCAAGCTAATTAATACCAACTTTTCATAATCTTGCGCCATGCACATTAACTGCTAACTTGGGCAAGCCAGCTCGCCCTACATTGTATCAAAAGTGAAAAATCAGCTAACGCCTTACAAAAGATAATGGAGGGAGTAGTAACTATTTCATATAGTTGAGGATGTCTTAGGCTCAAACCAAAACTTAAAAAGGATGTCTAGAGTCTATTGACCACTTTTTTTTCTTAATAAAATACATGCTATACACCTGTTCTAGAAAAAAAATGTCTAGAAAGTTTTGAAGGTATAAATTGTGCTTTTTTTATATAAGTTTATATTTGTAACTTTGTTGATCTCAGGTATGATCTGAGTTGTTAAGGGTTCTAAAGGCGGATAATAAAGTTGTCATTTGAAAGTTTAATTTATTTATTACTAGGAGATGATGGATCTTGTCGTGCTAGATTATTTAATTTATCCGGCTGCTAAGGGGGGCTAGGGGGACCACACACACCCTAATCCTCCGGTTAAAACAGGGGATCACCTTTAATTCTTGTGCTAATTATTTTGTATTAAGGCTCTGTTTGAATCAGTTTTGGATTCTTAAAAACCAGTTGATTGCCTCTAGTTTCTCAATTATAAGTTTTAAAGCAAAAATTGGTGGGAGTGCTTGGATCCCCAATTTTTAAGAATTTGACTTCATTATTTCTTTTTGGATCAAAAATAGCAAAAATTGGGTATCAACAGCTTCCTGGTTTTTAAGAATTTGAAAAAAAAAACTGCCACAAGGAACTAACAAAAACTTGTCTATTTGGATCACACCTAGTTTATAAACAGGCCTACTGCTATGTCTTTTTGACAATGGTCCCCCTACATCAGTTTTCTGCCTCCGCCCAGCCGGATTAGTGTCTTCATGTGATATGATGCGAAGAGGCGGCTAAGCACGGGTAATCAAATGCAAAGGTCGATCTTCACGCCTGATTGGTGAACTGAGAATCAAAGGATTAAAATGAACAAAGTGTTTGTCAAATGATGCTGTGACGGAGACCAAAAGACAAAAACATAGTGGAAGTATTTATCAGACCATGTCTGAAGGTACACCTTTGGGTATACATTTCTGGGATCTGACAAGTTAACAGCCGGCCTCCCAAGTCTAACAAATTTTTTTTTTTTTTTTTTTTTTTTTGACAACACGTCTAACAAAAGGTGTGCTAGTATATTAAGTGGCCCGGCAATTGCATACGAAAATGATACGTGTCTGTTGCGTCTGCGTGCAATAATATGTAAGTCGTCGGTTCATTTTAAACTAGATAATACCCGCATTGATGTGGAAACTGTGAAGTTGTTTTGAATCATGAAGCAAATTTTAAATATTAAGGTTGAAAATAAAGAATGAAAAAAAGGAGATGATTGGACTACCATGACATACAGCATGCCCGGCCTGGTCGCTGTCTCTCATTCCTCCCGTGACCAAATAGTCATCTCTTTTTTATTAAAAAATTCGTCATCTTGCAACAGATTTCGGCAGGTTTCGGCATATTTTCTCTCACAAACTACTATTGAATCTGCCGAAATCTGCCGACTTTTCTGCCAGCCGAACAGGGCCAGAATCAATGGAGACGAAAATTCTAGCTGCGGCTGGCACTGTGGCACGCAGCAATTCTGCACTTGTGAAGAAGGATGTTGCTCTAGAAGTGCATGAACAGATGAGGCACATAAATTTGCTTGAGCCTTAGACGTCGGCATCCATGGCTGCTCAAACGAACCTGTTGACGCAGATGGAGCTGCACTTGAATACATGCTATGATGCTAATGTTCGGTGTTCACATATAAAGTACATTCCACAGTCAATTGGATGAAGCTCGCAAATTAAAGAGCCTCCATGCATCGGCACCGGCGACTTTGTATGGCCCGGGAACACAGGTTTCGCCAGACAACAGCATGGCCACACCCCGAGGTCAAGCTGCCATGGCACTGCCGCACCCCCTTCTTATCCCATTCTGCGTCTAGGAAGGAGGGGTGTCCCAAAGTGCTAGAAAATACTGATGTTACTAGTAGATTGATAAAGTTCTAGTACTATGCTGTTGATATCTATAGTATTTACTAGGCTCTACTCTAGAGTTGCCTCAAAATCAATAGAGAAGCTACAAGCATCTTTTACTAGCTCATTGGCCTTCCAACTCGCTACACTGCCTATTTTATCTTTTGGAACAAACCTGTTGGAGGAGCAAGTGCGTCTAGTTTATCTAGTTGGAAATTGGAATAGAAGGTATCGACATGCATCCAAAACACGTAGGTCTAAATCATCATTAACTCAAATCTGTGTGCCTTTTTTTCTTCTTACTAATAGAAATCATGGATTTCCAGTACCACATAATGGACCAATTGCAACTGTTCTTACCGTTGCTCCTAAATGGTTTCTGTTTGTTTGTGTGGGAACATATTAGGCCATGATGGCCGATATATGACTGAATTCTAAGAATCAGATTTATAATACTATGATGCAAGACTTAGACAGATCACTTACTGTATGTCACCAAAATGGTGCATAACAATGACTAATTGAAAAGTCCAGAAGTCCAACAAGGCAAACTACAACAAATAAACAGAGTAGAGATGGAAATGCATGTTCCAGCAGATAGTTGTGCATTCTGAAAGCTGGTAAAGTTCTGAGCTATTTTTCGTTCTCTTTTACATGTCCTATTTACAGTACTGATTGTGCAGCACACTTTTCAGAGTAAAACCATATACCAACATAGCAACAAGAAACCGTCTGTCTGCATTTTCTTGTTTAACAACCACACAGGACATAATTTCAAAGAGAAATCCAAAGGGAAGAAAGTCAACATGGTGGTAAGGCATATTGCGTATGGTTTCATAAAATACTTACCAGAGTCCCAAATCTCTGGTAACGGAGAAAGTGACATTTGGATATCATCACTCTTCATTTTCAGAACAATAATAATAACCTCTGTCATGACAGCAACGGAGATTGAATAAAGAAACAGAGTCATAGTGCATCACGCTCATAATATGTAAGGCAAACAGGGCAGTTCAACGGGCTGCTTCATTGGGCCACACATATATGAGTATAATGAATTTGTGAGACCTTATTACCTGCCAAACTTTGAAAATTCCTCCGAACTCATGCAACTTATTGGATTTCAGCTGATTCAACGGGCTACTTCAATGGGCTGCTTCATTGGGCCACACAGAACAAAATAGTTGACCAACAAATAAGCTGGTTGACAAAAGGAGCATAGCAATATTAAGTAAAGATTTCTGAATCCCAAACAACTGAGATGTCAGGCCGTCAAACTACCTCATTCGTTTGGAATTGTTCACCAGTAGTCATCGACCCTGCACTTTTTAATTCATGGTTCCCTGTCATCAAGTGTCCAAGTCAAAAGTAATCTTTGAGTTGGTTAAGCATCCAGGAGATTAAAACTTAAGTATATCAAAACTTCAAAAGGGATTTTTCTTTAAAAATATATATTTCAGGAGCTGTGCTGTGGTTGTGCCTACTCTACACAATCCATCTTTAGGATGGTAGCCGAGTTAACAAACTGTGAATCCACATGGCCCAACAGTGGCATCAAAATCAGAACAAATTTACACGAAGAAACCAGGGCAGCATGAAAACAATCAGTAAGCTTGCTAACAAGAAATTACAAAAAGGCTGCCGTCTCCAACAACAATGACTTTCTCTCTCCTCAGTAGTCTGGGTGTGTGCCACCCTTCGGCCATGCCACTGCTCCATGAATTTTTTCACTTCCAACCCGGTAATGTTTTTGGCATCTGAACCACATATTTCACAGCGCCTGCATGGTAAGTGAAGCTTTAAAATTCTTGGTCACTTGGCACAAGTTGCAGAGATCTAATGACAGATCAATATGAGATTGTGAAAGCATGAAGATGGTAAATAAAGCGAAGGGCTGCTAGCTGCAAACAACGAAAAGCTTGCTGAATCAGTTGATCTTGTAACAGTAAACAGTGTGTATGAAAAGGCAAGCAGCTTGCACATGAGAGTGACATAAAGCCTTAAAGCAGTCAGATATCACCGATACAAAAACTGAAAAGTACAAGCCCACCAACCAAAGCGCACGAATATAGTTCTTTGCTTCACCTACGCCATCGGTAATCAATGTTTTGGCTAATTGGATGGTCAACATTTGAACCTGCGGCTTCAGATATAGCCGGCCGATCAAGCCAAAGGCATGCTAGTATTAGTGCAGGGTTGGCAGTAAAATAACTGCATTGTTCCAGCAGTCCCATGTGAATTCTAGAGTTTGCCTGAGAAACTGGTATGACCCTAGAACTATTCAGATCAAAATACTCCCTTACGAGTTACGAGTTAAGTCATCACCATTCACCGTATGTGCAGTCACAACGCCTCTACAGCCCCTGTACCGTTGCAGGCTTGCAGCAAGCTCGCTAGGGAATTAGCGCAAACACCTATCGCGCATCCCAACCCCAGCCCCCAGATCAGCGAATACATCAAAGCAAGCGAGCAACAGGATCCAGACGATCCAGCACAGGATGGAGCGAGGGACGATACCTATCGCCCTTGATCCTAAACCACGCCTCGGCGCATTGCCGGTGCGCGGCGCCGAGCTCGTCCTTGCAGCCGCAGCCTAGACGCATCACCTCGGAACCTGGCACCGCCGACACGCCGTCCTCGGGGCCGAGGTGGCAGATCCGGCACCCCTGCCCGGCCGGGGCCTCCACCGGCAGGGGAGCCCCCTCGACGATATCGATGACCACAGCATCCGTCGGGAGGGGTGTCGGCGGCGAGGCGCCGGCCGCCGAGGGCGCGGCGGCGACGGCGTCTCGCCGCATGCGCCGGAGCGGGTCAGGCCAGCGAGTGCGCGTCGGCCGCGGCGGTTCCGGACGGAAGCTACGGCAACGGGCGGGCGGGCGGGCGGGCGAAGCGGAGGCGGCAAAGCGGGGCGGTATATGAGGGGGAGGGACGCGTGGATGCCGCGGGTTGGCTTCTTCGATGCGGGCCGTGGGAAGCGCCGAGCCACCGGCCCACCACAGACCACACGGGCGGGTGGTGACTGGTGAAGTGGCGAGTGGTGACCGGCTGCCCGGGCCGGCACGAGTTTTTTGAGACACTGGGGCAAGCTGAAGTGCCGGACGCCGGACGCCGGACGCGAATGGTGTGTGTTCTTTTGTTGGGACTCGGTTGGATGCCTGCCGAGTGCCGATGCGTGCATAGGGATATCATCCGTAAATATTGCCAGTAAGTATCTGCCGGCTTGCCAAATCCTCATCGAGTGCGCAAGCACCGTGCGCCGCGACGGGTGCCAACGCATGGATAAGCGTCGGTCGACAAGGGAAACCAATCAGTGGACGGGATCAGCTACGAGGGCGGCCTAAGTGCAAGGTTAGTGAACGATTGGCAGGGAGGTCGCCGATGGCCAGGGCAGCGTTCCATGCAGTGGAGGCAACACCTAGCAGGAGAGATAGTCATTTGAGATTAGAGAACGGTGACAAGGAGCGACGGGTTGGGGATCAGAGTAGGCGCGATAGAGACCAACGGTGGCTAGCGCAATTGCCGATTTGAAGAATGTTGCCGGTTGTCAGGAGGAGGAAGAACCGTCATTAGAGAAACAGAGAGAGGACGCGAGCGCGTTAGTTCTACGGGCTCGTAACCTTACTACGACAACGGCCATCGAGGCAGCATCGGCCATCGACTACTTGTTGTAGCTGCATCTACTCCTATGAGTTTCGTTTGTCGCGGACGCCCACTACCATCCACCGTTACGACTCACCGTTGGTAGTGCTGCATTTCTAGGCACAACAGATGTGCGCACATTAGGTTTACTAATTACCATCTGCGTTGACACAACGCCGCAAACAATGTGCGATAGAACTATACTCGTCGTTGTTCCCTTTGAGTGGCCATTCATATAAACCATTTTGTTCGCTCTGCTTATACAATATTGCTATCCCAGCCTAGTACAAATTCAAGTTCGTAATAGTTGTGATCCACCTAAACTATTGCTAGCAAAGCACAAAGCAAAAAAAAAGTTAATCCTAAGACCCGGGGGCAAAATGAAGATATTCTTAATTTTTGGAAGAGCGTGTGGCATGCTTGAAATGTATGAGTTTCGCACAAAACATTCTATCAATCTCTCATCATATAGTTCAATCTTACAGAACAGGGAAATGTTTCCATGAATCCATGATCCGAACAAACCTACTCCTACCTAAAAGGGCAACCTGACGAGTGAGAACATGTTTGTTTTTTTAACTAGTGAGAACATGCTAGGATATGACACAAGACCAAGGAGAAGAGCTAAGCAGTGAGCATCGGCTTGGGTTTGAAGACTGATGGGCTGACGGGCCGTAGAGATATGCTGGGTTGCCGGCTTGGGGGAATATAACCCGCGCACCTTGTAATTCATCAAGGAAAAGTCCATATTATCTTCATCTACTTACGCGGAAGTTCATTTTTGCTACTAGAACTCTAAAATCGGACAGAACACCTCTCTCAACTTTAAAACCGTTCATCTTACCACCCTGCCCGTGTTATAAGTGGGTTTGAAGATAATTTTGTCATTTTTCTATTTATTTCGTCTGAAACCATTCATGATTTTTGTGGAAATTAATTGAAAAAAATTCATAGTTGTAATTGTATGATCCAATTATGATGAAATTTTTATGGTGAGATAACTATTGTATGCTTGAATTGTAGTAAAAATTTCATACTCATTGGATCATCTATAACTTAGTTATATATTTATTAGGTTTATGCTTGTTAAATCTAAATAAATCTATAACTAAGTTATACATGATCCAATGAGTATGAAATTTTTACTAAAGCTTAAGAATACAATAATTAGTCTATTGTAAAATTTTCACCACAATTGGACAGCAAAAACTTTGTATTAAATCATACCATATATATGTTTAATGTGTAGATCTACTAATGTAGAGTACAACGAAATTGGATTTCCATTTTATGATTTTTCTGTTAACTACTATGATTTTTTCAGAGTTTCAGGAAAAATAAATAAAAAAAGATAAAATCACCTTCAAAACCACTTCTAACCAGGCACAGAAAGGTAAGATGCAAATGCGGACTTTTGAGAAAATTGAGGGAGGTAATATGAACTTTTCCATTCATCAATGGTAACGAACTTGGCATTTCTGAACTCCTCTCGTCGTCGTCCTCCCCTGTCCCTGCTCCTCCCCTCTATTTTATACTAGACTATATAGTACCCCAGATTCCGGATTCTATCAATACAATCGGTGGCACATAACAGAACCCTCTCCATAGAGCAGACAAGATCTGTGTTTGCCTTTTGCTTATAACCCAGAAACGAGAAACATAATATTTCCATGTCTCGGTAAGTTCTAAACTCACTGCAAACTGAGGCATCTGCAATGTGCCAATGTTACTACGGAATCAAGCGGGTGGCATACTGCACTGCTAGCTAAAGTACATGCAGTAGTATGCAGAAGCTGCGAAAATACAGGCGAAAATGAAATCTTGTTCCTCTCAGTACTATGCATGAGCAAAAACATAAGTACATAACCACAATATACCCACAACACTGAACTTGGGAGATTGTTAATATCTGATGTTTTGGTTGAACGTTTAAACGAACTTCTGGGGATTTTTGGACTCGAAAGTCCCTTTATCCCAGATCAAACTCTGGTGCAATACAACTAAATTTGAGACCCAATTATATCCGATCAAACGGAAAGAAAATGGTAAATGAAAATACATACTCGTACGTAGCAACAAATGCATTAGGAATCCAATGCGCTCGGGGCGATCGGAGCGGGGAACACCCAACGGGAGATCAATCGAGCCAGCCTAGATGGGGGAGAGGAGCTGCGCGAGGCGCGGCTTGGGCTCGGAGTTCATGCCGATGAGGATGACGAGGGGGATGAAGCCGTAGTGGGCCACCACCTTAGCCTTCTTCATCGCCCACGTGCTCCACTCCCGCGCCCGCCGCGCCGCGCTCTCCGCCGCCGACTCCGCCCCGTCCGCCAGCGCCTTTCCCTTCGCCGCCGCGCCAGATGCCATCTCCGCCTCCGTCAGTCGAGAAGGGAAGAGAGGGGAGAGAAAGAGAAAGGGGAAGGAATAGGCTGGAGAGACGGATGAGTCGCGACAAGCGATTACTAAATTTTCTGAGGACTTGAGGTGCTCCATGTAATTCTTCAAATCAAAGGTGAAAAAATAACGGAACATTCGGGGGTCTATTTTGAAAAACCGAGCAGTGGCTGGTAGTGCTGCCTTGCACGGCCGCACACTCTGACAAACCACCAGATTCGCCGCCGCTGCATAGGGCTTTCCACCCGGGCAAGACTAATTAGCGAACGCTCATCAGTTCCAGAACTAGCGAACGATTTCAGACAACCGCAACTTTTCTTTTTGACAAAAAAATTTCCGTAACTTTCCTTTTTCGGAAAGTTTTTTATTTTATCAAGAGAAAGTCAAAGTTACAAATTCAGACGCATAACTTTTATTTTATAACTTATATATCTAACTTATACACATAACTTATATGATCTTTAACCTTTCTAAGTTATGAACATAACTTAAATATTTAACTTATTATGTAAAAATACATAACTTACAACGTTATAAAATTAGAATATAACTTATACACATAACTTACGTGATATTTAACTTTTCTAACTTATGTCCATAACTTATTCATTTAAGTTAATATGTGAAAATATTTGTCTTACAACGTCGCGAAGTTACGATCTAACTTATACACATAACTTTTACGTATAACTTAGATACCAGAATACCGAAAAGTAAAAAAAAAATTCGGAACATATCCAAGTGGGATCTAGTTTTGTTCGTCTCGTCACGTAGAATACACCCGTGCAAACGGTATTGAAAACGGATACACGGTTCAAAAAATATAGCAAGTTAAAATAAATGCATTGATTTTTTATGTGATGTCATCAACATGTAACAGTCTGTATGCATGCGCGCTCCCATCGGTGGCTTCTCCCGTGGCTTCTCAAGCGGTGTCGGAGTGTGAATGAGGGAGTTGGGAACAGGAAAGGAAATGAGAGGCACGGTAGGAGCGTTCGCTTGAATAGAAACTAGTGAACGACCGCTAAAGTGGAATTGGGTTTCCACCCGTCGCCGACGAGCAGCGCGATCCGGGGGGAGCAAAGGAGGAGAGGGAGAAGATGGGTGGCGGGATGGAGGTGCACAAGAACAAGTGGATCGAGGAGTGGAACGCCGGCCGCGAGAACCTCGAGTTCAACTTCCGCTGGACGCGCCGCAGCCTCGCCGTCGTCGGCCTCTTCGGCCTCGCCGTCCCCATCCTCGTCTACAAGGGCATCGTCCGCGAATTCGTACGCACGTTCCATTCCCCTCTCATGAATCCTTTTCCTTTTGCTGTTAGGGGGGTGGCTCACCTAGATTCAGATCGGGCTCTTGCTGTAAGATAAGATAAGACCCGTTGCGGTCGAATGATTAAGTTTTTTTTTTTTTTTAGAATCCTTTTGCGGGTGAGAATGAGAATGGTTTGCATATCAGGTTGAGAGTCGAACCCATCCTAATATTGGTACTAATGTGTTGGCTTGTTTACAAGGTCATAGCATTGTAGCATTACAACCTCTTGTTCTTATACAACCATATATGTATCATTTTTCTCGAATGGAACTGAATTGTTAAATCTTGTTGATGTATTGTAACAGTTCACCTGTATTAGCCAGTCCTGAACCTTCTCAAGGACATCAAAGAATTTTTTTTCCCTTTTTATATTTATCACAGTCTCAGCCGTAATCCAAGTAGAGAATACTCAGTGTTGGAAATAATCTTGTCATAAGAAATGTGTAGATGCATCTAGGGAGTACATGCATCTATGGCATGAGTTGTTCAAGTCAAAAGGAAATTGACTTGTTCCTTGAGCTAATGCTTAGCTAGCATTAGGTAGTAAAGTTGGTTTTTGGTGGGTTATCCTTAAAGAGATCAAAGTCAAATTGGCTAGGTTATATAGTTGTCAATGAGTTGTAAAGTGAGTGCTAGCTAGTGATTAGCTAGAGATGAGTTGTGCAACTTGTATGACGGTTTGCAAAGTCTATATAAAGACTTGCATTTTGTAAGGCAAGCTAGTGTGCCAAAATGTAGAGATGAGATGTGATAGAAGATGTAAGGTTGCTAGCTTCAAAGGTCTTGTGTATGGACGTGTATGGTAGAAGCTAGCAAGTGTAAGCAAGCAGGGCTTGGTTGTGAAGATCAAGCTAGTGTATGGTGTAGAATATAGTGTGATGTTTGAGAAGAGATAATAAAGAGAAGGAGTTCGGTTGCCACAAACCAAAAGAGCGAGCTCGGCCAACGCCGGTGCTTCGCGAGTGTGTGTGGTGTTCTCAAGAGCACAACTACAAGCACCAACGTGCTTTGCGCAGTATTCGAAAGGGCTGCACTTTCCTTGTGCGTGTGCTCATCTTCTTCTAGCTCTGGTTCAGAGAAGAGGGAGGGTGAAGGTGAGCTTGCTGCTCACCTGGTTCTTGGTTCCAGGAACCGACAAGTGTTCTCAGAGCTTAGCAACAGCACCAACGTGCTGTGTGTAGAGAGCTCAAGGCTCTCCTGCTCACCTGGCTGCTGGTTCAGCAGCCAACAAGTGGTATCGGAGCCTGGTTCATTATCGCTAGGCTCCATCGCCGGCGATGGGAGAAACTCCACCGGGTACCCAGAGCGGTGACGTGCCGAAGGTTGTTGCTCACGGTGACGACGACAACAAGCTGGTGGTGCAGCAAGTGAAGGAGGCGGGGGTGACACTACGTTACCCCATGCTATCGGAGAACATCTACGGCGTGTGGGCAGTTAAGATGAAGATCGTGTCGTGAGTGCATAAGTTAGTTTGATCAGAGTGCATGCCGACAGTCCATAGGTGCTCATTGGCTTGACGATGTGCGCCAAGTCAAGTGAAGTATGGATGCATGGCATGAAGAGTGTATCAACTAGCTAATGGCATGCAGGTGTTTGTGTTGTGGCCATCGTCGGTTAGTGGAGTTTTTCATGCGAATAGTGTCTTGCATGTAGGGTGAAGACTTGACCGGTCGTGCGGCCAAACAAAGATTGGAGGTGGTGTGAAGCCATGTAAAGGTGATGTGATGCTACCAAAAGGCCATGGTGTGAAGCTACGGCAAGGCTATGACAAAGATGAGGTCGCTAGCAAGAGGTGTAGGCGATCTACATCGAAGGATTGATATGACAAGATTAGGGGGTGATTGTTGGAAATAATCTTGTCATAAGAAATGTGTAGATGCATCTAGGAGTACATGCATCTATGGCATGAGTTGTTCAAGTCAAAAGGAAATTGACTTGTTCCTTGAGCTAATGCTTAGCTAGCATTAGGTAGTAAAGTTGGTTTTTGGTGGGTTATCCTTAAAGAGATCAAAGTCAAATTGGCTAGGTTATATAGTTGTCAATGAGTTGTAAAGTGAGTGCTAGCTAGTGATTAGCTAGAGATGAGTTGTGCAACTTGTATGACGGTTTGCAAAGTCTATATAAAGACTTGCATTTTGTAAGGCAAGCTAGTGTGCCAAAATGTAGAGATGAGATGTGATAGAAGATGTAAGGTTGCTAGCTTCAAAGGTCTTGTGTATGGACGTGTATGGTAGAAGCTAGCAAGTGTAAGCAAAGGGCTTGGTTGTGAAGATCAAGCTAGTGTATGGTGTAGAATATAGTGTGATGTTTGAGAAGAGATAATAAAGAGAAGGAGTTCGGTTGCCACAAACCAAAAGAGCGAGCTCGGCCAACGCCGGTGCTTCGCGAGTGTGTGTGGTGTTCTCAAGAGCACAACTACAGACCAACGTGCTTTGCGCAGTAGTATTCGAGAAAGGGCTGCACTTTCCTTGTGCGTGTGCTCATCTTCTTCTAGCTCTGGTTCGAGAAGAGGGAGGGTGAAGGTGAGCTTGCTGCTCACCTGGTTCTTGGTTCCAGAACCGACAAGTGTTCTCGAGCTTAGCAACAAGCACCAACGTGCTTTGTGTGTAGAGAGCTCAAGGCTCTCCACTCACCTGGCTGCTGGGTTCAGCAGCCAACACTCAGTTCCCTTGGTCAGTAAGAGAAGTTGGTGACTATTGTCTACTGGTCTCTGGGACATAGAGAATTAGAAACAAAATTCTTGTTGTTTTCATGTTTTAGCATCAGTGTTGCTGTTAACTGATGTGTTAACATATATCTGTACGTGAGATAGGAGAGGTCCATGTATGTGTACGAGCTGTGTGTGTACTTGAACTACCATTGACTAATGCATATGCATCTATTGTCTCCAAAAACTATCTTCTTTCATGGTATCACAAGATGGTTCAATTATTCGACCTTTATGCTTCCACTTACCCTAGCCAACGTTGCTCCAACACAATCGCCATCTCAGGATCAGTTTCCCTAGCCAACATTTCTCTCCCATCTTCTATTCCTGTTAATCATCTGCCATGCTTCCCTATTGCTGGTTTGGAATGCATTTTTTTTTCTGTCACAATGCAACCTGACCCTCTTGGCGTTCCTCCCTTCACACTGAGTGTTGCTCAAAACTATTGAGAGCTTGAGAATGCGATGAACTAAGAGGAAGCTGGATGTGGGGACTAAGCTGTCGAGCATGACTACGATGTTCATTGCTACTAGTACTTGTGTTGCATACTTACATGGCATGGTACTAGAACTAATAATCTTTGCGATGGTTTCATGAGCGAACCATGTCAACAATGCCAAAGTGTGGTCATGGGTGTGGTAGCGGCAACAGCGTAGGCACAACTGAAGTGGCACAACAGACCACCATACTGGAGCGGTGCTGCACACTAGCTGGTGTGAGAAACTGGGCGTGGAAAACCAGCAGTGCCAAGTAGGCTGTAGTGAGTGTATGTGGAACAGGAAGCGTCCACGGTGTTGCACAAGCCCAAGATACCAACAAGCTAGTAGGAAACCCATGAGGCCACACCTGAACGATTCCCATCCATGGGTTGAGAAAGGACGGGAGTGACACAGGGGTGCTGGGAGTGGAGGCTGGGAGTGGAGGAGGTCAAATTGTTATTGAAATTATAGCCGTTGCAATCCTGACGGGCGATTGTTGGACTGCCACTGATTGGAGGGTGTAGAATGCTACTGATTGGTGTTACCGCCACTGGTTGGCGGCTTGGTGCATTTCCCTTGCTCAGCCTGTGGGGGAGTGTTAGCTGATGTGTACTTGATATAGTAGAGAACTGTGTACTTGAGGCCTTGAGAAGCTCATGTCTATATATGTACTTGAACTACCATTCATTAATGCTTCTATTACTCCCCCAAAAGTATTTTCTGACAGTTGCAATTGATACTGATTGCTCAGCTAGTATAACCCCGTAAGGTTGATTTCCCTGCCCACTTTGATCCTCAGATTATTTTTCTCCCTAGAGCATGCTCTATCATTGCTGTGCAAGCCCTTTTTGTTTCTTAGTTTAAATTTGAAATAGTTCATGGTACGAGTGAAATCAGCTGGGATTTGGAATTATTTTTTCCCCCAAAAAGGCATGTCAGACATTCCATGTCACCAGTTCAGCATCAAGAAACAACCATATCCATATATAGCATTACCCTGGAGTCTTTCAAAAAAAATAAAAATAAAAAGGAAAAAAGAAGAGCATTGCGCTGGAGTGGCGGAGAACATTGTAACACTTTGAGCATCTGGCCCCAAATATTACACCAAATGTGTCCCAAATCCCTTAGCTTGTGAATTCATAGTATAACCTTTGTGTAGTAATGCTCGATCAACAAAAGTTGTTCAATTGTCAACGTGTTGATTAGGATGGGTTAAGGGGGATGTCACTTAGGCCTTGTTTAGTTCACCCCAAACTCCCAACTTTGGCACTATGCAAAAAGAAGATTCCCCGTCATATCAAACTTGTGGTATATGCATGGAGTACTAAATATAGATGAAATAAAAAACTAATTGCACAGTTTTATTGTACTTTGTGAGACGAATCTTTTGAGTCTAATTAATCAATATTTAGACAATATTTCACAAATACAAATGAAATTGCTACAGTGCACTACAGTGTGTGAACGCCTGAATTTGGCATGCCAAATTGGCGATCTAAACAAGGCTTTAGTTTTCATCCAGCTTTTCACAAACACATAACTCTGTGTTAGTGGAGGGGTGATGGGGTATTCCCTATCCCTGTTTGCTCCCCTTGGAAAGAGGACTGGATTATTAAGCCTTTTATTGCCTTATTGTGTTTTTTTGTCTTAGTTTACTTTTGTTAAATTGCATTGCACAACAATATGACTTATTACATGTTGCTACAACAAAAAACAGCAGCAACATCGTTAATGTGAAGCTGAAAACAATCTACAGCACAGTTGCCAATAAGCGACAATCGTACATTCTTTTATTCACTTAGGGTATTGCTTAATCTTGCATAACGTGGAAAAGGTACTTTGTTTGTATGCACTCTAATTACCTTAATCCACATGTATTGAAGTGGATTGAGGTGGAGTTTTTCACCCCAATCCACTTCAACACACATAAACTGATTTTAATACGAGTGCATCCAAACAAGTCCGTAAGGTTAAATACTGTCATGCTCGATTTACACTTTTGCATGCATCATTACAGTACTGATTTGTCATAGATGCAAATGCTTTAAAGATGTTTTGATATAACATTAGTTACAGATAACCAGCTGAAATCAGGCTAAGCTCTATTTGATTTTTACTTTTGAAAGTTTCTGTGTTGGCAGCACATGCAAGATGAGGATGCAGGAAGACCACCGAGGAAGTTCTTGTAACCTGCAGGTTCATACTCGTTTGCTTCAAGAAATAAGCAATATTGCCAGATGTGTAATGTCAACCTAACAAACATAATGCTACTCGGTTCTTTGTAATTCACTTTAAGTTGCTATATATGCAATGTTCAGGCCTTCCAGGTTTTCGTTCCTTTGAGGAACCTATGTAGCGTCTTTGTATGAATAACTATAACTATGGTTTATTCACATCCGATATAATGTTTTGTATAAACCGAGAGAAAACACACAACATTGTCCTGGTGGTAGTACAGTAAGCTGGTGTACACGTGGTTTGCTCGACAGTTTGAAATAGCCTAACCGACCCTGTTCGATGGGGAGTTGGGGACTGATTTCTGGAAGGATACATGAATGAACAATTGAAATTCCTATGCTCTGAAGACGACTGACGACGGGATCCTTAGCTTTGAAGTCACTGTGACTTGTGACCATTGTGAATTTATGATAGGTAAAGCTACTTAAGTTTTTAAACATTAGATTCTATATAAATATATGCTCCAATTAATAAATATAATGTGGCAAGCTTCTACCTTTACCTATCCCATAGTTGTCAACTTTGCACAACTTACATTCAGCACACATATTCTATGAAATATATATTTTGGAATATACTAGCTTTGTTTTCAATAAAAAAACAGAAATAGGAGTTTTTTTTAATTCCAAAAAATCGGAGTTTTTTTGAGATGTGAAGTGGAGTGATATGCAAAAATCGAGTCAGATCCAATTGTCTGCCGTGTTTTTCAATCGGACGGCTCACGTCCAGCAATCTCCCTTCTGGTCCTACCCAATCCACTTCGCAGGTCCTTCACTCCACTCTCCAAACCCTGCCGCACACTTCCTTCTCCCCGCCTCCAAAAACACAAAAACCCCGACCGCCGCCGGCGGCCATGCTCCTCCACCACCGCCTCCTCCCTCGCCTACTGCTCGTTCCTTCCACCCACACCTCCACCACCACCCTCCGCCCCTCCCGTTTGCCGCTCCGCCTCTCCCTCTCGCCGCGCTTCTCCGCGCTGTCCGACCTCGCGCTCGCGGCACCGCAGACCGTCGGCCAGTCCGACGACGAGGGGGCGCCCCAGGGGAACGCGCAGGTCAAGCTCCCGCTCGACCGCCTCTTCGTGCCGCCCGGGGCTACCGTGGATGCGGGGGACCAGGACGCCGTGAGCGCGCGGGTCCTCAAGGGCTCCAACATCGTGCTGGGCCCATACGCGCGCGGCGACGCGCAGGTGGTCAACGCGGATTTCGTGAAGAGCAGCGTGCGCCCCGATGACTGCCCTCGGGACGGTCTGCCGGAGTTCGCACTCGTTGGCCGGTCCAACGTCGGCAAGTCGTCGCTGCTCAACTCGCTTGTCCGTCGCAAGCGCCTTGCACTCACCTCCAAGAAGCCTGGTAGGTTTTGCTTTGCCTGGGTCATTGCCTTGTTCGGTTCTCCCTACAGCGTTATTGAGTTTAGGATTTAGTGATTAGTAGTGGTTGACAGAGGTCCCACTTGTCGAGGAAGTGAATCTGAAGCTGATAGTGCATCGGTTTCATTAACTGTAGCCACTGTCAGAGTTACCGTGGAAGGTCAGGAGAATCTCTGAATTCGTGCAGTTGTGTTTTTAGGAAGCACTGTTTTATATGGAATTAAGGTGCAGTTGTGTTTTTAGGAAGCACTGTTTTATATGGAATTGAAGTGTTTGGTTTGAGGAATCAGCCCATCCTAGATGAGGTGGTGTATCATGACTCTATTCCTCATGCTCATACTAATTCTAATTATTTTCTTATGAGGAATGAGCTAATGATGGATCAACTCATTCGATTAGACAAACCAAATAAAAAGTAAAGTAAGAAAATGATGGACTAATTGATTCCACAAGCAAATCACCCCTTAGAGCATTTGCAAGAGAACCTCTATAGGGCTCTTTATTAGAAACCAAAACCAAAAATGAGGTTCCAATAGACTTTCTAAAGTACCCTTCATTTTTTTCCATTCTCCAAAACCATCCTTCTCACTCTCCATTAATTGAGGGTCTACGTCGCTCTCTAAATTTAATATATGGTAGTTCTATCATGACTTTTTATCACATCAGGAAAATTATGATAAGCCATTGGAGTATAGAGAATGGAACTTATAGTGTCTGGAGACACGAGATATACATAGAGAATATTCATGGGATGACTCTTCAAATAGAGATATAGAGGTTGAATTTTAGAGAGGCCCTTGGAGTTGCTCTTAAGCTGAACTCCCTTCAGTTTACCATGGCCATTTGTGTTGTCCTGGCTTTATCTAAAATCTAAATATCATTTCTTGTTGTAATGCTTATCTTTCGGAAGCTCCTGTCAACCAGGTACTCTGTTCACACGTTCAGATTTTATTTAAGAGCTACCATCACATGGAACTAGAATTTCAAACTACTTTTTCCCCAGCTTCTTACTTCTAAGACCTATTGCCCATGTGAGAATATAGAACTCTCTGGTTAGGGATCAAAACTAATTATCTCTAAAATCCATCAAACTATGCTCTGACATCAATTTTATCTATAGAAAATATCTCTGCAAATCACAAACTAGTCTTCTTCTGTTCTTCCGGCTTGATCATTTGTGCATCTTTAGTTTTTCACTTTGGAGATATACTGCATCTGTACAGCAGGAAGTTAATAATGTGACAGTAGTAACTGTACAGAGAAGCTTATTCCATTTCGTTGACTTTGTTGGTTATTTTCATTATTGCAGGGAAGACCCAATGTATCAATCATTTCAAAGTAAATGAAAGCTGGTATCTTGTTGACTTGCCTGGTTATGGGTAAACTACTGACCAGCAGACTTTTGGTTTTACTAGTAGTTTTCAAAAAAAAAAAAAGTACTTGAATGTATTTATATTTTCTTATGGTTGAAAATATTCTTCACATGGGAATGGATGAGGTGCCATATGATGTTACATGTTTAATCCTCTAAAACAAGTTAGAATCAATTGGCAAGGGGTTAACAATTACGGGAATTGCTTAAATAATCCTAATCAAACACTTCTCATCTTATCCTTTTGACTTTATTCTTTATTTGTTTCACTAAAAAAGAGCTCTGCCCTTCCATCTCTTGGACAAATAGAGGGGGGAGGACAGAGCCTTGCCACTGTAAATATTACTGGAATGGATCTGGCAATAAAGGCCAATGCATGGTCTGTCCAAGAAACTTGTAAGAATATGAGAAAGTGTTTTTCATTTGATAAGCTTATGAAGCATCTTGCTTTGGTAGTATATGCATGAATGAGAATATGAGATACAGTTTGATAGTTCAATCCAAATGTGAAAAACACAATGTCATCAAATTGGTGTTTGTGAGTTCAAAAGTTTGTTTTACAGACTCAATATTGACTGAGAATGTCTGTGCCTAATATTTTTATGTATTCTACTTTGGTCTGTATCTGAGAAACTCTACGTTGCTACATGATCTTGGATTTTTCTTTAGGCAGATTAATCAGACTACCTGTTTTTTATCATATGTATAACAGTGGGTCATGAATTTGCAAATATAGACAATAAATTTGCATCCCATTACCATTAGTTGGAGGATAGATTTAGTCAAAATATTATCCATTTTCTTGCATTAACAGGAACTTTTCTTGAACAGATATGCTTCTGCACCACAGGAAGCTCGTACCAATTGGGATGAATTTACCAGAAATTACTTCCTCAGTAGGGAGAATTTGGTATCTGTTTTTCTCCTTATAGATGCAAGTATACCTGCCAAGAAGATTGATCTTGACTATGCTAGTTGGCTTGGTCAAAACAAGGTAAGCATACTTCTGAAACGACTGAACTCACATTTATGAAGTAATTAACCATCATTCTTTCATCTGTATGCATTAGGAGTGCTCTTTGATATTGTTAGTAGATAATCTAGTTGATCTGAGCAATAGAAAGTAATGTGCTGAAAGTCTAAAGGCTGAAATATCCCAGTTTATGATGTTGAAAATCTTATGATCACATGATTTTAGTAAATAAGCTGAACCAGATTTATTTACAATAATTTAGCTTTCACACACAATATGTATGGATGCTATCTGTTCTTGTTAGTCAAAGGTAACTATGATTGACAGGTTTATTTACCCGTCGCAATGGAAGATGTATACTTGTCGGATAGAACAAATATGGCACTGTATTATACTTTCAGCAGCAGCAATCAAACTTTTCCTAGAGGTTTGAGTCAGAACTGTGACAAAGCAAACCAAGAATTTGTTACTGACTTATTTTGCTCACACGAAGAACTTAACTTGGCAAGTCCTAAGTGTTTTTTACCATGAAATTATTCGATCATTTAGGACATAATTGCAATGGGTGGATTTATGATGTAGGCTTTTGTTTGTATTTTGTGTTGTCCTTTTTAAAACTCAACAAAGTCTGCAGAGTGCAGCTTAATTCTGGAGTCTGGACCCCCTACCTCATTCTTAAAATTTGTAAGACTTATACAGAGAAAAGAAAAAGATCTGGTAACAGTCCGACATATAGTAGTACACTGTACTGAAGTTCTGAAAAGGTGTTAGCTTCATGCCATTTTTCCCTTTTCCTGTCCTGGGCATAGATCCAGTTCCATTCTTCCCGTAAATACTGCAGTGAGTCAGTGCCCACAGCCACCCACCCTTCGCAACCAAGACTGAACTCTCTGACCCTGGACCGCTTGTCCTACCCAGTCAATATTGATTACAGCCCCACCTCCTTATGCTCTTCTGTCCTTGCTTCCTTCACAATGAACCATTGTCTGGCCTACTCTCATTTCTGTTTTGCTGCAATCTAGTGCAAAATAATCCTCTTTGGTCAATGACCAATTAACAGGCCCACCTCCTTGCTCTTCTGTTGTTGCTGCCTTCACCGCAAACCATTATTTCACCTACTCTTATTTCTGTTTTTCTGCAATCTGCCTAGTGCAAAATAATCCTTTTTCGACAACCTATGTTGGCATGAGCCTTGGTCCTGGGGACACCAGCTAACATACTCCTTTTCAGACATACAATAATTGATGGACTGGAGTACAGTCAGATGTAGTAACTAGTAACGTGCTTGCCCTCACATCTGCATCAAACATGCATTTTGTTTACCCATGTGAGGAATTTATAGGTTGTTGAGCAATAAATCTGGCACTGTTTGGTTTTAATGTTTTATCACTTTCTGTTCAGGTTCCCATGACCCTTGTGTTCACAAAATGTGACAAGCGCAAGAAGAAGAAGAATGGCGGCAGGAGACCTGAAGAAAACGTGGAAACTTTCCAGAGCCTAATCCGTGAATACTTCGAGGCTGCGCCTCCTTGGATCATGACGAGCAGCGTGACCAACCAGGGCCGCGATGAGATACTCCTGCACATGTCTCAGCTTAGGAATTATTGGCTGAAGCATTGAGATGCAATAATAACTAAACCGGACCGAAGCAACTAAAACAGCACACAAAGGACTGTAGTTCATTGATGCATCGACATTCAGCAGTCGGCACCTCGCAATCAGGCCTTTGCACCAACTAATCCGTCTTTTGAGCTGTTAACTACTTAACTGTCCAATATGACCCCTGTACATGATTATCCAATCAACACTCGGGGATGCAGACAAGGTGCTAAAATCAGCTGATCCTGTGTTTTTTTCTATTGTGTACACGTACAATCCCAACGTTTCCCCCTTGTTCCCATCTGATTATAGGTTTATGTATGCTGTTGCATTAAATGATTAATAAACCATTGTGTCAGCTAATCATCAGCGGGAATCTCACATTTTTGTTTGTTACCTATGTGCTCCCTTGGACCCTGCAGTGTACAAATGGCAGGAGGTGCATGAACTTGACCTGTTAAGATATGCCTTTGTGGTGTACAGAATGTATTGATAGCGCCACATTATTGGGATCCCCTTCTATCATACAGTGTCTTGTGTAAACTATACTTGGAGGACAGAATGCTGATCATATGTTTAATATTTACAGGCAAACTTGGCTGTAATTTCGTTGATCCTGGTGAAACCATAGTCCATCTGTCCTACACCTATACGGAGTAGTTTAAAGTTCTGACACCCATGTCTTCCTCTTAAAAAAACCACATGTTTGTCCGTCTACGCGATAGATGCTTGTATAATCCAAGCGAACAGCTCACCTGCCTCGCCTAACCACAGCTGGAGGCGCACGCATTCGCCCGCTAAACAATGCAATCAGCGCGTACTGATGCCATGGCGAAACAGCACGCTAACAAGGTGTTGTTTTATGCTTGGTGTGTGCAAGCAAGGCGGCCGCAAGGATTCGTTCAACGCTTCGGTTACTTGCGTATTGGTACGGTAAAGGTACGACGTGTACTTGTACTAGTATACGAGTAGACAGTTGTGCCGCGGCAGTGGTGCACAGTTGCAGAGGAGTTACCGTAGTCAACAGTGCCCGGTACTCGCCGGCTCCAATGTAGTCATGCACAGTAAACTGGGGGAGCAGTTGCAGTCAGCCTTGCAGAAAAAGGGCAGTTGATCGCACGGAAAGTGGCCACTTTGGACAGTAGACACAGCCAAATGACCGATCTCCTCCCGTGTCTTTACTCTTTACTTTACCCAAACATTAGAGTACCGTGTTGCGGCCCAACTCCTGCCTTGCACTCGCACCTCAGCACCTGTGTGTTCTGTTTTGAGCCAGCCTTCGATCACAAAGCTGTAGCTGTTCCCTTCATTCACGGAAAGGTTAACTTTGAACCAGCTGACTCCGGCGAGAACGCGCGGCGTTCCACGTGCACGCAGCGCGGCGCTCACGTGCCGAGCCGCCCACGCCCGGCCCCATGCGACGCGACGCGACGCGGCACATAGCAACGCATCGCGACATTAGCATGGCACGAACGAGTCTTTGTACGTATTCCTTGTTCATTAGCTAAATCCAGGAATACTAGCAAACGCATCTGGGATACAGCGAGTACGGCATCCGGCGGCCGCGCGACGACGTGGTGACCGTACCCGTACGGCCGTAACGGCGCCATCCACTTACGTTACGTGCGAGCGCCACCGTCCACGACCCCAGGACCCAGGTTGCCCACTCCTGCCATGTACACCACCATGTCTGTCTCTGTCTGTCTGGGAGGCCTGGGCGGCAGGACCTGGCAGTTTTTTGTTCCTAGCTCGCGGCTCGGGCGGTTAAAGCCGCGCGCGCGAGGCCGCATTAGCCCGGCACGAATGCGATAGACCAACACCCACTCCCGCATTCCCCCGCGAACGCCCAACGCCCCCGCCTTTCTCTCCACAGACCACAGCACCCCACGCCACGCACGCTCCAGAGCCAGAGGCAAGGCAACCGGCGGTCAATCAAGAGCCAAGAGCGCATGCACCTCCGCGAGGCCATGGAGGACTCCGTTGCGGACGCTGGCCCTGGCACCGGCACCGGGCGCAAGAAGCTGAAGCAGCGCCTCGCGGCGATCCTCTCGGTGTTCTCCAGGCGCGGCGGCAGGAAGCACCGCAACAGCGAGGGCGAGGCGAAGCCGCCGGCGCCATTGGCATTCCCGTCGTACTCCCGCATCGGCAGCGGCAAGAAGCAGCCCGGGGGCGGGGGTGGGAACAATGGGATCGCCGACCGCCGCCTGTCGCTCTCCGCGCCGCGGCCCGCACCGCTGGTCCACATCACCATCGACTGCGCGGGCCGCCGCTCCGTCGAGGCGGCCGACCCGTCCCTGCTCGCGCTCGACGCCGCGGACGCCGCCGCCGGTAGGAAGGCGGAGCCACGGCGGTGGTCCACGGCCGCCGTCGCCGGGCTGCCGCACGAGACCGGCGAGTGGGAGGGCCGCAAGTGCCCGCCGTCGTCGCCGTTCGTGGCGCACCTGCCGCCGCTGCCGCCCGTGGCGAGGTGGAAGGAACGCGCCAGCACCAACACCAACAGCGCCTCGCGCCGGCTGTCGACGCACTCATCGCGCCGGCTGATCAGCAGCTCGTCCTCGGACGACGAGTACGACGACGACTCGAGGAACCTCTTCTCGTCGCGGAGCTTCTCGTCCGACTCGTCCGACTTCTACAACTGCCCGCGCAAGAACACCGGCACCACCACCAGGGCGCGCGCGTCCGTCTCGGGGCCCCCGTGCCGCGCGCTGCCGGCGCCGCGGCGCGGCGCGTCGCAGAGCTGCCGGTACAGCTTCGAGCTCCCGCGTGGCTCCACGGCGTCCGCCGCGACGGACGGCGGGTTCGCGGTGGTCAAGCGGTCCGCCGACCCGTACGAGGACTTCCGCAAGTCCATGCAAGAGATGATCGCTGAGTGGCCCGCCGCTGGCGGCGCGGACGGGGACGACGACGGCGAGGACGAGCACAGCGCGGAGCGGCTGCTGGAGACGTACCTCGTGCTCAATTCGCCGCGGCACTACCCGGCGATCCTCGCGGCGTTCGCCGACGTGCGGGAGACGCTCTTTCCATGATCGAGCTTCGTCACCAACGGTCGGCAGCTCGGCGGCGGCGCTGTCATGTTGATAGGATTAACCCTGTCAGACTGAAGTAATGGCAATAGAATCGCGGCAGCATGTGCTTTGTCGCGTGCGTACGTGCATTTGGCGCTGCCGTCCTTGGCCTGCTAACAAGTGTTTAATGCAGTCTCTGTCTCTATCTCTGATGATAATCTCTCCTAATGTTAACTTTGTGAGCTTGGCCTGTTGTGTTGTCTACTGTACATATTACCTCTTTTGCCGTCCTTGACTCTCTACAGTCTGCGTGTTATTAATGTATATATATAATTTCCCCTTCGTGTATAATGAGCTACTTATGCAGCAAAAAAAAAAAAAAAAAAAAAAAAAAACAGAAATACTATACTCTAGCCGGCTATTTTCTGGAATCAAAATAGCCGGATCTTTGGCCGTTAATTGTTCCACGTGTGGTCTTCTGTCCGTTTGATCTGTTCCTTGTTAGGTGGGCGCGAGCTTGTGGTTCTGTCTTCGTCTGGTTCGCGTTTGTCTCACTGACAGGTGGGGTAGAGCTGTCAGCGTCACTGTTTCAATTTTGACGGGACTCGCGCCGTATATTTCGCAGCCGTTTCCTCATTTCCCCATCCTCCCATTTCATTTCGTCTCGTCTTCTCGCGGAGGCGATTCCGCTGCCACGGCGATTTCGCCCCGTCTCTAGGGTTTCGAGGTACTGTGGTCTCCTCTGTTGTTGAATCCTCCATCTCTGTGTGTGATTTTCGCAATTTCTGATGTTCCGCTTTGTTACAGTCTCCTCTCTTCATCTTATTTTGGCTATTTTCTGGATGGTGTGGTGTCTGCTGGGCGATCTGATGCGGCGTTTCGGTGGGTTCATGGTGTGGATGATGGTGGACTGATGTGGCGATTGATGGGTCTCCGCGGTTCCTGATGTGCTCACTGTTTGGCGCTACTCCGGCTCCCCCTAGGGTTTGTGGAGGTATGGTTATTTATCCATTTTTGGCTTGTTAATTTCTGGTGGTGATTCATGTACGGCATGACTTCTATGCTTGGAATTAGTGCTGTTGTTTGGCTTATTTTAGTATAGATCTCGATTTTTTTTGCATGTTTCATGTGAGATTTTGGGTGTTAGGTGTTGGATTCGTCGGTGTGTTGATGTGGTGATTGGGTGGATTTAATTGCTTGGCTATATTTAGGTGCTTGTATTGGTTGGTTACTCCCATGGTGGTCGATTATGCTAAGTTTGGCTATGTTTAGTTCAGTGTTATATTTGAGATGCATATTACTACAGTTTAGTTTGGTCGACAGTTCAGTCATTGTATTGTATTGGAGGCAGGAGAGTTGCTGAAGCTGGGTAAGGGAGGTGCTTGATTTAGTATTAGTTGTTTGATCTAATAATAGATCCCCCAATTTGTCATCTGTTACCTCTAATTTTGAAGTCTAAAATTGTTAGCTCGACTTACCTATTAGTTCGAAATAAGCTGAAACTGAATTATAGATGCCTTATTTTCATGTTAGCTTGGTCAATAGATGTGGTGTCATTTGTTAGCTCTAATTTTGAAGACTAAAATTGTTAGCTCTTCCTTACCTATTAATTCGTAGATAAACCGAACTGAATAATAGATGCCTTATCTTTATCTTAGATTGTTCAGTAGATGTGAGTGTTCTCCATTTTGTAGTATCTGATTTACTGTCAATGTAAATAAGAACAGGTGGTGACATGCTGCTACACTGCTTTTTCCGAACAAATGCATGATTAGCTTGTGTCTTTGTGCTCTGTTTATGCTGTTGTGAGTTACTTGCTTGGTTGTGGTGAATACTCAAGTAGTTCAACCTGTTCTATTAATTATGTTACATATAGTCATAATTGGTTGTGCTGAAGAGTCATACAATTAATCCTTGTTCTGGTTTAGGATTAATTTGCCCTGTACTTTTGTCTAAATTTCGTGTTCTCCTTTACTTTTGATCTTGTTAAAAATTGATGTCATCTATTGCCTCAATTTTTCTTCTTTTTTTTTTTTTGTTTTGCTAGATGGTTCGAGAAAGGGCTCTTGGTGGTGTTATTGATTTATCTAGTTAAAGCGAGTCTGATAATGAAGATTTTGAAGATATTCAGTGTTCTCAGCTACCTTTGTCGGATTCTGAGACATATGATGATGATCTTCAAACTGAGATTAATGTAAGTTCTAGTTATTCATATCATACCTTTTTTGCATGTTAATGTCTTTCTATTATTGATTCTTTTTTTTGGTTAATGCAGGATGATTCATCCAGTGAGAGTTCAAGTTTTGACAAAATCTTGTATGTCAAGTTTGTAAAAGATGTATGTTGTTTTTTGTCATAGTCTTTATTATATATTGTCTCATTGATTTTATTGCATTATTCTAATTTTTCAAAATATATATTTTGTTTAGTATAAGAAGGTGAAGCAAATGGAGAGAAGGTTTAAGATGGCGTTAAGTCATAAGGTAATAATCAATATCTATAGTCTTCTAATGTGATTCCCACCTATAAGGTCTGTCTAGTAGATATAAGGATCAGAATCACCATGCGATCTCATATCAAAACCTTTTGTTGAATAGGATCAAATCACCATGCGATCTCATATCAAAACCTTTTATTTGATTCTTTTGTTGTGAAGGATCAGTGATTAATTAACTCGAGTCGGTTGCCCAAACCTTTTACAATACTAATTTATACAAATTTACAATGTGGTACTATAATATTTACACCAATTTTGTGATTATAAGTTTAGTGCTAGGGTGATGTAAATTTAGGTTTTGAGTAATATAAATATGATTTTTAGTATGGATCATTTGAATTTGCTATTTGAATCTAGACTTTTTGGTTCATGTGGCAATTATTTCATCTCTATTATCTATCCTACATAGAAAAAATCTGTTTATTTGGATCTTGACTATTTCAAGCATGTGAAAATTATCTTATCTACTATCTTTCCTACATAGAAAAGATTTGGCATCTCTGTTTTTTGTTATTATTTGTTTCTTTTGACTTTTCAAATGTTTGTCAATCATGAATGCTATCTTCCTTACATAGGCAATCATCTGGAAATTTGTTATGTCATTTTCAAAGATTTCACTAACAATTTGTTCTTTGTTTTTGAGCCAGGCCGGATAGGCATGTGGCTGTTTCACTGCTGCAGACATTTGCTTTTTCCCAGGTGTTTCACACAGACATCGGCAAATGTTTCTTCTTTTAAATTGATTTCTCATTTCATTTATAATGATATTTATTTAGGCCATACATGCATGATTTGTGGCTCCCTCAATATGTTGTACTCAAATGAGTAGTGGGACAGTTTCTGGGTGTTGTTAGATTCTCTTTCTCAAGGTTGATTGACTGCTTTATTCCGGCTAACTTGGAAGCTCAAACCTGACTGGTTGTATCAAATGCAGTGGCGAAGCTACGTTCACTCGATGGGGTCGTCCGACACCAACGACTCTGCGGCCGTACGTGTACACGGACAAATTTTTGCCGTGGTAGACCCCGGTAAAAAATAGTTGCGACCCCAGCGGCCTGGCAGGCCGGCAGCCCATTAGCAACAGTCCATCGTATTTCTTTCTCAGTCATAGGTTCAGAATGCCAAACGTGATCCGATACAGCCTGGCGGCACGGCGCACCTGCCCGATCTCTTCGTTTCTTCGTAGTCTCTCATCTCAAATCCACAAATCCTTGGGCGCGAGGCCGCCGCCGGCAAAAAGCTCTTCCTTCTCCTTTTCATCCTTGCGTTCCAGACTTCCAGTAAACAAAGAACGACGTGCTTTCAATCTTTTGGATCCAGTCTTTTGGATCAAGATGCCAGGTACGTATGCCAATTTACTAGTTCAAGGACGGCTTGCACATTAGCATCTACTCTAATTTTTCATGATATGACTAATTGTCTAATTTGATAGGCAATCAAAGAAAATTGGAAGGGTTCTATAAAAGGAAATTGCCACCAGCCGGTGATGATGAAAATAATAATGGAGACTCTTCAAGAGCAAGAAGAGATGGAGATGTCCCTGCAGCAAACACTAACTGTACTATTCAACGCACTTCCTGAAGAATCTCACGGCATGAGGTAAATTTTGATAAGCTTCCATATGATCCGGCAGATAAAAGGAGGATATCAGATTACATAGGTGAAAAGCTACAAAATGATATAGGCGAAAATATGTTGTTATTACCATGTTAATTTATGCTATATATGATATTATATTATCGCAACCTATAAGTTAATGCTCGGTTAGTTTTGAGTGCCGACCCCAGCGGCCATTTTTCCTGGCTTCGCCGCTGATCAAATGTTTTGATTTACATTATGTTTTTCTGAATTTTTTTGGATATATGTTTACTTGGGATAATTCGAAACCTAGTTGTTGTGCCTATTGTGCCTGATTTACATTGTGTCAAATCAATATTTTCACCAACATAGTCATTGTAAGTTTAGTGGAAGGGTGATGTAAATTCAGCTTTTGATTGTCGTAAATTTGTTTCTTTAGTATGGAATTCTATTTGGCTATTTTGACTATTTCATCCATGTCACAATATTTTGTTCTTTGCCATATGTCCTTCATAGAAAAGATTTGGGATCTCTTGTTATTTTGGTTATTTAAGTCATCAAGTATGAACGAGTTTGTTGAACCTTTCTCGGTGTATCTCTTAATCCTATGAATGGGTTTGTATTTTTAGGAAATGTGTTTCTGCAATATTTGACATATGTGTCATATTTTTATTTGTTATGTGACTTACATAGAAAACATTTGGAAATTTCTGGTTTGAAGAAATTTGCTTTGTTTTGTATGCATCATCTATGTTACGAAACTATCTTAGGGCTCAATGGTCACGATTATGAGTTTCAGGCTTTCAGTTAAAGGGTCATTTTTCTTTTTACGTAGACTTTGGTAGTATATTCTGGTACATAACTGATTTTTGCCAAACTGTAATTTCATTTCGTATTTTTAGAATTGCGATCTGGGCATGGTGCATAAACCTTTGCAATATTGGGTGATAAGACGACGGTGATGTCCCCTCAAGTGCTCATGGATTCAGTGTTGCAGGTGTTACTACTTTGCTTCCTTCCTTTACCAAATGAAAATTACTTTCTTTTTGATACCTTCGGTGGTTGATGAACGGTTGGTTGGTTTTGTGTGTTGAAACAGATTATTTCGAATGCAACGGAGTTTTTGCTTGCTTTCCTTAGAGCATATTACAACGGATTCAGTCATGGTGAGTGGTCTATAAAGTTCACCTTCATAAAATTTTTCCTTTTTATGTTGCAGAGAGCAATGTAGAATAATGCCTGTTCATCTAGTCATTATATTCTACTATTTTCTCGACTCGTGCTTATTCAACTATACCTCTGCCCAAATAATGTTAGCAACTTGAGATTCTAGAAATGTGAAAATGTGGTTGTCTTAGATGTTTATTGGCTTTTCAGTGAATCTTATTGTTGAATGCAAACTGAGTGTGTGTGTGAACTTGGTTTTTTTATCTTGAAATGGATGGGGTATGCTCACCGTGAAAGGCTGTATATAATAAGCAGTCTGACGATAACGGCTTTTCAGGAAGATGTTGCTTGAAATAATGAGCAGAAGTGCCAATTTGAGTTTCAGGTAACTGAATGTGGTGAAATTCTACAAGTTCAGTGTGAAGCTACTTCCTTTGATGCATGTGTTTGGGCCAACTGCAATATAATTTGATGATTTGCGGTTGTTTGGCAAATCAGCACCTGTGGTAATCGCATACTGTCCAAGGTTTCAAAGAAAAGAAAGCAGGGGGAGCATGTGCTTTGTAGGCAATGTGAAAAAGGTAACCTTTTTGAGTTGTGATATACTTTGATCTATAGTGTTCTTTACACATCCGTTCTTCCTTTTTCGATGGCTCATGTGTCTAAGCATTGATCTCCAGTTATTCCAGTCGAAGGCACCTATGCATAAGGGCTAATTTAGGTGGTATGGAAGCTGTTATTGCAGAGAGGCAGCCTTTGCTGCTATATTTTGCTCCTATGTGAAAGTTAGTGTAATGCTTGTTGTTTTAGTGAGTTCCTATTTTGTGAGCAAATCCACTTTATATGTATATAATATAATGAACACAAGAACTGCATCAGATTTTTGTAGATTTACAGTATGGTAGTGATATGTTTACACCCATTTGATGATTGTAAGTTCAGTTAAAGGTTGATGTAAATTTTTATTTTGAGTGATGTAAATACGATATCAGTATGGTGGATAATACCTTCATTTCTTCTCTTAGTTTGTATAATTTTAAAATATATTTTTGTATATTTTAATTTGATTTTTGTAGTGTATTTTGTTGTTTAATGTGGTCCATTAGATTATGATCTAATGGATATGAAATCGGCTATTTTATGTTTGAAAATCATCCAGATTTTGTGTTTTGTTGGATCCGGCTGTTTTTGGCTGTCAAAATAGCCGGCTAGCATCTGTGTCTAAAATAGCCGGATTGGATATAGACAGATTCAAAAAAAAAGGAGGAGGTTCAGTACTTTGGTTTGGGGCTCGGTGCGTTGTGTGAATGCTCGTCACGTTTTGAGAAGCATGTATTTGTTTCGTGGCACTAGATATAGTACATTGGATTAGTAGGTACTGTGTCCTGTATCATCTTTTCGACTCTGACAAAAAGAACTTTTTTCTGACAAACACGGGCCACAATCCTTCCGGCATTTGACTCCGCTTTTTATTCCAATCGCCCAACTCTTGAATGAATAAATAAACAAAAGTTGTCCATGTCGAAATGATTCAGAGTCCCAAGTGCATGTGGTATCATTGGCAACGAAATACTTAGTTTATTTCATGACAACTTAGAACATACTCTAGTTTATTTCTTGACAACTTAGAACATACTCTCTGCTTTGTCTGACTCTGCTTCAACGAAAGAATAGACAAAAACGTGGAGGCGTGGAGCAGTCCGGCAAAGAACGAGGAAGTGTCAAACTGGCAACCTCCTCATCTCGAACCCATGCGTATGCCGCGGCCATTACCGGAAATGCATGTACTCCTCCTTCCTACGACAGGGCCTGCAACAGGAAGACTTCCCGTCGTGGCGACTGGCGTCGTGCACGCTCTGGGAACGTTGCCTTGTGTGGTCTGCTGTCTACGTTAGTTTCGGCAAAGACTCGACTCAATCGCTCGTGCTTCGGAGAGCAGCCATGTGCGCGTTGGTTGGCGACCCTGGCGCGGTTGGTGACCATGTCGCGTCCGTGTGTGATGGTTGGCGAACCGCATCGCGCACCAAGCCACCAACCCGGGCAGAGGCAGCCGTCCGCCGTCCGCGCGCGGCCGCGGCGTCAGGCGTGAGACCGCTTCGTTCGACGCGGTTGGGATTCGCACGTCGCCATCGACCTACAGCAGCTTCAGGCCGGCCGGCGCGCGTGATTGATTCGATCGGGGGCATCGGGCAGCGGCGCTGTGGCCCGTACGCCCTTCTCGTAGTCGTGGCTCGCCCGCCGCCAGCGCGCGCGGGAGGACGTACGCCATGATCGTCAATTCGTCATCGTTCAGTTCAGGTTCAGATTCAGACAGACTCTGTCGCTGGCACTGGCAGCCGGGGAGAACGGGCGGCATGCGTTCCAGTCCCATGCGTCTGTCCGCGCGCATCTCTGCCTGGTGCTGCCTGGTGCCAATGCCACTTGATCGATCCACTGGTGCCCTGTGTGCTCCCGGTTTCCGCGCAACGCGACTGCGCACGGCGGGCCTGAACAGCGAGCAGAGAGAGCCGGGGCCCGTCCAGAGCGCTGCCGATCAATCGACCGAGACGTGACGCCGCGTCGTCGGGCGCGGCTGCCGAATCTAATGTTGCCAAACCTGGTCGCGTCATATCGCTGCCGAACACGCCCAGTCGCGTGCTAATCAGTGCCCTGTGCTTTCCTCTCCTCGCGGCACGTAGGCAGGCTTAGGTCTCGCCTTTAGGTTTCGTCTCATGCGCATGCACTCGATCCACTCTGTGTCGTGATGTTGCACGTACACTAGCGTACAACTAGCATCAGATACGCGATCAGCCAGTGGTTAAACGACTGCCTCCTGTAAAGTTTACGGCGGCTCGGTGATTCGCCGACCACTGACAGGCGTATGATATGACGGCCGGCCTGATCGATCTGCCTGAGACTCTGAATATATAGGCTCAAGTTCAACGTGGCGCGTCCGATTTCTGTCTTCTTTCATTGTTGTTCGTGTGCGGACGGGCACGAACTGACGTTTCGAAGCATGGCCCCGGTGCCCTCGTGGCCCTTTTTGCCGCTCGGTCCGACGGGATGTTTTGGCCCCGGCCGGCCGCGGCTCTCGGGTATCCAGACGGCGTAGTCACGTCCTGTCAACGCTCAATTTCGACCGTGAGAGTGTGAGGGACTCCAAAGGCGAAAGGTGCACGACCCACATGCTACCGATCGAATAACTCGCGGCGAGGCTGCATGCTAGCACGTCGTCGGGCACAGTAGTAAGCTACGTACAGTAATCATGCCCTGCACTGACGATCGTCCATCCCTACGATCGACGACAAGAGCACACACCTACAGGTTGAGACGTGATGCAGCCTTCGCAGATTCGCGAACAGGTACCCTACTCGGCTACTCCCTCCGTATACGTACCACTTTCACGCGATAGCAAAGGAACGTACCCCGTACAGGAAAGAGTCCATGAACCATGAACATAGGGACCTTTAATTTGCAGTGGATGTACCAGCATGTGATAGAGCATACACACTGAATTACAGTAGAATAGAAGCAAGAAACATCGAAGCATTGACGGTCTGAAACCGCTGTCTTCACTTTTTGCGTCTAATCTAATTGGCCGGGATTAATTGGATTATAGTAGTGGCACGCGTCTACAGCGGTGGGAACACGGGAACAGCTAAACACTTTTAATAGATAGACCTCGCCGTAGAGCACACAAAAAATATGGCCTCGGAACTCGCGGACGTGCGGATCAGATGCATGTTTCAGCAAGCGCCAACACGAAGGCGCGTCCCCCAGCAAAGATTCCTCCATCTCCTCCCCGCAGCGGGATGAGCGGCGACCGGGATCGTCGATCGAGCACGAGAGCATGCAGAGCTGTCCTGACGGCGGCCCCGGGCGAAATTTCCCCCTCGATGTGCTCGTGGTCGAAAGGAAGCCGGGCACGAAGCTCGCTCCATTTCAGTGTCCGACACATGGTGGTCGATGCGCGGCGCGGGGCCTCCGCCTCGATCGACGGCTCCACGAAGAGGCAACACCGCGAGAGAAAAACACGACACCTGTATATGCCTCTGTGAATCTCTACTCCTAATAAACAGCAAATAGAATCGTTGACACATGCTTCCTGGCTTTCGCTCGCTCGCTCGCATGCGCCTGGCTTCCCCTTCCGCTCGCTCGCATGCGCCGCCTTCACAGACACCCTCTGTGAAACTCCCAAGCTCTGGCACTTCATCTCTCTCCCGCACGCTCTCACCCCCCGTCGCGCCGCCGCCTCCCGCTCCCCCCGCCCGATCTCCTCCTACCCTCCTCGGTCGTCGCAGCTCTTCAAGCCGCCGCGCCATCCCTCGAGCTCGCCCACGCCCACGCCTACTCTCCTTCCCTACCCTCGCGCCGCTGCGCCGCCATGGATGAGTCACGGCTGCGCGTCGCAACGCCGGACGGAGCCCGTCATGTAGGAGATCGAGCGCCGGCCTTGGATCCGGCTTCCATGCCCCCGCCCACGCCCCACGCCGAAGCGTCTTTCACGGTGGGGAGCTCTATCTGGCAGGAGGAAGGTGGTAGGTAAGGACCTGGTCGGGGTGGGGTTCACTGCGACATGGATGGAGGCCGGCCGGCCATACGACCATCGAGGTGATGAGGTCCTCTGTCCACCCTCTTCCTGTCATGCCTCCGGCCTCCCTCTTCCTCCTCTCTCACTCTTCCTCGCATGCTGGAGTGCAGGGCGGACGCGGTGGTGGCAGCAGTTTTAAGTCGAGCAGGGCAATAGGGAAGTGCATGGAGGCAATCAACTGCGAGGGCCACCACGCACAAGGATGTGCTGGGCGTGCACAAGGAATAGGTGCGTCAATACATTGCCCCCTCTCCGTCTTCGATTGTGCAGTCTTGGTCACTTGAGATATGCATGTAAGGTGTTTGACGAAATTCCCTGCTGCTGAGTGGAAATCTCTCGGATGCTTGGTTCAGTCAATAGGCTGGTGGTTCATTGTTTGTCCATGTCATAAATTGGTGTTCAAAATTCGAGCTTAGTAGGTTCAAGTTTCGGAACCAATTCAATCATGTCGGTATCCTTTGCTAATGTCAATCTGGTTCAAACACACTAAAACACAGATGAGCATTTGTGTATGCCTGTCATATGACCTCATGGCATATAAGGAGTCCTTGTGTAAATAAATTTCCATAATGGTCATACTATATAATATGCATAATCTGTACACCAATCGGGTGTTGTAAAATAACTAGGCCAAACTCATGAATGCAGCTAGATTTGTAAAATTTTCATGGGGTGTTTTTTTTTCCTTTTGTTATTGCTATTGCTCTTTAGGAGATATTGATGGCAATAATTTTCTTACATGTGAGAAGTAATAAGCTTGCAATCAATATTGCGAGTAGTAATAACCTAGCATTTGATATTGCAATATCACTGGAAGATCAGGTATTGTACTACCACGGTCACTGATGTATATTTTTTAAATTTATTTCTTTAATTTATTCACTTTCATACAGATCATGGTCTTATGGGTGATATTTAGCTTTACGAGGACATCTCTTGAATTTAGTTATGTCTGACTTCTAGACTGCTCGATACTGAAAGTGATTTGTGTGGTTGGCCACTGAGAATGAGAGGGGACAGCAGCCAATGAACTTGAAACTTGTTGTTTGGTCTGGTTGGATTAATTGAATTAGAATTGAATAAAATCAAGATTTACAGGAAGAGACAAAGAAACCATTTTCTTATGTATTTAACTTATTACACTCTAGCTCAAGCAATATTTGCATGTCTAAAATGGTATTGATCACTACGTTCATGTACGTCATCTATGATTCATTGGTCCCTGTTAATTGGACTCTCAAAATCAATAGTGAGACAGTTATTTTCTTTATAGACCGCTCTTTCAACTCATGGTTTACATAAATAATTTCGCTGCAAAAAAATGTTGACATAAATAATAAACCTTACTCTGCTCAAAACCTTCTTGGTTCTGGATGACGCATATGATTTTTCTTTTCTTTTTTTTAGCAAGAACCTTGGGGCAACGCCCCCGGCAATAGGAACATAATAAAAGGAGTACATGAGTTCAAAAATACTTACAGGGGTCTAACCGGAGGTTAAACAAAAGAGGAGGGTTTGGGGGGGGGGGGGGGGTGGGGAGGGAGTACTACCTAACCAAAGCGAGAAACAATAAAAATTAAAATTACAAGGCCTCGAGCCAGAGGAGGATTGAAGCATGTAAACTAGGCTTGATTCTGACAAGATGATCAGCGACTAAAGACTTGAAGGAAGCTTTCCAGGAGGCAAAACAAGGCGCCTTGTTGTTGAAGATGAGGCCATTCCTTTCATTCTAGATACACCAAGCTCCAACTAGGAAGATTTCCATAAAGAAAGGATGCCCAAACTCCTGCTTAGCAATGTGGAGCTTCTGGTGAATGTTAGCATTCTCATTCCAGGAGATGCCCAAAGCAAACCAATGGCTGACAGCAGAGGGACAATCAAAAGCAGGGGAGCAACAAAGATGGAGGTAAAAAGGAAGGAATATGTTGTAGTTCTGTTTCCCTGCGGTCCTCGTCTGAAGTCTAGCAACTGTCAACTCTAAATGAAAATTTTCAGCTTAGGAAGTCTGATTGGTCACTAGAGACATGTCGAATTTCTAACTGAACTAGGTTTGTGGGTTGCTAGCCTCGTTTGTGAGTTTTTTTTGCATATAGATTTTTTTCAAACAATACATTTTTTTTTTTTGCATATGAACAAAACAATGTTTGGAACTGAGAGCTTCCGTGTTGCCAGGCAATTTGAGTCCATGGCTCCATGCTTCTAGCTTCAAAAGGATCTGATGAAATGATCAGGCACATATATATGTTTTGAGTAGCTCCTGAACATAGTATACTACGATGTTCGAGTAGCTCCAGAAATTATTGATTGGCTTCAGCTTGTTGGTCTTCAATCTTGGCCTTACATCAATATTTCCCAATTCCCATTCACATTGCTCCCCTGCTGCTACTCTGTATTTTTTTTGTTCTGAAAACATTTTGTGTACAGAGAAGGTGGTGAGACAATGCCAAATGTGTGAGCTTACATTAAGATGGCTCCTGATCCGATGGGCCCAGGAGGGATGTGAACTGCTTTGAGCAAGGCCACAATCAACTGCCACAACTGCAGGAGGAAGGTCGGCCATAACATATGGAATCTGGAGTAGTAGTTTGAGAAGCCAGTTTGAGAAGCAGAAAAGTTGCAACTTATTGTTGGATTGAGGTTTTATCTCAATATTACTTTAATGATTGAATGCCTTTGTCAGTTTTGTGACCGTTGATTATTGTTTCAATCTAAGAATGTTAATTGCATTTTTTGTTGTTTGGACAGTGAAAATTACAATATTCAGAATATGGTATATACGTTGGACATTGAATATTATAATATTGTCTTTGATAAGGTGGACATCGAATATACACCAGTTGTGAATTTGACTCTTGTTGTTTGGACCATGAACGCTGAATATAGATATGATTGTCTCAGAATGTGTGTTTGTGATTACAAGATAGAAGCACCAACTTGAGTGGAAGCATGACAAGCACCAGTACATGTGTCTTTTTTTTCTTGCTTGCTTGCAAAATTGCAAAAACACCTGAGTGCTTTTGAGATCAGAGTTATGAGATTACATTATTAATTGTTTTTTGGCAATTAGAGTTATCACTTGAACTTTTCAAATTTTAGAAAATATGGATTTTTTTAAACCCATAGCAACGCACGGGCACGAATCTAGTGAATACTCAGAAGAGTGAAATGCCCAGACTTTGTTTTTATGTATTTTTGTATCGATCCATGAACTAGCATTTACAATTGTCTCAGACTCGAATGGACCGAAATTTTAGAACCAAAATTTTGATTCTTTTACTCCTCGGTGATAGTCCTAGATCTCAACTATCACAGACATCATTTCAATCATTTACGTATATAAAACCTTGGTGTGTGTTTGTGTGGGTTCTTGGTAATCGAGTATTACCAAGACTTGTAAACCTTGCTTTCCTTTATTCTGCTTAATGAAATGCGCGCAACGGCGTGGTCTCGAAAAAAAAAATTACGTATATAAAACCTTATACTACATAAATAATTATGTCACTTTGCACACCTACAACTAGTTTGTATACACTGAGTTATAGATGGCCAAATAGGTGGCACAGCTCAACACCACCCGACATTGTTGAAGGTATGACTTGATAGGATGATCTGCACCCGTTAAAGACACATGCCAATGAGCCTATGTGCCATGTCTGTCAAGCCTGCGGGCTCGCCCTAAGGCCAGGCATGACCCTATAAGGGTCGGACCGTGCCACAACAACTTGAGAACCAGCCAAAACCAACGTGATTCTTCCTCTACAAAAGCGTGGCGCACCGTGCAAGTCGTTCGAGGTCGTGGTGCCATCACGCGAGACAAGTAGGCCTCACATTGCACCCAAGTTCATACGCTACCAAGCCACCGCTGTCGACACACTGGTCGACAAGATGTTGCTCTAGTCGAGAAGGCAGTGTGCTGCCTCGACGCTTGTGAGGCATAGTTTGGAGAGCGATTGAGTGACTTCTAGTGCAACACTTCGAGAGGTGAATCGAGTGGTAGTAGGTGGTGATTTTTTCAAGCGGGTTGTGCTTGTTACTTCTGGATGTTGTCACCTCCTATGCGTCTTAGTGGTTGTGGCTCAGTAAATTGTTACGTGGAGATTGTGCAATAATTTCAATAGAGAGTTGTTTGAGGCTCTTGCCATCATCCCCACCAAAGAAACGTAAAAGGCAACTCTAGTAGAATTGAGGTTTTTTAGAGTGCCAAGTTGTTTGAACGTTTCAAGTCTAATGTTCACGTTGGAGCCTATCTTGTAGGGTAAGGTAATGCGAGGTTGCGGACTTGGGAGCTAGCAAGATGAGTGGCAATCTTTTGAACTCGCCTCAATGGAGAGTAAGTGGTTGTCAAGCCATCGAACCTTCGGAGAAAATCACTATATCATCATTGTCTTCTATTGGTTTGCACTCTCTACATTAGCTCTTTGCTTGTATATCATTTACTAGTGTATTTACTTGAATAGGCCAAATAGTTGAGTAGCCTTCCTCGAGTAGTTGCTTACTTGCTTATACTCCCTCTATCCCATAAATCTAGACGTTCTGGCAGTGGGGCAAATGGTCTAAGTTCATCAGTTGTGATGCATTCAAAGCTTTCTTGTCGCACCAGAGTAAAAGCTAAAACGTCAAAAGATCTGGAATAGAGGGAGTAGTAGTGTAATCTTAGTTGTTTAATGCGATCATTAGTATGGAAGTAGGAGTTTGCTTGATTGATTGATCTTATGACATGTGTAGGATTTTTTTTTTTTTTGAAACATTTGGACCAAAAGCAGGACAACTTTATTCTTATGCGAAGCTCCACAAAACAAGATTTCACAAAGACAAAGCAAAGCTCCCACGAAACATGTAAGCACACACAGAATACTTCCACACTATGCTAAGCATTGCATCGCAGTTTTGACCTAGGCCTTTATTATACTTCCTCGTGAAGAAGTAGTTCTTATGTTTCCTTTCCCTCTATCTTTAGAGAGAGCTCGTGATGTGGCGGTGCAGCACGTGTCTTCTTGAGTTGAGACGGAGGATGGGGGGAGGTTCGCGGTTCTTGTACTCCTCCCGCAGCGCCGCCTTCTGCTTCTTCGACACCTCCGCGAGAAAAGGGCGCAATTTTTCCATCTCGGACAGCTTGTTGGGGGACTTGGCGCCTGGGAGAGATCGCTCCTCCCTGAGTTTCTTCAGGTCCGCCTTGAGCACCTTCAGCTGCGCCATCAGTTCCGCCCTGCTCATCTTCCGGATCTCCTCCAACTTGACCGGGTCCATGGCGACGGTAGCGGTTGCAGCGTCAGGGGCAAAGCGGCGGCGGCGGCGGAGCTGGGTGGAGGCTGTACGCGAAGGCTTGTGTAGGAGCTTTTGACAGGCTCTCGGGCTGCCGCGGCCCATGGACGATTTTAGAGCCTGCCAGCACGGTGCTTAAAGCACTCGTGGGCCTTGCCAGTTTCTCACAAAAGAACGAAACGGAAGTTCGTTTCATTCGGGCCTGGTTCTCAATCTCGTCACCTCCCGTCGTGCTTCACCTCTCACGTACCCACCGCCGCCCGCACATCCGTCGGCGTCGGGGGTCGTCCCTACCCTGCCCGACGACGGCGCCGAGGAAGCCGAGGACCGCCTCCGCCGTCTGGTGTACCTGGGCCCGCCGCCTCCGTCGTCCAGGCCATTGGGGATCTCGGCCTCCGCCTTCTTCTTCCTCAGTTCATGCCCATGGAAAAACCATGGAGGAGAGTTACTGCACTGCGAGCCGGAGGATAGGAGAGGGCATCGGCTCGGGCCTTGACCCTACGGTGGTGGCGCGCGGCAGAGGACCCTGTAGAACTGATCTGTATGTGAGGTAACTAGTAGATTGTCTACACCACTTGGCAAAGCAAAATGCAAATGATCTTTATTTCAGACTTGCCTTAATACATTGCACACTACATTCAAGGATGAGTTTCATGTATTTTGCTCTGCCAAGTTATGTTCAGCTATGGAAAAAATTTGCTGATTCAATTAGTTTGTTTGTTCATTTTGTCAGAGAAATACTGGGTAATGCCATGGGACAAGTAGGCTGCAAATCTTTTAGTACTCGATTTATAGTATCTCAGTGATAAATAACCATCCACCTAGCCAAACAAAACTAGCTATACACATAATGACGAATAGAAATTAACTTACTACCATGTAGTGCATTAGTAGTTACTAAGCCTTTCCATTTAGGCTATGAAAACTGCTGTCACTTGGTATCATTTCTTGGTTGGTTATGCATACTTTGCCATGCATCTCTAATAGTTTTCCCTTGCACAGAGAAAGCAAAAATGCTTAACCACAAGAACCAACCTTTTTGTCTCCACATGTTGGGGAAGCCTTTTTTTTTGTATGTCGCCTGTTGGTCAGTACTGGCATTTTAGAAGAGCCTGCTGCTGTTTTGGTCACTTCACATTTCATTTGACATTTTGCATTGAAGAAAACTGTTGTTGTTTTAATTGACTAGACACTTTTGTGAACTTCTTTGTGACATGGCTGCTCATAATGCGTGATTCCTTTTCATATTATGACCATGGATCTGCTCCAGTACCATGAATGTAATTCAGATCAGTGTTACAAAATACTGGATAAAACATTTCATACTTAGAATTCTGATCATGCATGATAGATGGCTAGAAAAAAAAAAAAAAAAAAAAACCAAATGGGCTGTACCGTGTTAGGCTGCTGGCTTACTAGCTGAAACGAACAATATCTATTGTTACATCCGTAACAAAATGATGCAACTCTAGATATGGCCAAAATCAACTATCTTAAGTTTGACCGAATTTATAGGAAACAATTTCGACATTTATGTCTCCAAATAGGAATAGGCCTCCTTTGGGTTACAGGAATTCCATGGGAAAATGGAGTATTTCCTTTTTCTATAGGATTCAACACTGTAGCACCCTTTTGCTCCTAGGATTGAACTGTAGGAAATTTGAAGGAAACATTCCTGAGCAGCTGATTTCATAGGAAAAGTATGGGAAAGAAATATCCACTCCTACTTGATAGATAAGCCTAGTGTTAGTACTTGTATCTTACTTTTCTGCAATATACATTTGGCTTCTAATAGCCTAGCATTAGGAATATGCTCAGCATCCACTTTAAGTGGTCAGAAAGTGCTGGAGCAGGTGACAAGATCACAAGAGGGCAGAGGTCACTGCCAATAAAAGTGGTGGCAAGGTCATTGTAAAACTTAGCTATTTTGCATTTCAATTCAATCCAAGCGGCTTAGGGCCAAGCTGCCCTCTGGCCTTACCCTAAATCTGAGATCCACTTTGTTCATTTGGGCCAACACTACCTCTTCGTTTCTGTGGCTTGCGTAGGAACGAGGCCAATCAAGAGCCAAATCAATGATATCACATAGAAAGAGTTATGTTTTTCCTATTCCTGTGCTTTTGCAATCCTAAATTCCAATACTATGAAATATATTCTATAGTTAATCAAATTTAAATTCTCTCTCTCACATGACTGTCCTCCATTTCCCAATCACCTAAGCCAAGCAAGAGAATTTGGAATCCGGCCGGTTGGGTAGCCAGTTCAAGCTTAGGATTGATAGATGTGGGGAAGAAGCTCCTAGCATCTTTTAGGATGACTTCCGTTCCCTATTCCAGTCTTGCAAGATCTGAATAGGATTGTGAAAGGCTATGAATTTTGAATGGTTCCATAGGAGTTTCGTCCGCCCTGGTACTTATTCAGTATCATATAAATGCTAGCACATTTTTTATAGATTGGTCAAACTTCAAATCGTTTGACTCATTGAAAAGTGAGAATTACTTTTTTTTTCGGGACGGAAGCAGTACTTTCTAACCATTGTTACATACCTTGGGAATTACTGAGTGTGGGCAATAGAGATGCCTCGAGGGCACTATATGTAGTGAGCCTCATGGCTAAATATAGGAATATGGGCCTATAGGCCTTAACACCCCCCTTCAAACTCAAGGTGAAAGTGGAGGATCTGAAGCATTGAGTTTGATCAAGTGAAGCCGATGTTGCTCCCGTGTTTGTGCTTTAGTGAAGAAATCAGCCAACTATGCTCGGAGGGGCACATATTGAAGAGCAATGGTCTTCGACGACAATGAGACCGAGTAAAGAAGGCATCAACACCAATATGTTTAGTAAGTTCATGCTTCACGGATCATTGGCGATTTGTATTGCTTTCTTTGTCTTGTCACAAAGAAGAGGTGTGGCGACATCACAAGAAATCCCAAAATCAGCCAACAACCATCTAAGCCATATAGTCTCGGCAGTAGTAGTGGCAAGTGCTCGAAGTTCGGCCTCTGCACTAGAGCGAGATACGGTATGTCAGCTTCTTGGACTTCCATGCAATAGGAGAGGAGCCAAGTAGAATACAATACCCGGTGATAGAACAACGATCTGACGGGTCACTCGCCCAAGTGGAGTCCGAGTAAGCATGAAGCTGGAGCGGATTGTCACAGGCATAGAATAAGCTACGAGATGATGTCCCCCTCAAGTACCGCAATACACGAAGTAAATGACCAAAGTGAACGGACGTTGGGGCACAAACAAACTGACTCAAAATATGAACTGCATGTGCAATATCAGGCCTGGTGACAGTGAGGTAAACAAGGCTGCCCACAATATGTCGATATCGAGAAGGGTCCTTAAGAGGTACCCCATCAGTGGGACGAAGTTGCAAGTGAAGATCCATGGGTGTGGCAGCGGTTCGACTATCGGAATGCACGAACGAGCAATAAGGTCTTGTATGTACTTAGACTGAGAAAGATGATATCCCTTAGTAGACTGCTTAACCTCAATGCCAAGGAAATAACTGAGAGGACCCAAATCGGACATCTGAAATTCAGCACTGAGTTGTTGCTTTACATGGGAAATGTGATCCTTATCATCGCCCGTAATCAATATATCATCAACGTAGAGAAGAAGTAACGTACGACCACGCAGTGACAAGTGAACAAATAAAGCCGGATCATGATCACTAGTTGAAAAACCAGCAGCCCGTATCACTGAGACAAAACGCTCATGCCAAGCACGAGGAGCCTGTTTAAGGCCATATAAAGCGCGGCGAAGACGACAGACGTATCCTGGAGGAGTGACAACACCCGGGGGCGGTTGCATATAAACTTCTTCAGTCAAATCACCATTAAGAAAGGCATTCTTGACATCCATTTGAGATATAGGCCACGAAGAAGCAGCAGCAACTGCAATCAGTGTACGGACAGTCGTCAGATGAGCAACAGGTGCAAAAGTCTCATCATAATCTAGACCCTGAGTCTGCCAACGGGCTCATCAGGACTGGCCATGGTGGGAGAACTAGACGGAAGCTCGGAGGTACGACGGCTGAAGACACGTGTAATAGGTGGTTTGGAAAAAGAGTGAGATGGAGGCGAGGATGTTATAGGAGGCAAAGGTGGTGTGATGGAAATAGGAGGATCAGATGATGTAGAGGCATCATCGGTGGATGGATTTGAGGGAAGGCTTAAAAAGGAGGTGGACTCTGTGGGAGAATATGAAGGCTTGGTGGAAGGGTTATAAAAGAAGGGGCGATCCTCATCAAAGGTAACATCACGAGAGATGCGAATGCGATGGGAAGAAGGGTCATAACATCGATATCCTTTATGTTCGGGACTATACCCTAGAAAAACACACTCAACAGATTGTGCGATCAATTTTGTGCGCTCACGAGGTGCAAAGCGGGAACATAGCAAGTGCATCCAAAAACTCGAAGATGATTATAGCTAGGAGGAGTACCAAAAAGTACTTCACCGGGACACTTATCGACAATTTGGATGAAGGTTGCCTATTGATGAGATAGACAGCAGTGGAAACTGCTTCACCCCAAAAATGAGAAGGGACAAATGATGAAATCAAAAGTGTGCGAGCTGTTTCTATGAGATGGCGATGTTTACGTTCAGCAACACCATTCTGAGCATGAGCACCCGGACAAGAGAGCTGTGCAAGTGTCCCCTCAGATGACAAAAATTGGCGGAAAGCGGCGGATAAATACTCGCCTCAGTCGAACGAAGAATTTTAATGGGAGTAGAAAATTGTGTGTGAACCATTCGAACAAAAGACTGATAAATAGAACACAATTGTGAACGATGTTTCATGGAATAAATCCATGTATAGCGAGAATGATCATCAATAAAAATGACATAGTATTTATGACCACCTTTTGTAGCAAAAGGTGCAGGACCCCATACATCGGTGTGAATAAGATCAAAAGGTTTAGCAGAATGAGAAACACTAGAAGAGTAAGGCAGTTGTATTTGTTTGCCAAGCTTACAACCCTTACAATGAAAACTAGACTCAACGAGGGTATGACCTAAACAACCTTTATTAATCATGGAGGACAAGCGAGACCCACAAAGATGACCGAGACGATGGTGCCACTTGGCAAATGAAGAGGCGAAGACAATGCGCGGATGAAACATGAGCAGTAGATGGAGCGAAGAAGGAAGACACAAGGTGTCTAAAACGTAGAGGCTAGAGGCACCTTTACGGCGATGGCCAGTCCCAATCACTTTCCCGCTGTAACGGTCCTGAATAAAACAAGATGAGTCATCAAAGCCAACAAAGCAATTCTGGTCGGTAATTTGACCAACCGACATAAGGTTCATAGACAACCGAGGTACAAAGGAAACATTGGGTACGAAAAAATTATTATTGCAAAGTAAACCCCGATGAGTGATAGGGCAAGATGTACCATCACCGTTTGAACGAGGCGCCATCAGGGACCGACTTGCAGGCAACCAACTGGGACTGATCAGAAGTCACATGAAAGGAAGCACCTGAATCAAGCACCCAGGCCGAAGGAGCACTAATAGTCGAAGAGGCAGCAACAGAAACTGAGCCTCTAGTAGTAGTGGAACCACTACCACGTCCACGACCACGACCACCATGAGCAGCATGCCGCGCACGATACTCGGCCAACTTCTCAGGATGACGAGAGAAACAATTTTCTGAGAGATGATTAGTTCTGCCACAATGCTTACAGGGCTCTCCGGAGGTAATATTGGGTGCATTAGTCCTCCGAGAAGCTGCCAACACACCATGAGACACTGCGGAGGACAGGGACTTGAGACGAGTTTCTTACGCAAGTAAGTCTTTCAAAGCATTTGCCATAGTAAGATCGGAAGAACCGTGGAGCAACCGTGTACGGATGGAATCATACTCGGCTCGAACTCCCATGACAAATTTATAAGTGAAAAACTTTTCAATAAATTTATGTCTTGAGCAAGGGGCGCGTGAGAACATTCGGAACCATGGAAGTCAATGATCCCATCAAACGATCAAAAGCAGAATAGTACTCATCAATTGACATATCATGCTGCTCAATGACATGTATTTGCTGCATAAGACTATGTAAAAGAGCCCCACTGCCCCGTACATAGCGCGCTTCAAATTTTCCCATATGGCTCTAGCAGTTTTGAACTTAGATAGACTCATAATCAAGGATTGTTTAGTGCTATTGACCATTGCGGCCATCACTTTGCCATCATTGATACCCCAATCCTTTACGTAGTAGCATTACTACCATCTTCCTTAAGTTTAGGGACATTATCAGTTAGATGATGTAATAGACCATGACCCCTTAAAGCAGTTTCTACGCAGAAAGCCCATTCAGGATAATTCGGACCCTCTAAAGTGATACAGATGACAATTGCATTGAGCCGAGATCTGCGGCATGATTGAAACAACGCTAACGGTTCACCAATGAGGAGGAAGACAGCAATCTGCTACCACAAAGCGGATGCGGGACCCCTTTGTTGACGTGCGAGAACTTCCTCTCGTTTTCCGGATAACCGGTGCTTCCTCCGCTTCCGTCCAACAACGAGACGAGCAGAGCAGGACGATGTGACGAGTTGACGAAGAGGCGACGAGCAGACACCCGCAACGAGCGGACACCCGCGCGTGTAGAAGCAGACGTACATGAAGGTGATGAAGACCGAGGACGCGGACACCCGCGCGTGACGGACGACGAAGACCAAGGAGGAGCGAGCCGCGGACGAAGCGGATCACGCGCGGACGAGCGCGCAGACGAGTCGATGAAGACGTGCGGACGAGCGATCCGCGGAGGAAGCGGATCACGCGCGGACGAGCCGATTGGGCGGGTCCGCACTCGATCCACGAAGATCCCCGCGACGAGCCGCGAGCGACGGGCGACGAAGCGGACGCGCGATCCGCGACGTGCGGACACGAGCCGCGAGCGGCGAGGCGACGAAGCGGACGTGCGCCTGGATGGGTGACGCGATCGGCGAGTGGCGACGGGCCACACGCGCGCGGCGACGGGCCGCACGGACGATGACGAGGAGGCGCGCGGCGACGGGCCGCAAGGCTGACGGAGGACGCGCGGCGACGGGCCGTGCGAGTCAAATCCCAAGGAGAGAAATATGGATCGTGGTTGAATTAGTTTAATCTAATCCTAACCTTGAACCACAGAGCTGATACCATGTTACATACCTTGGGAATTACTGAGTGTGGGCAATAGAGATGCCTCGAGGGCACTATATGTAGTGAGCCTCATGGCTAAATATAGGAATATGGGCCTATAGGCCTTAACAACCATATGTGCAATATGGCCTGCTGTTCCTTTTCTTATGTAGCATACCTGTCAAATAACTCTACATATATAACTTTACATTTCTTAGTTGTAATCTGTCAGATCTGGTTAACAACAATTTCAGGTGATATATGTACTGAACCAAGACAAACATCTTCTTTCTCTATTTACAGTTATAATTTTCTGCAATCTTTTTTTTTTTCAACTGAACTGAAGAGTTTCTGCAGCTGCCATAGATTGGCTGGTAGGGCACGCACCAATTTATATTGCCAACTTTCAACATATTGAGGATTTAAATGAACCTCTTATGTTGAAATCACTAGCAAGTGAGATTGCTATGCTGAAAAATGAACTAAAGTAATGTTTGCATCTTTAATTTGACAAGTGTGCTTTCAAGCTCATGAAATTTCTCTGTTTCTGATACATGACTTCATGCTTTATGGTTTGACACTGCCCTCTGGATGTGGTCCATTTTATCTTTAGTCTTTTTGCTATTTGTATACGCACATAGTGGAATTGTATTAAAAGGCACAGCCAATGCAATACTAGTCAAGTTCTATTTTTCCATTCCACAAAGTGCACCTGTTACTTATTGAAATCTATAAATATGCTATGCCTGCACGCACTCTGAACAAGCATTTCATCTCATTATCATCCAAGGAATATAGTGCCTACCTATTGTTATCTCCAGCAATTGTTGAACTGCTTATGTAGTATCGCTTACCCTTGTAAGCTGACTATTGTCACTTTGGCATTCAAATAGAAATATTCTGCTTAGGCCTTTCTGAAAGTAAAGGTATTTGCCATTTTCAAATAGCAGTTGCTATGATAAACTGAGAAAGCACTCTAGAGTCTTCAAATTCGTAACTTGAAACAATAGAATTGCATTCAAGCAATTTTTTATTCATATGATAGATGCAAGAACATTGAATCGAGCTAATTATATTACTTTATTAAATCTGTGAGAGCATTCTAGAGTTTTCAAATTTGTAATTTGAAACAATAGAATTGCATTCAAGCAATTTTTTTATTCATATGATAGATGCAAGGACATTGTATCGAGCTAATTATATCACTTTGTTAAATCTGAAATGCATATTATTTGTCATATTCGCCTTTTCATTAAAGAAAAAAAAGGTGTATTCAATGTGGAATATGTTCTTTAACTTTGTAAGTTGTATTAACAACACTCATAAGCAAAGATTCCAATATTATTATATTCATGCATTATCCTACGCATGTGCAATAATCTTGCCCTTGCAAGTACAATTTGATTAAGGGCCTGCTTTGATCGATTAGCACTAAAAATTAGCTAGCTAATAGCTAATAGCTGCTATTTTTTAGCTAGCTATCTTTTAGTAGGAGGTCGTTTGGAACTTTGGATGCACCTGCAAAGGTGCTTGGATAGTGAGTTGAAGGTGCATATGAACTATTAGCACCTATTAGCCACTCTAAATCCGCTAATGGACTAATAGTTAGCAGCCCTCTAGCTAATACTAGGAGGATTCCCCGCGCGTTGCAGCGGGCATTAGGAGGAATAAAAGTGAAATACACCTTGTATGTTAAGATAAATCGCTAGTGGCAAATGATAGTGGATTGCTGAGGTGGACACGTTGTATTAAAAGAAATAGATATTGAGTTTGATAGTGGATGCTGAGGTGGACGCTTTGCATGTCTAGAGAAATAGATAGTGGGGTTTGTTTATATAAGAGTTATAGATTAGCAGTTCTATTTGGATCCACTAGTACTAATTTTAGCTGCTAATGTTTAGTGCTAATGTATCCAAACAGGCCCTAATACAAGGGACTTTTGTAGCTTCTATCTATCCTGTTCCAACAGGTGTCTATTTATTTTTCAAGAGAGGCAGACTTCATCACCTTTTCCTCCTTTATCTATCCCTTATCCATTTTTTATAATCTTTTCCATATCCAGTTAGTTTGCACTGTCTTCTTAGCATGACATAAACTACTAATGAGAAATGACAAAGCTTTAGGTGCCATGGTATTGAGGCCTTACGTTTCTTGAATCTGGTGTTACCTCAGTGTATGTATGTCATGGCTAACATGATTGCTGGTATTACCGCTAAACTACTTTTATCGTTCCTTGCAAGTTACGGCTGTATTCTGTATGTAGGGGAGTTCTGCTCCAGTAAACAGTTTTAGTGTTTTACTATGTGGAAGCACAAGTCCAGATAGAGTCACACAAAATTAATCCGCTGAAAAAATCTACTTTCAGCTATTTTATATGTCATCAAGTTATGCTTCAAGACAAAAATATCTACACAATGTCATTGGCTGCAAAATTCCCATGAGAATCATTTCATTGTTCTTTGGATCACTGCCACGCATTGGCTGGTCCAGAGTGCTACATTAATCAATATAGTTGCATCCTTGCTGGTCAAATGTTTCATAAATTTGTTAGTGTTCTTCTTTACTTTTTTAAGAAACAAGTATATTTCTCAGTCAATCAGTGTTAGATGAACAATACAAAATAAGTGAGACAATGAAGCTGGGGAGTCTTTAGTCTTTACAATAGTCTAGTGTATTAGATGAACTTGCTATGAGATCTAAACTATTCTGCTTAATAACCTCCTAGCCTATAGCTATTTCTATATATTTGCAGTCAGGTTCTAGGCTAGTTTCTGATAGAGTTTACCTGTTCTTTATATAACAGTCTACAATATGAATTTGCTTTTGGTTGAAAAAGTCATCAGCAACAAAAGGCTGGAAAATGCCTGTAGTTATTTAATATAAATAGACTACTTCATAGGATAGATTCTCAAGATTAAAAGGTGTAGTTGTATATTTCAAGCTACATGAGCATGCACCTTTGTCATTACTCTAATCAGTTATCAAAACACAACAGGCAAAAGCACTGAACAGGAAATCTGTTCTGTGTTGTTAGTGGTTCTGGTCTCTTTTACTTTGTTTACAGTCGAGATACCCAAAACTGACACATTTTCTAGTAGTTTATTTTCACACCATTATGATGGATCACAAAATATGGTTGTGTACTTATTGCTTGATAAACACAAATTACAAACCATTAAGATGGATCACAAAATATGGTTGTGTACTCCTTGCTTGATAAACACAAATTACAATAATGATTCTGCTTCACAAAATTGTGGGCATGTACTGAACTTTACTATTCTGACCTCTGACTTTCTCATTAGTGAACATTATGCTTTAGTGGCCATGCATTTTATACGGAAGGTGCCTATAGCCCTATACTGAATGAACATCGATTTCTATGTAGTGCAAATGGAGTACAATGTTCTACACTGCACAATTGAAAAGGACAGAATGACATCAACTTATAATGCTTTATTATCTTTTACGGTGTAAACTGCCTTTTCTGCAAAGAACCTATGTATAGTGAAAGTGTGTAGAATGGATTGATTGATTAAGAAGAGTTTACACAAATGTAGGGGTGAGGAGATCTTGAGGTTTATAGAAACAGGACCAATCGAGATCTCCTCACATGTCGCTAATCTGATCAATCTAGCCCAATCACAGGGGCTGGCTGGCGCTAGGCCCCCAGGCTCAGGCCCAGTACACGTGTACACATATATATGTCAAACATATAGTACACACCTTAAATTTGACAATCCATGAAACAAATTTCTTCGTGCTTGCTTCAATTTGCCATTCTATAAAACTTTTCATCTGTCATTTTGCCTGTAAACCTCAAATGGGTACACCCCTTTGTCATTGGTTGATTTCTGTTGCTTTCTCTTCCACTGCAGCCCAAAGAATCCACTTCTATTGAGGTATGTACAGTTTTACTTTTCAGTCCCAGACACCGGCTATCAATTGAAGCATTCCTTTGGAACTCTGCAAAGACTGCCTCTTTTTTTTTAATTTATTTATGATGTAACAATTTTCAGCCTATGGCCTAATAAATTCCTTTCTCGGATACTGCTCAAAACTTTGTATTGAGCGGGAGGAATTGTTACTGCCCATGACATGTTCAAATCATTGAAGGTCCTAAGCAGTGAGGTATGATTTCTATCACAGTTATTTTGAGAACTATTTGTAAATGGAAGTGGCTCTATACTATTATGTTACCTTTTACATAATATGTTATTTCATATCTGTCAAGGGCCTCAAACCCTAGGATAGCACGACCTCGACTACGTAGTTCGTAGTCGCGATCCGTCTTCTCCGGCGAGGTTTACCCCTCCGCCGTAGGCTTAGTTGAGAGAGAGATAGAGTTTAGTGATAATACTTTTGCTTCCTCTTGAATGGTTCACGATTACAAGATATGTAGGCCGGCGGCCGCACAAACTTAGCAACAAACTAACAAACTCTTGGAAATAAACTAATTATGGAAATAAACTAATTATGGAGATAAACTTCCTAATATCTCGGTCATGCAGCTAGCCACTATTCCCGGTCACGCCTGCCTGCGCGTTGCTTGCGCCAGCAGCCCGGATCGCGGCTCGCCTGATGTCTCGGGCCCTTCTGCGACGTACATACGATTGGCCCCACATGACATCTCTCCCGCCCTCGAGATCCAGATCGTCCTCGAGCTGAAACGCCGGATACCTCTCGCGGAAGTCAGCAAGGTCCTCCCAAGTTGCTGAGGACGCCGACTCGCCACGCCAGTGCACCAAGACCTGCCGGACTCCACGAGCTAGACGAGCTTGCACAACTCGGTCCGGTTCAGGCACCACCACACCATGGTGAACATCAGGCAATGGAGGTGGAGTTGCTGGTGGCGTACCCACAAATTTCTTCAGGTTGCTGACATGAAACACATCGTGGAGGCGAGCTTGGGGCGGTAGCTCGAGGCGGACAGCGGCGTCGTTGATTATCTGCACCACCCGATATGGCCCCAGGAAGCGAGCCTTGAGCTTGCCGGACGTCGACTGGGGAAGGGAGGCCGGCGCGCGCTGACGGAGTCGGAGGAGCGCCCAGTCGCCCACTGCATAGGACACCTGACGATGACGTTTGTCGTAGCGGCGACGCTGAGCCGCTTGCGCCTGCTCCAGCCGGTACCGTACATCGGAGAGGAAGGCCTCGCGCTCCTCCATATCACGTGCGACCGCCGCGACCCGCGTCTCGCCGGGCTCATATGAGCGGATGGATGGCGGGTCGCGCCCGTACACCACGCGGAACGGCGTCTCGCGGAGGGACGACTGGTACGCGGTGTTGTAGACGTACTCGGCCCATGGCAGCCAGCGGAGCCATTGTCGGGGACGATCACCTGTGAAGCAACGAAGGTACATGACGATGACGCGGTTCGCAGCCTCCGTCTGGCCGTCGGTCTGGGGGTGGAACGCCGATGACATGCACTGCTTGGTCCCGATGAGGCGCATGAGCTCCCGCCAGAACGTCGAGGTGAACACCGGATCACGGTCGGACACCATGGACTGCGGCACATCGTGTAGACGAACGATGTCGGTGAAGAACGCCTTGGCCACGGTCTCGGCGGTGTACGGGTGGGCGAGGGCGATGAAGTGGCAATATTTGCTGAAGCGATCAACGACGGAGAGGATCACCGTCTTCCCATCCACACGAGGAAGCGCCTCAATGAAGTCGAGGCCGATATCCGCCCACACGACTGTGGGAATGGGCAGCGGCATCAGTAGGCCCGCCGGGTTGAGGTGCTCCGATTTGTACCTTTGACAGGTGATGCATGCCTTGACGAAGTCCTGCACAAGTCGGCGCATGTGGGGAAAATGAAAGTCACGACGAAGGCGGTGCATAGTACGCTGGACGCCCTCATGGCCGTCGTCGTGCACCAGCGCGATGATCTCCTGCAGCAAGGGTGAGGTCGGCGGTATGTAGAGGCGCCCTTCATATAGCACCATGCCGTCGGCCACGGTCCAGGGCGCCATACGTGATCCCGCGCGGACCTCGTTTTGGATTGCCACCAATGCGGGATCGAGTGCTTGGGCGTGACGCAGGCGGTCGATGAAGTCGAAGCGGGGCGCCGAGATCGCGCGGAGCTCCCCCGTGCTGTCTTCATCCGTGTCGCGGCGTGACAATGCGTCAGCCACTTTGTTGGCCGCCCCCGACTTGAACTCGACGGAGAAGTCGAAGCCAAGTAGCTTCCCGACCCAATGGTGCTGCGGGATGGTGGCGAGGCGCTGATCAAGCAGGTACTTGAGGCTGTAGTGATCGGTCTTCACGAGAAAACGCCGTCCCCACAAATACGGCCTCCAATGCCGTACCGCGAGCACGAGGCCGATGAGCTCCCGCTCATAAGCTGCGAGGGAGCGGTGCCGGGGCGCCACTGGCCTGCTGAAGCTGGACAGTACCGCCCCAAAGCCGTAGGTGGAGGCGTCGCACTCGACGACGAAAGCCTTGGTGAAGTCCGGCAAGGCGAGCACTGGAGCAGACGTCACGGCCGCCTTGAGCGCGCTGAAGGCCGTCTCGGCGTCCGAGTTCCACGCGAACCCCTCTTTTTTAAGGAGGGCCATGAGGGGGGCCGCGATGGCGCCGTAGTTGTGGACGAATTTTCTTTAGTAGCCCGCCAACCCAAGGAAACCGCGGACCGCTCGCGCAGAGCGTGGCTGCGGCCAGTCGTGGATGGCCTGGACCTTGGCGGGATCCATGGCGACGCCCGATGCCGAGATGATGTGGCCGAGGTACGCGACAGCGTCGACGCCGAAGGAGCACTTGGACCGTTTCACGAACAGTCGGTGCTGGCGAAGTGTGTCGAAGACCACGCGAAGGTGACGAAGGTGGTCCGCCCACGAGGTGCTGTAGATCAAGATATCGTCAAAAAATACAAGGACGAACCGGCGGAGGTAGGCGCGAAGTACATCATTCATCAGCGCCTGGAACGTGGCCGGGGCGTTGCACAGCCCGAATGGCATGACCACGAACTCGTAGAGGCCGTCATGGGTACGGAACGCCGTCTTGTGGATGTCGTCCGGGCGCATCCGCACCTGATGGTACCCCGAGCGCAAGTCCAACTTGGTGAAGAAGCGCGCGCCGTGGAGTTCGTCGAGGAGTTCGTCGACGACCGGAATTGGGAAGGCGTCCTTGACGGTGAGCGAGTTCAGGGCCTGTAGTCGACGCAGAAACGCCAGGACCCGTCAGCCTTCTTGACGAGGAGGACCGGTGACAAAAAGGGAGAGTCGCTGCGACGCACGACGCCCTGCTTGATCATGGCGGCGCACTGGCGTTCCAGCTCGTCCTTGTGGGCCGCCGGGTACCGGTACGGACGGACGGCGACGGGGGCCGACCCGGGCTTGAGGACGATGGCGTGGTCGCGTGCCCGCTGAGGCGGTAAGCCCTCCGGCTCGGCGAAGATGTCCTCGTAGGCGGCCAGGAGCTCGTCCAGGAGCGTCCCACTGGCCGCGGCGATGGTGCGCAGGCGCGCTGGAGTCGGTGCTGGCACACCCGACCAGGAGACGGTGCGCCCGTGGCGCTGGAACGACATGGACCGCGTGGCGAAGTCCCACACGATCGGCCCTAACGTGCCCAGCCACCGCGTGCCAAGGACCAGATCATATCCTGCAAGGGGCATCACAAAGAGATCGGTGGCGAATGAGTTATTGTCGATGGAGAACGCGGCGTTCCGGATGACACCCGGGCAAGCCACCCGTTCGCCGTTTGCCACCGTTGCCGTCATGCGCGGTCGGGGCTGAATGAGGAGGCCCGTGCGCCGCGCCGCTTCCTCGCCAATGAAGTTGTGGGTGGAGCCGCTGTCGAGGAGGGCGAGGAAGGGTGCGTCCCCGATGGTCACCGTGACCTGGATCGTGTCCGCCAAAGGAACACCAGCGACGGCGTGCAATGAGAAGACCGGGGACTCCGTGTCCACCGAATCCTCAGCCACGTCCTTGGAGTCGTCCGTGGCGTCGTCCTCCTGCGCGGTGTCCAGCAGGAAGAGGCGTTTGCACACCTTATTGTGGCCGCGGGTGTACTGATCGTCGCAGTTGAAGCACAGGCCGAGGCGACGCCGTTCCTCCTGTTCCGCTTGATTGAGCCGGCGCACGGGCCGTCCGTCGACTGACGCGGTGGCCGGCACGATCTTGGGCGGCGGGTTCATAGGCAGGGGCGGCTTCGGTCCTGGAGCCGGAAGGACCCCCTTGGTGGTGGGCTTGCCCGCGAACATGTATGGCTCGAGGAGCTCGAATTGTCGGGCCAGGCTCATGGCGGTCCCAAGGGTTTGCGGGTTCTGCTGCTGCACCAGGAGCGACAGCGGCGGTTGGAGACCTCCCGTGAAGAGCTGGACCCTCTGCGTGTCATCTAGTTTCCCGGCGCGAGGGAGCAAGGCCTGGAATTGCTCCTGGTAGGCCTCCACCGTCCCGGTGCGTCGGCACGCCGAGAGCTCGAAGAGGGGTGCCGATCGGAGGGGCGGCCCGTAGCGCAGGTTGAGGAGCTCTTTGAAGCGCCCCCACGTCGGTGTGCCCTCGTCCTCTTGGAGCTGCATGTACCACAGCTGAGCGCTGTCGTGGAGGTTGTATGACGCCATCCAGACACGCTCTTCAGCCATGATGCGTTGCTGTGTGAAGAAGGACTCGCACTTGTTGAGGAAGATCAGCGGATCGCCCTTGCCGTCGTAGCGTGGAAACTCCGGGCGCCAATGTTTTGGCGGCCGATCTTGATGATGCTCCCCCTTTCCCGGCCGTCCCCCGGACACCGTGGACGAAGGGTTCACTTGGGTGAGGGTTTGGATCGCTTTGGCGTTGGCGTCGATCGCCGACTGCAACGACTTGGTGGTGTTCTCGAAGGTCTGCTGCATCGTGGCCATATTCTTGGTGAGGGCTTCGATGGAGGCCTTGAGATCGTCCCCCATGTCTCCTGCGCACGATGCGACGGAGGATGACGACGGGGAGGGCGGGCTGCTGGTGGCGGGTGGAAGGGTGGTGGGGATTGCGGTGGTTGGCGTGGCGGCGGTGGTGTGTTCAACGGCGGCGGCGGACGGAGTTGAGGATCGAGCTGATACCAGGTTGTCAAGGGCCTCAAACCCTAGGATAGCACGACCTCGACTACGTAGTTCGTAGTCGCGATCCGTCTTCTCCGGCGAGGTTTACCCCTCCGCCGTAGGCTTAGTTGAGAGAGAGATAGAGTTTAGTGATAATACTTTTGCTTCCTCTTGAATGGTTCACGATTACAAGATATGTAGGCCGGCGGCCGCACAAACTTAGCAACAAACTAACAAACTCTTGGAAATAAACTAATTATGGAAATAAACTAATTATGGAGATAAACTTCCTAATATCTCGGTCATGCAGCTAGCCACTATTCCCGGTCACGCCTGCCTGCGCGTTGCTTGCGCCAGCAGCCCGGATCGCGGCTCGCCTGATGTCTCGGGCCCTTCTGCGACGTACATACGATTGGCCCCACATGACAATATCATGTGTCATAGTACTGGATATAATTAAGTCCTACTCTCTCCTTTCCAAATTATAGCCCACTTTAACTTTGTCCTAAGTGAAACTTTGACCCATTTTTATAGAAAAATGCACCAACATCTACAAACAGTAAATAGTTTAATTAAATCTATCATTGAAGATATCTTAATAGTGCATTTATTTAGTATTGTAGATGTTAATATATTTTTCTAAACCTTGGTCAAAGTTAAAGAAATTTAACTTATCACAAAGCTTAAGTGTCAATTATACTTTGTGTATGTCACTAGCAACTCATGCCTAGACAAATACTTACCCTCAGATCAATATCCTTCTCATGATATGGCATACTATTGATTAATCAAGGCTAAATTAGAGGGATTGGCAATAATATAGCATGTGTTATACTGTTGAGCCCCATTGATTCTTTGTATAGAGTACAACAAATCTTGGAGAGCAAAAAGAATTTCCTAGAGATAAAGCAGTTGTCTCAGGATCGATACAAATTCAAAACTAACGCATCTCAAGATATCCCATTATACTCCGCCCTCTCATATCCAGACTTGAGAAGAAGCTGAAGGTATCCCTTACTGCTACTTGCACTGAGTCTTCTGTTGTTTCAACCTTGACTTTGTTGCTGGAACGGTATACTTCTACATGCCATGTCCTGTAGTGCTGTACCTGCAACAATGCTGGGTCTGAGATGATTCATGACATGTGAAACAGCATTCACTCTTGTAGTTGGAGCTATTCACTCACTAAAATAAAGGAAACAGCATTCTGAGAGTGCTTTCACTGCAAGAATCCCCAAAAAGCGATGGCTCAAGAGATCGCATTGTACGGTAGTGGGCTCGGTTCAGAGGAATCTAGTGGGAATCCTGGAGCAAGTATACTGGGAGAATGGCAGGCATGAGCTACGTCTCAGTGGATCATCCATCATTGGAAGATGGATCCTTGTAGCATGTGCTGAGTGTACAGCTGGAGTGATTTGGGTCTGATTGGTGCCAAGCAGGGTACTGCTCTCATCTAGGGCAAAAAGGCCATAATTTGCTTGCACCCACTGAGGAAGCTTGTTAGGTTCCCCATTTTTTTTGTGCCCCACAGCAGGTGGGCATTGGTTTCCTGGGAAGGAAACTAGGTTTGTGCGAGTTATATTATGTGCTTATTGTATGTATACCTTCTTAATGCTAGCAACAAAGAAAATGGTGTCTGGTTATCAGTCAGTGGAGAATACAGGAAGTTAGGTGAATGGTGAACCCACTGTATATATATCGCTATGTTGCTCAACAGAGCACACCACACCGGAATTGCATCATTAGTTTCAGTCCTGCTTCACACCTGGCCCTGTTTTGCTTGACTTTTTAGCTGTGATCAACCTATATGGTCAGCTAAAAACATGCTTTCCTTGTCCTTGGAACTTATCGGGTTACCACTCGTTTATAGTTCACCCATGAGAAAATTTTGCTTCTGCTTACTACACTCATTAAAATTAGTACATAGTTCACCCATAGAGTAGAGGCTACATAGCTGTCTGTGCTGCATAAAAGTAGGAGTAGGTGAGGTGGAAAGCAAATTAACAGTAGTTTAAGTTAGTAAATATAGTGAGGACACCTCTCTTGAATTTGAAACTTTATTGAAATATTCAACCATCCATCATTGCATTAGATTCTTTCAGTTATGGGCAAGTTTTGGTTCATTCTGTTAGAGTGCGCAGCGGAATCCAGCCCAACTCGCTATGGTCGGAAAAACCTGGATTACGGGGGAGCCTTTTAGTGTCTTGGAGGTCACATGGGTTGTATGTGATATGGAGTGTTGGACTCGAGATCACACAGGGCTGTGATGTGAAGAGTTTGGCCCAATGTGTGACGGGGGAGATTGTTAGGTTTAGTCCCACATTGATAATTGATGGTGGGGGATCACAACATATAAGGCGGGGGCAACTCTCACCTGTTAGACTAGTCTTTTGGGTTGAGTTAGGCCTTAGGCCTGGATATGTTGTGCTCCCCGACCATCAATTACCATTGTGGGACTAAACCTAACACATTCATGTAGAGCATGGGTTTTTTGGCTGAGTGCAATGACAATTCTCGTCATTCTTGTTTGTTTGGATGGAGTTGACCTTTTTGTATTGTTATAGGCCCTACCAAGGAGAGATGTTGGGAACACCACTACTATTTTGTAGGGATCTTCGGAATGCAAAAATGAAATTAGGTATAGCACTCGTTCAGGTTTGTAGGGGGGGCATTTGTCAGGTGCAGTGGCACGATGGTGTGTTATAACATGAATTGCTGATGGCTGGCAACTTAGGTCTAATAATTCCTTGATGCTGTGTTGGAAACAAGACGGTCCATGAATAATCGTTGAAAAAGTCCAAGAATGCTGAAATTTCTGATTTACCGGCCCTGCCATTCAATGTCCCAATTCAAAGAATCGTCCTAAAAATTGCTTTCGGCTAGTGATTTTCATGGTACTGGACACTGATGTAGCTACAAATGTGCCAGATGCTGACCAGTTTTTATTGTTCGTGGATGCTTCTAGGATTTTGTTTCAGGCAAATATTTATGTGGATACTTCTAGGTTAGCTTCAGGAAAAATACACACATTTCATAACATAGTAGCTTCCATAACCTCTCTGAGAATCATTCATATTTAACTGCATGAGATCATTGCTGGGGCATTAGATATGACAGAATAAATCATGGCACACAATGGTTGCAGTTGCTTTTGCTAATATATTAACTTCTATCCTTTTTAGGCATCTTTGCTTTAGCAGGCTTAGCTCTTACAGTTTAAGCTTTTACTTAAATCTTGCCATGAAAAAAAGGTATGTTCTCATGCTTGTTGAGGGTCTATTACACCTCATGTACAGTTCTGTGATTAAACTATACACCTCCTATGCATGTTCTCTTTTGTTAGACCTTGCCACACGTCTGCCTGAGTCACTAAGTGATCCTCCATGACTCACCTTTCTATATTATTTTGGGATGGGTGTACTTGATCTCAAAATGAGACTCTTACATAGAGTATATAGGGCACACAACTAGCTTAGCTAAGGCCATGCATTCAAAAGCTGTGCATAGAACTCTAGAAGACAGACACCTTCAGAACTTCCTTCTCTCTACTCGTATTTCCCTACTGTCTTCTAACTCATCAAACAACATAGAGTCCCACTAGACTGCCCAGGCACCGACCTCTTGAAAAGTCCTATAAATCATTCCCATCAGTCTTCACTGTCGTCTGGAGATGCACACAACATATCTCCCCCATTCTTCCCTCTCGCCCATGCCTTCATAAAAGCAAAGTTGGCTGTTTATGTGTATCACCGTGAAGTTTGAAGCCAACACATCCATTTCTCGCTAGTAAGATCAAGAAAAACCCATTGAAGCCTACTTTGTACCTAAATCTTCATGGATCCTTGGAGTGAGAGTGAGGGCAAGAGAGCCCATGATCCTATCTTCAAATGTTTCAGCCAAAACCACCACTTCAAGGAAATGAACGCTGCTGCTGTCGCTCTCTCTGAGGGATGTTCATGCATCTGGGTTTCAGGTCCAATTATCGTGGGTGCAGGACCATCAGGGCTTGCTGCTGCTGCATGTCTCAAGGAGAAGGGTATCAGCAGCCTTATTCTTGAGCGCTCCAGCTGCATAGCTTCCCTCTGGCAGCTCAAGACATATGATCGTCTCAGCCTTCATCTTCCTCGGAAATTCTGTGAGCTTCCTCTCATGCCTTTCCCTGCCAACTACCCGATATATCCCTCAAAGCAGCAGTTTGTAGCCTACCTGGAGAGCTATGCTGCAAGTTTTGGCATAAGTCCCACATACAATCGCACAGTGGTGTGCGCAGAGTATGATGAACAGCTTCTGCTATGGCGTGTGAGGACACAGACTTCTGGCACAACGGGACAGGAGGTGGAGTATTTATCCCGGTGGCTTATTGTGGCAACTGGTGAAAATGCTGAGCCTGTGCAGCCAGATATTGGTGGTCTACAAGAGTTCCCGGGAACAGTCATGCACACAAGTGCATATAAAAGCGGCAGTGCATTCACTGGGAAGCGTGTTCTCGTTGTCGGGTGTGGAAACTCCGGGATGGAGGTGTGCCTAGATCTCTGCAACCACAATGCAGAGCCCCATATTGTAGTAAGAGATGCTGTACGTGACTTCTCTCTACTTCTCAATTGTTTTTCTTTCCTATGTTATTAAGCATTCTTAATTAGTTATACTGTTCTGTGTCCTATATCTGTTTCCTACTCTTAATTATGTAAAGTGATAGTGCTGTAATTGCAAGAGGTGCCTCCTGGTTGCTATTTTTGGTTGTTTATAAGTGCTGGTTTAGCCTGTGCTAGTTATCAGCAACTTGTGCTCTTCTCAGGCTCATGAACTTGAGAAAGGCTTAGAGCCTGGAAAAAAAAAATCTTCTTGTTGCATTAAAAGCAAGACCTTTCATGAGCAGCTTTATTTGCATTAAGTTATGCTAGTTCAGGGTAGTTGTCACTTAGGAAAGCGAGATATTCTTGAGATTGAAGGCTTCTGTGGCTGCTATTTTGCTCGGGATTCATCGCCATGCGCGTGTACTTGCAGCTACTCTAACCATCTGTGTGCGTGCTTCACGATCATGTATATTTTAGTTCTTTCATTGCTCTCTGCTAATAATTTTCTTGCCCCAAGGGTAGTGCAAAGTGTATTCTCGTTTATACTTTAATGAGAAAATTATGGTTTGCATGCACTAGCATGGGTCCCCATCACCACCACGAGAGTATAGCATAAGTTTGTCACTTCGAAAGAAACATTAACAAAATGGCTTGAGAACCTACCTTTCCCGACTAGGTGCATTCCTTTCTCACAGCTCCTTCAGCTTTTAAAGAGTTTAGTGTAATAAAAATAGTTGCAGTCTGCATTTACATTATATACTATACTATGTTGGAGATAAGGGAATAAGTTTGGTCCAAGGCCCGCGTTTCAAAAAAGAAAGTATGGTCCTGAACATGTTGCTACTTGTAGCATGCAGAAAGCAGCATTTGGAGAACAGATATTTATTCTGATTAATTGTCTGATCCAATCATTAGTCAGATGTTGCCCTGTGAGCCCAGGCTAAGATTGTGTTCATCATTGGCAGGTACACATCTTGCCCAGGGAGATGCTTGGCCACTCCACCTTTGGTCTGTCAATGTGGCTGCTCAAGTGGCTCCCAGTCCACGTTGTGGACCGTGTTCTACTGTGCATAGCGTGGGCCATGCTTGGGGATACTGCTCAGCTCGGGCTAAAGCGGCCGGCCTTTGGTCCTCTTGAGCTCAAGTCAGTGTCAGGAAAGACCCCAGTTCTTGACGTCGGCACATTTGCAAAGATTAAATCTGGGGATATCAAGGTCTGTTTTATGCCACAAATCACGAGAAATTGTTTTTTTTTTCAGTGGGATCAATTGATCAATCTCTGTCTCGATTTAGTCCTGACATGTATTTTCCCCCATTTTGATTGAACTGTGCAGGTACGACCTGCCGTAAGACAGATATCAGGAAAAGTGGTTGAATTTGCGGATGGTGGGTTGGAGGAGTTTGATGCCATTGTGCTTGCGACTGGCTACAAGAGCAACGTTCCCTTCTGGTTGAAGGTACTTTTAATCGAAATCTGACCATGTAATGAACAATATCGTAACTACTTAGAACAATAAACTTGAAGTTAGATAAGAAAATAATCATAATAATTCCTTTTTAAGATTGACTGTCATTTGCCAATTGATGTTGTGGAAATAGATTGGTGAGATACTGTTCTTATGATGCATAGCTAAATCATGTTTTGCTTTGAATTGGTCAGGACCGAGTGTTATTTTCTGAAAAAGATGGGCTGCCAAGAAAAGCATTTCCGAACGGGTGGAAGGGCGAGAACGGGCTGTACTCGGTCGGATTCACCCGTCGTGGACTGATGGGGACCTCGGTAGATGCCAGGAGGATTGCCCACGACATCGAGCAGCAATGGAAGGCCAAAGGGACGCATCCGGATGGGTTTCTCTAGCTCTTGTCGCTGTTGTTTACCATGACGACGGGAGCCGCGCCATCTCGCTGATAAGCTTTGTGAATACACTAGTGGTAGGTTTGGTGAGTGGTACGATATTTGCCGATTTGGGTGGTGGGCTGCTGTGAGTTGCCAAAGGGTGTATGCATTCTGCTGCTCTGTTGCTTTGCTTGGGTATGTAGTGCTTGTACGTATAGGGTATTGTACTGTCAATTTTTGCCTTTGTTGGTTTCGACGATGACTAACCATCCTATAGGGCATAGGCATCCTCGAGGGGTTGAATATTGAGGTGCCCGTGCCATGTTCTTCAGAAATCGGGTCAGTTGACCTGGCCCTACTGATAATGAATGAATCTTGCCGGGTGTTGTGTACGGTTTCGTGGCACTTGCCACCCAAGCAAATTCAATGATGATCTATCAGGCTTGTTGTTGCTGTGGTCACTGGTGGTGACCTGTTATGTTACTATTGTACTAGTACAGCAACGGCTTTGCTCCGTCACGTTACTTTCGGCACGGAGCTTTTGGATGCTTTCTTTGGATGTCCCTCGCACTCCTGGACAATGCCCTACAGGCTACAGCTCTATCTATGCTTGAATAAAGGACAAGATCGGCTACCTACTGGGAGGGAATCCGTCCTTGCTTTTGGTGGCCGGCCGTGCACAAAAGTTTTGGTTGCTGGGCAGCGAGCAGCAACGCAATCTTTGCGTTGCGTATCACCGCGAAATGACAGTTGGATCGATCGTGGGGCTTCCCCGCTCAGAGGTCACTTGGCAGAGGACGAGGTTATTCATCGGCGGTGGAAAGACAGCCGGAATATTCCAACTTTTTTGCCTTTTACTGTGGGATGGAAAAGACTGCATGCGGCGCTAATATCTGTCCTTGACCTGCTCATGAAACCATCTTTTGGCCTTGTTCATTCTGCTGTTACATACGTGTCTTGATTCTTAAGTGAAGCAATTCGACCACGTAAGCTGATGCATGTTTATTGTTTAGTCACATGGGCGATGTGACGTCGTTTCCTGACAATTTACTGTGTATGCATCAACTGATCGATCAACGCAAGATTTCACCGCCCGGCTGCTTCAATTTAACTACACACCACCGATGGCGATGTGGATGAGTTGGTAACCACACGTCAAGCGACTCAAGGTTCGGTCGTCAATGCCATCTAATGATTGCTTAATAAACAAATTGTAGCTAGATGAGATCTGAACTGAAATGAGGATAAGCAGAGCAGTTGATGGAGGCGTCCGTACGTGAATCAGGATGAACGAAACGGAGAGATTTATTTTTAACGTCATGGCACAGGGCAGCGCATATGCATGCGCGTGTGGTGCATCGATGCATCACATTCACGTCGCCCCTGCAACCAAGAGCTAGCGGCTGGATTTGACCCCTTGGGCCTCGGAGGTGTCACAGCACGATGATGAGCTAGCTAGCTGGTCGACAGCAAGCCCAGGTCACGTTAGAAAGACGGCACGGGTCAGTCGGTCGGTCACGGCCACTGAATCTCTCCTCAATGATCTCCTCTCTCGAATGTCTGCCTGGTACGACGGTCGATCTGATGGATCATCTCACGGCGAATCAAGAACCGTGCTCCGTGCATGCACGGCACACCGATCGACGACGGCTCGGCGACGGCTATCATGGGACGTTGCACTCGGGCTCGGCGCAGCATGTGCGTCGTCGATCCATACTCGCATCCAAGGAGAAGCCAACGGAAAAGGAGTGCATCTACTGTAGCCTCCGTCCGTTCCGTCCGCCTGGACTAGCTTAGCTACCAGTACGTTATGGACGGTTGCCATCAGCCGAAGCCAGTGTTGCAGTGGCTTAACTGGCCGGGCGAATCGTCTTTGATGTTACGTTCAGGGGCCAGGGAGGGGGGCCATCATCATGATGAGGCCCTCTTCGTTTCATTCACCTTACCAGACATAATGTACTCCTTGCATGCACTTGCCAGTGGACGCACGCATATTCGCGTAATCATGTCCTGCGCCGGCGGAGATGATTACGGAGACGGCGACGTGCTCCTGTAACGCGAGAACTCCTCCGCGCCGGCGCGTCGTCGACACGCGCGCATGCAGTTCCCAGCCCAACAGGGCACGGCGCGGCGCCACTGTAGCCACTGCATGCAGCGGCAGCCGTTGTTTGTGCAGTGCAGATCCGTTTCCCGGACGGGACGATCGACAGCATCAGCGGCCGGCGCGCGCCGCCCGGGTTCGACTAAACAAGCCAACAAAAGGCTCGCGCCCTAGGATGAACTAGGACCCGACGACGCGACGACACAAAAGGAGTGGATGGCATGCAGCCGATCGATCGAGATGGAGATGGAGCACCCGGCCGGCGCGGGCGCGCCACCGACGAGCTTGCTAGTATGCTCTAGCTAGAGCTAGAGCACATGCCCAGCACAGATTGCAAAAGGTGGCCCGCCGGGCTAGCTAGCCGGGCGGAACCCAAGGACCCGGCACATGCGCGCGTGCACGCAGCTAGCGCTGTGGGACGGGTGCGCCGTACGTGCGTGGTGCGCGCCGTGCCCTGCTCACTCATCGGTCCTATCGCGGTATCGCCGAACATATCCCATGGGCCAGCCCTTTTGCCCTTTACCACCGCCTGCACTGTAAGCTAGTGTTGCCTTGCTCGCCACTCGCACGCACTGCGCCTCCCAGGTCCTTGGAACGAAAACCCGTTCCTCGCTCTCCTGCTTTCGGAGCATGGCAGGACCGGCTTGCCTTGGCCGCTCTCGCTGGGCTGGCCGGCGGGATTTCGATCGTGCCATGGTACTTGGAGGAGTGCAATGAAGAACGGTGTGAGTGCAGGGCTGGACCGCCAGTACATAAAGCGCGCTGCTGGCCGGGTGCGTGCAATCTATACAGTATCTTCTAGTATCTCCCCTGAATGACAAGGCCTCCTGATCCTGGTGACCCTGATGATGATGGATGGCGACCGACCTTCCGTGAACACTAGGTGCCACTTGCCGTCTTGTCAGGGCATATACACCCGGAGATTCTCATACAGTAGCCATGTCACAAAGTGCAGTGCTAGTGCGCGCTGCAGGTTATACGTACGTTGGTCTACCAATTGCCTGAGCCTGAGAGGCTTTTGATGTGGCGAAAAGCGAGAGCATGCATATTGCCTTGCTGGCCGGCTTGCCATAGGAAGCCCATCACAGCCGTGGAAAAGTCAATGCTAACCAACCAACCAAGCAAGGTTGTCTGTGCTAATCGGTCGAGCTAGCTATCTAGCAGGAGACCAGATCACACGCCTCGCTCGCCCTTGATCAGATGCTTGGCGTAAATGGAGTAGCAGCCGCTAGTGCGCGCTCGGACGGCGACCAGCGTGCCCTGCTCGATCTGTGCTCTCATCAGTGTGCATGCTTGCATGCTCTGTCGTCCTAGTGCCCTCTCCAGCTGATGAGCTTTTGGCGTCGCGTCTCTTCCTCTCCTGGCCGGGCAGGCACTCGGCACTGCATCTGAATCGCATGCACGTCCAGCTGTCGTGCCAGTGCTGGCTGGTATGTGGTATGGTATCTGCTAATGCGGTGTAGAATCTATGTCGACCCTGGGCCGGGGATTTCATGCTAGCATCCACTACTGCCGCGCGCTCCACAACCGTGCATGCAAAGTAGCGTCCACCTGCGGGTGCAGTGCATGTGGTAGGCTGCCAGCAAGTGGTTGACGGCCTTTATTCCCCAACTGAGGCAGGCATGAATCTAGAGATTCATCCAAGTGCAAGTGTTTCTATCGTGCTATATATTTTCTGCAATACTCGGCCTGAGGCCCGACGCAACGGCTTGCGTCACGCCCTTGCACCGTACTTACGTACGTGCGTGCTTACACTTGTACTACCGCCGGAGCGTGACGAGCAGCCGCGGATGTCACAGGTATAGGTGGATCGGAGCTGATGCGTACCAGCATGCGTACGTGTGCATATGCAGCACATCATATATCATCATATATATCACATCATTTGTATATATTTCGATCATTGTTCGTTTGAGTGAGGAATTAAAATTTATTATGTCTGATCTGTGCAAATTCGCGCGATCTGTATATATATCCTTCAAATTTAAGCATCGTTCTGTCATCTACCGAACACAGTTTAAACCGCTTACAGTTTATACTCGCGTTGTCTGCAGGTAGACAAAAAAAAAGATGCCCGGAAAGCCCATATCATGTCACGCAATACTGATAGGCCCAATATATAGCCCCGACCCGGGATAAGGACTCACAAACTGCCGTCCGTAAAATGGGCCACACTTTCTTGCTCAGCTCAACAACAAAAGTGAGGCAGGCCATCATTTAGACCCAACACGAAGCTTTGTTGGCCCATGAAAACTAGTCGATACCAACCCAAACGAGCGAAATTAGAGGAGACGCTCTACAATTACACCCTACATACAGTACACCTTCATTAGGCTATTCACTCTAAGGTTTTTTTTTCCTCCATCGTATCGCTCATCCCTCTAGCAGAGTAACAGACTACCAAAGTCTCGCTCTCTGTATCCTCTTGAGTTTTATTTTGTTGGTATTAAACTAACATGAAATTTGATAAGATTTTTTCCTTGATTTTGAGAACTAAACAAATCAATCTGATTTACAAAAGCAATCAGTCGAATGTACCGTGTTGTACTTGTGGCGGCAGTCTGGCAGAGCATGGGAACGATGGCCAGTTGGGGGAACGATGACGGTGCTGCTGTCGCCGGAGAGGCATTGTAACAACCCGGAAAATTCACCAAACACAAAAATCCCAACTATAAAATTTTTTATAAAACAAACCCATGTTTGCTGCTTGTCATGTAGATAACCCTACCTAGATACATAAATAGCACACCATCACATGTGTCTTAACATCCCCCTAAGCCACATGTGATTAGGACCAAGTTAAACCCTTATATATCTTAAGGGCATGACTTAGCATGGCCTTGTAATCACCTGTATGATTATGACATGTGATTGAGCTCCTAGGATGATCACACCTACTCTTGGACATCTTAATCCAAACCCTAGCGGTAACCCCCATATACGGGCATGTTACTAATTAACTCTGCAACCTTGTAATAGAAACCACATCACCATGGACCTATGTTAGGTCATATCCCTAATTAGGCATTATATCATTTATGTCACATAAGATAATTCTTCTACGTGAGCTCACTTATCAATGCACGTGGTGCAACTATGTGCATTCACGTTTGCATAATACTAAATGTTGTGATTTGGATCTTCTTGGATTTTTGTGATGCTAAATTAAACCTTTAAATATTTATTGAAGTCTTTATTTACCCTACTAAGATACTTGTTAAATAACTAGCATTATATTGGGAGTAGATCCCAAACTATAATATATGACTAACTTGACACTTAGACTAATTGACCAAACCCCAACCACTTCACTAACTATGGCTTAAGTGGTTAACAAATCGAAATGCAAATGGAAAAGCCAATAACAAATAACAGGAAACAAAGAACGCCATATTGGCCTGTGACCTCCAGCCGGCCCACTAACATCCTCTCCTTTTCCATTCCATTTCGGCCAAACCAGACGGCCCATTTCGGCCTGCTCACTCTCCCCCACCGACCTGGTCTACCAACTCTCTTCCCTCTCCTTTTCTTTTACCAGCCCAGCAGCGGCCCGATATCGCGACCCACTCCAGCTCGCGGACGCAGCCGCCCCCGCGTCGCGACAGGAGGACGCCACGCCGCTGACGAAAGGGGCCCGCTTGTCATAAGCCTGGCCTTCCCCTGCTTTAGCCCTCGCATGACGTCGCCGTGTCAGAGCGGGTTCCCCCGCGTAGGCGCCACGCACGCGTCGAGACCGCCCGATCCAACCCCTGCGCGCGCCTACGGACCCGATGCATCCACCTGGCCGACCATCGCCCGACAGGGCTCACGCGACTACAACGCCTCTCGCGCGCGCGCCCCCGCTCGACACACCATGGCGCCGCCGTGCCCCCGTTCCCCGCCTTCCTTGGCCGCGAAGGCAAAGGCACCCACGCCCCGACCGCCGGAGCCCGCAAGAAGCCGAAAGCGACCTTCAAAGCCATCTAGAGCCGCTTGATCGCGCCCGCGATCAAGAGCCGTCCACCGAAGCACCCATGGCCGCCGCCTATAAGAGCGCCCTTCCGGAGCCCTAGGGTTCCTCAACCCCTCGCCACCGCTCCGCGGATCACCACGAGCACCACCAAGCCGTAGAAGATAAGAAAGGAGAAGAAGAAGGGAGGAGGTGAAAAGGAGGGAAGAAGAGGAAGACGCCGGGACAAGAAGGAGATCGCCGGAGTACCGGCGCCGGGGATCGCTACCGCGAGCTCGGCGTCGGCTACTTCCTCTACCTCGCCGTCTCGCCACCTCGCCGTACCGCCACCGCGCCAAGCCCCTGCTCGCCTACACGACTCGGTGAGCACCGCCATGAACGCCGCCGCTTTTTCGTTCCCTCTCGACCTTGCTTCCCGGTCATGGCGCTCCGCCCCAGAGCACGTAGGCCGTGCCGCTTCCGGCACTTGGACACGCACCGCGCACACACGGACTAGCCAAGCCCAACGGACCCCGGCGTCGGAGTACGCCGGAGCGGATGTGACCGCCATGCCGCCGCCGTGGCCAGACCCTGCCACGGCGAGCCGTTCTTTCTGCGCGAAGAAGAGTCCTGACCGCTGTGGATCTGGGCTCCGGTCCCGCCACACTGCAGCGCACCCCATGCGCCCGTTAGATGGACAGGATGACCGCAGGAAGCCGCTTCGCCTCGGACCATGCCACCGCGATGCGCGTCGCCATGCACAGTCGCCGCGCTCTAGAGCACCGCCGTGTCGCCGCCCTTGTGCGCCGTACCGGCCGCCCCGCTTCTCGCGCATGGGTCGTCGAGCACCGCCTGGACCTGACGCACCCAGCCGTGGTGAAGATGGGCCGGACGCCCTGCCTCCTTGGATCTTGCCGCCGTCGGCGTGCTCGGGTGCGCCGCCGTGCTGCGCGTGCAGAGCCACCGCTCCGGCCCCGTCAAGATCCGTAGTAGCCGGCTCTGGACCCGCCTGACTGTGGTGCATGCGGTGCTCACCCTAAGCCAAGAAGATGAGGCCCTGGATGGCCGCGTCGACGTCGTGCCGCGCGCCGCCATGCCCGCCGGCGCCGCCGCGCGCCTCCGCCGCACGTTGTGCACCGCCACGCTTCTTGGTCATCGACATCGCGCCGAACGAGACCCTGGTGACTCCAATCGGACGTCCGCGACCGCAATTGAACCCGAAGGTGCCCCTTTGACCCTCGCCATCGTACGCTTCCGCGCGCCCAAGCTGCCGCTGCGCGGCCGCCGCGCGGGAGACCTCGCCGCAGTCATCACGTACCTCTGCCCGGCCGCCAGAGCCCCGCGGTGCTGGTGCGCAAGACGAAGGAGAGGATGGACCACCCTAGCGCCCGGGCGCCGCCGTTTCGCCGCCGGCATGCCGTCGTCACGAGCTGAGGAGACTTGGGGAAGAAGATGGAGACGCTGAGGAGAGATGGACATAGTCCTCGTAGACCAGGAGAATGACAGTGGACCCCTCAACAGCCGTCCGCCGTGCGCCAGGACCATGGACCGGATGCCCCACTTGTGCGCTGTGCGCCGTGAACCCGGTCTGCGTGAGCCCAGAGACAGAGAAAAGAAAGTAGACCAGGTCCACTGTGAACCATGTCTGTGGTCTATGGACCAACGCGGGTTGTCCACCGTGAGCCAGGGGACGCGCTGGCGCCATAGACCGAACCCAGCCCGGATCCATAGTGGTGACGTGGCGCAACCTGAGAGAGCCACATGGCGGGCCGAGCCCGGCCCATACAGCCCATGCCCAGGCCCTGACTCGCCCCTACAGAACCCATACGGGCCCGGTCAACGTTGACCGTTGACCTGGGACCCACCTGTCATTCACCGCGGCCACATGGACAAACCGGAAACTGCCACGTGGACCTACCAGAACATGACACGTGTCGGCCCCAGATTAATCTACCCCTTTTCTTTTCCAGAATATGATTTAAACTTCGGAAAATCATAACTAATTCATATGAGCTCCAAAAATGATGATCTTTATATCGAAATTCATCTAAAATCGAGCTTTATCTCATGAGCCTATGTTTGAGTGCATTTGGATCTTTTTGATATTTCATTTGGTTCTTTGTGGATTCTATAGGAGTCGCTAACGCGACTATTATGTCTCGATTACAGAGTCGATTTAGGAGGAGGAGACCCGCTGATCGACTACATTCGACAAAGGAGGACTTGTACCACTACTATCGGACTCGTACCACTACTTCCTCGACATCGCAGGTGTCATGGCAGCACCTTCTTTTAAAGAATCCTATTAGACATTGCATAATTAATAGAACTGCTAGCGCTTTATATTTATTCCTTTGCTAGTATATTGATGCATGCTATTGCCGTGAACCATTATTACCTTGATTGAAACCCTTCACCATGTTACCCTGCTTTTGCGCTCGCACTTTATATTACTACCTCTCTGCTTGCTTGCACTTTATATCACCATACTTATTATTATAACTCCACTTCGCATTGTATCTGTGATGTGATGCGGGTGGTGAACCCCGGGAATGGTTTAGCTTGGGATGCTAGACTTGGGAGGACTTGGTGGTGAGGATCTGGAGGTTTTGTGCGTGTGACTTGGGTGCGTGGAGGGTGAGGGTTGAGTCAACTGGACAGGATCTACGACGAGTCTTGGGGTGGACCTTGAGACGAGTCTTGCCGGGGGTGCATCCTAGGCATCCCGATGAGAGGTACCTGTGGCGGGTACATGAGACTTGAGAAGACCCCGCTGTGGAGAGCCCTCGGGACAGATGATATGTGACTTAAGGAGATTTTTCCCGGTGTGGAGAGCCCTCGGGAAGGAGGTGCTGTGGTGGCACGGTAAACTCAAACCCTGTATGAAGATATCCTGTCTAGTCCTACCTAAGGACTGATATATCGGGAGAACCGGAACCACGGACCTTTCGTACACACCACTCGCTCTTGCTTCCGCAAGAGACGGAAGTTTGACTAGACTGGACGATGCCATTGCTGCTTGGAGTTGAGGGGGAATGGTATGTGGTGAGCCTGTACCATTCTATTCAATAGTACCATTTGGAGGGGTAGCCGGTTACTGTTGATCCCAGTCCCAGTGTGAACTGGTAAGCCGTTACTTTCTAGGGCCGGGTGGCGGGATGGTATTGTCCGAGGTTAGAAGGTCGTCCGGTGTCGCCTAGGCAAGGTGCACATGCGATGATGGTGATCTGGTGGGTACAGGTGTACACACTCTGCAGAGTTGATCGATCTATGCGCATACCGCGGCCTCGGTTATGGCCATTCTGTGACCTACGTTTCTGTCGACTAGTGAGAGGAGTGTTCTACCTTCCCCGAGAGAGTATTCAGGCCGTGAGCCTTGGTTTGTGGCTGCGGGCCTTTGAGACATGTCGAGAGGGAGTTGGCCTGCCGACTTGAGTGTGAGTGTTGTGAGATAAGGTGATGGAGATGTGGAGATGGATTTGAGATGGACTTGGGATGGATATGAGATGGACTTGAGATGGATTTGGGATGGATGGGATGTATGTGTGTGTGTGTGGGAATGGGAATGTGTTAAACATGACTATTATTATTACTATTACTACTTGTTGCTATTTTGCATGCGCTAGGATGCAAACCACAGCCAAACTATAGGATCGCCAGATCCCTTTATTTTCTTTTTTCCACTAAAACTCATTAGGTGCTGACCATGGCACTGCACACATCCGCGGTGTGCAGATTTTTCCCCGCTTCTCGGAGATGTCAAACGGATTAGAAGGTCTCGTGCCTGCGCTCAAGTTGGAGTTTGGAGTTGCTTCCGCGTTACTTCCGCCTTCTCAAGCTGTTCTGGATGTTAGAGATACTTGTATCCGCCTTGTGGCGTTGTAATTATTTATGTAAACCCCTCTACTTGTACTCTTTAGATTTATAGTTCGATGTATGGAATTGATTATCGACTGATGTATATCATTCTGTGAGATTTCCCTTCGTGGAAAATTGAGGATGTTTCAGTTGGTATCAGCTCCAGGCTTGACCCTAGGACGAGACCCTCAGGATTGGACGATAGAATAGGTTGATCCAGCCCTTCTTTCGGTTATATTACCGACCTTGCACCATTTTGTGCATGGCTTACCTCTTTCATTGGACTTGCTGACCATGTTCTTGGGCTACTTTACAAATGACGACCTTCAAGAAGTGCTTCAAGAGTAAGGAGTCTCTGAAGACATGTAACAATAGACGTGCCACAAATGGGTAGTGCCTAGAGGAGACGAAGTCTGCTACATGGTGACTCTACAGATTCTCCCAAGCGAAGAGGTGCCACAGCGAAGGTCTAAACCATTCATGTGTCAGAAACCACTATCTTTACTGCTGTGCAGCTTACCGCACATACAACTCTTCAATTTGTGACACAAGATGTGTAAAAACTCCTCGAGCATGGCCTCCTAACGTCTATTACCCATGCCCTCGATGCCTCCAATAGTGCCATAGGGTAATGGGATGAATCCGAACACACCTAGACCCAAGTGTCTGATAGGAAAAATTTGAAGAAAGTCCCTTACTCCACCAGTTTCACTCTATAGACAAGACCCATCATGATAAGGGGGTAGGTAGAGGAATGAAGATGAACCCCATCTAGCTACAAGTCATACCATGAGTAGAGTAGAATGTCTACCACCATGAGATACCTACGCGTAGTACGTTTCCTCGCGAATCTCTTGGTATAGCTACCAAGGATATCGCCTTGTAACTAAACCCAATGTAATGAGTGCTTGGATTTTATCTCATTTTATGGTTCTTCTTGCATCTTTGATTGAGTGTAGGACTAGCTTAAAATGTTTTAAATTGTTTAAATTGCTTTATTACATTAAATTGCTAAAAAGTCATATCACTTGCACTAATATTTGGGACCATTGCACCCAGATGACGACCCGTCGCTCTGAACGCCTGAGTGTAAGGTCCTAGATGGCTAGAGGGGGGGGTGAATAGCCTATAAAAATTTCTACAAACTCACTAAGCAAACTTCGTTAGATACACAAACGGCGGAAAGCAAGTTATGCTTAGCCTACTAGGTGTTGCAAGCCTCCTATCCAAACAATTCTAGTAGGTGATCACTAGTACACACACAAGCTACCACTAGTGATCAAGAGCTCTACCCACGGGATTTAGTCTACACAAGAAGTGGTTCCCGACCGACCACACAAGCAATTCTACCCACGGGATTTAGTCTACACAAGATGTGGTTCCCGACCGACCACGCAAGCAATTCTACTTTGCAAGAATGTAAACAAAGTAATACAAGAGAGGATGAGACTCGTTATACCGACGCGCCGAGTCGAGGTTGCCAATCACCAAGAGAATGAGCAATCGATCACAATCGGCAACACACAATCGATGACAACCAATCACCGGGAGACAAGGATGAACACAATTATTTTTGTTCACCCGGTGTTCACTTGGGCACCGCCAAGCTACGTCACCGGTTGTGTCGACCAACACCTAGATGGTTCCTCGGTGTGACCCTCAAGTCACTAGCCCCTCAAGGCTCGCCCCGCAAGGCACCGCAAGACACCACTCTCAAGCGAGGTACTCAACGACACGCGCAATCCACTAGGATGCTATTCGTGATCCCCACGAGGTGAGCTCAAACCTCTCACAAGCAACCGGAGGTGGCCAAGAACAATCACCTTCTCTTGCCAACACCTCCAACAAACTCCAAGCCGGCTAGGAGCGGTACTCTCCAAGAGTAACAAGAAATCCACCGGCTAAACCACCCACAAGTGCCACTAGATGCCCTCAAGCAATGCAATGCACTAGGTGATCTCTCAATCTCACTTTGGATTCACAATCAAGCAAGAGAGATGAGAGGGAGAGTGTTTCTTCAGCTCAAAGGATGAATGAATGAGTTGAGAGAGCCAAGAGATCCTCCCATGGCCGGCCAAACGTCTATTTATAGAGCCTCCTCCGAAAATAGCCGTTGCCCCTCGGGCTGACTCCGCAACACGCGCAGGACGCGTCCGCCGCTGCTCGCCGGACGCGTCCGGCGCTCTTCAGCGCGCCACGTCACCCGACCGTTGGAACTTCTTCGTTCGAATCCACCGAGCGCCGGACGATGAACAGTGAACCGCCCGAGTCCGACGCGTGCGTCCGTGCGCGTCGCGGCTTCGACCTCGAGCCCTCGCGAGACCACGTCGGACGCGCGTCGCGGTCGCGTCCGCGGCGCGTCCGGCCGAGCACCTGGCTGCGGCGCTGAGACCCGAAACTTTCGGTCGGCGTCCGGCCGCCGCCCGGACGCGTCCGTCGCCAGCGTCCGGCGCTCTGCGTCCGGCCCGGCCAACTTGCGCCGCGCCACAATGCGCCGGGACCGCGTCCCGCCTGCCCAAGCGCGTCCGGCGCCTCTGCGGAGCTGCCTTTCTCCGTGCCGTCGATCCAAGTTCTCCAACATGCTATCCAACAAGTATACCAACTTGATCAATAGAGATAGCATGATTTCAACCAAATTTTGCATCCGGCGCAATAGAAAATATGCATCCATTTTTCTCGAAAGCGCCGAATCCCGCCTCACGGGCTCGGCGGGAGGAAGAGAGGGACCCAAACCCATCTACGCCACGCAAACTACAGCGCGCCCAAACGCCACCTTTGTAAATGTGCCAACACCGCCAAGTGTACATCTCCATGTGCTTGTGTGTTAGCTTTTCACAACCATTTCCCAAAGGTTAGGTTAGCTCACTAGGTCCTACATGCAATGCACTTCATGAATTCACCTAGTGGCACCCATGCATCGAATAGCCGATAAGACTTCCCCTCTTAATAGTGCGGCTATCGATCCTAAACCACTCACACCCTCTATGGTGTCTTGAGTGCAAAACAAAATGGCCCTATCGGTTATACCTTTGCCTTGAGCCCATTTTGTTCCTCCAAATGATATGAACACTTCACACCATCATGTGACCGTCTCGATCCATCGACCTCGACTTCACTTGCCCTTCACCGTGCATCGGTCCATCGGCGCCTAGTCTTGCCCGAGCTTCACCATCGCATGGTCCTTCACTCCCAAGTCTTGACTAGCCCTTCACCTTCAACACCGGTCCATGGAGCCAAGCACCGTCTTGATCTTCATCTTTGATCACATGACACGTGTCATGCTTCATATTCAATATGCTCATCGTGTGGACAACCTTTCTCTAAATCAACCACTTAGATAAACAAGGTTAGTCCTAGGTTTCATCAATTAGCCAAAACCAAACTAGGGACTTTCACTGAGGAACCACAGTGCTCCTTCCCCTGCACCGATCATCCGTGGTCGTGCACTTGGTCGTAGACGTGGACGTGTTCATCATGGTGGACGTGTGGAACCTCGCACTCCTCCTCTGCACCATGGTAACCCCTTCGGTCGTGGTTCGCCTGATGGGGCCCCTATCGGAAGAGATCTTCCTCCGCTTCCGCCACCACCCACTGGTGATGTTGCTGGAGGAGACCATCAGCCACCCCTTCTGGCTGAAGTAATGTCTCGGCAGACGCACCTCATGGAGACTCTTGCCGAGGACATGCTGAATCGCTATCTACCCAATGACTTTCAGCGGAAGTTGGAAGGATTCATGAAGCTCAGGCCACCCACCTATGACGGAACTGACCCTGAACCTCTCACAGCCGATGACTGGCTCAGGGAGATCGAGAAGAAGCTCAATGTGATAAAGTGCACTGATGATGAGGAACGTGTTACGGTCGCCGCCCCCACCAGGCTCACGGGTGCTCCACGCGATTGGTGGGATAGCTGCGTGGCGCACACCAGAACCCTGCCAACATCTCCTGGGAAGAGTTTGTGGAAGTTTTCATTGAGCACCACATTCCTGGAGGAGTCTTCGAAGCCAAGGCGAAGAGTTCCGCAACATCGAATGGGCAAGGACAAGATATGTGAGTACACAACACGCTTCACTAACTTGCTACGCTATGCACCCCCTGCAGTCAAGAAAGATGAGAAGGAAAAGGTTTACTACTATAGGAAAGGACTGAATTCAAAGATCAAGTTGAGCCTTAGTGGTGTCAAGAGTTACACCCTACGTGACTTGATCGACAGATGCATCCAGATCGAGAGAGACCGCATGGAAGCTATCAAGGAATACAAGGAAAAGAAGCACAGATTAAAGGAATCGTTCCGCTCTTCTGATCACAAGAGGTACCGTGAAGAAGCACCTTCGACGGACCGCACTCGCTACATCAAGGAGGATGTACCAGATTTGAGTTGGTATGATGGTACCTACACCACTGACTACTCTCACCCTACTCAGGACCCTTTCACTCAGGATCACCTTGCTGAGGACCGTTCTACACAGACTCGCCATACTCATACTCGCCCCATATCTAGACATCCTGCATCGAACCACTCTACACCAAGATCTGGGAACCAAAAGGACGTTGTGCCCACACCTACAAGCAGTGAGCCTATCACTTGTTTTGGTTGTGGTAAACCGGGTCACAGAGTCATCAACTGTCCGAGGAACTACAACACTCCACCAGCTGAGATCCAGTTCAAGCCAATTCAAGGTTCAGCCAAGAAGATTCGAAGTGCTACACGAGCTGCCCGCTTTCAGCTTACCTACCTAGCAGCACATAGTGCCCCTTGATATGGAGAATGTAATTACCTCATGTTTTATCTAGTACCATTCAAGCTATAATGATGTCTTGTCTAGTACCTCAAGATCCCCCATATTTGTACCAGGATTTGGTTTACTATGAACACAAGTTTACCCTTGCATCAGCAATTTACCTTTTTAATATCAATTGTTCTTTTTGCACTTCGCCCAATAAGCCCTAGAGAATTAGGTTAGGAGAAGCCTCGCCCTTTTATGACCCGTCTCAATCAATTCCACTTTACCACATCCTGTGGCCCAGATGATCATCTCAGTTTAGAGAATGCCTACCCAGACAGAAGACAAGGAGGTTATCTACACTTATCAAAGTAGCGTAGCGGAAGTGTGGTGGATCCATAACCCACTAGACCCTGGATCGAAATCAGGAGCCTGGAGCACACCTCTTCAACTAGAGAGACCTAATATAGTCTAAACTAATCCGAGACCCTCCCATTGCTAACTTTGCGCTGGAACCTTCTACAAATGCAACTGCCCGACTATCATTGAAATGATCTTTCTCGAAACCCTGATGATCCACTTGGTGCACCTACACTAGCATAGAATATTCTTACACCCGTCATGAATCTCGACAGAAAAATCAAGACATCACTATTCAACCCTGCAACTCAATGGAGCAACTACAATAAGCTACATGGAACAAGTAGATAGATGACAATTTCACTTTACCACTCACGTCGTACTACACACCTTAAATCTCGGGGACGAGATTCTGATAAGGGGGTAGGACTGTAACAACCCGGAAAATTCACCAAACACAAAAAATCCCAACTACAAAATTTTTTCTAAAACAAACCCATGTTTGCTGCTTGTCATGTAGATAACCCTACCTAGATACATAAATAGCACACCATCACATGTGTCTTAACATCCCCCTAAGCCACATGTGATTAGGACCAAGTTAAACCCTTATATATCTTAAGGGCATGACTTAGCATGGCCTTGTAATCACCCGTATGATTATGACATGTGATTGAGCTCCTAGGATGATCACACCTACTCTTGGACATCTTAATCCAAACCCTAGCGGTAACCCCCATATACGGGCATGTTACTAATTAACTCGCAACCTTGTAATAGAAACCACATCACCATGGACCTATGTTAGGTCATATCCCTAATTAGGCATTATATCATTTATGTCACATAAGATAATTCTTCTACGTGAGCTCACTTATCAATGCACGTGGTGCAACTATGTGCATTCACGTTTGCATAATACTAAATGTTGTGATTTGGATCTTCTTGGATTTTTGTGATGCTAAATTAAACCTTTAAATATTTATTGAAGTCTTTATTTACCCTACTAAGATACTTGTTAAATAACTAGCATTATATTGGGAGTAGATCCCAAACTATAATATATGACTAACTTGACACTTAGACTAATTGACCAAACCCCAACCACTTCACTAACTATGGCTTAAGTGGTTAACAAATCTAAATGCAAATGGAAAAGCCAATAACAAATAACAGAAACAAAGAACGCCATATTGGCTGTGACCTCCAGTGGCCCACTAACATCCTCTCCTTTTCCATTCCATTTCGGCCAAACCAGACGGCCCATTTCGGCCTGCTCACTCTCCCCCCACCGACCTGGTCTACCAACTCTCTTCCCTCTCCTTTTCTTTTACAAGCCCAGCAGCGGCCCGATATCGCGGCCCACTCCAGCTCGCGGACGCAGCCGCCCCCGCGTCGCGACAGGAGGACGCCACGCCGCTGACGAAAGGGGCCCGCTTGTCATAAGCCTGGCCTTCCCCTGCTTTAGCCCTCGCATGACGTCGCCGTGTCAGAGCGGGTTCCCCCGCGTAGGCGCCACGCACGCGTTGAGACCGCCCGATCCAACCCCTGCGCGCGTCTACGGACCCGATGCATCCACCTGGCCGACCATCGCCCGACAGGGCTCACGCGAATTGCAACGCCCTCTCGCGCGCGCGCGCTCCCGCTCTGACACACCATGGCGCTGCCGTGCCCTGTTCCCCGCCTTCCTTGGCCGCGAAGGCAAAGGCACCCCTGCCACTGACCGCTGGAGCCCGCAAGAAGCCGAAAGCGACCTTCAAAGCCATCCAGAGCCGCTTGATCGCGCCCCGCGATCAAGAGCCGTCCACCGAAGCACCCATGGCCGCCGCCTATAAGAGCTGCCCTTCCGGGAGCCCTAGGGTTCCTCAACCCCTCGCCGCCGCTCCGCGGATCACCACGAGCACCACCAAGCCAGAGAAGATAAAAAAGGAGAAGAAGAAGGGAGGAGGTGAAAAGGAGGGGAAGAAGAGGAAGACGCTGCCGGGACAAGAAGGAGATCGCCGGAGTACCAGCGCCGCCGGACTGCTACCGCGAGCTCGGCGTCGGCTACTTCCTCTACCTCGCCGTCTCGCCACCTCGCCGTACCGCCACCGCGCCAAGCCCTTGCTCGCCTACACGACTCGGTGAGCACCGCCATGAACGCCGCCGCTTTTTCTTTCCCTCTCGACCTTGCTTCCCGGTCATGGCGCTCCGCCCCAGAGCACGTAGGCCGTGCCGCTTCCGGCACTTGGACACGCACCGTGCACACACGGACTAGCCAAGCCCAACGGACCCCGGCGTCGGAGTACGCCGGAGCGGATGTGACCGCCATGCCGCCGCCGTGGCCAGACTCTGCCACGGCGAGCCGTTCTTTCTGCGCGAAGAAGAGTCCTGACCGCCGTGGATCTGGGCTCCGGTCCCGCCACACTGCAGCGCACCCCATGCGCCCGTTAGATGGACAGGATGACCGCAGGAAGCCGCTTCGCCTCGGACCATGCCACCGCGATGCGCGTCGCCGTGCACCGTCACCGCGCTCTAGAGCACCACCGTGTCGCCGCCCTTGTGCGCCGTACCGGCCGCCCCGCTTCTCGCGCATGGGTCGTCGAGCACCGCCTGGACCTGACGCACCCAGCCATGGTGATGATGGGCCCGGACGCCCTGCCTCCTTGGATCTTGCCGCCGTCGGCGTGCTCGGGTGCGCCGCCGTGCTGCGCTTGCAGAGCCACCGCTCCGGCCCCGTCAAGATCCGTAGTAGCCAGCTCTGGACCCGCCTGACTGTGGCGCATGCGGTGCTCACCCTAAGCCAAGAAGATGAGGCCCTGGATGGCCGCGTCGACGTCGTGCCGCGCGCCGCCATGCCCGCCGGCGCCGCCGCGCGCCTCCGCCGCACGCTGTGCGCCGCCGCGCTTCTTGGTCATCGACATCGCGCCGAACGAGACCCTGGTGACTCCAATCGGACGTCCGCGACCGCAATTGAACCCGAAGGTGCCCCTTTGACCCTCGCCATCGTACGCTTCCGCGGCAGCGCTGCTGCCGCTGCGGCCGGCCGCGCAGGAGACCTCGCCGCAGTCATCACGTACCTCTGCCCGGCCGCCAGAGCCCCGCGGTGCTGGTGCGCAAGACGAAGGAGAGGATGGACCACCCTAGCGCCCGGGCGCCGCCGTTTCGCCGCCGGCATGCCGTCGTCACGAGCTGAGGAGACTTGGGGGAGAAGATGGAGACGCTGAGGAGAGATGGACATAGTCCTCGTAGACCAGGAGAATGACAGTGGACCCCTCAACAGCCGTCCGCCGTGCGCCAGGACCATGGACCGGATGCCCCACTTGTGCGCTGTGCGCCGTGAACCCGGTCTGCGTGAGCCCAGAGACAGAGAAGAGAAACTGGACCAGGTCCACTGTGAACCATGTCTGTGGTCTATGGACCAACGCGGGTTGTCCACCGTGAGCCAGGGGACGCGCTGGCGCCATAGACCGAACCCAGCCCGGATCCATAGTGGTGACGTGGCGCAACCTGAGAGAGCCACGTGGCGGGCCGAGCCCGGCCCATAAAGCCCATGCCCAGGCCCTGACTCGGCCCTACAGAACCCATACGGGGCCCGGTCAACGTTGACCGTTGACCTGGGACCCACCTGTCATTCACCGCGGCCACATGGACAAACCGGAAACTGCCACGTGGACCTACCAGAACATGACACGTGTCGGCCCCAGATTAATCTGCCCCTTTTCTTTTTCAGAATATGATTTAAACTTCGGAAAATCATAACTAATTCATACGAGCTCCAAAAATGATGATCTTTATATCGAAATTCATCTAAAATCGAGCTTTATCTCATGAGCCTATGTTTGAGTGCATTTGGATCTTTTTGATATTTCATTTGGTTCTTTGTGGATTCTATAGGAGTCGCTAACGCGACTATTATGTCTCAATTACAGAGTCGATTTAGGAGGAGGAGACCCGCTGATCGACTACATTCGACAAAGGAGGACTTGTACCACTACTATCGGACTCGTACCACTACTTCCTCAACATCGCAGGTGTCATGGCAGCACCTTCTTTTAGAGAATCCTATTAGACATTGCATAATTAATAGAACTGCTAGCGCTTTATATTTATTCCTTTGCTAGTATATTGATGCATGCTATTGCCATGAACCATTATTACCTTGATTGAAACCCTTCACCATGTTACCCTGCTTTTGCGCTCGCACTTTATATTACTACCTCTCTGCTTGCTTGCACTTTATATCACCATACTTATTATTATAACTCCACTTCGCATTGTATCTGTGATGTGATGCGGGTGGTGAACCCCGGGAATGGTTTAGCTTGGGATGCTAGACTTGGGAGGACTTGGTGGTGAGGATCTGGAGGTTTTGTGCGTGTGACTTGGGTGCGTGGAGGGTGAGGGTTGAGTCAAGCTGGACGGGATCTACGACGAGTCTTGGGGTGGACCTTGAGACGAGTCTTGCCGGGGTGCATCCTAGGCATCCCGATGAGAGGTACTGTGGCGGGTACATGAGACTTGAGAAGACCCCGTGTGGAGAGCCCTCGGGACGGATGATATGTGACTTAAGGAGATTTTTCCCGGTGTGGAGAGCCCTCGGGAAGGAGGTCTTTGTGGTGGCACGGTAAACTCAAACCCTGTATCAAGATATCCTGTCTAGTCCTACCTAAGGACTGATATATCGGGAGAACCGGAACCACGGACCTTTCGTACACACCACTCGCTCTTGCTTCCGCAAGAGACGGAAGTTCTACTAGACTGGACGATGCCATTGCTGCTTGGAGTTGAGGGGGAATGGTATGTGGTGAGCCTGTACCATTCTATTCAACAGTACCATTTGGAGGGGTAGCCGGTTACTGTTGATCCCAGTCCCAGTGTGAACTGGTAAGCCGTTACTTTCTAGGGCTGAGTGGCAGGATGGTATTGTCCAGGTTAGAAGGTCGTCCGGTGTCGCCTAGGCAGTGCACATGCCGATGATGGTGATCTGGTGGGTACAGGTGTACACACTCTGCAGAGTTGATTGATCTATGCGCATACCGCGGCCTCGGTTATGGCCATTCTGTGACCTACGTTTCTGTCGACTAGTGAGAGGAGTGTTCTACCTTCCCCGAGAGAGTATTCAGGCCGTGAGCCTTGGTTTGTGGCTGCGGGCCTTTGAGACAGGCCGAGAGGGAGTTGGCCTGCCGACTTGAGTGTGAGTGTTGTGAGATAAGGTGATGGAGATGTGGAGATGGATTTGAGATGGACTTGGGATGGATATGAGATGGACTTGAGATGGACTTGAGATGGATTTGGGATGGATGGGATGTATGTGTGTGGGGGGGGGGGGAATGGGAATGTGTTAAACATGACTATTATTATTACTATTACTACTTATTGCTATTTTGCATGCGCTAGGATGCAAACCACGCCCAAACTATAGGATCGCCGGATCCCTTTATTTTCTCTTTTTCACTAAAGCTCATTCGGTGCGACCATGGCCTCGCACACATCCGCGGTGTCAGATTTTTCCCTTCTCGAGAGATGTCAAACGGATTAGAAGGTCTCGTGCCTGCGCTCAAGTTGGAGTTTGGAGTTGATTCCGCGTTACTTCCGCCTTCTCAAGCTGTTCTAGATGTTAGAGATACTTGTATCCGCCTTGTGGCGTTGTAATTATTTATGTAAACCCCTCTACTTATACTCTTTAGATTTATAGTTCGATGTATGGAATTGATTATCGACTGATATATATCATTCTGTGAGATTTCCCTTCGTGGAAAATTGAGGATGTTTCAGGCATAGACCACGGTGATGGGCGCGATCGCCGATTCGGTTAGTTTGCCCCGGAATCTGGCTGCGTTTGGTTAGTTTGCCCGACAATCTCGCCTCGCCTCACTCGGCAGGGATAGGCTTGCCAACATCCAAGAGCAGTTCCAGCTCGCGCACGTGGCTGAAGTCGGCATGTTGGGAAGCTTTGCCCGCTCACCTCGCCTCGTTAGACAAAGCCCTCCACGTCGAAAAGGCCCGGCCGGGCCCGTCGGTTTTTCTCCCTCAGGCCAACGCTCGTCGAATCCATCCATCCACATCCGCCACGGCACCACCGCGCCCGCAAAAGCGAAGCGACTGTACCGCGATGACAGACAGACAACACCCGCGGCAAGGCGATTGGCCGCTTGGCTGCGACGCCGACGCCGGCGATGACGTGCATCCGCGCGTAGCCCTCGCTCCCTTTTTCTTTTGGCTTGGCCGGGTGGCCCCGTGCCCGCCCCGCACGCGACGATCGGGACCCCGGCCTCGCCGGGGCGCGCAACGTGGCCGCGCGTGGAGGAGGCGACCTGTCAACGACACACACCAGTGTCCGCACGCACCGCACGGTTGCTTCCCATTGGGCCACCGCTTCCGTGGGCCTGCTGGCGGCGCGCGTGGTGCTGTCCTTGCCGAGCACAAATGGATTCAGGCGGTTGGCTGTGGCCTGTGGCTGGGTAGAACGGGCGCACCTGCGATTCGGCATTACTGCTGCATCTGCTAGTCCATGACACATCCCTTTCAGAGTTTCAGGTGCGACGTGGTGGCCTTGTAATCGTCGAAGGACGAAGGGGAGGGCTTTACAAGACTCGTAAGTACCACGCTAACCATTCTCGGCTCTGTGTGTTTGGATGGATTAGGCATATATGGCAAGAAAAGCGAGGCAAGCAAGGAATCTGTCTGGTGTACCGCACTTAAGATATTGCTGTAGTGGCCTAATGTTCACCTTGACTTTAACCGCACACGTGCCAGACCGACCTGCTCCCACCTTTTCCTTCCACCGCCTCAGTTGATCGTTCAGTTTCCGGGTGAGCTGTGCGTGCGCCCCGTGCCCCGTTCCACAGTTCGAGCCTCGAGGCGAACTCTGTCCTGCTCGCTGTCAGAAGCAAGAATTTGGACAAATGCACGGATCTGCCGTCTGCGCATGTCATTCGAACGCCAACGCCAAGCTTTTGTCTCCGGTGATCTCTCAATATCTCACCGTACACACGTCGTCCAAAGATCACCAATATCATATCACGCTACTAAAAAAAGCGCAACAGGCTAGGGAAGAAAAAGCGCAACGCCTGTAAACGGAAATGCTATGGCCCAGGGGACAGCGCGACACTTTATCCCCGTGCCGCCGCCACACGTGGCGTGCTACGCGACAAGCATCGAATCGGCCCAAAATCCGGGCACACCACCAGGGCCACGGCCACATCACCACGCAAATCACATGGCTCCATTTGTTGCCGCCGAGCGCCGAGCCCGAACCGAGCTACCGAGCCACCTGGCCTCCGTCCTCCCCTGCCGGACACACGCACTCGCGTCCGCCGATAAGGTCGGTAGTCAGCAGTTCAGGCCGACCGAGCAAGATATATAGGCGGCGGCAGGCACTTTTGCTTTACCGCCCCGGACAGAAATATCTGTGCACGAACACGTTGGACTCGCCCCGCACCGACGAAGGAGACGAATAAACCCACACGCCCAGTCGCCCACACCACACACACACCGAGCGAACACAACAGCGAGACAAAGAAAAGCGAGCGGCTTTCTTATCCGGTTCTTCCCCTTGCGTGTTCAGCAGGGAACGGGAACGGGAACCGGGTGATTTGTGGTTCTAGCGAGCAAGCGTCAGTCATGGGCAGCGAGTGCAAGGGCCACCTTCAGCTTCACGCCGGCTACGGCTACGGCTACGGCGCCGGCGTCGGCGTCGCGAGCCCGCCGCAGCAGCAGCAGGAGCAGCAGGCGGCGGGCGCCATCGCGCCGTTCGTGGCCAAGACGTTCCACATGGTGAGCGACCCGGCCACGGACGCCGTCGTGCGCTGGGGCGCCGCCAGCAACACCTTCCTCGTCCTCGACCCGGCCACCTTCTCCGACTACCTGCTGCCCTCCTACTTCAAGCACCGCAACTTCGCCAGCTTCGTCCGCCAGCTCAACACCTACGTGAGTGCCCGCTACCTCCTCTGCTCTGCTCTCACTCAGCTGGCAGGCACTCCTTGCGTGATCATAACAGTTCTTGGCGATTACATACAGGGGTTCAGGAAGGTGGACACGGACCGGTGGGAGTTCGCGCACGAGTCGTTCCTGCGTGGCCAGGCGCACCTGCTGCCGCTGGTGGTACGCAAGAAGAAGAAGGCGGGCGGCGTCAACGGCTGCTGCCGGGACCTGTGCGAGGAGGGGGAGGAGATGCGCGGGACCATCCGGGCCGTGCAGCGCCTGCGGGAGGAGCAGCGCGGGGTGGAGGAGGAGCTGCGGGCCATGGACCGCCGCCTGCGCGCCGCGGAGAACAGGCCGGGCCAGATGATGGCGTTCCTCGCCCGGCTCGCGGACGAGCCGGGCGCCGTGCTGCGCGCGATGCTCGCCAAGAAGGAGGAGCTGGCCGTGGCTGGCGGCAACGGGTCACCGGCGGCGGGGGCTGTGGAAGCGCCCAGCAAGAGGCGGCGGATCGAGGCCGGCGCGGGCGGGGACGTGGACCTGCAGGCGCAGAGACAGAGCCGGGGCGCCGTGCAGTTCCCGTTCTCTGTTCTCGGCCAAGTGTTCTACTAGGGAGGTAGATAGGGACAGGTCCGTGTAGTGGTGTATAAATCCAGTTGTAGCATAGCTTTGCTTCTGTTTAATCAGCTATCAGCTAATAGTATAGTAGTAGTAAGTAATAGTGCTATGTAAAAGGTGAATAGTTTGTTTGCAGAGCTAGGCCTGAAGAAAAGTTGAAGTGTGACGATTAAGGATCAGTTTGGGCGCTTCGCAGAGCTCTTTACAGCACCTTCTTCGTCTTAGTGACTCGGCTAAATAGTTGAAACTCAGTAAAATCAGTATCCCTTAACTACACTAGTAACTGAAAAACTAAAAAAACAGGAGGACAAACGATCTGTTACTCGTATAGAATGAATCTTTAGGCTAGGTTCACACCAAGCAACTATGCAAGCTAGCGAAGAACCGTCAGAACGGCTAGCACCGCCATGGATTGTGGTCTTGTGGAATCCGGGCCCTTTTTTGGGTCTTGCTAGTCACCACCGCTTCTGACAAGGCGCAATACTCTGCTTCCAGCCACCAGCCTAGTGTTTCATACTCTGGTTACGACTTACGAGCTAAGAAGACGTGGCGACATGTCTTGGTGACATCACACATCATTCCCTTTTGAAATATTTTATTTTTATTAATCAATTAATTTTGAGTGATTTTGAAATACTTTTTTTTGAGCAAAAGTGATTTTGAAATACTTGTGGGGGCAAGATATGATTCTCCTCATTGTCTCCAGAAAAGATAATAATCTGGTAATCGAAAAAGAGAATATGGGTCACCTTCCACGGTCAGCGGGCTTCCTCTCGGAGCAACTGCGGCTACTGGGCCATGATCACAGGTAGGCCTGGTCTAAGACATTGGGCATATTTTAAAGAGAAATAGGAGTCCGCATATAGTTTGCTCAAAAAAAAAAAAAAGGAGCCCGCATATATGGCCTGTTTGGAATATAGAAAAAAAATGTGTACTATAATATCCATATGTGAAATTAAACTGCTTCCTATAAAATTAATACACGCATGCGAAATTCCTATATTTTTTTGACGCCTCTCATCTGGGTACAACTGTAGTATCCGTTCATATACAACTCACACCAACCCAACCCACGCACGCCACACACACCACGAGTACATAAAGCAAACCTACAACTACACTCAGATCACTAGATCGCGTCCTTCGTGAAATCACCGGATCCATCCATGGCTCCGTATGCGACGGGCGTGTCGCATTCCCTTTGTGGCTTCACGCGTATCAGTGGAATTTGGGCATTGAGTAGAGACCAATATGATGCGAAATAGAGGAGGGGTAAATTGGTATTTTTTTTATATGTTATCACTTAAACTAGTGAAACTAAGACTTCCATTATCAATTTTTTCTAGCTTATAGGGAGCTATGGCCCATGTAGCCCCGCCATAGTATCCTATTACTGTAGTATATGTCAAAAAAATAAGTATTGACGTGGCTTGCATAGAAGGATACATCATACATGTGAGGTTGATATGATCATTTATATAAGGAACACAACATGCCTATTGATAGAAAATTACTATCTATCGCCATACTCTCGTAATGATACAAAGAGGTAATCTTTAGGTGCACCTTCAAACCACTTTAGTTCAAATATTTATACTATTTTTCAAAATTTTAGAAGAAGTAGTATAAATACTTGAACTAAAGAGGTTTAGAGGTGCACCTAATACTCACCAATTTACACCCTTAGACTCTCTAACGGGCGGTGTTTCACCGGGCGCAAGGTATGGCAACCATCTTAGTGAATTTTATTCTTCCTTGAGAAATGGCATAACGTGCTCAATGCTATACCCATCTTTTGTAGCTGACGCAGGGAGCGATCTTGTTCCCCATCCCCATTCCCGCTGAAAGAAAGCTTCATGCAACCAACCGATAAAAGGTGCACGAGGCAGACCTCTTCCACATTAAGAAGCGGGCCGGCTATTAGGTGCACCCGACCATACAATACAATTATCATCGATCAGTACCACGATGGAACTGTCCATATTATTATTGGTGCCAACCGTGGTGGCTACATACTACGCTTCAGGCGGCATGTCATGGTCTCATGGATGGAGCATGATGATCGATCGGCCGCACGCTGCAGTAACCAAGCCGTTTGGAGCTGCACTCCCTGATTGTGCCCTGGGGTCTGGGGCGTGTACGCGCACGGCTCCTGACAATGTAACGCTGCTGCTGGCTCTCGCTTAATTGAATTAACCACCAAACTGGCTCGAAAAGGTGCTTTTCGTGGCTGTGTGAAGACTTAAGAGTAATAGTGTAATACAGTGCAGCACGTAACGTCGCCGTACGTACCATCATCCAACGGCCAACCGTTTTGCAAATATATAATCTGTCGTGCTGGCTTTCATTTCCACCACTTATTAACTGATTGATGGAATGGCGGGATGCCGTCGTTCTAACCGTACGCGTTTAATCTGCCTGTCAGTCATCTCTGATCAGGACCGGCAAGTGTCTCGACAATTTTGCTGGCAACGAGCGGGGAGGTCCGCGACGCAAACATGATCGATGGCCCATGGCCGTATATACACAAGAAGGGTGCCAGCTGTCAGTTACTAGTATTAGTCAAGCGATGGTGGATTGGTGGGTGAATGCATTTATTTAACTATACATTTAGGGTGATTGAAAATGTACGGAGCATGGATCTTCCCCTGCGTTATTCGTCGATACTGGCGATGCCCCCTTGAGTCTCTACTGTCCCTCCGTCACCGTGCATATAATCGGATTCTTACAGATAGTTCAGATGGAGGTCGATCGTTTAGATGTCAGTAGCTGCTGATTTTTTTTTTCAATACAAAAAACCGACTGCTCCTGCTCTAGCTCGTTGCCGTCTAAATTATTTTTGGTAAGAACTTTCTTTATCGAAAAAAAAAACAAATGTCAGTGGGGGCCTGCAGCTAGAGCGTCAGCTAATCCGATCGGATGGAGACATGCAGAGAGTGTTCGTTTTGGGGAGTCCACAGTAGTCCATCACCATCTAATTGTTTAGTTTTTTTAGTGTGTGGAATAGAATGAATTTATCTATCACCATCTCGTTTCTCATATGCTAATAACGAGTACTAGTGTAAGGAATGAGTTAACTTCACTAAATTTGAGAAACTATGATGTGTTAATTCTTCAAACAAAAACTCTAATAGTGTCTGCAGGTCTATTGCGTTCAGGTCTTTGTCATGGGCTCATGGCCTTCTCAGACGAAAGGAGCAAAGGAAACCGCAGCTTCTGGAAATGGCATGATCGATACTTGTCGCCATTTTAGTATTAACACTAACAGAAGATAAGCTGTACAGAAATGGCGTAAAAAAACTTGGAAGTAATGGAGGTTATGTGATCTCTTTTTCTGCTTGGAGAAATCCCCAAATCAGTCGTCAGAATGGGTTGCCTCCTGAAAGGCTGGAGCGACGTAATGACCTTTTGCGCGATTTCTGTATATAGCTCGGCCTCGTGCCCTCGTCTGCGTTTGCACTGGACCTTTCTTTCTCTAGACTCTACTATAAAGAGATCTAGCAGGAAGCAAAGAAACTGACTCGGATTGATTGCAGTTTAGCGTTGCGGATGGGGTCACCGCATTCTGTTCATACATGCATAATCCCAGTTTTTTAATCCTATTGTCCTAAATCAATAGCGACTGTTTTCTAATTTTCTTGTAGTAGAAGAATTTTTAAGCATACAGTAGGACATCTTGCAACAGTAGCCATGAGTCGTACACTCGACCTGTACTTGAAATCTTGAATATATGGATGCAGGAGCACCGACGACAAATAAGCCTGTAAAATCCATTAGCCTACAACGACACTGATGCAACGAAGCTGAGAAAAAGAAGAGGTAAAAGCAGCTTGGTCATGGTACTCCATCGTTTGATCGCCGTTCATGTACTATGAATCATGGCCGGGCGTGGGGAAAGGTGGCGGGTTGCGGTGCACGAATGGAAGTGAAGTACGTACTGAAGTTCTTGTCCTGCAACCAACTCCTAACCAAAAAGGAGACGAGTTTCCACGCTCCATTACTTGTCCGCGGTCCGGCCGCCGGCCTTCAGATCGACGTCCTGTTCCGTTCCAAGTCGCAATTGGTGTGCGTCATCACTCATCAGTACAGGAACGGATGCACCGTACCGTTCCCCGTCGAGCGTCTTCGATCTGCAGCCCCCGGCAAGGAAGACATGCCGGCGAGAGCATCCGTCTTCGAACCGTACGCTGAGACGCGCGCTGCTCCAACTACCAGACAGAGACCGTAGTTCGAGGATGCCTGCATTGTTCCCTAGCGTATCCTGTACCATCATCCCATCGAACATCTCTGCTACCCACGGGTAGATTGAAAACACTTTACCAAAGAGAAAGAGAAGGCGTGGTCATCCGTCTTCACTGCTCGTGCTCGCACAGAACTATATGTATCGCTCTCCGTCCTTGCGAAAATTCAGTTTAAGTACGACGCTAGTGTTATACACCTGGCTCCAGCTAACGAGCGTAATTACCCCAGGTTGACATCTACTGCTGTCCGCCGGTGGTTTCGCAGCACAACCGTCTTCAGCTCACCGCGCGGCGCGCGAGCAGGCCGGGCCGGCGTGCCGTTGCCCGTCGTCGGCTTGGGACGGCGACAGGCATTCAATGGCGCGCGGCCGGCAGGCAGCCAGGTGGGGGGCAGTTGCGTTGCCACGCGCGCTACAGTTCGCCATGGCTGCCCCGTCGTGGTCATGCATTGTCCCAGTACGGCTCTCTCGACTACCCATACGGCCCTGTGCGTGGTGCGTGCTGACCGCCGAGCGAGCAAGGAGTCCTTGGACCCGGCAGGTCCCGGTGGTGGTTCAGCAGTGGTGCCACTCTATTACTGCGGCTGCTGTGCTGTGCCACAGACAGAGCTGGGCAGCAGTGTGAATTATTGAATCCTCCTTTCGTGCCAATTAATTCTCCCAACTCCCAATCTACTCCCCTGGTTTTGGTTATAAATATTGGCCAATGCCACTGCAGGGCCATCGTCGTCTGCATAGCTCGCTCTCCATTTCACTGGGAACATCGATCAGCTTGCTCATTGGCCGCCATCTTCGTCTTCCACATGGGGAAGCTCCTCGCCGGCCTACTTGGCTTCCTACTGGTCAGTCCCTCACTGCCACGCAGTTCATCTTGTGCATGTTTTTCTCCCATCATTTGCTTCATCAGCCTTACATACATGTATCGAGGGGCAGAAATGAGGGACAGTTTCTGCACATCACTAGTACACGGTTGCTAGTGATAATTTGAAAACATTCAGAAGAGATTCAGATTAACATATACTATAAGTTGTATGCTTGCTAATTGTATTGGGATTTTTTTCTATTGTTTTATATCCATGCATTTTCAGAAGATGTTAAGGTTCTTTTCACTTTCACCCTAGTAATGGCATAAGGTAGACACGATCTCTGATTTTTGCAACTAATGAGAGAACTCTTGAGGTACGCCTGCAGATCGCGTCAGTAGGAAGCCATGCAGCTCGTGCTCCGGACCAATACTGGAAGTCTGCTCTTCCCGACACTCCCATGCCGACCTCCCTCTCCCAACTCCTCAACACCCAAGGTATAAAATTTTAACAAGTAGCTCCAGATCTTCAGGCTTCAGTATATGTAGATACTTTATATATATAGGCATGTCCATCACACGGTAACACACTAACACCACTTCTCTGATTATATATATATATACGCAGCCGGAGGCACGACCGTCAACGTCGGCTGGGGCGGTGTCCACGTCGATGCTGGGCACGGTAAGCCCGGTGGTACGACGGTCGACGTAGGCGGCAAGGGCGGCGTCGGCGTCAACGTTAACCCTGGCAGCAGTGGCAAGAAGCCCGGCGGCACCACGGTCGGCGTTGGGGGCAAAGGGGGAGTCGACGTTAAGGTCAATCCTGGCTACGGGAAGCCCGGCGGCACGACGGTTGGCGTCGGCAAGGGCGGAGTTGGTGTCAACGTGAACCCTGGCTACGGGAAGCCCGGTGGCACCACTGTTGGCGTCGGGAAGGGCGGCGTTGGCGTTAACGTCAACCCTGGCAAGCCCGGCGGCACGACGGTCGGCGTTGGCAAGGGAGGAGTGGGCGTCAACGTCAACCCCGGCTACGGCAAGCCCGGTGGCACGACGGTCGGCGTCGGCAAGGGCGGAGTGGGCGTCGACGTCAAACCTGGCAAGCCAGCTGGTACCGGCACAACCGTTGGCGTTGGCAAAGGCGGCGTGGGCGTCGACGTCAAGCCCGGGTACGGCAAGCCCGGCGGCACCACGGTCGGCGTCAATCCCGGCGGGGTTGGCGTCCACGTGACCCCGCGCAAGAAGCCCGTCAACGTGAACGCCGGCGCTTTCCAGTACCTGTACGCCGCATCGGAGACGCAGCTGCACGACGACCCCAGCGTGGCGCTCTTCTTCCAGGAGAAGGATCTCCAGCCCGGCAAGAAGGTGACCGTCCAGTTCGCCAACACCGCGGGCGCCGGCGCCAAGTTCCTCCCGCGGAGCGAGGCCGAGGCCATCCCGTTCTCCTCCGAGAAGGTCCCCGAGATCCTGAGCCGCTTCAAGGTGGACCCGGACTCCGTCGAGGCGGCGGAGATGGCGCAGACGCTGCGCGACTGCGAGGCGCCCGCGGCCAAGGGCGAGAAGAAGGCGTGCGCCACGTCGCTGGAGTCCATGGTGGACTTCGCCACCGCCAGCCTCGGGACCAGCCACGTGAGGGCCGTCTCCACCGTCGTGGCCAAGGAGGGCTCGCCGAAGCAGGAGTACACCGTGACCGCCGTGAAGCGCGCGCCGGGCACCGACGGCGGCCGCCTCGTGGCCTGCCATGCGGAGCCGTACGCGTACGCCGTGTTCGCGTGCCACCTGGCGCAGCAGACGCGGGCGTACTCGGTGTCGATGCTCGGCAGGGACGGCACGGCCGTGGACGCCGTCGCGGTGTGCCACGCCGACACGTCCGGCTGGAACCCCAAGCACGTCGCCTTCCAGGTGCTCAACGTGAAGCCCGGCACGGTGCCGGTCTGCCACTTCCTGCCGCAGGACCACGTCGTCTGGACCCGCAGCGGCTGAGGCTGCTGCTGGATGGCCACCGATTGCATTGGACACGTCTATGCCTGATGGAGTGATGGCTTCGTTTCATTGTGTTCTTGTAGCCTCATATTATAAGGAGGTATCGTGAGTTTGCTTATGTTTCCTTTACAGTACTTGGTGCTTGTATGGATGGTGTTGCCAGCCAGTATCTACCACCTGCTTAGATTCTGTTGTATAGTTTTAAATAAACAGCATCTCTTTATCGTTACTGCTCTCAGCCTGAACAGACTTCTGTTCTCCGACGATTCGTCTAGCAGAATCTGATATAAGTAGTAAAATTCCAGAGTGGCCATTAATTAAATACAAAAAATGTTTTGCAAAAAATAAAAGTTCCAAAACCATCAAAACAGAGCTAGATAAAGTTGAATGCACACTAACAATCAGATGCAACAAAAGCAGGTGGCTTTATCAAAGCAAATGACATTCCGTATAGAAGGCTAAATGAGGAAATGTTAGATCATCCTCTTAACTATTTTTCTTCCCTATTGGATGCTTTTACATGTACATGTTCCCACATTTTCAATGCCTTCGATTTACACTCAAATTCTCCCTAATTCCATACTCAGGAAACATTCACAAAATTCTGGTAATAATATGTACTTTCTTGCCGATAGAAACCATCACAATTATGACCAAGTCTCGATGTTAAGTCTGCCGGCCCTTTCTAGATCCCTGAGCCATTTTGACGCACCCGCTTGTTTGACGCCACCTTCTTTACAAATAACCTCCTCTAGTGCAGCTGTAACATCAGCAGGCATTTTCGTCGAAGAGCCTGCAATGTAAATCACTGCATCGGACAGTAATAAGTTCCACACTCTTGAACTCTGTTCCTTTATCTTATGTTGCACATAGACCTTTTGAGGCTGATCCCGGGAAAAAGCAACAAAGAAACCACCACCCTTCTTCGATGACAAAACCCCCTCATCCTGGGCATGAGCTAACCAGAAATCCTTGTATAGAAAATCGTTATCTTGATTTCTACAGCCAAAGAAGAACAAAACTGGGGCCGTTGGTTCTGCGGCAGCCTGTACAGCCCTTTCCTGTACAAATGCACGGAATGGTGCACATCCTGTTCCTGGTCCTATCAACACAAGAGGAACCATTGGACGTGGAGGAGGAAGGGATCCTTGGTGTATCCAACACGGGATACGATTGTCTGCACACAAGCATAATGTGAGAGAGGGTAGATGGTTGTGTTTTGGTCAGCACTGAGCAGCGTAGCTACAACACCTATCTGAAGTTAAGCAGAAGAGAGGATACTAATTGCCGCTAACTGAAGCAGAATATACCTTTATTTGGATTGAGCCCTGCCAGCCATGTAGAGCAGAGTCCACGCCGGGTTCTCTTGAATGGAGTAACCCATGTTACGATGCTAACGGTCAAATGGATTTGATTTGGGTGTGCCCGTGGGGATGATGAGATGGAAAAGGCTCTTTTCTTCAGTGGAGGCGTTAGTTGCACCAGCCATTCAAAAGGCATTTGCACTGAAGGAAAGTCCTCCAACACCTAAAATGACACAAAATCATGTAACTACAGTGAACCATGAAAATTAACTGAAGAGAAAAAAAAATAGGTATATTACTGTCAAAATTATTCAGCATGACAAACCATCTATGGAAAGAATGTTGTTATGAAAAGTTTCAGTGAAGCCTTCCTCACCTCTAGAACAGTCCTACTCTCCTTCTGATTGTACTGGTAAAGATCATCTCTTCCTTCAGGTGAAGCAAAATACTGAAGCTTTTCCTTTTCACGTTCGCTTGTTGCAAAAAAGCTCATGACCTACCAAAGAACATTTTAGTTATGTGAGCATTCACAGCTTGGCATGGCATCACATCAGAGGCATAGATACAAATATGTGACATCATTAAGATAAGAAAAGAGATTATACGGTTAATTGAAAAAACTGGCTCTTGCCTCAAAGAAATATCGCCGAGGGGAAGCTGACGCAACATCCATTGTCAAAGCAACAAAGGTCCTTAATTTAATACGGTCCATCTGGCTATTCACAACTGAACCCTTGGAAACTTTATCCCCACTTTTCACTCGAACCTGAGCAAACAGGGAATTCTTTCTCATTAGTTAATTATAGGCGCCCCTTAATTATATGACTGCAACAGATGAGAAGATAACACAAATGCGCGTCTAATGGCCCAGTTTGGCAGCACTCCACTCTGTGAGATTAAGGCAAAGCCCTGTCAAACACGACCGCCCGCTTCACACATGAAGCGCTCCACCCGTTTTGCACTGCTGGTGGGGACCAGAAAAAATCTGCTCCCCACGCTCTGGTTCATTCCTGTACTTCTCCGCTACGCCGCCGCCCTTCTCTGCCACCCCAGCCACTCGCCTCGCCCTCCCCACTGCCCTTCTGCCCTGCCGCCCTTCTCTGCCAATTTACAACTGGCTAACCTTGATTCATGGGAGAGCACAATTTGCCGGAGGCCAACCTCGATCCATGCGAGGACCGAGGAACTTGATTGGCCTCCACCAATCCTGGCCTGACCACATGCTGAATTTGTGCCGTTGACGCCTGACATGGAGCAACGAGAAGCTCTACCAAACGGTTTATGTGGGAACCTAGAGCGACTGGGCACAGGAGCTAGAGCGATGGGATGTTGCATTAGAGCTCTACCAGACTGGCCCTAATTATCTCCCTTCTGACAGATAAACTTATCATTTCAGGAAAGAAAAGTGTAATTGTCTAAACCATCCGATAAACTGTCTGTAAAACAAAAATGTAGTTAAGCCAGCTTTATTTACAGCTACTAATGGGTTATGACAAGTATTTGGAAGATAAAGAAAGTTGCTGTATCAGGATACCAAAAACACAGTTACAAGTAGATAACTATTATAATTTATATTACACAGAACAAAATAGATTTGCATACCGTTATGTAACAATCTGGATCCAAGTTACAACGCTCAACGAAGGCATCAACAGCTGATGGATTTTGACTTGGTAGAATTTCAAGAGCATCACCGATTTTATAACTGATGGCCTAACATGAAAAATATGCAATTATCTTCCCATTTCTGAAGTATCACACTTCATAGGAAATTCATGAGAAAATTACAGTGTAGTATAAATGACATACCGAAGATGGATCTTCCAATTCAAAGTGGCGAACATCTCTATCAGAACCCTCCTTAGTCAAACGCTGGTTTTTTACCTAGGGTGTTCAATATCATTAATTCATTAGGAACAGAAACAAAAAAGAGATTAGAGCTGAATCATGATGCATTAACATAACAGATGGACCATCTTTTTCACCAAGCTTGTTGTCTACCAAACTAGTCTTTAAAGATTAGCATCCAGTATTTCCTAGTTAGCTAGGTTTGACTTCATTTCACCTTTGTAAACATCTTGGAACGCCAATAAGATCAACCAGGGCAAAAATCTAATAATCTATAACATGTAACATCAAGCTGACCTCAGAACTGCAAATATAGTGATTAGCTACTTGAATTCAGCTTGTTGCAGGCTTGATTCGAGCTCGGCTCAACAGGAAATCAAGCGAACCTCTAGCTCAGGCCAAAGATAGTGAGGTTTTATCGAGCAATCTCAAGTAGCTTGATGGAAATCATGTAAGTTGATTTTCTAGCATGTTTATCTCCTTTCAAACTTACAAGCAGTCAATGAAGGCCCAAGGCCCAAGCAACTACCGGTCTACCGGACTAGCAAAGACGACAGCCCACTCCTGTGTCCATCCCTGTCACTGATTCTATACCTACCCAAGCGCCTCTTCTTACTAGTGACACAGTGAGTGCTGCCTCTCATCAGTGGCCAGCAACAAGCTGATCATCACATTCCTCACTCTCCATTCCAGTATCCTCCACCATCGACCATCACGCCTCTCCCCCTCACGGCCTAACCGCCCCCTTCACAACTGGAAATGTACTGCAATACCACAGTTGACCCCACAAATATCCAGGTTTAGCTCCTGAAGACCTCATACAGATTTCCATTTCTCAAATTTGCTACCTTGTTCTTTCCTTCGATCCATCCACTGGAGCAGTTTCTGAAGCATCCCTTGTTTCTTTGGACTCTAAATTTCTCGTTTGGGATCATGTCTTCTTCCATCCTCCCCATGACCATGACCTTGATGCCAATGTAGACAGGATGCTGGTGGCAAGCTTTTTCCGAGCCAAGCCCGAGCTCCACTGCAAGATTGAGTGGGATCCTGAGCTTGCTCAGGCTCAGTTCGAGAGCATGACCAGCTCAAGAAATAAGCAGGTAAGTTCGCTTGAGCTCAGCTCATTGACATCCATATTTGGAAGACATGCGCCTTTTTCAACAATGAACTTTGTGATTACTCTAGAGTCTAGAGTCCAGATAGTAGTTTTTTAGTACCACAGGCCAAAATTTAAATAATATCCATGACTAGAAATGGTCAGTATGCTGTAGTTATTATGGTTTCAAAGCAAAGGAAAACTAATTTAGATATGAAACAAGGATAGAGATAACAATGATTCAAGCTCAAGCTGTCTAAAGAGCATATTACATACCATTTGAATCATGTAAGGTGGCTCTCCATCAGCATGGAACCGTAGTGCAGGGGACATTGATCTTGTGCTACTTATTATTTTACTGGGATCTGTGAAAGATAATAGCTAAAATCATGAGCAGGTACTGCAAAGTAGAGCATGCAAGTAAATAATACCTAGTTCATCCATTCATACCTGAAAGTATAGGATCATGTGGAACTTCACTGGAAGAGTAATAAATGACATGAACTTTTGGATCCCCCAAAATACTCAAAGTAGAATCATTGATATCAGACACTCTAGGTAAGAGTGGTGGATTAATTTCATTCAGAGATTTCCACAAAGATAGCAACCAAGGGTCTAAAGCCCCTTCATATCTGTTTTTGCACAATGAACAAAATCCATTCAAGTTGAGAAAAAAATGTTTCTGAGTGAAAAGAAAATGACATTGTACAAATTTTACAACCTCAATTATTTACACAAAGCAAGTGAGGTATTAAAATCATACCCTGAAGGGTGTTGGTCATCTCCCAGACCTATCTCTAGAACCGGTTCAGCACCAAGATGTAAAAGCCTTCTATCAAGCTTCTTTGCAGCAAACTGCAGTAGTAAACACACTAATTAAGGGCAAACAGAAACAAGAGGGCCATTGCAAACCAGAAGTCATGACTTATGAGAAGCATACTACAAGCTTACAGCCTCAGTTTGATTGAAATAAGCTACATACAGTCAAGGATAGAGCAGAATCTACTCAGGTTCAGAAAATACAAAAGGAAAAGTTACAATGTTGTGTTGAGGTGCAGGCAAATGTGATCTGAAGCTGCTAGACTGGTCATATTAGAAATTAAAAGTATATATACTGGCTTCAGTTTACAAGCATTCATCAAAACAGTACTATGACTAAAACAGCTTTATATCTCCCCCAAATATACTGTTTTCTAAAACAGCATTCATCAGGTGCTTAACACTTGATCGTTCATCGCAGCCACCCAAGCAAAGGGAACAGAGTCACTAAGCAGTATATGTTATTATAACCATATACTGTTTTCTAAAGATACACGGTGTGGAATGTTATTCTGGCAATAAGTCACTAAAATGTAGGCAATTAACTCCCAGTTGTTTCAACAAATCTACACACATCATTGCATTGATGGCAACATATGATATGATTATTAGCAAGCTCAATTATAGCCAGAAAACAGTCTCACATTGTACTTCTGGTAGCCTGAATCCCCGAGTCCAAACACTGCATGATGGACCCCCGCAAGCCATTGTCTGTCCAGATCCTTCCGAAGCAGGTATCTCCAAAATCCCTGCCGCAACATTTCCAACCCAAAATCCCAATAAGCAATTCAGACGACTGGATGTAATCTAGTGGATCAAAATGTCCAGACCTTCATGGAATCCGGGGGATCGCCCTGCCCCGTGGTGGACACGACAAAGACCACGAACCGCTCGCTCGGCAAGCGACTCTGCACGAACAGACAGAGGCGTCACATTCTCACATGCACGGGTTGTGTGGCTGAGGGCTTTAGATTTTGGAGCTTAAGGGTAGAGTCTACTTACGGGATCGAAGCTGTCCATGGAGAGCACGTCGACGGTCGGGCAGCCGCCACGTTCCGCCTCCCGGCCGACACGCTCCGCGGCGTCCATGGCGTTCCCAGTTTGTGACGCGTAGAGCACGAGGAGGCGGCCGCTGGAGGACGCCGCAGAGTCAGCCTCCGCGGACGACGGCGCCATGGAGTAAGAGCTCAGAATCCGCGGCCTGCAAGTAACCTAGCGGCGGCCAACAAGCGCAGCCAGGAGGCGCCTCAATCGGCTCACTCCGCCCAGGTCACGCAAGCTCCTGCCGACGCTGCAGCGGTCGCCCGAACGGTCGCCTGCCTTGAACTTGGTATTCGCTGGGCGCAGGTGCCTCCCTGTGTCCGGCGGGCGGCGGCGGCGGCCGGTTGCCAAGCGAGACTGCGAGAGAGAGGAGGACCCAGCCAGAGGAGCGAGGGCGAGAGAGAGTTGCTTTGTCCTCTGTTGACCATGACAAGGCCCAACCAATATGAGTATTGATGCTAAAAAAAACCTATATGAGTATTGGGCCTAGCTCGGGCTGGATTCTGACTTTCTGAGTATTGGGCCTACCCGTCGAGGTGCAGTGCGGCCTTTCACATTGGGCTCATTCTTTTTTAAAAAAAAAGGGTCCTGCTAGCGATCAAACGTTCTAAGCGTAGAACGGTCGTCGCTAGCTGGGCCCGGCCCATTTATCCCTCCCCCGCAGCGCGTGCGAACACACACACCCCCGCACGGCTCCCCCCGCAGTGCGCGCGCACACACACCCACCACTATTCCGACGTGCACAAACCTCGACACGCACACCGACACCACCCCCACGCCCCCCCGTCACACCACCCCCGTCGCCGCCGCCGCGCGGCCCGACATGGCCGCCTCCCATGCCTCTCGAAAACAAAAAAGAAAAAAACTGAAACAAATCACACAAGGAAAATGAAACAAAAACACACAAACACCGAAACAACAGATCTCCAACACATGAAACATAAATCATTTGAGAAAAAAGCTAAAAAAAAGAAGAAACGTTAATAAAAAAACATCTGAAACATTACTGAGAAAATAAAAGAAACACCCAAGAGAAGGAAAGCGAAACAATGGAAAGAAGACGCCATGCTATTGTTACAAACCCCGAGAAAAAAATACTGAAACAAAGTCAAAAACAAAATTGAAACAAAGAAAAACTAGCAAATTAAACATAAAAAAGAGTAGAGGCGCATGGAGAGAGGGGAGAAGGATTGCACATCGGAAGAAACACCTCATCATCGTATGCCGAAACATCATCACGCTTTCTTGTTGCAACAAAATGGTGTGGTCTTTCGAAACACGTAGAGGAGAGAGGAGGGGGAAGAAGGATTGCACATCAGAGGGAACACACTCATCATTTTGTGCCTAAAACATTCAAAAACAAAGCGATGAACCACCGGTGAAACAGTCAACGAAACATTAGAAGGGGAGGAGGCAACATCAGAGAGACAACTCATCATCTAAGCCCCGAAACATTGAAAAATTACGCGCTGAAACATCGGCGTAACATCATAAGAAACAATGGATCCAGAGATTGGAGAGAGGAGGGGAAGGGGACGAGGAGAAGGGGGGCCGTGGACCGGAGGATAGGGAGGAGGACTCGGACCCGGATCCTCCCCACCTACCTCGCCGGGCCGCCGCCCGCCGTCGTGGAAAGGGGGAGAGAGGGCGCGGGGACGGGAAGCCAGGGCGCGATGTCCTCCATGGCCGCATCATCGAAACCATAGCTCGTCGCCCCTCCCGGAGGAGGAGGACCGCCCTGACCCAAATCCGCGGCGGCCGCCGCCGCAAACCGTGGATCCACCGCCGCCGCCGCCAGATCTGGCGGGTCCGGGGGACGCTGGCGCCGGATCCGGCCGCCGCCCCGCTCACAGAAACCCTAGGCCATCGGGGTCCACGGTCCGCGGCCGCCGCCGCCATGGGGAAGAGGGAGCAGGAGGCGAGGACGCGGGCGGAGCTCACCGTCGCCATGGGGAGGAGAGAGGACAAGGAGGAGGAGCACGGGCGCTCGGGATGAGCTCGCCGCCGTCGTTGGAGAGGAGGGAGAAGGAGACGCTGCCATCGCCATCGCCAGATCAGCACGGATCCATGGCGGTTGCGGCCGGATCCGACAGATCCACGGCCGTCCTCGCCGGATCCGGCGCCGCCACCGCATCCACGATTGTTGGACCCTCCATCGTCGAGCAAGGAGGCGACCGGAGGAGGGCGCGCGGGGAGATGGTGTGGCAGAACCTCCTAAGTAGTGTGGCCCACATGCACTAATCCTTGTCTTAACAGACCTCGGATGATAATGCATGTGTTCCACGGACTTAATTAGCTCTGTCCCGGTTAAACCCGAAACCTCCACGATTCTCCGAGCAAGGATCAATCATTACAAGAGACATTGCGTGTACAACGGTTTACAATAAAATAATATACATCGAGTGAGAAGCGGAAGTCTTACAAACATAAGTTTACAACCCTAGAAGTTTTAAATCTTACAAAACCCGAGTTAAGTTATTACAAACCATAAAGTAGTAGATAGCATTACGATAACTTTATACAACACCTCGAGACGGATGCTTGCCCAAGGCCAAACACACTACTCGTCGTCACTCTCCGGAACGACCGTCATGCAACGGGGTTCGAAGCACACCCGAGCATGAGACTCACCCGCAACAAGGGTTTAACAAACCCCGAGTACAAAAGTACTCAACAAGACTAACCCGACGAAAAGGTGGTGAAGACTCGGGAATGCAGCCGATAGGAATCAAGGTAAGGTTCAAGCAAGAAACAGCTTCTTTTGCGAAAAAGCCACTAAGAGTGAGTCCTTAACCTCAAGTTTTACTTTCAAGTTAACCTGTGGGGTTATTTATGCTAAACTAACTCCTAGATAAACCAGCAGATCAAGATAATTCATACAACTCTCTTTTATCTCTAGCACAAAGTAGCCACCACTTTTATCTACGATGAATGGTCGGAGGATCAAGTCTCCATAACCGAGGAGCACGACGATTCGAATCGATTTACTCAGCTGAGGATCCCTAAACACACGATATAAGTGGGACTCTAACCCACAATTATATCAACAATACCGTCGGACATTCTAGAACTAGGCTCAGCTTCCGCGCCACCCGAGAGTACACTTACACCTCCAATCCGGGACACGGCCCACGAGGGTATTGTACTCCCGCCATCTCGCCACTCCCAATGCACGGGCTCACCGTACTAGTCCTTAGATTATCCTAGGGTAAAGTTTTTCCGTAGATATGTGAGTAGTTGCAAAGTCTTGTCCAAATTTTGGCCAAACAACGGCCGGTCCTTAAGCGACAAGTCGGAAACACTACATCAACCATATGATGCAAGTTACCCGACCGATCTTACTAATTATTAGCTACCAACATTAAGATGCCACATGAGAAATCAACTTCCAACAGTTCTGAAGTAACACAGTTGAAAACCTATTTATTAAAACAAGACTAAGCATACTAAGCATTTTCGAAATAAACCGGTACCAAGGATGATATACAAGTAACAAGGTAGGTAATGCATCAATTAGGGTTTTAACTCAACTCCTAAAACTTAATGCATCAAAGCAAAAGCACAAATGGTAAAAGCTTTGTAATACAAGGTAGGGTTGAATGAAAACCGGGGCTTGCCTTGATCGAGAGCGTAGACGAAACCGGACTCGTCAACACTGGAAACACCGAAACCCGACTCCGGAACTGGTTCCTCCTTCGGATTGGCGCTACTCTCCTCGTGCACGTGGTCTACACGATAATGACATGATTGAATATAAATATGATGCTTAACAGAATTAAATAAATTAAATACAAGCGCAAACAATAAATTAAAGTGCCGAAGGTCATTAGGGTTGATGACCTAAGGTCTTCACTCAAATCCAAAGTCAAACAATTAATTAATTGACTAAGGAAATTAAATCCTAAAACAAAAGTTGTCAAATTGATTTCAAAAATTAATTTTTTAAGTAGCTTATACCAAAAACAGTGCACCAATAAATTTTCATGATTTTTGGATGAATAAATAAATTACTAAAAATCGAGAAGACTCACTTTTTAAATAAAAGGACTAATTTTTGAACATATCAAAACTACTAAAATTTGGCATTTTGAATTTTTCCTAGATAGAGGACATCACAAGGAACACACACAAAAATTTTCAGAATTTTTGGAGCAATACACAATTTACTATGAATTTTGAAAGAATAAAATATTTTCTGCCTAAATAGAAATGGAAAAAGAATTTATAAAAGAAAAAGGCTATCTCGGGCCGAAACCGGCCTGCTCGGCCCAAGATCTTGTTGGCGACTGGCCCAACAGTGGGCGGCCGGCCCAACAAGGCTCGCCGCGATGGGCCGACGGCGGCGCGCGACCTCGCCGGCGATAACTCCCGCCGGCGGCGAGGTTCTAGGCGGCGCGGATGGCACCTACGCGATGCTCGTGACACGGCGCACCTCCTAGGCTAGAAGATGGGACGGCGGAGCGACGAGGGCTAGCTCGCCGGCGGTCATGGCGGGACGGCGGCGCGCGGCTCGGCGGGGAAGCTCACGGAGCTTCTCCGGCACTAGCATGCGCGCAAGGCGGTTCGCGACACGGCGGGAGCGATGCGCAAGCCAATAAGTCCAGCCCAGCGAGACCCTAGCGACCTCGGCCGCACGCGGCGGCGGCGGCAACGGCAAGCCGCGGCGGCGACGTCCGTGGCCGGGCTCGTCGAGCCGCTCGGGCTCAACCAAAAGCACGGCGCAAGCGGAGCTCACCGCGAAGCTGATGTGCTTGAAGATGGGGCGCTTGGGCGGTCGGAGGCAAGAGCTTGGCGGTGGCGGTAATGGCGTCGGCGGCGAACTCCGGTGGCACGGGCGGCGTTCCGGCGACGTCTGTGCACCAATTTGAAAAATAAGGGAAGCATCAGGTGCAGCACTCCAAGGCGATCACGGAGGTATGAGGAATCGAGAAAATGAGGAGGAACGACGGCGAACAGCGGCGGCGATTCCCGGCGGCTCGGCTCACCGTCCGCGGAGAAGAAGTTGGGCGTGCGGGCGATGGAAATGGGACGAGGAGCTTGGTGATGCGGGTCGGATGCGCGAGCTCAAGGCGGAGCTAATGGCGGGTTTGCTCGGGCTATGGCGGCGCGAAGACGACGGCGCGAGGAGGCGAAGCTCGGGCGCGACAATGGCGATGGCGCGATGGCGATGGCGACCGAGAAAACGAAAGGATAAGGAGGAGGAGGGGGAGTGGTTGGCCGGGGTTAAGGCGCGGGGACGGCTGAGGGAACGGCGACACGCGGCGGAGAAGCTTCGAGCGCGGCGTCGCGCTGGCAACCGGCGGCGACCGGGCGGCATGGCCGCGGCGATGCCGGCGCCAGTGAGACGAACAGGACGATGATGACGTCATCCACGTACCAGCAAAAGTATTTTGCAAATTTCTCCAAATTTTTGAACTGAAGTTGAAAAATTCCAAAAAGCAACCCTAGATAATTTTTCATTCTCTACAACTTTCCCAACTGGCACATTTTCAAATTTTGCAAGGAAAATTGAATTTGAATCAAATTTTGAAAAGGGGACAAAAACCCTAGAATGAAATATTTGAAATTACTTTGGATTTTTCTAAAGAACTTGAAAAACTCCAAAACTATGAAAAACTCAACTTTTCAAACTGCACACTTTCTCCAAAAGATGTTTTTCCAAAATATGCATAGTTTTTGAATTATGGTTTGAAATTGAAAAGGGGACAACTGCCGGAAAACCGCATTTTCAAAATTGTTTGAAATTCTTTTTGAAAACTTGAAAAACTTTGTTCACCAACATTGTAGGTCTCATCAAGCCCTACAATATTGCTTTTTGGACCAACCCCAAATTCTTTATAGATTTTGAACTAGGGAAAGGGGTAAAACGGAGTTTGTCGGAAAGGGGTTTTCGGAATGAAATCGCGTTTGATCGAGCCGACACACCTCTAGGCTATCAAAAGCGTAACAAACATCATCTCGGGGCACAAGCAACCTAGAATATAAACTTGGTTTTAGTTGATGCATATCGGGTTAACCTAACATGAATGCTTTGCGACTAAACATGATGACATGGCGGGTTTTAGTTGGTATAACATCGAGATGTTACGGCCCTTCCTTAAAGAAATCTCGTCCGAGATTTAAAGCCTTGGGTTAGGTAATGGAAAAGGAAATGTGTCAAGCAACACATCTTCAAACAAGGACATAAGGAAAGGGGTTTTTACAACTCACACTAGAATAGTTATAACTCATAGAGGAATTATAACTTAGATAGAAGCATAAAACTCGGGAAATGTTCTGACGAGATACTCTTCTCGACTCCCGTGGTAGCCTCTTTTTTTCCGAGTGACGATTCCACCGTATCTTGTACCACTTGGTTGTTTTGTCGCGAGTAACTCGATCTTTCGATCCGAACTCGACAGATACTCCGAATAGGTTAGATCGTGCTCAAGTTCAATTCCTTCAATGTCAACAATTTTGTCGTGGTTGAAGACATTTCTTAAGTTGTGACACATGAAACACATTGTGCACAGCTGACAACCGTTCTGGCAACTTCAAACGATATGCTACTTTTCCACAGTACCCAATAACCTGGAACGGGCCAATGTAGCGAGGTGCTAACTTGCCCTTAACTCCGAATCGAGTAACTCCTTTCATAGGTGATACCTTCAAATACACATAATCTCCTGTAGCAAATATCAATGGCCGACGCCTCCTATCTCGCATAACTCTTTTGGCGGACTGTGCTATCTTCATATTCTTCTCAGATCTCTGAACTTTCTCTTCGATGCTCTCACAAGATCAACCCCAAACAACCTTCGTTCCCGGGCTCGACCGGTGTAGTGGAGTTCTCGCATCTTCGACCATACGGTGCCTCAAAAGGTGCCATTTTGATAGTTTCTTGATAACTGTTGTTGTATGAGAATTCCGCCAATGGTAAACATTCATCCCATTTCTCCGGAAAATTCAACACACAAGATCTCAACATATCTTCTAAGATTTGATTAACCCTTTAAATCGACCATCTCGTTTGCGGATGATAAGCCGAACCGTAAAGCGATCACTACCCATTGATTCATTGAAAGATTTCCAAATTTGACAAATTGAGTACCTCTATCGACACAATGGTCTTTGGTACACCATGAAGCTTCACAATATTACTCAAATATAACTCCGCATAGGTGGATGCGGATATATTGTCTTAACAGTAAGAAGTGAGCTGACTTGGTAAGACGGTCGACAATGACCCGATGGAATCATAACCCTTTGATACCTTGGGCAAACCGACAATAAAATCCATACCGATATCTTCCCATTTTGCCGCAGAATAGGCAATGGTTGTAACTCTCCTGCTGACTTCGGATGCACACGACTTTCACTTTCGACATGTATCACACCTTGCTACATAACTAGCAATTTCTATTTTCATTTTGGTCCACCAAAATCTCTGCTTCAAATCATGATACATCTTGTTGCTTCCTGGATGAATAGAGAACTTAGTGTTATGTGCTTCATCAAGGATTTTCTGACGCAACTCAGGAACTTTTGGCACGACCAACCGATTCTTGAACCATACCACACCTTCTGCATCAACTCTAAAACAAGAATCTTCATGTTTACTGGCCTTCTCCTTAATCTTTTCCTTGATACATTTGATTCCCTTATTGCCTTTCTGAGCAGCAATAATTTGATCTCTGATAGTTGTTTCAATATTCAGATTAGACAAACTGCCTTGTTGAACAATCTCTATGCCAAGTTTATCAAGCTCATAACACAATGAAATATCCAGAGGCTTCACTGTCAAACAGTTACATTGATTCTTTCGACTGAGTGCATCGGCGACTACATTCGCCTTACCAGGATGGTAGTGCACCTCTAGATCATAGTCCTTTATTAACTCTAACCACCTTCTTTGCCTCATATTTAACTCATCTTGAGTGAAAATATATTTTAGACTCTTGTGATCCGTATAAATGTGACAAGTGCTTGCCCTAGCGTATAATGACGCCATATCTTTAATGCATGAACAACCTGCTTTGCTAACTCAAGATCATGAGTTGGATAATGCTCTTCATGTGGCTTAAGCTGTCTTGAAGCATATGCTATAACTCGGCCTTCTTGCATCAATACACACCCTGACACAGCACGAAGCATCACAATAAACGTCAAACGGCTTCGGACATCCGGGCGTGCTAAGATTGGTGCCGTTGTCAACAACTTCTTCAAAGTCTCGAAAGCTTCCTCACATTCGGGTGACCGGACAAACTTCACTTGATTCTTCAACAATTCGGTGATAGGCTTGGACACCTTTGAGAAATCCGAATGAACCGACGATAATATCCCGCCATTCCCAGAAAACTGCGAACTTGATGAACTGTCCTTGGAGGTTCCCAATCCAGTACATCTTTAACTTTGCTAGGGTCTACAGAGACACCTTCAACTGACAAGACATGCCCAAGAAACTGAATTTCCTTTAACCAAAACTCACATTTGCTGAACTTAGCATACAATTGATGTTTCCTTAAACGTTCAAGAACAATGCGTAAGTGTTTCGCATGTTCCGCTTCATTCTTGGAGTAAACCAGGATGTCATCAATGAGTACCACTACAAACCGATCAAGCTCGGCATAAACACCGAGTTCATAAGGTATGAGAAATGGGTCGGTGCATTGGAAAGCCCAAAAGACATAACTAAGTATTCATATAAGCCATATCTCGGTGGTGAATGCGGTCTTTGGAATATCTTCGGGGCGAATCTTGATCCGATGATACCCGGATCTCGAGATCTATTTTAGAAAACACCTTGGCTCCCGCTAACCGATCAAAAAGTAGATCAATACGGGGCAAGGGATATTTGTTCTTGATAGTCACTTCATTCAACGGACGATAATCTACAACCAATCTCGTAGTTTTATCCTTCTTCTTCACAAAGATAGTTGGGCAACCCCAAGGCGATTTACTATGCCGATAAATCCCTTATCCAAGAACTCTTGCGCTTGTTTCTTCGCTTCTCGCTAATTCGGGAGGTGCCATCCTGTATGCTCTTCTAGATATAGGAGCGGTACCAGGCTTCAACTCAATCACAAACTCAACATCTCTGTCAGGAGGTAACCCTGGTAACTCTTCTGGAAACACATCTGGAAACTCTCGAACAATTGGAATATGCTCAATCTTTGTTGCTGATATGGCATTGACTACCTCAACCTTTCTCTTGAGAGTTGGGAAATGGATGAGAAGCTTAGACTTACTATTAGGTATGTTGACTCTCACAGATCTATTGAAAATATCAATCACTGCTCCATGCCGACTCGGCCAATTCATTCCTATTATGACATCTATTGTCTCGCTTTTCCAGGACTATCATATTGGTGGGAAAGATATGCCCTCCCAAATCTATAGGCACTTCACGTACCATCTCTCTAGTACACATTCGCCCACCAGGCGACCGTATAAAGAACTCTTCATTTGTAATTGTTATAGGTATGTCATGCTTCTTAACAAAAGTACCATTGATGAATGTATGTGATGCACCCGAATCAAAAAGTGTAATCAGCTAGGATGATTGGCAACGAAAACATACCCGGATGATAGGTTCACCGTCAGAATTTCTCCGGCTTGAGTGAGGAAAACCCGACCGGTCTTCTTGTCATTCTTGTCCTTCGAGCATTCTCGGTTACCACCTCGATTCCGATTCTCGTCGTTGTTCTTTGTGGAGCGGGAGCTCTTGGAAAACCATAACTATACTTGCCGGATACGGGCGGTCCCTTGAGAAATGGCCGGGCTTGCCACAATTAAAGCATGGGTAGTTATAGTTTGGTGGAGTTTGGATGCGAACGCCGGGGGCATTCTACCGGCGTGGAGCCGGAAGGGCTCGCGGGGACGGAAAAATGCTGCGGCCTAGGCCGGAACCGTGGTGGACGATAAGGAAAACGGCCATGATTCGAGGATGGAAAATAACTTTACGCGCTTTGCATTGCCACCAAAGGAACTAGAGAAACCACCCTTCTTCTTTTTCAACTCTTTATGCTTGCGGTGTTTTTCCTCAAATGCAATGGCAATGTTCACAGTCTCTTGATAAGTAGCATTGGGAGATCCAAAGAGCATCACCTCGAATCTTAGTGTTTAGACCTCGATAAAACACTCCCTCTTTTTACGATCGGTATTCACATGTTCTCGGGGCATACCGGGATAACCGATTGAATTTCCCCACATACTGTATAACAGAATCATCACCCTGCTGTAGTGCCAGGAATTCCTCTAACTTGATCTTCATCAAACCTTCAGGAATATGATGAGCTCGAAAAGCTTCGACGAACTCATCCCATGTCACACGATGTCCATCCTGCTGTTCTGCAAGAAAATTTGCCCACCAGGCACCAGCACGACCTCTGAGCTGTTGAGCAGCAAACACAGGCTTCTGATAGACAGTGCAATCAATCAGACTAAACTTCTGCTCCATAGTGCGGAGCCAATCATCAGCCTCCATGGGATCATCAACCCTAGAGAAGACTGGGGGACGAGTATCGGTGAAATCCACATAGGTAGTTTCATCCCTATTATTGCGACCATGATTTCCCTGCCTTGCATTCTGAGCCAATATTGTGGTTGCATTAACAAGTGCAGCCAAGGCCTCTGCTAGAGTGGGTGGAACTGGCGGTGGGATAGGAGCACCTTCCGCACGTTGCTCATGTTCAGGTGTGCCAGGCATCTGTTGAATAAACAAGCCAGCCTTATTCACAGGATTTATTGAACTCAGAAAATAGTTACATATTACAAGTACACACTCTACTTATAATACATTATTTTTGTTACAACAGCCGCACCTCTCGCAAGACTTCCCATAGCTACTAAGGTTCAAGAACAAAAGAGAAGGGATAGATAGATGGGATCCGAAAGTTAGCATGAATAGGATTGATATTACTTAACCCAAACCACATTAAGAAGGAAGGTAATTAAAACAGGTTAATTAAGCATGATGCATGAACGAACTTACGATCTAAGCGTAAAACATTAAACTAAGCACATACTTAAAGTAAACTTTCGTAATTAGGGCAATAATACATGCTATCCACCACTAGGATTTTCAAATATGCCTATAGGGGACTAAAAGAATGGAGTTTAGATAAGAGATAAGCAGTTTGGACTCAAAATAGTCATATTAAGTTTTATAGATCTAAAACCTTTTGAAGTTTTGCAATAGACACCGCAATACTGAATAACGATCCGGCTCGATACACTTGTGGCGAGAACCTCCTAAGTAATGTGGCCCACATGCACTAATCCTTGTCTTAACGCACCTCGGATGATAATGCATGTGTTCCACGAGACTTAATTAGCTCTGTCGGGTTAAACCCGAAACCTCCACGATTCTCCGAGCAAGGATCAATCATTACAAGAGACATTGCGCAGTACAACGGTTTTACAATAAAATAATATACATCAGAGTGAGAAGCGGAAGTCTTACAAACATAAGTTTACAACCCTAGAAGTTTTAAATCTTACAAAACCTGAGTTAAGTTATTACAAACCATAAAGTAGTAGATAGCATTACGATAACTTTATACAACACCTCGACGGGATGCTTGCCCAAGGCCAAACACACTACTCGTCGTCACTCTCCCGGAACGACCGTCATGCAACGGGTTCGAAGCACACCCGAGCATGAGACTCACCCGCAACAAGGGTTTAACAAACCCGAGTACAAAAGTACTCAACAAGACTAACCCGACGAAAAAGGTGGTGAAGACTCGGGAATGCGAGCGATAGGAATCAAGGTAAGGTTCAAGCAAGAAACAGTTCTTTTGCGTAAAAAGCCACTAAGAGTGAGTCCTTAACCTCAAGTTTTACTTTCAGGTTAACCCGTGGGGTTATTTATGCTAAACTAACTCCTAGATAAACCAGAGATCAAGATAATTCATACAACTCTCTTTTATCTCTAGCACAAAGTAGCCACCACTTTTATCTACGATGAATGGTCGGAGGATCAAGTCTCCATAACCGAGGAGCACGACGATTCGAATCGATTTACTCACTGAGGATCCCTAAACACACGATATAAGTGGGACTCTAACCCACAATTATATCAACAATACCGTCGGACATTCTAGAACTAGGCTCGGCTTCCGCGCCACCCGAGAGTACACTTACACCTCCAATCCGGGACACGGCCCACGAGGGTATTGTACTCCCGCCATCTCGCCACTCCCAATGCACGGGCTCACCGTACTAGTCCTTAGATTATCCTAGGGTAAAGTTTTTCCGTAGATATGTGAGTAGTTGCAAAGTCTTGTCCAGCTGGCCAAACAACGGCCGGTCCTTAACTGACAAGTCGGAAACACTACATCAACCATATGATGCAAGTTACCCGACCGATCTTACTAATTATTAGCTACCAACATTAAGATGCCACATGAGAAATCAACTTCCAACAGTTCTGAAGTAACACAGTTGAAAACCTATTTATTAAAGCAAGACTAAGCATACTAAGCATTTTCGAAATAAACCGGTACCAAGGATGATATACAAGTAACAAGGTAGGTAATGCATCAATTAGGGTTTTAACTCAACTCCTAAAACTTAATGCATCAAAGCAAAAGCACAAATGGTAAAAGCTTTGTAATACAAGGTAGGGTTGAATGAAAACCGGGGCTTGCCTTGGTCGAGAGCGTAGACGAAACCGGACTCGTCAACACTGGAAACACCGAAACCCGACTCTGGAACTGGTTCCTCCTTCGGATTGGCGCTACTCTCCTCGTGCACGTGGTCTACACGATAATGACATGATTGAATATAAATATGATGCTTAACAGAATTAAATAAATTAAATACAAGCGCAAACAATAAATTAAAGTGCCGAAGGTCATTAGGGTTGATGACCTAAGGTCTTCACCCAAATCCAAAGTCAAACAATTAATTAATTGACTAAGGAAATTAAATCCTAAAACAAAAGTTGTCAAATTGATTTCAAAAATTAATTTTTTAAGTAGCTTATACCAAAAACAAGGTGCACCAATAAATTTTCATGATTTTTGGATGAATAAATAAATTACTAAAAATCAGAGAAGACTCACTTTTCAAATAAAAGGACTAATTTTTGAACATATCAAAACCTAAAATTTGGCATTTTGAATTTTTCCTAGATAGAGGACATCACAAGGAACACACACAAAAATTTTCAGAATTTTTGGAGCAATACACAATTTACTATGAATTTTGAAAGAATAAAACATTTTCTGCCTAAATAGAAATGGAAAAAGAATTTATAAAAGAAAAAGGCTATCTGGGCCGAAACCGGCCAGCTCGGCCCAGATCGTTGGCGACCCGCCCAACAAAGGCGGCCGGCCCAACAAGGCTCGCCGCGATGGGCCGACGGACGGCGGCGGCCTCGCCGGGCGATAACTCGCCGGCGGCGAGGTTCTAGGCGGCGCGGATGGCACCTACGCGATGCTCGTGACACGGCGCACCTCCTAGGCTAGAAGATGGGACGGCGGAGCGACGAGGGCTAGCTCGCCGGCGGTCATGGCGGGACGGCGGCGCTGCGGCTCGGCGGGGAAGCTCACCGGAGCTTCTCCGGCGGCACTAGCATGCGCGCAAGGCGGTTCGCGACACGGCGGGAGCGATGCGCAAGCCAATAAGTCCAGCGCGAGACCCTAGCGACCTCGGCCAAGCACGCGGCGGCGGCGGCAACGGCAAGCCGGCGGCGACGTCCGGTGGCCGGGCTCGTCAGAGCCGCTCGGGCTCAACCAAAAACACGGGCGCAAGCAGGAGCTCACCGCGAAGCTGATGTGCTTGAAGATGGGGCGATTGGGCGGTCGGAGGCAAGAGCTTGGCGGTGGCGGTAATGGCGTCGGCGGTGAACTCCGGTGGCACGGGCGGCGTTCCGGCGACGTCTGTGCACCAATTTGAAAAAGAAGGGGAGCATCAGGTGCAGCACTCCAAGGCGATCACGGAGGTATGAGGAATCGAGAAAATGAGGAGGAACGACGGCGAACAGCGGCGGCGATTCCCGGCGGCTCGGCTCACCGTCCGCGGAGAAGAAGTTGGGCGTGCGGGCGATGGAGCGGGGACGAGGGAGCTTGGTGATGCGGGTCGGATGCGCGAGCTCAAGGCGGAGCTAATGGCGGGTTTGCTCGGGCTATGGCGGCGCGAAGACGACGGCGCGAGGAGGCGAAGCTCGGGCGCGACAATGGCGATGGCGCGATGGCGATGGCGACCGAGAAAACGAAAGGATAAGGAGGAGGAGGGGGAGTGGTTGGCCGGGGTTAAGGCGCGGGGACGGCTGAGGGAACGGCGACACGCGGCGGCGAGAAGCTTCGGGCGTCGTTGCGCTGGCCATCGGCGCGGCCGGCCGGCGGCATGGCCGCGGCGATGCCGGCGCCCGAGACGAACAGACGATGATGACGTCATCCACAGTACCAGCAAAAGTATTTTGCAAATTTCTCCAAATTTTTGAACTGAAGTTGAAAAATTCCAAAAAGCAACCCTAGATAATTTTTCATTCTCTACAACTTTCCCAACTGGCACATTTTCAAATTTTGCAAGGAAAATTGAATTTGAATCAAATTTTGAAAAGGGGACAAAAACCCTAGAATGAAATATTTGAAATTACTTTGGATTTTTCTAAAGAACTTGAAAAACTCCAAAACTATGAAAAACTCAACTTTTCAAACTGCACACTTTCTCCAAAAGATGTTTTTCCAAAATATGCATAGTTTTTGAATTATGGTTTGAAATTGAAAAGGGGACAACCGCCGAAAACCGCATTTTCAAAATTGTTTGAAATTCTTTTTGAAAACTTGAAAAACTTTGTTCACCAACATTGTAGGTCTCATCAAGCCCTACAATATTGCTTTTTGGACCAACCCCAAATTCTTTATAGATTTTGAACTAGGGAAAGGGGGTAAAACGGAGTTTGTCGGAAACAGGGTTTTCGGAATGAAATCGCGTTTGATCGAGCCGACACACCTCTAGGCTATCAAAAGCAGTAACAAACATCATCTCAGGGGCACAAGCAACCTAGAATATAAACTTGGTTTTAGTTGATGCATATCAGGGTTAACCTAACATGAATGCTTTGCGACTAAACATGATGACATGGCAGGTTTTAGTTGGTATAGCATCAGAGATGTTACAGATGGTGCCGGGAGTAGAAGCGGGGACGCACGGGGGAGCAGTCGACGGAGGAGAGGAGGAGTGCGGCGCCGGCTGGAGGTGGCATCGGCGACGGCGGTGCACGCGAGCGTGGAAGCGCCGGAGGAAGCGAGGAGGCACACGGAGGAAATGACGGGTGGGGTCGGTGGGAGGAAATGACTAGGTGGGGGGAGGGTCTGGCTGCCGCTCCGTGTGTGCGCGCGTGGCAAGTGAGCGGGCACGCGGCCCACTGGGCCGCGCCACACCGTTCGACGGTCGAACGTCCGTAATACAGCATTACCGAAAAAAAACATTGGGCTCATTCATTAGTGGCGCCCCCCATAGACCTCAGCTTTCAAATCAAACTAAAAGAAATTTTATTTCGATCTCTGTAAAAGTTTTACACATAACCAATTATTGTTATGTTTTAGCCTTTTGCTTTTTTTATTTTAACTCTCAGAAGAGAAACCAAACAAAGAAATGGTTGTCTAAATGGCTTTTCAAAAACAACCATCTATGCTTGATGAATATTTCCAAAAAAAAAACTTCGTATTCAATTTAATTAGCAAACATATTCGTGTGTTATAATGAAACCTAATGCGTCTCGAATTCAGATTCACGCTGCGCTAATATCATAACTCGAGGCCTTTGGATCTGATATATATTATATTTAAAATAGTTCTATGTCTGTTCAACCCCAAGAAAAACTTAAGCTGATAACAGAATGTCTATAATTCACTTTATTTTTGAACTACATATAAAATATTAATTGGGAAACCTTCAAAATTCCAATTTATTGCTCCGGAGTCTTGGAAGCAAAGAAAAGACTATCGTCTCTCGTCTGGCGTTTGATGGCAGCTTCAAGCCTCGAGTCTTACATGGATGCATATAAATCATCGAGCAAAATACATGAATAATGTGCGCATACACATGGGGAGCAACAATATATAATAGCGATGCAGTCACTTCCAACAGATTTCGTACCTGCATGTCCTAGATCGATGTCGTGTAACACAGAGCGCTTGTTTGTCGGGACACGTAAACCCCCTGCTGATTATTATGTCTACGTCGTCATCGTCATGCACGGCATCGATCGGATCGGACTAGCTACATATACAGTATATAATATGCGTACTTGCATATAAGCAACTCATTTTTGTCGTAGCTTCTTGGTGACAATGCGATCAGAGCTATATCCACTTGCACACAGAGAGGTCGTAATTCGTATCTTTTTTTTTTTTTTTTGATCCCAAGTCGTAATTCGTATCTATCGATACAGATCACATGCAGGAGGACTGAATGAAGGACATGCGTGGGAAACAAGTCAGGTGAGAACCATCCACACCATGTTTTTGGTGCGGATCTACGGATGACGTGTGGGCCAAAGGAACAAGTGCTTTACCATGGGGAGATAAATATATGAGGCCACGGTCCACCGGCCAGTAGCACAGACACGGATGCCAGGTAGGGATGGTCCGTATATAAGTTTTTTCCCATGGTGCGCCCGTGCGGCGCCTCACCAAACACGAACCACCAGTCCACAGAAATGACAGAATGGACGCTTCTATTATAGAGTAGAACTGAAACTAAGCTGCACGGATCAAGAAAACCTGTGTTCCAAGGAAACGACGACGAAACGTACATACGCACTCGATCATTTTTTGCTCCAAAGTAACGAGACAGAGAATACGTGATAGGGCTTTCATTCAGCTTCATTACTTCGTGAAACGTGCGCTAGCTAGCTGCTCATCATCTCCTTTTTATTATTTTTATTTTATACAATAATAATAAAGGGCAGGGCGGCAGTAGTCTGGAGCAAGCCTCCATGTATGCATCGGCGGGCCGGATGGCAAGCCGGGGGGCGGACGGGGCGGTTGAACGGATTCAGCAGCCACCAGCATTCCAGCATCAGGCGGCCGCGGTAGTTGAGATATATATGGTTGCTCACTTGCTCGATCATCTCTCTCTCAGTCTCTCTACAGGCTTTGCGCGTGCACGTTTACCCAACTAAATCTCATCCCTCGTCTTCTGGTGCCTTCTCCTTCACTCACACTTCAGCTAGCTCTGCAAGGACCGTACGTTGGCCGCCCTCTGCCTGGTGATCAGTTGCTTCTATAAATCACAAGACATGCTGTCTCCACTCTCAGAGGCGCCTACGCGTGACGACGACACGTCCCACTAGCTACAGACGCCCGGCGGACGACATGGATTCAATGGAGAACCAGCAGCTGCAAGGAGACGAGTCGTCGTCTTCGCACGCGCTCCCCAGCTTCCCCTCCTACTTCGCCGTGCCATCGCCGCCGTTTGCGCCGCCCCCAAGCTTACCGCCACCACCGTTGGATGACCAGCACAGCAGTACCCTCATCACATCGCTCCAGCAGCAGCAACTGTCGTCGGCGTGCAATAACGACGTCGTGGACCTTCCACTTCAGTTGGGGCCTGATCAGCTAGCGGCGGCGGCGGTGGCGCCGATGGTTCTCCCGCCGATGGTGGACTGGTCGGCGCTGCTCCAGCAGGCCAGCCTGATGGGGCCCCTCGTACCGGGACTGCTGCAGCAAGTACCGCCGCCCCTGGAGTCGTTGTTGGACCAGAGCGGGGAGAACGACGCCAGCGGCGGCGGCGACGCAGGGAGCAGTAGTAGTGGCAAGGAGAAGCAGGCCGCGAAGGGCGGCGCGGCCGGGAGGTCTGGGAAGAAGAAGGCGAGCAAGCCGCGGTTCGCGTTCCAGACGAGGAGCGTCAACGACATCCTGGACGACGGCTACCGGTGGAGGAAGTACGGGCAGAAGGCCGTCAAGAACAGCGAACACCCCAGGTTCGGTTCGATTTCTCCATGTTTTAATTCCGCTCCAATCGTTTCATGCATGCATCAGTCAGCTCGACGTCGGGCGCGACTGGCATGCATGTTTGCATATATGCATGCATTCAAATGTCATCAGGTCATCATTCGCATCATCATCTCTCTTACAGTACTACAGTTCAGAAAACAAATTAATGGAGGTTGAACGCTCCCTGTGCATGGCAGAGCATGGGTACGGTCGTCGTGTGTGTCAGGGTGTGCGCTAAACCGTGCGTGTGTAACTCGTGTCTATAAAAACCCCCGCCGCCTAGTTTTCTTGTTCGCCAAATTTCTATCTACACATCTACTTGCTTGTCCGCATGCAAATCAAAATGACAGCATACATATGTGTGGTTCGCCCTATAGCTAGTCGATCGATGGCCTAGTTATTATGATGCCATCTACTTCCTCCATCTTAATTTTAAATTATCATTGCTTACCTTTGCTTTGTACTAAGTCATATTACTTCTTAAACTTTGGCTATGTTTATAGAAACATATATTATATCGACCAATTCGATTGAATAAGTGCCCTATCAAGACATATTCACGAAGAATTTAATGGAATTAATTCAGTATTATAGATATCACGTTTCCTACATAACAAACGCCTGAAATTTCTCCTTGGTCTCAGGCGATGGCGCATGCGCCACACCACCCGCGCCATCTTATAACTAAAAAAAGGATGCTGGACGCTGATGCTTGAGTGGTTTAGGCTTGGTCAGGCGTGGGCGCAGACAGAGATGGGTCGGCGCCGGAAGATACGATGAATGCTAAACAGATCTAGATTGTTTGATGAAGATCCGATGACTGAAAGGAAAAAAACCAGGCGACTGTGGGATAGCAAATCCCTATAGATATTGTTGAGCATTTTTTTTATAAACTTGATCAAAGTTCGAGAAGCTTGATGTAGCTTAAATCTTAAATTAACTATATTTTTTAAATAAGAAAGTATTAATGGTTTTCATAGGGTAATAGAGCATGCAACATATGCATGCAATTTTTCAAAAGAAAAAACCATATGTATGCCATTAGTACGTATAAATCTTTTTGGCAATGCTTCCCATTTTTTTGCATCGATGGTCCATAAAGAACAAATACCGGTAGAAACAAAAGTGTGAGCCCATTACTATGAACCGCCAGTGTAAACATATCTATACTGGTAGTTGGCTTAAGGGACTGGCAGTGTCAACCTTAGATTTATGCTGACGGAAGCCATAAGAAAATACAAGTGCAAATAGAATCTATATTGGCGGTAGCTTTAAGAAAACCGTCAATGTAACCACCAATATAGGTGTATTTGCATTGACAAATTTCTTAAGCTAGCCACTAAATTTGATTTTTTTATATGATCTTGGATGGATAACCTAAACCAAAATTGTAATGGTCAAAAAGATCTGAATTTTTGTAATACCATTAAGCTACTATCGTTGCCGGCTTGCCGCTACATGCATGCAGGAGAGGTAGAGAGTCATTTGAGTGCAAATTAGTTTTATATAAAACGATTTGAAAACTGACCGCAGCCGCTGCTGATACATATGCATGCAGGAGCTACTATCGGTGCACCCACCATACGTGCAATGTGAAGAAGCAAGTGCAGCGCCTGGCCAAGGATACGAGCATCGTGGTCACTACTTACGAAGGCGTGCATAACCACCCTTGCGAGAAGCTCATGGAAGCGCTCAGCCCCATCCTCAAGCAGCTCCAGTTCCTCTCGCAGTTCTAGCTTTGGTCATTATTATTATGTACTGTATTCTATATACACCGGCACGGCTACACCAAAAGGTCAAGCAAACAACATAATAATATATATACTCCTAATGCGCAACTACGTACGTATATGATATGTGTATTATTGTAGCTAGTGCTACGCAATTAAGACAGTACAAATGTAAAGTACAGTAACCAACTGGAAGGGGGAAGAAAAGGAGAAAAAATGTGCCTGCCTCCCCATATTGCTGATCTCGTATATATATGTCATATATACCTTGTATATAAAGCTTACAAATGTGTAATACTGATGAGGTGGACGAACATATAGTAACACAGAGTTATTTTTTGTTTTAACCGTTTTTAAGCATCTCAAGTATAATGCATTGTAAGCAACATGCCATCTAAGAGTGTGTTTGGTTGACGCCCTTGCCTATGGAGCCACGACTTGTAGACCCGACCCTATGCGATGGAAACTGAACTCATGTCATTGTTGCCTTGATCAGACGTGTTTTCTAGAGCAACCAAATAGACTCTATGGCTTGCTCCAGCCTTGAGTTCATCATATAAGTTGTGGGTCCTGGTCATGTTTCCTTGTTCTACTCTCAGCTTATTTCAGCTTATTCTCTCTCACATAATACTATTGAATTAGTCCAAATCAGCCGACTTATAGACAGATGAACAACCTAGCCACATAGGAGACGGGGTCATCTATTGACCAAATATTCCCTCAATATATGGGACAAACGGGTAATAAAACTTTTAAGGAATAATATGGAATGTGCAACCCTAATTATTATTCATGAGTATACACCCCGGATGATCCCTAAATCATAGCATGCTCCCAGCTGATCCCTAAATTATAACACTTGCTAATCCACAAGTACAAAAGGGTCTAGTATACATGGTCAAGCTTGTCTAGCGACACGACTAACCATTTAGACATTTTGGTAAGTACCCAATATCCATAAAACTTAATTAATATAAAAAATAACTTAAGAACATATGTTAATTCTACATAAGTTTCTACATATTAAGGTCTTGTTTGAATGTTATCGTATTTACATCAATCCAATGTGTTGCAATGGATTGCGATGTAGTTTAGTCTAATTTTACTCCAATACACTACTTTAACACATTTGGATCGATACAAATACGACTACATAAAAAAGCCTAAAAATAGAGTCAGCTACCAACATACTAGTATAGAGCATAAGTTTTTTTTTTTTTTTTTTGAGGGATATAGAACATAGGCTGCCATACGTATTTGCAGCCCACAAGGCTTTTTTGTACGTGGGCTGCCTCTCCCGCAGGTGCAGGTGTGCACCGGGCCAGACCAGGCCAGCCCAGCAGCATACTCGCGCTTAGGTCAAGCGTTAAGCCACGAGCGCCGAGCGCGACGCGACAGAGCGATAGAGTCAGCGTGCGCGAGTTCCGCCCCCTGCAACGCCTGGGCGGCCTGTCGCTGCCGCCCTACCCCTGCGCCAGGTGCCCAGGTCTTCTTCGCGCCATTCGACGGCGAGCACCACCAGGTACGCCCACCCATCGCCATTGGTCTGCCCTTCCCGCTGTGCGAAACCGAGCATTCAAGCCCTAACTTCATTCGGATCTGATCTAATTGCAAGTGTATATGGATGTATATTATTATGCTTACTAGGTAAATACCCGTGCGTTGCACCGAAAAAATTTTATTCTCTTTTTTGCTGTAATGCTACCACCAATTTCATATTTTCTTTGGGCATCAATTTGTTCTGTCCATAATTTTACAAGAAGTTCGATCACGAAGATCAAATTTCAGTACAAGAAGGTTGACTGAACTAAGCATTAATGTGAAATAAGGCCAACAACACTGCAATCTGAAGTTGCACAAAATCTCACAAAAATAAGAGCTTAGAGTCCACATGTATTTATCCCATATAAAGCCAACAAAGCTTTAGAGTCCATAGGTACTTTGTTGATCAGTTCACTGCTATAGGTACTTTGGAGTGATACAAGGCTATCACAGTTTCAAGTCACATGCACTGCATGATAAATTAAGTAAAAAAATAGATGGTAAAGACATCAGCCCACTGTAGGCCTTATACCGGGACAAGAACACATGCTCTTATTTCATCTCATAATGCTTCATATGGAGTGATGGGAGTGCAACTCACATTGGAAAAGACATAGGAAAATCTTGGAAAACAACAATTTTATTAAGTATCACCTTCAAGCTCACACATCCGAGGGGGCAGAGTAAAGGAAATAAGATTATTGAGTATCAGCCTCAAGCTATTTAAGTTGAAGGCAATCATTCCATATACTCATCATCCAAATTATTCTGAAATGAAACAGACAAAAAATGAAGTCACCATATCATTCATGCTGCCCCAAACACAACCAGCTGAAAGCATGTCATGTGGTTATGAATCTGCTAATTATAATTAAAATGATGCTAATTATAATTAAAATGATTAGGTGCAAATCTAGTGGAGAAAAAGGTTAACCAAATCTGCTATCATTAAATGGTTAGCAATGCGTTGAATTAAGGAAGTTTAACTTACAAACTATCACAAAAGTAAGCATCTGTATGCAAATTTCAAAGGAAAAAACTTTCCATGGCAACAGCCAACATGCTAAGATTTTGAAGAGAAAAAAAGCTTTCCATGGCAACAGCCAACATGTTAAGTAATACATACAATCCATGTGACTCGGCTTTTCATTATTCCAAGTCTTTGAATATACAGATACAAGAATACGAGGACGCATGTAATTTCGTACAGAAACATCTTCTAATCAATGCAGTTGAATGTGAACACTGAAGTACTGAACACACCTTTTCTTCAGCAGGGAGGTCTTCATGAAATAAGTAACTGTATACCTTTTCTATGATAGAAATGAACCAACTGAGTTCTATTCCAGTCCCCAAAGGGGAATATACAGAATATACAGTGTACATATGCAAGGAGACCCTCCAAGTAAGGGAAAATACATATACATCCTATACATCTAACACCCCCCCTCAAACTCATGGTGGATCTACAACACTGAGTTTGGAGAGAAGAAATCTATGTTGAGCCCGAGTCTGTGCCTTGGTGAAGAAATCTGCTAGCTGAACTTCAGAAGGCACATGGTGAAGGGTTACAACCTGACCGTTCACCTGCGATCTCATGTAGAAAGCATCAACGCCAATGTGTTTGGTAAGTTCATGCTTGACGGGATCCCGAGCAATACTGATTGCACCCGTCTTTGTCGGAGGAGAGAGGAGTGGGTGCGATCGCGAGCACACCAAGGTCCTCAAGAAGCCATCGTAGCCAGGTCACCTCCGTAGTCGCAGTCGCCATAGCACGCAGCTCAGCCTCAGCGCTCGAGCGGGAGACCGCAGTCTGCTTCTTGGTTTTCCAGGCAATCAAGGAAGGGCCTAGAAAAACACAATAAGCAGAGAGAGATTGGCGGTCTGTCTGATCACTCGCCCAGGTTGCATCAGAGTAAACCTGAAGCTGAAGAGAACTAGAGCAAGGAAAGAAGAGGCGGCGAGAGATGGTTCCACGAAGATATCGTAGAACACGAAGGAGGTGAGCATAGTGGAGCTGGGTAGGAGCTGAGACAAACTGACTCAATATGTGAACGAGTAAGTAATGTCAGGACGGGTGAGCCCAAGATAAACAAGGCTCCCAACAAGTTGACGATAGCGAGTGGGATCGGCAAGTGGTGCACCATCGATGGGTTTTAGGTGAACACCAAGTTCCATAGGAGTATCAACGGTACGATGATCGGTGAGAGCAAGACGGAAATAAGGTCCCGAGTATACTTCTCCCGAGAGAAAAAATACCATCGAGGGTGGAGATGACCTCAAGGCCAAGAAAATAACGAAGAGGACCCAAATCGACATTAAAAATTTTTCACTGAGGCGCTGCTTCACAAAATCAATGTGCTGAGAATTATCACCCGTAACAATCATGTCATCAACATAGAGGAGAAGGAGGGTGCGACCACGAGGAGAAGTGTGAACAAAAAGAGCAGGGTCGTGGTCACTAGGCTTAAAACCAATATCGATAACAGCAGAGGAAAAACACTCAAACCAAGCCCGAGGAGCTTGCTTAAGGCCATAGAGGGAACGACGCAGCCGACAAACAAGACCATCAGGCACAGAATAGCCAGGTGGTGGCTGCATATAAACCTCCTCTCGAAGCTCGCCATTTAAGAAGGCGTTCTTGACATCCAACTGAGAGATCGACCACTGACGGGCAGCTGCAACAGCAAGAAGTGTCCGAACAGTAGTCATATGAGCAATAGGCGCAAATGTCTCCTCATAGTCAATGCCATACTCCTGTTGGAAACCCCGCGCCACAAGACGAGCCTTGTAGCGCTCAAGAGAGCCATCAGAGCGAGTCTTGACCTTGTAGACCCACTTGCATGTGATGGGAGTGACATGAGGAGGCAAAGGAACAAGGTCCCAAGTACCGGTACGCTCTAGGGCAGCAATCTCCTCGGCCATGGCATGCTGCCACTCCGATGAGCGGCTTGCCCTCCCGATAGGTCTCAGGCTCAGCCAAAACAGCAGCAGTGAAACCAAGACGATCAGGAGGGCGAAGAGTGTTGCGGTCACGAAGAGCATAGCGAGGAGAAGACTCGGGAAGAGGTCCAAGAGCGGACGGTGAAGAGTCAAGTGACGGCGCAGGTCGCGGACGACGAGTGTAGTAGTAGGTGATCTCACGGGAAGGACCCACTGATGGTGGGGCAGGAGATGGTGAAGAGGGTGGTGAAGGTGGTGAAGGTGAAGAAGGAGGTGGTGAAGATGGTGAAGGTGAAGAAGGATGAGGTGGTAAAAGTGGTGAAGGTGAAGAAGGATGAGGTGGTAAAGGTGGTGAATTAGGAGAAAGCGAAGTGGATAAAGACGGCAACGGAAGATACCACTCAGGTAAAGTAAGAAATGAGAGGTCCTTAGCAGTACTTGATGGACCAGAGGAGGGACGAGGATAATATGGCCGAGACTCATCAAAGGTGACATCTCGGGAAATCCTCATCCGACGAGCAACAGGGTCATAGCAGTGATAACCCTTATGTTCCGTACTGTACCCAAGAAAAACACACTCAATGGATTGAGCAGTGACTTTAGTGCGCTCACGAGGTGGAAGAAGAACGTAACACACACACCCAAAGCAACGAAGATGGTTATAGGAAGGTGGGGTCCCAAAGAAACGCTCATAGGGTGTGCAGCCCTGAAGAGCAGTGGAAGGTTGGCGATTTATGAGAAACACGACTGTAGAAACCGCCTCTGCCCAGAAATGAGGAGCAAGCGCAGAAGAAATCAAGAGAGCACGAGCAGTCTCAAGAATGTGGCGATGCTTGCGCTCGGCAACACCATTTTGAGCATGAGCACCAGGACATGAAAATTGGGCAAGAGTACCCTGCTCAGCAAGATAGGAGCGGTGAGCAGTAGAAATATACTCACCGGCGGAGTCCGCACGAAAAATACGAATGGAAGAGTTATATTGGGTGCGGATCATGGTGGCAAACTATTGGTAAATGGAAAGAAATTGACCACGAGACGACATCGGGTAAATCCATGTAAATCTCGAATAGTCATCAATGAATATTACATAATATGATTGGCCCCTTTTGACACAAAAGGGCGGGACCCCATACATCGAGTGAACAAGATCAAAAGGTCTCGAGTCTTGGACTCACTAGAAGGATAGGGGAGTTGCAACCGTTTACCAAGTCTACAACCCATACAATGAAGAGTAGTATCTCCGGAAACAGGACCTAAAACACCGCGCCTACAAGAGTGGATAGTCGCGAGCCGTAGAGGTGACCAAGACGACGATGCCACCGTGCAAAAGTAGGAGAAACCAAGGTGGAGGCTGCAGAAGCTGGTGAATTGGGTGACAGAGGAGCCAAAACAGACGAAGGAAGATGCAACCAATCAAGCTCCCATAGGCGTTGTGAGTCCTGACGCCTAGGCCCAGTTCCCACCAAATGGCCCGTACGGAGGTCCCGAACACAACAAGAATCGGGTTCAAGGATTATGCGACGACCATGATCGATGATTTGACCCGCGGAGACAACAATTGCATAGTGAGTTTTGGAACATGCGAAACAGTAGGAACATCAAAAGAAGATGTGGAAAGAACACCTCTCCCAACAACAGAAGTGAAGTGCCATCTGCGGTGCGAACGAAATAGGAGAATCCGGAGAAACCACGAGATGACAAGTGTGTGGAATAGGGTGTCATATGAAAAGAAGCACCGGAATCAAGGAACCATGGGGATGATGTACCTGGTGGAGGAGGAGCGGAACCAGACGCCTGGGCTGCAGTTCCAGAACCAGATGCCTAGGCTGCAGTAGCAAGACGACGGAACAAAGCAAGAACCTCCTGTTCCGCTGCAGACACGGAACGAGTGCCCTGGGAGGTGCCCTGTGAGGAGCGTCGGCCACGACGCCCCGACCGGTCACGTTGCTTCTTGCGACAATCCTTCTCCTCATGATCATAGATCCTGCAGTAGCCACACTGAATGCCAGAAGGTGTCCCCGCCACCACAGGAGAAGGCTGAGGCGAAGGCGAGGCCTGTGGAGGTGTGGCTGCTAGGACGGCGGGCTGTGCGGGAGCATGACTCACACCGCGGCTCGAAGACGTGTCTCCTCGGCTCGCGGCTCGGGCATCGCCTCGAAAGCGATGGTCGCGGACGACGAGTCGAAGAGCCGTGCCCTCACGCCTCGAACTCGGGGCGAAGGCGAGAAAGAAACTCGTGAAGGCGAAGAGTGTCTCTCTCTCCGGTGGCGGTCACAACACCGGCAAGCACCACCACCACGAACTCGGCACCCAAGTTGTCCGGGCGATGCCAAACATCTCGTCATCTTGCGGTGAAAGTCCTCAACTGTAGAGTCAAGTTGACGAAGAGATCGAGCCTCCTCAACAACAGCAAGGTACATCGCCTCATTACGAATCTCATAGGTGCGACGAAGATGAGCCCACATGAGGTGTGAGGTGGCAAGACCTCGAGAGACCGAGCAAAATCAATCTCCATATTGGCAAGCAAGATAGCCTTGGCAGACTTTTCCTCACGCAGCCAAGTCTCATAGAGACCAAGATCGACTGGTAGCTCTCCATTTGAGCCTCAAAAGCATCAAGTAAAACAGTCTTGGCCTCATCATCGCATTTGGAGGATATTGGAGCGGCGCAGGAAGAGCGGGACATGAAGGACAAGCCCGATTTCCAGTAAGATAGCCCCACGTAGCTGTCCATCCATGTGTACTTCCATGTGGAACACAAAATCGGCCCAATTTGTACCATTGAAGATGACAGGACACTTCGGCACGGCAATAGCTCCGGGACGTCCAGGTGACGCCATGGACGACGCCATAAGCTCTGCTTCTGCCTCTTCTCTCTTTCTCTGTTTTTTTTTTTTGGGGATAGAAAGGAAAAGGGAGAGGGATCGAACTCTGCTCGATTAGAAAACGAGCGGCGCGTGAGGAGGCCGCGCGAGCGGCGCGTGAGCGGTGCGCGAGGCAGGCGACGCGCGGGCGGGCGCGGATGTGCGTGAGGTGGCGCGCGGATGCTCGCGGCCGGCGGCGCGAGGCGGCCGGATGCTTGCGCGACCGGCGGGCGCGGATCTTGGGCGCGCGAAGAAGACGGCGGCGACGCGGGCGCGCGAAGAAGACGGCGTTGATGGCGCGGCGGATGAAGGGCGCTTGGGCGCAGCCGTCGCGTCGGCCGTGGGCGCCGGCGCGTGGAGCTCGAGCGCGCGCGGACGACGGTGGAGTTGGTGGATCGAGCGAGTGAGAAAGCGAAACCCTAGCTCGTGATACCATGATAGAAATGAACCAACTGAGTTCTATTCCAGTCCCCAAAGGGGAATATACAGAATATACAGTGTACATATGCAAGGAGACCCTCCAAGTAAGGGAAAATACATATACATCCTATACATCTAACATTCTACAGCTTGCATTGCCAACGAAATCGATTAGTGTCGAGAATTCATCGCACTTCTAGCTATTTGCTGCCTTCAATTGCCCGATTTCTGCTAAAATATAAATAGATGCATATGAAATCCTTACCAGTGACACATTTCGTCAAACACCGCATGGTGGGCATCCGAATGGCTTGTCCGCTGTATGGTGCCTGCTGCCGGCTACACGCTGCGGCCTACAGTGTGGGGCTCCCCACCTCTGGCTCTCCGGGTGCTCGCCTGACCAGGACGAAATGAGCTCGGATGCGGGATGCGTGGGCGGGCGGCGGTTCCTACCGGCGTTGGCGGCACCCTTGACCACGGGCGTCTTGGGTGGGGGAGCTCGAGCGGGCAGCGATGACGGTGGCCAAGCGACGAACGACGAGGACACGTAGGCAATTCGGGGAACCACCGGTGGCTGAAGCGCGGATTGGCGCGGAGCAGCTCTAGCGACAAGCGGCGACGGCGATGACGCGGTGAGGCGATTGACGACCGAGAACGACAAGCGCAGGCTTGCTCGAGAGACTGAGCAGCTGCGGCGCGGAGGGCGGCGGCCGGAGATGGACGGCGTGGAGGGCGGCAGCCGGAGATGGGCGGCGGCCGCCAGGAGGCGCCGTCCGTCCTCGCGGAGGGCCGCTTCCAGAGGTAGGCGGCGTGGAGGGATGCGGCCGGACGAGGTCGCACCGGCGCGACAGATGGCCGCGGCGGAGGCGCGGAAGGCGGCGGCCGGAGATGGGCGGCGGCCAGAGGCGGGCAGCGCGGAGGGCGGCGACCGGAGGTGGGCAGCGAGGGATGAGCGAGGGAGCGCCGGGTCCGGTCGAGCGGTGCGGTACCGAGACGGGAGTGCGGGTCTATTCATTTTCACGCGGAGGCGAGGAAGGAATCGCCCGGGTCTATTCACTTTCACGCGGAGGCAAGGTTACAGCCGGGGTGAACGATTCCTTTTGGTAATTCTTAGGGTAGAGACTAACTCTGATTGTCTTGTAAAAAATTATCGGGTGTACACCCATGTACTTAACTGGGTCCTCCTCTTTTTCTGGGGGCCATGAATTTCAGCTGATGAACTCAATTGTCTAAAATCTCATTTTGTCAATAAAAACGAAATGGCTTCATTTCTGGTCAGATGTGCTAGCATAGATGGTTTGTCGTCCCCGTAATGTAGTTTTCTGAAGCCACGGTCATTAAATTACACTGTACAGTAGAGCGGCGAAATGAGTTGATGCGACCATGCAAGTGAATTCGTTTTGATGAAGCTATAATAGCACATATATATTCTTGTTATCATTTTGTTCTTCGAACAGGTTCCAAACTGCAGGGTTAGTGCACTCAAGCTGCTTATCTGTTTACATATCTTTGATCTTTCCCTATCTATTGCAATGTTGCAGGAAGGGGTAAAATTATTCAGGAGATCCTGTACCTGGAAGATGAATAAGGGCAAGATTTTTAAGTTGGCTAAGGGATTTAGAGGAAGGGCGAAGAATTGCATAAGGATAGCAAGGGAGAGGGTCGAGAAGGCCTTGCAATATTCGTACAGGGACAGGCGTAACAAGAAGAGGGATATGAGATCCCTTTGGATTGAGCGCATCAATGCTGGTACACGGTTGCACGGGGTATGTATCTATTGCAGTCAACTTGTGAAAAAGAATGGAATTTTTCGGCATTTGTTGGGAACGTATAATCATGCTAATTTTGGACCATCTAGTTCAACGCAATGCTACCTGCCTTGCACTTTAATGTCGAAGTGCTCATAGCTTTCTTGCATCTGAATTCTTGCATTTGAATATCAGGTCAATTATGGCAACTTTATGCATGGATTAATGAAGGAGAACATCCAACTCAATAGGAAGGTGCTCTCGGAGCTGTCGATGCATGAACCTTACAGCTTCAAGGCGCTTGTTGATGTATCCCGGACATCATTTCCAGGGAACAGGCCTGTCAGAAAGGAGGGTCTAGCAGCTATCCTTTGAAGCATATTTTCCAATGCGTCACTGTCTCACTGAATTCATTATCGACTTCCCTTCCTTGCAGTCCAGAGTTACTAATTCTATCTGGTAGCTTGTATTACCTGGTGACTCTTGCAATTCTGCATTACTAGTATTTCTGCTATTCCCTTTTGCTACTAGTCTACTACATTTGATAAGCATGACTGAACCAAAACACCTAATTACACATTATTGTTCTTTTGGCCCCCATCAGTTGGCTTTGTTAACCCTCTGTGTGATATTGACAATTTCAGCAATCAAATTGATTATATATCAAGGTAAAAGAGATTTGACCCATGTGGCTTATCAAAGTATGCAAGATTGTTACTCTCTGTTGTCTGCCAAGTTCTTTGCATCCATTTTGAAGAAACTACAACAACCAAGCATACCTTCTAAATGTATACGTATGTAACTTTTGATTTAGACAAAAAGAAAGGAATATCTTGTATGGGCCTTTCCTTCTTGTCAAGGTAGAATGTATGCTGGTTCCTGTTTGATCACTGTAGCCCTTTTGCTAGTTATTATGTCTTCAAGTCTATACTACCTCTTTTGATTAGCTATTGTCCACGGAATAAATCTTGGCATCTTGTAAACGACTTGTTTTTCATAAAAGCTTATAAATTTCAACTTTCTTTTGTTGACAAACAGCTGTATAAGCTAATAATTCACCTTTCCTGATATATATTAACGCAAAGTCTCTTAGCAATCAAGTGCAGGACTAGCTAATCAGGATGCTCAAATCCAGTATGCACCAAGGCAGTTTCTCATTGAGAGGTGTTGCCGCTGATCCCAGGTGTTCCAGTGTGTACACGAACTAGGCTAACTTTTCTGTGCTGGCGGTATGGCATAAACGCTTATCTTTTCCTTAACAGAGCAAGACGAGAACAAGAGACATAAATTCGTATTCGAGGGAATGTGCACATCGCTTTTGTTCCCATCAAATCTGCACATCGCTTTTGTTCCCATGCAAGTGAATTGAGAACACTGCACGTACGTTGATCGGAGCAGAGCAAAAACCGGCCATGCAAGTGGTGCGCTTTCAGCTGCTAGCTTCTCTCTAGCTGGAAAGTGGAATGCACTACAAGTTCTCATCAATCTGGAGAATAGAATCGCAGCGCATCGTTGCATTATCGACAGTGTTTCTTGAAATTTGTTAATCCACAACTTCCCTTTTTTTCGGCTTTTTCTTTACAGGTTGCCGAAAGGGACCTTGGTGTCCAAGTATATAGTGGAAGCTGAAAGATTGTGTGAACTGCGG